>CM038673.1:790900269-792127148 GCA_021605145.1 Aegilops bicornis | reverse complement strand
GGTGGCGAGATTTCACGAACTTCGGCCCACGAGTTTACTCTTGGTAACTATGGATGGGACCCAATAGCGGAAGGTCACGGTGGGCCTTGGTAGCCTTAGGAGCCATGACAGTTGGCCTATGACAAAATAAGAAGATCCGGTTCAATTTTTGGGAGAAAAATCCTAATTATTAAAGGTGGCGGCTTAAAGAGGGGCCTAATGATATAAGGATATTTGTGCAACAATATTTAAGCCGCTATTAGTATCAAGAGCAGTTCAAAATTCTTGGTCATGAGGAGCAACTAAGGTTACATGTCATTCATTTAAAGCGGACATACGGGCGGTTGTGTTTAAAGGCATTTAACGAAGGAATTTTTCCGGTGATAAAAACAGTTTTCATAATTTTACTGCTGATATTTAAGATCAAAGCTCTATTACGATAAGGAAGTTTTCTAGACCTAAAGCTGACGCAGAGCGTGTTCATGGGCTCGAATGAGGCTTTATCTGAAGAAAGGATCTGCTTTTTATCCAAAACAAGTGCGAAACAACTACATGCGGCCATATTATATCATTCTCGGATCGGACGAGGAGTCTAAGTGGAAAACTAACAAAGGTTTGGCTCTAATGGTGATGAACTACGGCGAACTCGAAGAAGCCCTAATGCGGATCTAAGCAAGGAATAAAGGAACTTACGGTCTGGATGGGCTGCGGAGGTTCGCCCGCGTTCTCTGGTCCAACCAGTCGATCGTGACTTTGTGATGAGGACGAGGAAGCTCGACAAGCGGCGGAGCTCGAGAGGAGGTGAGAGGAAGAAGATGGTGGAAGGAGGAGAATGGGAGACCGAAAGTCGCACCTATTTATAAGGAGAGGATAAGCGAGGCGGCATGAGAAAGCGAGGAGATAAAATTTATTATCCGGTGACCTGATGCCTCGATTCTCGGATGGTCGATAAAAGGCAAAAGATCCGTTGGAATATATGGACGGAGTAAAAATAAGTTTTATTGAAGATGACGTCACGGTGATCTAACCCGGGATCAGGATGATGATGTCACGGCGGGTTAAAAATCTTCGCGCAAGACAAATGTGACGCCCGGTATTTAAGCTACGATAATCACCCAGTTACCGTGACTAACCTCACGTTGATTGAACCGGTCTAAAACAAATTCAAAACAAAAGCAAACGATAAGTGTTTTCAAAAACTAAAACTAAAATGTTAGGGTTGTCTAAATTAACAAACCTAATTATGGTGGGGTGCTAAAATTTTGTAAAATGCTTTGACATTTTAAATAAGCTAAAAACAGAAAAAGAAGAAAATAAGAAAAGAAAAAGAAATCCCAGTGGCCCAACTGGGCCAGCCCCTCCCACCTGCCCCTCACCTTTGGCCCAGCCCCTCCCACTGGCCGCTGACCCAAATGGCCAGCCACCTAACCCATGCTGGCAAACCCCTAATGACCCCCCCCACGCCGGCCCCCACTCGCCCCTCACGATCCCTTCCCCCTCGCCCCGCCCGATCTGGATCGGGCCGGTCCTCTGTCTCCTCCCCTCATCGCCATGGCCCCAGCCGCCCCCAACCGCTGGCGCCTCCTCCCCTCACGCCTCGAACCCCCCCGCCACTGGCCGCCCCCACGTGCCATGCAGGCGAGCCCGCCAGCGGGGTCATCCCCCGACCCTCCAAGCCGCCTCACTGAGCCACCACGGCCGGGCGACTGGCCTCGACCTCGCCGGACGCCACGCTCCACCCGCCCTAGGCCTCCTAGACCCCGCGCACCCACAGTGAGCCTCGCCCTCGGGCCCCCTCGCTCCCCTCTCTCCTCCCGAGCGCCACCGTAGCCCGAGCCCCGTCGCCGGCCCCGTCTCGGCTCAGGTAGCATGACCCCGCCCGCCGCCCGCTTCCCTCTCCTCCCCTCGCTGACCAGCGGCGCCCTCGCCCATGCCTACCTTGACCTGGCCTCATGGCTCTCACCACCTCTCTCCCAGACGATTCCCATGCCTCGTGACCCACCCCGTCGTGACCGCCAGCGCCATACCATGCCGAACCCTGCGGCCCTTGAACCCCAGCGCCTCCCCGGCCAGGCCTTGGAATCAAGCCCATGACCGTGTCCCCACCCACTTGCCCCTTGCGCCTTGGTTTGGCCCCCTCAAGGAAGTAGATGACATCAGGGCCCCACCCCCACCGAATGGTTTTAAAAATAAACAGAAAATGAAAATTAAATAAAACAAATTAATTAATTAATTAATTAATTAATTAATTAATTAAGTAATTAGTTAATCTAATTAATCCTGATTAATTAAACCTAATAACTAATTAACTTAATTAACTACTGTTAATTAAATCTGATTAGGTTAATTAGATAACAGTGTATGACGAACGGGACCCACCTGTCAGGGTTGACTCCGTCAACCACATTGTTCTTGACGTCGGCATGACATCATCGCGACATCATAAATACATTTTTTTTAATTAATTAATTAATTAATTAGAAATTCGTAAATTAATAAAATCTTTTAAAAATCATATCTTTTAATCAAGTAACTTCGGTTAAAATATTTTCAACATGAAAGTTACTCGAGCGGCGAGGCAGATCCGGATCGCGATCCGTTCGTCCACCACACCCTAACCTATCAGACCCGCAACTTTCCCCTCGGCTCCTGCGCGGGAAACCACGAAACAAGGGATACTTTCCGGATGTTTCCCCCTTCACAGTATCACCTCCTACGACATTAGGTCACCTCTAGCATAGCGTCTTGCCATGTTACGCTTGTGATACTTTGATTGCTCGTTATTTATTGTGTTCCCCTCCGTTACTTCTTTAGGTGAACCGACCGCCGCTGGCGACCCCAGTTCGACTACGGGTGGGCGACCCCTCTCTCTTGCCAGAGCAACCAGGCAAGCCCCCCCCTTGATCACCGATATCGCCTACTCTTCTCTACTTGCTTGCATTAGAGTAGTATAGCATATTCTTATTTTTCGAGATACTCCTATACTTCTTTGCATAACTTTGTCCTTGTTACTTATGTTGTTACCTTACGCAATCCTATATGCTTAGTATAGGATGCTAGTACTCATCTGTGGCCCTACATTTCTTGTCCGTCTGCCGTGCTATACTATCGGGCCGTGATCACTCGGGAGTTGATCACGGGTATACTATATACTTTACACTATTACATTACGTGGTACTGTTGGAGATGGGGTGCGAAGGGTGGTGGCTCCATCTGGTAGAGGTGGGCACAGGGTTTGACCCCCCATTTGTTACTTTGTGGCGGAGGCGGCCCAGGCGGAGTTAGAGACCACCTAGGAGAGAGGTGGGCACAGCCTGACCGGCGTTCGCGGATGCTTAACTGCGCTTAACGAGGTCTTGGTATTTGATGCTGAGTTGGCTCTGAGCTTATGCACTAACCATCTACGGGAGTAGTTATGGGTATCCGGCGTCGTGGTATCGTAGAAGCACTTGACGTCGGCTGACGACGGGCAGCGCGGATTGGACTGGAGCACACTGCTAGGCTGGAGTGCGCTTCGGCCGCCCTACATAGCGTCTTGGTGTGCTATGGGCGATGGGCCCGGACTTCGTGGCGCTTAGGTTTAGACCGGCGTGTTGGCCTCTCTGTTGTGCCTAGGTGGGGGCTGCGACGTGTTGATCTTCTGCAGGCGGGGCATGACCCGAGGAAAGTGTGTCCGGCCAAATGGGATCAAGCGTGCTTTGGGTAAGATGGTGCACCCTGCGGTGATTAATCTATTCGGATAGCCGTGATCTTCGATAACGGGGCGACTTGGAGTTGTACCTTGAGCTTATGACAACTAGGAACCGGATACTTGATAAAACACACCCTTCCAAGTGCGGATACAACCGGTGGTCGCTCTCTCTCGAGGGATATGAGGAGGGATTGCCGGGTAGGATATTGCTATGTGATGTTACTTGGAGGACTTGATTGTCCTCCTACTGTTGCAAGGCAGGTGTCCGAGCGTAGTCTTCGTTAAGACTAACTATGCCCCTCTTATTACGGCATTACGCGATTCGATCCTTGTTATGGCCATTACATATATCCATGCATATGTAGTGTAGCTCCTTGCTTTGCAGTACTTTGGATGAGTACTCACGGTTGCCTTGTTCCCCTTTTTCCCCTACCGCTACTCGATTGCTGCAACAGGCGATGGAGCCAGGGGAGGCGAGCACCGTCAATGGCGACTACTACACGGAGGTGCCTACTACTACGTGCGGCCCGGCGGCGACCCGGAAGTAACTTAGGAGGATCGAGGCGGAGGCCTGCTCCTCTTCGATCTGTATCCCGGTTGTGCTAGCCATTTTTGGCAACTTGATTAACTTATATGCGTACTCAGATATTGTTGCTTCCGTGACTTCGTCTATGATCGAGCACTTGTATTCGAGCCCTCAAGGCCCACGGCATATTATGATGCTTGTATGACTTATTTTATTTGTAGAGTTGTGTTGTGATATCTTCCGTGAGTCACACGATCTTGATCGTACACATTTGCGTGCATGATTAGTGTCTGCGATTGAATCGAAGCGTCCTGAAGATTAATGTCGAGCCAGTACTGTAGGAATCCCCTTTCCAACTCCTTGGCGAAGTTGAGTCTAGACATTGCAAAACTTTTACTAACATGGCTGTGTGTCTTCACAGGCACCGTCATGCCATTAGGTGGTCTTAGGATCTTTTACTCCCTCGACCTTTACTCACGGGACTCTGAACTCTCTTCTATTCGGGTTAAATGAATTTGCTAAAACCAAAACTAACTTTAGGTTCTCATAAGTACTTTCTCCCGGAGAGCCCCTCACCAGATGATGATACGCTAATCGGAAGATTCGAAGATACTCTCTCGATGTTCTCTCGAGACTTTGTGCCCATCACTTTTGCTATTCCTAACCACCGATAAATCCGTATGGATAACTACTTACACTTGCCATTCATACGATCATCTCCCCATTGATCTTGTTATTACAAGATACCCCGAAGTTTTCTCTATTGTTCCGAGAATACCTTGTGCCTACTGCCTAGCAATTCTTTGCCACATGAATACCCCTTCAAATAAATCCTCGCGCCCCTTACGGTATCCGCTCATCCCCAGTTGTCATGTGTTTCTCAAAAGTCTTCTAAATACTATTCGATCTTCCGAAAATTCTCTGGAGCCTTGACTCTTGAAATTCTTGCTTGCTTGCATTATGGTTAAACCCATAAGTCTCGTAGTCTTATTGACATTCCTTGTCATTATCATTTTGGGTCTATTGACTCAATATGTTTTGCGAATACGCAATCATCATTGATCCTTATAAATTACCTTCTACGGCTGAGCTGCCATTCTTTTAAGCTGGAATTGGTTCTCGACCAATCCAATTGTAGATTGATTGTACCCCTAAGTCTATTCGGCTTATCCATTCTTGATCGAGCATTTGCTCCACAGTCCCTTGATTTGAAAATCATAATTACTTTTGCTAATTAAGCGTTGAACTATTCAGCTGTTCTATAAACCGATGCATTTGCAATCTTTCTTCCTCACGATTGGGTATCGATACTCATATCAGCCCCATTGTGGATCGCCATATCCTTTGTTGGATTATTATCCGGCGGTGTCCTTCATAATTAATCACTTTGTGAGTTCTTTCTCCGATACATAATGCCTTTGGTAAATTGTATCCTCCTTTTGTCAACCATGCTTGCTTTCGAGTTGGTGATATTTACTCTTGAAGCTTATGGTATATGTTAGTAAGAAGTTCCCGATGGGATTGAACCAACGCCTTCCCTCATCGGTGTGAACCCGAAGATTTCCACGAGTCATACTTATCTGGTATTGCACCGGGTAAAACTTTCAACAACTAATGTCATCTTGAAATACGAGAGGTGAATGGAAGATTATGCATTGAGGAAGTAGAGTCGACCTTGAACTTTGTGTTCATGCCCATGGACGCTAGCGATGTATATCCTATCATGGAAGCTTCTTGTAGTAATAACTATTTCCTTGATAGCTAACATATGGTATCACATTAATTGATCCCTTGCAACCGTGGTTCCGACCATGATTGTTCTTCTTTGATTCCATTCTCGGACAAGTTAAAAACAATTGTCTTCTATGGATCAATACACCAGTCCAACCTTTTACTTTGATCTTGTGTCGAGTATTACCCCACTGGTATCTCGAGATTATCATGGAACGCATAACTTTTATGAGTTCATCAAGTACTACCTTCCCCGATTCCAATTTTTCACGGGCTCACGAGTTATTAAACACTCAAAGACACCGATAACTGAACCGAGTCCGCTTTCACGGTTCAACAACTCTTCAATATAGCTTCTATAAATACGAGTTTGTACCCGACCATGACATTCCTAGCCTGTTTGGCTATATCATTGTCGTGATGATTTTAAGCGTGCTACTGGTCCTTCTTCTCGGAGCACAATTTTTTCGACGATGAACTAACCTTACGTCGATCCTCATCGTCTTATCATTTTCGCCTTGAACAACAAGCTTGGTTTCGAGTTTGTGTCGTACCCATGGTTCCAATAACCTTTCACTTCATCATTACTTTGACTTGTTGTCGTCGCTGCTCGATTACATCTTCATGAACTCTCGCGACAAAGGTGTCGTGATCATCAACATTCTGAGCTCATCCAGGATATCAACCGGATTCATGATGAGAAATACTATCCTTGCCCTCGATGATTTGTATTGTCATCGACCACTTTATTGCCTTCCGTTTAACACAAACTTGTTCGTGTTTTGTGTTATACCTTGAGTTCCTTGATATCCAGCATTTATTCTTCTTTACCTTGGAGTATTACCGTCTTTTATGTCAAGAATGTGGTGAGAATTTCACCACCTACTAAGAATTCTTGATATCATAAAACTTCTTTCCATCTTCGTTCATTCCTTGGCCCCGTATTGTTTTCAGCCGAATATCGACAATTGAGCTATGACGTGTGAATTCAAAACTTCTAGCAAGCCGCTTGCTTTGAAGTGAAATTCTTAGACTATTGATTATTGAATCACCATTCCAACGTTGGTCGTGCAAACCGGCACATATTTGGTAGCACCTTTCAACCGATGTTTACTTGTGTATGCTTTCCTCGAGCATACTTCCTTATATCATTTGATCTGACAAATGTTATCTCCTTGTTCACTTAATTGCGGAAGTCTATCTTTTGGGAATCTCGGTGGATTGCCGTTGAGTTCACCAGACACCTCCTTGTCCTCTCCTTGGGCTAATGATGGACTCTTGTTAGCGGAAATCACTTCATAGTTCATTTCCCGAGAATCTTACAATGTCATCTTGTCAATTTCGTTGCACCTTTTCTTCTCCGGGTATCTTAAGTCCCGGGGTATCCAGACACCAATCGGATCACGAGTCTCGGTCGAGATATGATGGTTGGGACAACTTTCCAAGAGTTATGATGTTGATCCTTTGATGACCCGATAGCATGATGTCATGCCTAGCACCCCCCTCCCCCGGTGGAGGACCTATCATTATAAATCCTTTTCAGCAAGGTTATCCGTTCATCCATGAGAAATTGTAAGACTTATTCTACAAGTTATTCCTGATGGATCGCCGTGTTCAAAGTCTGATCTTCACCTGAAGACCATGTCAATGCTATCTCGAAGCATGTCAATGGTACTCCGATTTTCAACAGGAACATTTGAAACACAATGCTAAATTCTCTTTATCAATTATCCAAACACCGTTGTATGGGTAATGTCATGAAATTTTTCTCCCCCTACCTAAAGAGTTTTTCTACATTATATCCTGTCATGGATATCTTGCTCTGCTTGTCCTTGGGAAGGATATACCCTTGAAAAATGTGTTTAAACATATTTTCCTTTCCATTGATCTGTTTAACCTAATGATCACATTTTCCTTTCCATGGGTCTGTTTGACCCTTCTTGTGATCTATATAATCTAAGCAGTGATAATCCCCCTTAGGTAAGCACCTCGTTGTACCACTACTGTAAGTAAGACCCTATTACTATTGTTGATGACATTAAGTAACCACCGATGGGCCGAGAACTTTGCCTATTGGTCCGCCTCGTTCAGCAGCGGGAAAATGGTTCTCTTAGTCCTAAGCCCTTGGTACCTATGTTATTGCCGACATGACCCTCAGACTCTCCTCCGACATGCCTTGCTTACATGATCGTGCAAGTTGTCACCAACCTTTCTACTTTTAACCACAAGGTGGGCCCATAAACCCGCAGTTTCCACGGGATCGAAACACGACTCTCCACCTTGCACCACGTTTCAAAGATATTCCTCACGCTTGGCTTTGTATGTAATTCACGGGCCACTTACGGTGATCTATTACGGTATCGGACGCAATACTTATTCCCGTTGCTCTGAACCCTTTCGCCCCTTGCGATGCAATGAGCGATTGCCTATCCGCTGAAACTTCTTATCGCCTTTGTCTTACTTGCTCGATGTGTGTCATTTGTTCAACTCGAGAGATACTCATAAGTTCATTCTTGGGATACCCCGGATGATTTTCCCTTATAACATCCTTTCATTGTAGAGCTACCCCTTACCTGTTAAATGCGTGCGATGGAGTTCACGAAGAAATGGTGACAAGTTTATCATGATGCATCGGAATAAAGGAGTTGAAGACATCAACGAAAGGAATTAACTTCTTCGAGAAGATCCGTTAGAATATCGAAACCAGAACTTTCCCCTTACTCCCCTCTTAAAATCTCGGGACGAGATTTCTTGTAGTGGAGGAGAATTGTGACGCCCGGGTATTTAAGCTACAGTAATCACCCCGGTTACCGTGACTAACCTCACGTTGATTCGAACCCGGTCTAAAATAAATTCAAAACAAAAGCAAACGATAAGTGTTTTCAAAAACTAAAACTAAAATGTTAGGGGTTGTCTAAATTAACAAACCTAATTATGGTGGGGTGCACAAAATTTTGTAAAATGCTTTGACATTTTAAATAAGCTAAAAAAAGAAAAAGAAGAAAATAAGAAAAGAAAAAAGAATCCCCAGCCCAACTGGCCAGCCCCTCCTCACCTGGCCCCCTCACCTGGCCAGCCCACTGGGCTGCCCAGCCGACCATAACCCCCTTGGTGGAAACCCTAGCCGACCCCCAGCCCCACTCGCGCCTCCCGATCCCCTTCCCCTCTTCGATCTGGATCGGGCGGTCCCCTCGTCCTCCTCATGCTTGGTGCCGCCTCGCCAGCCTGGCGCCCTCCTCCCCTGGCGCCCTCGCCACCGGAACCCCCTCGCCACTGTCAGCCCCAGCGACATTCAGGGCGCTTACATGTGAGGGTCATCCTCGACCCCACGCCTTGCGCCTCACAGGCCCTCCCAATGTCGTGACGCTTCCCGACTCCCTCCTCGTGGGACGCCATCCACGCTCCTGCGCCGCCTCCTAGACCCAGCGCACCCACGGTGAGCTTCACCCTCGGGCCCCTCGCTCCCTCTCTCTCTCCTCCGGCGCCACTGGCCGGGCCCGTCGCGGCCCGTCTCTCCGGCTCCAGGTGACCACGCCGCCCCCCTTCCTCTCCTCCTCGCTCGGCCTCCTCCCCCTTTGCCCTACCGCCCCAGGCCTCCGCCTTGGCCTCACCCTCTCTCTGGTCGGCCAGCGCCTCCGGCGACCGGACCCCAGGTCGGCCAGGCGCCTCGCCATGAACCCCGGCCCTTCCCAGCGCCCCCCGGCCGGCCGTGATCGCCCGATGCAGTGTCCCCACCCACTTGCACGCCCTTGCTTGGTTTAGCCCCACACAGGTAGATGACATGGGGCCCATTATAGAATGGTTTTAAAATAAACAGAAAATGAAAATTAAATAAAAAATTAATTAATTAATTAATTAATTAATTAATTAAGTAATTAGTTAATCTAATTAATCTGATTAGTTAAACCTAATAACTAATTAACTTAATTAACTACATTAATTAAATCGATTAGGTTAATTAGATAGCGATGTATATGACTTAACAGGACCCACACTGCCGGGGTTGACTCAGTCAACCACTGTTGGCCGACGTCGACATGACATCATCAGCGTCATAAATGACATTTTTTCGAATTAATTAATTAATTAATTAAATTCCAGAAATTAATAAAATCTTTTTAAAAATCATATCTTTTAATCCGTAACTTCGGATTAAAATATTTTCAACATGAAAGTTACTCGAGCAGGCGAGGCAGAATCCCGGATCGCGATGCCTGTTGGTAGCCACACACCTAACCTATCGAAGCCGCAACTTTCCCCCTCGGCTCCTGCACTTGAACACGAAACACAGGGATAGTTTCCGGATGTTTCCCCTTCACCAAGATATCACCTCCTACAGCATTAGGTCACCTCTAGCACCGCGTATTGCCAAGTTACTCTTGTGATACTTTGATTGCTATGTTATTTATTGTGTTCACCCTCCGTTACTTCTTTCCGGTAGACCCAGGAGGCTGGCGACCCAGTTCGACTCACGAGTGGGCGACCCCTCTCTCTTGCCAGAGCAACCAGGCAAGCCCCCCCCTTGATCACGGATATACGCCTACTCTTCTCTATCTTGCTTGCATTAGAGTAGTATAGCATATTCTTGTTTTCGAGATACTCCTACAACTTCTTTGCATAGCACTTTGTCCTTGTTATACATTTGTTACCTTACACGCAATCCTATATGCTTAGTATAGGATGCTAGTACTTTCATCTGTGGCCCTACATTCTTGTCCCGTCTGCCGTGCTATACTATCGGGCCGTGATCACTCGGGGAGTTGATCACGGGTATATACTATATACTTTACACTATTACATTACATGGTAGTGTTGTTAGGAGATAGAAATTTGAAAGGGCGAATGGCTCCATCCCGGTAGAGGTGGGCACAGGTTCGACGGCCCCCAACTGCTACTTTGTGGCGGAGGCGGCAAGGCAGGTTGGGACCACCTAGGAGAGAGGTGGGCCTGGCCCTGTTCGGCGTTCGCGGATACTGCTGCACGCTTAACGAGGTCTTGGTATTTGATCCCGGGTTGGCTCACGAGGCTTATACGCACTAACCATCTGCGGGAGTAGTTATGGGTATCCCGTGTCGTGGTATCAGTAAAGCTGCCGGACGTCGGCCAACGGAGCGGTAGCGCGGATTGGACTGGCGCTGCTAGGCTAGGTGCGCTTCCGGCCGCCCTCATAACGTGCTTGGTGTGCTATGGGCGATGGGCCCGGACCCTGTCGCGCTTAGGTTTAGACCGGCGTGTTGGCCTCTCTGTTGTGCCTAGGTGGGGCTGCGACGTGTTGATCTTCAGCGGCGGGCATGACCGTGAAAGTGTGTCCGGCCAAATGGGATCAAGCGTCTTTGGGTAAGATGGTGCACCCTGCAGTGAAGTTAATCTATTCGGATAGCCGTGATCTTGATAACAGGGCGACTTGGAGTTGTACCTTGAGCTTATGACAACTAGAACCGGATACTTGATAAAACACACCCTTCCAAGTGCCGAGATACAACCGGTGGTCGCTCTCTCTCGTGGATATGAGGAGGGATTGCGGGTAGGATTATTGCTATGTGATGTTACTTGAGGACTTGATTGTCCCCTCCTACCTGTTGCAAGGCGGTGTCCGAGCGTAGTCTTCGTTAAGACTAGCTATCCCTCTTATTCGGCATTACTGCGATTCAGTCCACTGCTATGGCCTTTACACATATATCCATGCATATGTAGTGTAGCTCCTTGCTTGCGAGTACTTTGGATGAGTACTCACGGTTGCCTTGTTCCCCTTTTCCCCTACCGCTACTCGATTCTTTAACCGGGCGATGGAGCCCGGGGCAGACGCCACCGTCAATGACGACTACTACACCGGATGTGCCTACTACTACGTGTAGCCCGCTGACGACGACCAAGAGTAACTTAGGAGGATCCCAGGCAAGAGGCCTGCTCCTCTTTCGATCTGTATCCCAGTTTGTGCTAGCCATCTTATGGCAACTTGATTAACTTATACGTACTTTCGAGATATTGTTGCTTCCGGCTGACTTCGTCTATGATCGAGCACTTGTATTCGAGCCCTCGAGGCCCCTGGCTTGTATTATGATGCTTGTATGACTTATTTTATTTGTAGAGTTGTGTTGTGATATCTTCCGTGAGTCCACGATCTTGATCGTACACATTTTGCGTGCATGATTAGTGTCACGGTTGAATCGGGGCGTCTACAACAAAAGACGAAGAACTGATTACATAAGGTATTTTAAGATTGACATGAACGAGGTTCAAATCAATCTGAGGGCTAATGTTGGGGATATAACTATTTGTGTAAGCCGCCCGGAGGTGCCGGGTTACGCATAAAGAAGACTTTACCGTGAGAGAAGCCCAAGACCAAAGTTGAAAATGGCGGTTCATAGAGGCTTAAGGCCCTTGCAGCGACTTAAGGCCCGTTGTAATAAACCGCCATAATATTATGACTTGTATCACAAGGTAGACTTAACTAGTCACCAGCCGGACACTTGTTTATGAGCGGCGGGACTGTAAGCCATGAGCGTCAACCCGTGTATATAAGGGGACGACCGCGTTGGCGGCAAGACGAAAACAACTCATCGAGAACCGGGCATAGCGTATCTGGCTCCCTGGTCATCGAAACATCAATACCAACCCAACTCAGACATAGGCCTTACCTTCACCGTAAGGGCCGAACTAGTATAAACCCTCTCGTGTCCCTTGTCCCGATTAACCCCTTCAAGCTTCCTAGTTGCGATGGCTCCACAACTAAGTCCTTTCACGAGGACATCTGACGTGACAATTCCACGACACTATCCATAGGATCATTATGATCTCTTTATTTCTTTTTATTCTTTTCTCTTTTCTTTCATTCACCCAAGATCATAGCAAGATAATCAAGCCCTTGACTCAACACTAGTCTTTATTATATAGCTCACGGACTCGATTACATAGAGAGATCATAAGGCAAAACTCAAAACTAGATCATACCAAAACTTTTATTCTACTAGATCAAAATACTACTAATAGGATCGAAGTAAGAAAACGGTAAGGATAGGAGTGTGATGGTGATACGATACCGGGGCATCTCCCCCAAGCTTGGCAGTTGCCAAGGGGAGTGCCCATACCCATGATTATGTCTCCTTCTTTGTTGGTGAAGAAGATGGAGTTGTTGATGATCTTGAGTTTGTCGTCCATCTTCCAAGGCATAGGCTCACCATCATAGAAGGATGATCGAGTCTCGGGATCCTCAAATCTGCAGCCAAACTCATCCTTTTGAATCTATATTCATACTCACAGTTTTGGTTTTGAAGGTAATAGATTTGGGCTTGAAGGTGCTCGATCCTCTCGTGAAGCTTGAAGATGGTCTCCCCGATGTTGTCGGCATCCAGCTTGTGGTTCTTTGGTGAACTCCGCGATCATCATGTGGTTGGAGTTGAGTCCACGTTCCACCATCCCCCGGCACTTGAAAACTTGTTGCTCCTTTGCTTTGAGCCTCGTCTCACGCTTCCGGTCCCCTTCGGTCCCTCAACGCCAGCGGATGTGCAGCAACCCGTCACGCATCTCAATGGTTTGAGGGTGTCGCAGCACCTCCGCGAGGTAAGGGTTGATGACCTTCTCGAAGAACTTGTCCTTGGGGGTACTTGGGGACGTCATGATAATCTTGATATGTGAGAAAAACAGCTCGAAACAAGAACAGAGCATATTTGCGTGATACAGGGGTCAAAACCTTCGGGAGAGTATATAATGAATTTTTACCGACCAAAATACGTAACGTGCAAAAGCAGTCAGGAGAGCACACGAGGTGCCCATTTAGGTGAGGCGCCCAGGGGGTAGGCGCGCCCTCCACCCTCGTGTCCTTCCCGGACTGCTTCCTATTTTTCTATTTTTCTAAATATTCCAAAACGGAGAAATATTGCCTTAAAAGCTGTTTTGGAGTCGGTTTACTTACCATACCCCATACCTATTCCTTTTCGGAGTCTGAAACATTCCGGAAAGTGTCCCTTATGTATTCCTCCGGGGTTATGGTTTCAATAACATTGGTTTCAAAATTTATGGGATTACCTGAGATATAATGTTTAATTCTTTGACCGTTCACCACCTTCGGATTTGTACCTTCGAAGTTGTTCATTTTTATGGCACCGGAACGATAGACCTCCTCGATAACGTAGGGGCCTTCCCATTTAGAGAGAAGTTTTCCTGCAAAAAATCTTAAGCAAGAGTTGTATAGCAATACGTAATCACCTACATTAAACTCACGCTTTTGTATCCTTTTGTCATGCCATCTTTTAACCTTTTCTTTAAACAACTTGGCATTTTCATAAGCTTGGGTTCTCCATTCATCAAGTGAGCTAATATCAAATAACCTCTTCTCTGACCAAGTTTGAAATCATAGTTGAGATCTTTCATAGCCCAATATGCCTTATGTTCTAGTTCAAGAGGTAAGTGACATGCTTTTCCATAAACCATTTTATACGGAGACATACCCATAGGATTTTTATATGCAGTTCTATAGGCCCATAATGCATCATCAAGTTTCTTGGACCAATTCTTTCTATATCTATTAACAGGTCTTACGCCAAAATTAATTTGAGCTCTCTATTACTCAATTCTACTTGACCACTAGGCATGGGTGATAAGGAGATGCAGTTCTCGATTAACATCATACTTAGCAAGCATTTTACTGAAAGCACCATGAATAAAATGTGAACCACCATCGGTCATTAAATATCTAGGGACTCCAAACCTCGGAAAAATAACTTCCTTAAGCATCTTAATAGAAGTGTTATGATCAGCAGTACTAGTTGGAATAGCTTCTACCCACTTAGTAACGTAATCAACATGACAACTAAAATATGTGTATATCCATTAGAGGGCGGGAAAAGGTCCCATATAATCAAAGCCCCAAGCGTCGAGATGGTTCAATAACAAGTGAATAGTTCATAGGCATTTCTTGACGTCTACTAATATTACCAATTCTTTGACATTCATCACAAGATAAAGACAAATTTACGGGCATCCTTGAAGAGAGTAGGCCAATAAAAACCGATTGCAATACCTTATGTGCAGTTCTATCTCCGGCGTGGTGTCCTCCATAAGCCTCGGAGTGACACTTGCGTAGGATCTGTTCTCGTTCATGCTTTCAGTACACAACGTCTAATAACACCATCTACTCCTTCTTTATAAAGATGTGGGTCATCCCAAAAGTAATGTCTCAAGTCATAGAAAAACTTTTTCTTTTGCTGGTATGTGAAACTAGGTGGTATAAATTTAGCAACGATGTAATTAGCATAATCGACATACCATGGAGTACTCTGAGAGGCATTTATGACATTTAATTGCTCATCGGAAAGCTATCATCAATATGTAGTGGGTCATCAAGAACATTTTCTAACCTAGATAAGTTATGCGCAACGGGTTCTCACCCTTTCTATCAACAATATGCAAATCAAATTCTTGTAGCAAGAGAACCCATCTAATAAGTCTAGGTTTATCATCTTTCTTTTACATAAGATATTTAATAGCAGCATGATCCGTGTGAATAGTTACTTTAGAATCAACAATATAAAGGTCTGAACTTATCACAAGCAAATCATCGCTAAGAATTCTTTTTCAGTAGTAGCATAATTTCTCTGAGCATTTTCTAGAGTTTTACTAGCATATTGAATAACATTAAATTTCTTATCAACTCTTTGCCCTAGAACAACACCTACAGCATAATCGCTAGCATCACACATAATTTCAAAGGGTAAATTCCAATCAGGTGGCTGAACAATAGGTGCAGAGATCAATGCTTTCTTAAGTATTTCAAATGCTTCTACACAATCTTTATCAAAGACAAATGGTATATCTTTTTGTAATAAATTAGTCAGAGGCTGAGAAATTTTTGAGAAGTCCTTAATGAACCTCCTATAAAATCCGGCGTGACCAAGGAAACTTCTTATACCTTTGATGTCCTTGGGACATGGCATCTTTTCAATAGCATCAACCTTGGCTTTATCAACCTCAATACCTCTTTCGAGAAACTTTATGCCCCAAGGCAATACCTTCATTAACCATAAAGTGGCACTTTTCCCAATTCAAGACAAGATTAGTTTCTTCACATCTCTGCAAAAACTCGATCAAGGTTGCTCAAGCAATCATCAAAGAGGATCCATAGACGGAAAAGTCGTCCATGAAAACCTCACAAATCTTTTCACAAAAGCCGGAGAATATAGCCATCATGCATCTTTGAAAGGTAGCAGGTGCATTGCATAAACCAAAAGGCATACGTCTATAAGCAAAAGTACCAAAAGGGCAAGTAAAGGTAGTCTTTGATTGATCACTCACTGACACAGGTATTTGAGAGAAACCAGAATAACCATCTAGAAAGCAAAAATGTGTATGTTTGCATAATCTTTCTAGCATTTGATCGATAAAAGGTAAGGGGTAATGATCTTTTTTAGTAGCCTTATTTAGTTTGTGGAAATCAATTACCATCCTATAACCTGTAATAATTCTTTGTGGAATCAATTCATCTTTATCATTAGGAGCAGCGGTAATACCTCCTTTCTTAGGGACGCAATGGACAGGACTTACCCTTGACTATCGACAGCGGGATAAATTATACCTGCCTCAAGGAGCTTTAGTATTTCCTTTGTTACCACTTCTTTCATCTTAGGATTCAGCCTTCGTTGATGATCAACAACTGGTTTGGCATATTCTTCCAAATTTATTTTATGTTGACATAGAGTGGGACTAACGCCCTTAAGATCATCAAGAGTATATCCAATAGTAGCACGGTGCTTCCTCAGAGTTTTCAATAATCTCTCTTCTTCATGCTCTGAAAGATTAGCACTAATAATAATAGGATATATCTTCTTTTCAACAAGATAAGCATATTTAAGATTATCAGGCAAGGGTTTGAGCTCAGACACGGGATCACCCTTGGGTGGAGGAGGATCCCCTAGGATTTCAACAGGCAAATTGTGTTTCAGAATAGGTTCCTGTTTAAAGAATACTTCATCTATTTCCCTTCTTTCATTCATAAACATATCATTTTCATGGTCTATTAAATATTGTTTTAAAGGATCACTAGGCGGTACGGCAATAGAAGCAAGACCAATGATTTCATCCTTACTAGATAATTCCTCTTCACGGTGTTGTCTACTAAATTTAGAGAAATTAAACTCATGAGACATATCACCTAAGCCAATAGTAACAACATTCTTTTCACAGTCTATCTTAGCATTAACAGTATTCAAGATAGGTCTACCAAATATAATGGGAAAAAAGCTATCTTGTGGGGAACCAAGAACAAGAAAATCAGCAGGATATTTAGTTTTCCCACACAAGACTTCAACATCTCTAAAAATTCCCATAGGTGAAATAGTATCTCTATTGGCAAGTTTAATTGTGACATCAATATCTTCTATTTCAGCAGGTGCAATATCATGCATAATTTCTTTGTATAAGTCGTAAGGTATTGCACTAACACTAGCACCCATATGACACAAGCCATGATAACAATGATCTCCTATTTTAACTTGAAATAACGAGCACGCCTACCACGAGGTCTATGTTTATCTTTAGCACAAGGTTTGGCAATTCTAGTAGTTTCACCGTACAAATAAATAACATGCCCATCAATATTATCAGCCAAGAGATCTTTAACAATAGCAATATTAGGTTCAACTTTAACTTGCTCAGGAGGTGTATAAGTTCTAATATTGCTTTTACGAACCACCAGTTGAAGCTTTAGCATGATCCTTTATTCTAACAGGGAAAGGTGGTTTCTCAACATAAAAAGTAGGAACAATAGGATCATTATAAGTGATAGTCTTTTCTTCAACTTTAGTAGGTGCAGCTACTTTTATTTCTATGGGAGGATGATATTTAAACCACTTCTCCTTGGGGAGATCAACATAAGTAGCAAAAGATTCACAGAAAGAAGCTACTATCTCAGAGTCAAGTCCATATTTAGTGCTAAATTTACGGAAAACATCGGTATCCATAAAAGATTTAACACAATCAAACTTAGGTGTCATACTGACTCCTTAACCGTCGAGATCCCAATCTTCAGAGTTGCGTTTAATTCTATCCAATAAATCCATCTGAATTCAATAGTCTTCATCATAGAAGAGCCAGCACAAGAAGTATCGAGCATGGATTGATTATTACGAGAAAGCCGAGCATAAAAACTTTGAAGAATTATCTCTCTTGAGAGCTCATGATTGGGGCATGAATATAACATTGATTTAAGCCTCCCCCAAGCTTGAGCGATGCTTTCTCCTTCGCGAGGCCAAAAATTATATATATAATTGCGATCACGATGAACAAGACGCATAGGATAAAACTTCTGATGAAATTCCAATTTCAATCGTTTATAGTTCCATGATCCCATATCATCACATAGCCTATACCATGTCGATGCATCTCCCTTCAAAGATAAAGGGAAGACTTTCTTCTTAACGACATCATTGGGTATACCTGCAAGCTTAAATAATCCACAAACTTCATCCACATATATTAGGTGCTCATCAGGATGCTTCGTTCCATCTCCTACAAAAGGATTATTAGCTAGCAGTTTTTCTAACATACCGAAGGAACTTCAAAGGGAACATTTTCATTTTCGATGAGTTCGATGGGTTCAGAGCAACTCTTTGCTCTACTGGTCGGGGTGACGGCGCCAGAAAAGAGTCTTGATGACCCACAATTCTAGGGGATCTATCGTAGTCCTTTCGATAAGTAAGAGTGTCGAACCCAACGAGGAGCAGAAGGAAATGATAAGCGGTTTTCAGCAAGGTATTCTCCGCAAGAACTGAAATAATAGGTAACAGATAGTTTTGTGATAGGATAATTTGTAACGAGCAACAAATAACAAAAGTAAATAAAGTGCTGCAAGGTGGCCCAATCCTTTTTGTAGCAAAGGACAAGCATGGACAAACTCTTATATAGAGAAAAGCGCTCCCGAGGACACATGAGAATATCGTCAAGCTAGTTTTCATCACGTTCATATGATCCGCGTTCGGTACTTTGATAATTTGATATGTGGGTGGACCAGTGCTTGGGTGTTGTTCTTACTTGAACAAGCATCCCACTTATGATTAACGTCTATTACAAGCATCCACAACTACAAAAAAAGTATTAAGGTAAACCTAACCATAGCATGAAACATATGGATCCAAATCAGCCCCTTACGAAGCAACGCATAAACTAGGGTTTAAGCTTACATCACTCTAGCAACCCATCATCTACTTATTACTTCCAAATGCCTTCCTCTAGGCCCAAATAATGGTGAAGTGTTATGTAGTCGGCGTTCACATAACACCACTAGAGGCTAGACAACATACATCTCATCAAAATATCGAACGAATACCAAATTCACATGACTACTAATAGCAAGACTTCTCCCATGTCCTCAGGAACAAACGTAACTACTCACAAAGCATATTCATGTTCATAATCGAGTATTAATATGCATAAAGGATCTGAACATATGATCTTCCACCAAATAAACCAACTAACATCAACTACAAGGAGTAATCAACACTACTAGCAACCTACTAGTACCAATCCCGGACTTGGAGACAAGAATTGGATACAAGAGATGAACTAGGGTTTTGAGAGGAGATGGTGCTGGTGAAGATGTTGATGGAGATTGCCCTCTCCGATGAGAGGAGCGTTGGTGATAGCGATGGCGATGATTTCCCCCCTCCGGAGAAGTGTCCCCAATGAGCAGCTCTGCGGAGCCCTAGATTGGTTCCTCCTCGTGGCGTGAGTCTCATCCCGAAAAAGGTAAACATGATTTTTCCCTTGAAGAAAGGCTTCATATAGCGTAAGATGGCCACCGGAGAGCCAACGAGGGCCCACGAGGCAGGCGCTACAGGGGGTAGAACGCCCCCCACCCTCGTGGCAGTGGGTCCCCTCGGCGTACTTCTTAGCTCAATATTTTTATTATTTCCAAAAATAACTTCGTGGAGTTTCGGGACTTTTGGAGTTGTGCGAGAATAGGTCTCTAATATTTGCTCCTTTTCCAGCCTAGAATTCCAACTTGCATTCTCCTCCTTATGTAAACCTTGTAAAATAAGAGAGAATAGGCATAAGTATTGTGACATAATGCATGATAACAGCCCATAATGCGATAAATATCGATATAAAAGCATGATGCAAAATGGACGTATCACACCTATGTTAGTATGCTCACCAGGAGCTGAATATATGGCAAGCCAAGGATGTTTTCAGATGCCATTGACCATATGTAGGCATGTTTTCCCCTCAGACTTGATAATTTTGGAGTCACAAGGATTGGATGTGATACTAGGCATGGATTGGCTATCGATGTATGGGGGAAACATCGATTGCGCCAGCAAGTCAATTTTACTCCCTACACCGGAGGGAAAAAGGATCAAGTATGTATCCAGGCATGCGCCAAGGAGAACCCAAGTAAATTCCCTCTCAGGAGTTGTTCATGAGGAAGTGCCTGTAGTGAAGGATTACTGAGATGTATTTCCAGAGGAGTTACCAGGCATGCCGCCGGATCGAGACATTGAGTTTTTGACAGAGCAGTTGCCAGGCACCGGACCGATATCGAAGAGACCATACCGGATGCCCGCAAATGATCTGGAAGAGATTAAGAAGCAGATTAAGGAGTTATTGGAGAAAGGTTACATTCGACGAAGTTCGTCACCATGGGGAGCCCTAGTGCTCTTGGTTGAGAAGAAGGATGGATCATTGAGAATGGTTGTTGATTATCGGGCGTTGAATGAAGTGGTGATCAAGAACTAGTACCCGCTGCCGATGATCAATGATTTGTTTGAGCAGCTGCAAGGAGCTAAAGTATTTTCCAAGATCAATCTACGATCAGGATACCACCAGTTGAAGATCCGAGAACAGGATATACCAAAGACAACCTTCACCACAAGGTACGAGCTATATGAATACACGGTTATGTCATTTGGATTAACTAATGCCCCAGCCTATTTCACGAGCATGATGAATAAGGTGTTCATGGAGTTCTTGGATAAGTTTGTCGTGGTATTCATTGATGATATCTTGGTATACTCAATGAATGAAGAGGAACACAAGGAGCATTTGCGTTTAGTTCTCGAGAAGCTCAGCGAACATCAGTTGTATGCCAAGTTCAGCAAATGCGAGTTTTGGTTGAAGGAAGTTGGATTCCTTGGACATGTTATATCAGGAGAAGGTATAGCAGTAGACCCTACCAAGGTTCAGTCAGTCACTGAGTGGTTGGCACCCACCTCAGTAGGAGAGATCCGCAGTTTTCTTGGACTCGCGGGATATTATCGGAGATTCATTGAGAATTTTTCCAAGATTGCAAAGCCCATGACGGAATTGTTGAAGAAGGACACCAAGTTCCAATGGACAGATGAATGTGAGGAAAGTTTTCAGGAGCTGAAGAAACGTTTGGTTACAGCCCCAGTGCTGATTCTGCCGGATATACGCAAGGATTTCCAAGTGTATTGCGACGCTTCTCGCTTAGGACTGGGAGGAGTACTTATGCAAGACGGAAGATTTGTCTCATATGCCTCACGACAGCTTCGACTGCATGAGTTGAATTATGCTACACATGATTTGGAGTTAGCAGCCGTAGTGCATGCACTCAAGACCTGGAGGCATTTTCTTATTGGAAACCGTTGTGATGTGTACACGGATCATAAGAGTTTGAAGTACATTTTCACGCAGAAGGAGCTAAATCTCAGGCAAAGGAGATGCTTGGAGCTTATAAAAGATTAAGATATGAAGTTGCACTACCATCCAGGCAAGGCCAATGTCGCAGCCGATATTTTGAGCCAGAAGAGTTATATCAATACCCTCGTAAGCGGAAGATTGCCAAAGTGAAAGTGCAACTATCCCCAGGTGGTTTTGGTAATTGCTAACAACATATAGCTCATTGAGCTAATGCTATTTCTAGATTAATATTTCAGGAAAGCTCAATGATTGGCATGGCATGGATGAGAAAAGTGGACCCCTCAAAATGCTAAGGACAAAAGGATTGGCTCAAGCTCAAAGCACAAGACTCTACTTTTTCTATTTTAGTGATCCAAGATCACATTGAGTCTATAGGAAAAGCCAATACTATCAAGGAGGGATGAGGTGTTTCTTAATGAGGCTCTTGCTCAAAATGCTTAGTGATATGCTCCAAAGCCCTCAACTAATTTCTCACATCAACATATGAACTAAACCAAAAGTCAAACTTCATTACCGATTCTTTCTATCCGCGCCACCGAGTTCGGATGTCATAGCCACCGCCACAAACCCTAGGCAAATCGGTCTCACCGATAGGGATCTCGGTCTCACTGAGATGGGATTGTAATCTCCTATTTCCTTCTTAAATAGCGTTTCGTTCCCACCGAGATGAGCGATCGGTCCCACCGAGATTGCAATGTAAACTCTCTGTTTCCCTTTCGTAACATTTCGGTCTCACCGAAATGAGCGAATCGGTCCCACCGAGTCTACCGGACCAACTCTCTGTTTAGCTTGTTACCAAAATTGGTCTCACCGGGTTTGTGTATTGGTCTCACCGAGATTACGTTATGCCGTAACGCTAACCATATCGGTCCTACCGAGTTGCATGTCGGTCCCATCGAAAATCCTAACGGTCACTAGATTTCTTTGAATCGGTCGAGGGAGTTTATCAATTCGGTCCCACCGAGATTGGCAAGTTATTGTGTGTAACGGTTAGATTTTGTGTGGAGGCTATATATACCCCTCCACCTCCTCTTCATTCATGGAGAGAGCCATCAGAACGAACCAACACTTCCAACTTACCTTTTCTGAGAAAGAACCACCTACACTTGTGTTGAGGCCAAGATATTCCATTCCTACCATATGAATCTTGATCTCTAGCCTTCCCCAAGTTGCTTTCCACTCAAATCTTCTTTCCACCAAATCCATATCCTATGAGAGATAGTTGAGTGTTGGGGGAACTATCATTTGAAGCACAAGAGCAAGGAGTTCATCATCAACACACCATTTGTTACTTCTTGGAGAGTGGTGTCTCCTAGATTAGCTAGGTGTCACTTGGAAGCCTCAGAGCAAGATTGTGGAGTTGAACCAAGGAGTTTGTAAGGGCAAGGAGATCGCCTACTTCATGAAGATCTACCGCTAGTGAGGCAAGTCCTTCGTGGGCGACGGCCATGGTGGGATAGACAAGGTTGCTTCTTCGTGGACCCTTCGTGGGTGTGGAGCCCTCCGTGGACTCGCGCAGCCGTTACCCTTCGTGGGTTGAAGTCTCCATCAATGTGGATGTACGATAGCACCACCTATCGGAACCACGACAAAAACATTCGTCTCTCCTATTGCGTTTGAATCCTCCAAACGCTTCCCTTTACATTCTTGCAAGTTGCATGCTTTACTTCCCGCTGCTCATATACTCTTTGCATGCTTGCTTGAATTGTGTTAAGATTGCTTGACTTGTCCAAAGTTGCTAAAATCTGCCAATAACTAAAATTGGGAAAAGGATAAGTTTTATTTGGTCAAGTAGTCTAATCACCCCCCCTCTAAACATACTTTCGATCCTACAAGTGGTATCAGAGCTTTGGTCTCCATTTGCTTTGATTTCCATAGCTTTTGGTAGTCGTAGCCTTGGTTTCACAACCTAGGAGAGTATGTCTTCTAGCGAGGTAAATTACCTCAGTAGAGGTCCTTACTTTGATTTTTAAATTTTTGCTATTTGGATGCATAAGTTGAAAATGAATATTCTTGGACATATCACCGCCGTATGGGTTTTGTGTGTATTGGCTTGCAAGGTGAATTCTTTGATGGGAGAGAACCGAACCGTGAAGCTACCGTGGAAGAGTTGAAGATGCTGCAATACAATGCTCAAGCTTGTGATATCCTCTTCAACGGATTGTGCCCCGAAGAATTCAACAAAATTAGCCGTCTTGAGAATGCAAAGGAAATTTGGGATACTTTGATTGATATGCACGAAGGTACCGACTCCGTCAAGGAATCCAAGTTGGATGTGCTTCAAAGTCAACTTGACAAGTTCAAAATGAAGGATGGTGAAGGTGTCATTTGAAATGTACTCTAGGCTTGCTCTTATCACAAATGAGATCGTAGGCTTAGGAAGTGAAGAGATGACCGACAAATTCATCATCAAGAAGATTCTAAGAGCTTTGGATGGAAAATATGATGCCGTATGCACATTGATCCAAATGATGCCCAATTACAAAGATCTCAAGCCAAGGGAAGTCATTGGAAGAATTGTTGCTCATGAGATGTCACTCAAGGATAAGGAGGAGCTCCATAACAAGTCAAGTGGTGCTTACAAAGCCTCATGTGAAGCTCCCACATCATCAAGTGAGAAACAAACCTTCAATGAAGAATTGAGCCTAATGGTGAAGAACTTCAACAAGTTCTACAAGAGTAGAAGCAAAGAGAGAAGTTGCAAGTCAAGGTCCTGCAATGACAAAAGGTCTTCAAGTCGAGAGCGAAATTGCTACAATTGTGGAAGACTCGGACACTATTCCAATGAGTGTACGACACCCTACAAGAGAAGAAGATTCTCCAAAAGGAGAAGTAGAAGAGAAGAATCACCATCAAGAGAGGGAAGGAGTAGAGATGATCGTTATGAGCGAAGAACATCCCGGAGAAGCAAGGATTAGGAAAGGGCGACAAGTCATCAAGGAGCTACACAAAATGAAGACATCAAGCTCATGTTGGTGAATGGGTATCCGGCTCCGACTCAAACAATCACTCAGGAAGACGCTATCACTCGACTCCGAATATACTCAAGATGAAGGTGTTGCGGTCTAGCACTTGTGTCAACCAACTCCTATGACATATTTGATTCACCGGATGAAGGACTTGGAAGATGCTTCATGGCTAAAGTCCCAAAGGTATCACACCCGAGTATGTTGATTTCAATAGTGATGAAGATGACTTGTTAGGTGATGATGATTTACTTGTTGACAACTCTAGTGATGAATACTATGATGAAACGTCAATTAATCATGCTAATCAAGATAAAACGAATGACAATGTTAAGGAGAAGATTGAGTTTCTAACTAAAGAACTAAACACTCTTAAGTTAGCTCATGAAACTATCTTAGGAGATCATCAAGAAATTTTAAGGACTCATGAGAAATTACGTTTTGAAAAGCTCAACCTTGAGCAAGAGCATGAGTTCTTAAAGGCAATCAATGATGATTTTCGCAAGAAAAGTTCTTCTTACATTGCCAAGCGTTTACTCTTATCCACTTACATGCCTCAAGTCAAGTCTAGTAACAAGAACAAGAAAGATTCTTCCTCTAGTAGTAACAATAATCATGCTAAATCCAATGTTGTTGCTTCTAGTAGTTCTCTTGATTCCACTAATGATTCTCTTAGCCAAGTTACACTTGAGCAAGAAAATAGCTTATTGAAGGGAATTATAGAGAAAGGTGTTTAGAAGAGCCTTGCTTGGGAGTAAGCAATTGAGGAAATTATGCATAAGCAAGGAAGGCACCGGAAGAACCAAGGTGTTGGTTTTGAACGAAAGTTCAATGCCAATGGAGTTGAGTGGGAAGAAGATCAATACCCCAATACGAAGTTTGTTCCTCAACAAGAGAAGTATGATCCTACTTCTTTCAAAGGGACACAAGCTCAAGATGATCTTACACCACAAGACAACAAGCAAAAAGGCAAGGACAAGCTTCAAGAGGAAATTGATGCATTTGAAGAAGCACCCAAGGCCTTGGTCAAGTGGGTTCCCAAGACTACATCAAGTTCTACTTCATCAAGTACAACTACAACTCCGATGATTCCCATCAAGATGGTGTGGATCCAGAAGAAGAAGAACTAGAGAGTTCTTGAGGGTGACTCATGCCAACATACTTCACTCTTATCATTTTGGCAAGAACAAGTGCAATCAACTTCCACATCTTGCACTAGTTCAAGGAGTCACAAACCCTCTTGTTGGTAAGACAAGCTAGGGACAAGGTAACCTAATGCTTTCATAGACATCATCTTGTGTGTGCATCACTCTATGTCTATGGATATCCTTGTTTGTTCCTTGTGGGACTAACACGTGTAGGTATTGAAAGTGCAACTCACTCCAAAGGATTGCTCCAAATGATCTACATCAACATTGAGCATCCACATATTCAACACCTACATGAAGTCATCATCGACAAAACCCAAGGTTAGTTCATCCCTCTTAGGGGGGATCTCACATCTAGGGGGAGCTTTACTCTAAGAATTGAGCTAAAGCAACTCTAATGGTGTGAACACAACAACGCTTTTATGTAAAAGTGGTAACCACACTTGTGCTTAAATGATGAGTATGACCTATGATCAAATGTTCTCATTTGACTCCTAAGTCAATATACTCATATATAGATGACCTAGTCATCGCCAATTGCTTGATAGATGCTCGAATTGGTTGTGCATGCTTTGCCACATATTTCATTTGTCATTTTATTGTGTGAGCATATTGGTTGCATAATTTACTCATTCGAGGACATCCACTTGTTGTTTGGATTGTTTAGTTCCTTTTTCTTTTGCCAAGTGGATGGACAAGAATGCCTAAGAACCTTCTCTAGCTATCTATGCTTTTCTTGTCTCAAACTCTATTCATGCTACATCACAAAGTTTGATCAAGTCAGATTCGAACCACTCGATGTGAGGAGCACTCGAGTCCCGATTTGTCATAGACTTAAACTTCCAAAACTTCTTTGTGCATTTGATTAACCCGATTCATCCATTTCGGTCATCTGAGATCACTAAGTCGATATAGGTTTTCAATCTCGGTGCAACCGATTTGAACTTCGGTCACACCTTGAGTTGCAGATGGCCTTGTAGTTATGCATCTCGGTGCCACCGAAGTTGTTCCACTCGGTCACTGCCAAGCAGAGTCGAACTATATATTTCCCGAGCCAAAATTTGGAAAATTCTCCGAACCCCTTCGCTGGCCAGCCTCGGCTTCCGCCTCCCTGGGTCTCCGGATCGTCCTCCTCATCGCCAGCTGCCTCCCGCTGCTGGTCTCCGCCGTCGTCAATGGAAATCGTCTCCGCCGTTGCCGCCGTAGCAGGTCCATCGCTGCACTTAGGGTATGGACTTGATCCTTGTGTTAATCTCACTCCGATTCCTAGCACATTGCTTTGCCATGTATCTTGCCACGATTGAGATCACTCTATCCAGCAAAATCACTCCGTAGTTTAGTTGTGGATTGAAAATTTAGGGTTAGGTTTCATGAAATCATCTCGGATCAACTGAAGTTGTTGAAATCGGTTCCACCTATTTGGCTAAGGCCATTGCACATGTGATTCTCGGTCTGACTGAGAATTGCAAATCGGTGTGACCGAAGTTCAATTCTTTGTGAAACCCTAGCAGTCTCGGTGCCAAAGCGTGACTGGTCCGACCGAGTTCACTAGTTTAGGTTCCAAAAGATGCTTCGGTATCACCGAGTTTTCAAATCGGTAGATCCGAAATGCTTTCTGTGGAAAACTAAAACTAAGTTTTTGACTAATTCTTTTGCAAAAACCTCCGCACTTTGTGATGCTCATTCATACGTCTCCGTCGTATCTACTTTTCCAAACACTTTTGCCCTTGTTTTGGACTCTAACTTGTATGATTTGAATGGAACTAACCCGGACTGACGTTGTTTTCAGCAGAATTGCCATGATGTTGTTTTATGTGCAGAAAACAAAAGTTCTCGGAATGACCTGAAACTCCACGGGATGTCTTATAAAAAATAATAAAGATCCTCGCCAAAGATGAAGACCAGGGGGCCCACACTGTCCACGAGGGTGGCGCGCCCCTACCTCGTGGGCCCCTGGACACCTTCCGACGCCAACTCAACTCTATATATTGGCTTTCGGAAGAAAAAAACCGTAGAGAAGAAATCATCGCGTTTTACGATCACGGAGACGCCGCCAAGCCCTAAAACCTCTCGGGAGGCTGATCTGGAGTCCGTTCGGGGCTCGGGAGAGGGATTTGTCGCCATCGTCATCATCAACCATCCTCCATCACCAATTTCATGATGCTCACCGCCGATGCGTGAGTAATTCCATCGTAGGCTTGCTTTGGGCGGTGATGGGTTGGATGAGATTTATCATGTAATCGAGTTAGTTTTGTTAGGGTTTGATCCCTAGTATCCACTATGTTACGAGATTGATGTTGCTATGACTTTGCTATGCTTAATGCTTGTCACTAGGGCCAGTGCCATGATTTCAGATCTGAACCTATTATGTTTCCATGAATATATGTGAGTTCTTGATCCTATCCTGCAAGTCTATAGTCACCTACTATGTGTTATGATCCGGCAACCCCGAAGTGACAATAATCGGGACCACTCCCGGTGATGACCATAGTTTGAGGAGTTCATGTATTCACTATGTGCTAATGCTTTGTCCGGTTCTCTATTAAAAGGAGGCCTTAATATCCCTTAGTTTCCATTAGGACCCCTGCTGCGGGAGGGTAGGACAAAAGATGTCATGCAAGTTCTTTTCCATAAGCACGTAGACTATGTTCGGAATACATGCCTACATTACATTGATGAATTGGAGCTAGTTCCGTGTCACCCTATGTTATGACTGTTACATGATGAACCGCATCCAGCATAATTATCCATCATTGATCCGGTGCCTACGAGCTTTCCATATACTGGTCTTCGCTTATTTACTTTTCCGTTTACTCTTGTTACAATCACTACAAAATACCAAAAATATTTACTATTGCTTGCCTTTGCTCTTTTGTTACTGTTACCACCACTATCATATTACTTTTGCTACTAAACACTTTGCTGCAGATACTAAGTTTCCAGGTGTGGTTGAATTGACAACTCAGGTGCTAATACTTAAGAATATTCTTTGGCTCCCCTTGTGTCGAATCAATAAATTTGGGTTGAATACTCTACCCTCGAAAACTGTTGCGATCCCCTATACTTGTGGGTTATCAAGACCTTTTTACGGCGCCCGTTGCCGGGAGCATAGCTCTATCCTTTGAGTCACTTGGGATTTATATCTGCTAGACACTATGAAGAACTTGAAAGGCGCTTAAGACAACAATTTATCCCTCAACTACGAGGGGAGGTAAGGAAGCGCCATCTAGCTCTGCACTTGATTCACCTTCTATTATGAGTAAGTGGCGACACCTAAGCCCCTTACGCTATTCGTTCGATATGTCGCATGTTATTGATGATGCCACTTCTGCTATGCATGATACTTATGATGATACTGCTTCTATGCCTGATTCTACTGTGCCCCTTAGTGAATTTCTTGATGAACAAATTGCTAGGGCTAGAGAGAAAGAAATTATTGAATCTGAATATGATGATGAAAGTGATGATGAAAATATGCCTGCTATTCCTGAGGGTTATGTTTTTGATATGGAATCTTCTGCAACTATCTTTGCCTGCCAAGATAGATACGAACTTAAGAGGCTCTTAGTTAAATGGGGTAAAGAATCTCTTAGAGATGTAATGAAACGACCACCTTTTGCTACTTCACCTATTTGTGTTCCCGATAAGGATTATTATGATTTCTCTGTTGATCCTGATATAATTAGTTTGGTTGAATCTGATCCTTTTGATGGCTATGAATCTGAAACTGTTGTGGCACATCTTACTAAGTTAAATGATATAGCCGCCCTGTTTACTAATGATGAGAGAACGCTACTTTTATATACTCAAAATATTTCCGTTCTCATTAAAGGGTGATGCTAAGATATGGTTTAATTCTCTTGATCCTGGTTGTGTGTGTAGTCCCCAGGATATGATTTATTACTTCTCTGCTAAATATTTCCCTGCTCATAAGAAACAAGCTGCTTTGAGGAAATATATAACTTCGTGCAAATTAAAGAAGAGAGTCTCCCACAAGCTTGGGGAGGCTTCTCAAGTTACTTAATGCTTTGCCTGATCATCCTCTTAAGAAACACGAAATACTTGATATCTTTTATAATGGACTAACCGATGCTTCCAGAGATTATCTGGATAGTTGTGCTAGTTCTCTTTTCAGGGAAAGAACACCGGATGAAGCTGAAATTCTATTGAATAATATGTTGAAAAATGAAAATAATTGGGCACCTCCTGAGCCAGCTGCAGATCCAATTACTGAGCCTATTCCTAAACCAACTCCGAAGAAGAGAGGTGTTCTATTTCTCAGTCCAGAAGATATGCAAGAGGCAAAGAAATCTATGAAAGAAAAAGGTATTAAAGATGAAGATGTTAAAAATTTACCTCCTATTGAAGAAATACATGGTCTTAATCTACCGCCTATTGAAGAAACTTATGATATTGATCCATTACTTATTGAAGAACCTCCTGGTCCCGATAACCCGACACAGGTAGTAAAGGTAAATTCTCTATACAGATATGATAAAGCTGTAGTCCCTCCTACTAAAATTGCTAGTCAGTGCTTGGATGAGTTTGATAACTTGATGTTTAAGCAAGATGACTTTAATGCTTATTTTGGTAGACAATTAAAACAAGATGCTTATATGATTAAACGCTTGGGTGATTATATGGCTAATATTAGAGGTGAACTTAAACTTGTTAGCAAACATGCTTCTATGGTTACCACTCAAGTAGAACAAGTACTTAAGGCTCAAAGAGAAGTGCTTGATGAAATGAATAGTAAGAAAAATGATTATGCTGTTAGAGTGGCTACTAAAACTGGTAGAATGACTCAGGAACCTTTGTATCCTGAAGGCCACCCTAAGAGAATTGAGCAAGATTCTCAGAGAAATAATATTGATGCTCCTAGTTCCTCTAAAAGGAAGAAAAAGAAAAATGATAGGACTTTGCAAACTTCTAGCGAACCTATCGATGAAACACCTGAGAATCCAAATGATATCTCTATATCTGATGCTGAAACACAATCTAGTAATGAACATGAACCTAGTGAAAATGTTAATGATGATGTTCATGATGATGCTCAACCTAGTAATGATAATAATGTAGAAGTTGAACCTGCTGTTGATCTTGATAACCCACAATCAAAGAATCAACGTTATGATAAAAGAGACTTCGTTGCTAGGAAACATGGTAAAGAAAGAGAACCATGGGTTCGAAACCCATGCCTTTTCCTCCGAAACCATCCAAGAAAAAGGATGATGAGGATTTTTGGCGCTTTCTTTGAAATGATTAGACCCATTTTTTTGCGTATGCGATTGGTGATATGCTCAAAATGAATCCTTATGCTAAATATATGAAAGATATTGTTACAAATAAAAGAAAGATACCGGAAGCTGAAATTTCCACCATGCTTGCTAATTATACTTTTAAGGGTGGAATACCAAAGAAACTTGGAGATCCAAGAGTACCTACTATACCACGCTCCATTAAGAGAAATTATGTTAAAACTGCTTTATGTGATCATGGAGCCGGTGTTAGTGTTATGCCACTCTCTTTATATCGTAGACTTGACTTGAATAAGTTGACACCTACTGAAATATCTTTGCAAATGCACGATAAATCAAGCGCTATACATCGGTATTTGTGAGGATGTGCCTGTTGTGGTTGCAAACGTTACTATTCTAACGGACTTTGTTATTCTTGATATTCCGAGGACGATAGTATGTCTATTATTCTTGGAAGACCTTTTACGAATACTGCGAGGGGCTGTTATTGATTGCAACAAAGGAAATGTCACTTTTCATGTTAATGGTAATGAGCATACGGTACACTTTTCGAGAAAACAACCTCAAGTTTATAGTATCAATTCTATTGGAAAAATTCCATCGATTATATTTGGAGGTTTTGAATTTCCTCTCCCTCATCAAGAAGAAATATGATATTCTTATTATAGGGGATGTGCATATCCCGCTGAGGTAACTTAGTGTTATTCAAATTTCTCGGGTTTCATGTTATTCGAATGAGTTTGTTAACAAGACTTGATCAACCTTGTTAGTGGATTCCTTTTGATGAGCATGAGATGGATGAAACTAGAAGCACAACCCTCTGTACCTTCTTTATATTTTACATTATTTAGTAGAAATAAAGTAAAATAGTATTTTTCTGTCTGTCTCCTGACTTATCCGTGCAATATAAAAATACCCCGAAAATAAAAGTCCTCAGAATGCCATGCCAATTTAATATCTTTTTTCGGGAATATTTGATGATTTATAGTACAAAAATCACCGCGGGGGGAGCTGCCACCTGGCCACGAGGGTGGAGGGCGCGCCCCCTACATCGTGGGCCCATGGTGGCCCTCCTCCACTTATCCCTGTACCCATCTTCTTCCTCTGCCTCATACAAACTCGAAAAACCAACTCAAGCACGAGTTCTAGCCACTTTTGCTGCGATTTTCGACCTCCTTGCTCAAAGCACCTCTCGCAAAACTGCTTGGGGAGATTGTTCCTTGGTATGTGACTCTTCCATTGGTCCAATTAGTTTTTGTTCTAGTGCTTTATTCTTTGCAAATTTGTGCTGCATAGGTGACCATGTTCTTGAGCTTGCATGTCAAATTTATATGGTTCCAAGTAGGTCTAATGCTTGATATAGGCTCTAGGCACTTGTAGGAGTAGTTGCTATCAGTTTTATTGAAGTTGGTTCACTTTTGTTTGAACTTACTAAAAATTTCAGAAATTTTTCAGAGAAAACAATATGTTTAGGAGGATGTTCCAAGGTGGTTCTTCAAGGAAGCAAGGTCCCAGGATTGCAATGCGTGATGCTGACGAGGAACCACCAAGAGACGCTCCTGTGAGGCCTTGTGAATGGACTTCGGAAAATTTTATGGATCGAGCGGGAATTAAAGAAGAATTTAACGCATATTTGCGTAACGCTTGGTCTTGTGGACTTGAGGCGGACAAATGCCCACAGTATCCTTGATCTCACTAGTTCATTTGTGAGGAGGTTTGAATTTTCATCTTCACGTAATTCCTTACATCATGTTTGATCTGTATGACAAATCTTATACCATGGACTTAGAGGATTTTACTTTTGCTTGCAAACTCCCACAATGGGTTAGTAATCTTGTTGATCCTCGTAAATCTGAATTTAGAGACTTTCTTGCTAGTATAAGCGTGGGGAATCTAGAGATATAATGCAAGCCACTATAGGGAGCATTCACTTTCCTGCTATACATTATTTTGCTCTCTTCATCGGTAGGTGCATAAATGCTAAGGATGAAGCATGTCACATGTGTGTCCCTGATCTCAGCATTCTCGTGGAGTGCTGTGTTAGGAGACTAATCTTATCATATGGGAGCCATAGTAGCTCGTAGGTTGCATCATAATAGATATAACGGAGATTTCTTTGGAGGAATTTTTGCAACCCGCTTAGCTAATTTTCTTGAGATAGACATTCGTGAGGGTGATATGGAGTTACCCCCTACTTATTTAGATTTTGATTCTATGGTTTCCCACCAGTTTGTTGAGAGGACTGAACCACCTCTCGATGTCGACTAATCTTTAACAAGCGGCATGTTATGCAGTATTACTCTTCCTGCTCCTGCCTTCTTTGATTCTCGGACAAAGGAAGATATGTTATTACGAGAGGAGGCGGATGAGTAAGAGAGAAGAGTCGAGGCGGCTCGGCCACGCTTGCAGCTCGGGGAGGCGATAGCAGCTGCATCACTGTCTGACCCAGCTACACCTACGGGTATCCGCCAGGCCATCCCTGGCAATGAACCAACTTAAGCTAAAAGCCTAAGCTTGGGGGAGTACGTATTTCTCACCGACATTACATTTATATTCACACACACTCAGTACTAGATGTCGGTGCTCATACTCTTTCACTGCAATATCCATGCTAGTTTATTTTCTTTTTCCTGCTTTCTTCTTGTGTGTTTGTTAAACCTTAAGAAAAACAAAAAAAATTAGGAGTAGTTTATTTCTTTGCTGTAGTAATTAAAAAGAAAACCCAAAAATATTTCCCATTCTTCTTTTGCTTGTTGGGAGCTTTCTCGTGTAAATAGTTTTTATTTCTTTTCTTTTCTTTGGGGGTCAGTAGGAGAAGACCATGATTAAATTGTTGAAGTGGCTCTTATATGCATCATTGTTGATTTAACCAAGAGCCCATATTGCCTTGTCTTCTCCTGTTTATTGAATGCTCGCACATTCCAGCTTAGTCCAATGCACGTGCACTCTTATTATTATTCACACCATTCGGTCGTGCAAGTGAAAGGTAATTATGATGATATATGATGGACTGACTAAGATGAGAAAAGCTGGTATGAACTCGACCTCTTTTGTTTTTGTAAATATGATGAGTTCATTGTTCTTGATTAAGCTTTATTATGAATAAACATGTTTTGCAATGACAATTAGAGATCATAGTTGCTCGTGCCATGCTTGATTAGCTATGAGTTATAATGGTTTACCTTGCGTGCCAACATGCTATTAAAATGGTTGTGATGTGGTATGATGGGGTGGTATCCTCCTTTGAATGATTTAAGTGACTTGACTTGGCACATGTTCACGCATGTAGTTGAAACAAATCAACATAGCCTTCCACGATATTTATGTTCATGGTGGATTATATCCTACTCATGCTTGTATTCAATGTTTATTAATTTTAATGCATGTTCATGATTTGTTGTCGCTCTCTAGTTAATTCGTTTCCAGTCTTTTGCTAGCCTTCACTTGTACTAAGCGAGGAATCTTGCTTGTGCATCCAATCCTTAAACCCCAAAGTTATTCCATATGAGTCCACCATACCTTCCTATATGTCACGGTATCTACTGCCGTTCCAAGTAAATTTGTATGTGCCAAACTCTAAACCTTCAAATAAACATTACATTTAGCATGCTCGAATAGCTCATATATCAACTAGGGTTGCCCTTATCTTCCGTGTTAGGCGGGTTATTCTCAAGAGGAGTGGACTCCGCTCCTCACTCACAAGAAAATGGCTGGTAACCGGGATGCCCAGTCCCATGCTTTATGCAAACTAAATCAAAATAGTTGCAAACAAAACTCCCCCTGGGACCCGTTGAATGTTGGAGGCACTCGTTGTTTCGAGCAAGCCATGGATTGATGCTTGTGGAGGAGGGGGAGTATAAACTTTACCATTCTGTTTGGGAACCGCCTATAATTTCTTTAGCATGGAAGATATCGTCATCGATGTTGACAATGAAAGTATGCCGCTCAAAATATAATTTATCTCTATTTCAAAACCGAGCTCTGGCACCTCTACATATCCCTGCTTCACTCTGCAAAGGGCCTATCTATTTACTTTTATGTTGAGTCATCATCTTCTTATTAAAAGCACTAATTTGGAGAGCACGGTATCATTTGCATTCATTCTTGTTAATTTATATCGGGTATGACTATGCTTGGATCTCTTTTACCATGAATTACAATGTCTAGTCGGTCCTTGATCTTTAAAGGTGCTCTGCATTTATGTTTTCTTGGTCTCGAGAAAGGGCTAGCGAGATACCATCTTGTTATATCATATTATGACTATTTGAGAAAGTGTTGTCATCCGAGATTTATTATTATAGCTTGCTAGCAGATTATGTTATTGATATGAGTAAACATGAGACCTAGGAGTTATTGCAAATGTGATTAGTTATGGTCTTTGCTGAAAACCTGAATCTTTGGCTTGACATAGTTACAACAACAAGAGCAAAGCGAGTTTGTAAACGTTTTCTTTTTCTCTTTCGGTTTGTCAACTGAATTGCTTGAGGACAAGCAAGGGTTTAAGCTTGGGGGAGTTGATACGTCTCAAAGTCATATCTACTTTTCCAAACACTTTTGCCCTTGTTTTGGACTCTAACTTGTATGATTTGAATGGAACTAACTTGGGACGATGCTGTTTTATTGAGAATTGCCATGATGTTAGTTTATGTGCAGAAAACAAAAGTTCTCGGAATGACCTGAAACTCCACGGGATGTCTTATAAAAAATAATAAAAAATCCTCGCCAAAGATGAAGACCAGGGGGCCCACACCCTGTCCATGAGGGTGGGGGCGCCCCCCTAGGGCGCGCCCCCCTACATCGTGGGCCCCCTGGACACCTTCCGACGCCAACTCCAACTCTATATATTGGCTTTCGGGAAGAAAAAACCGGAGAGAAGAAATCATCGCGTTTTACGATACGGAGCCGCCGCCAAGCCCTAAAACCTCTCGGGAGGGCTGATCTAGAGTCCGTTCGGGGCTCCGGAGACGGGGATTCGTCGCCGCCGTCATCATCAACCATCCTCCATCACCAATTTCATGATGCTCACCGCCATGCGTGAGTAATTCCATCGTAGGCTTGCTGGACGGTGATGGGTTGGATGAGATTAATCATGTAATCGAGTTAGTTTTGTTACGGTTTGATCCCTAGTATCCACTATGTTCTGAGATTGATGTTGCTATGACTTTGCTATTCTTAATGCTTGTCACTAGGGCCCGAGTGCCATGATTTCAGATCTGAACCTATTATGTTTTCATGAATATATGTGAGTTCTTGATCCTATCTTGCACGTGAATAGTCACGTACTACGTGTTATGATCCGGCAACCCCGAAGTGACAATAATCGGGACCACTCCCAGTGATGACCATAGTTTGAGGAGTTCATGTATTCACTATGTGCTAATGCTTTGTTCCGGTTCTCTATTAAAAGGAGGCCTTAATATCCCTTAGTTTCCATTAGGACCCACTGCCACGGGAGGTAGGACAAAAGATGTCATGCAAGTTCTTTTCCATAAGCACGCGTATGACTATGTTCGTAATACATGCCTACATTACATTGATGAATTGGAGCTAGTTACATGTCACCCTATGTTATGGATCGTTACATGATGAACACTTGTCCAAGATAATTATCCATCATTGATCCGTTTCCTCTGAGCTTTCCATATCTTGGTCTTCGCTTATTTACTTTTCCGTTACTCTTGTTACAATCATTACAAAATACCAAAAATATTTACTATTGCTTGCACTGCTCTTTTGTTACCGTTACCACCACTATCATATTACTTTTCTACTAAACACTTTGCTGCAGATACTAAGTTTCCAGGTGTGGTTGAATTGACAACTCAGCTGCTAATACTTAAGAATATTCTTTGGCTCCCCTTGTGTCGAATAAAAAAATTTGGGTTGAATACTCTACCCTCGAAAACTGTTGCGATCCCCTATACTTGTGGGTTATCACTCATCCAATCTATCTCATTTATATCTATTCACAGGGTCTGCTGTCAGTGTTTGCATCATGTCAGATCAATGTGACAGACAGAACAAGTCTGAGGAGCAAGTTCACATGAGTGAGGGCACTAGTCCCTCTAGCAGCTATGATGATGGAAGCAGGAGTACACCCAGCAACTTGCCTAAGGCAGCCACTAGGGCCAGAAAGAAGAGAACCTCAGATTCTGAGGATGAGGACTATGTGGCTGTTGAGGAAGAGGCCACCTCAAAGAAGAAAGTTCTGAAAAAGGAATATAGCACAGCTGCTGCCACTAAGCCAGGAATGAAGACAAAGGTTCCTGCCAAGAGAGTTCCTATGTCAAAGGCGAACATCCACTCAAGAAACTTTGGGATCTCGCACCCAAAGAACAAAGGTTGTGTGAGAAGAAAAGGAAAGAAAGGGTCAAGAAGACCATGGCGAGTAATTGGGAAGTCCTCAATGATGGAAGATGAAGAGGAAGAGGTTGCTTTGCACCAGCACCTAAAGCTCAAAAGCTTATGGGAGATGCTATAAGATCAGGGGCTGCTCCATCTAAGCCCAAAGAAGCTCCCAAGGCAGCTGCTCCAAAACCCAAAGCTGCACCCAAGAGGAGTACAAGGAACATTCCAGCTGCAGAAAAGAACAAGGCCCCAGTGCCTGAAGCTGCTATAGAAGAAGAAGATGATGAGTCACATGTCTTGAGGAAGTTGAAACCCAAAATTCTAGATCACAATGATGCTCATCCAGTAGCTGAGGACATGAAGCTCAGGAGGGATGCAGGACTCAAACAGTGGAGATTGACTGATCCCTATGCAGTCAGGAGAAGAACTGTTGTGGACTACAGGTTCCATACAAAGGAACATCAGGACTTCTATGAGACAGTGTTGCTTGACAAGAAGCCTATAGTCTGTGATATGAGATGGGTGGACTGGGAGTACATCAGGGAAAATGAAGAACACTATCCTGGAGTCTATGATAGTTTCATGTCTTGTGGAGTAGAGGACTTTGTTGGGCAGAAGCTCACAAAGTGGAATGATGAGCTTATTATGCAGTTCTACTCCACATCTCATTTCTACCCAGATGGAAGGATTGTCTAGATGTCCGAAGGTACTAGGTACCAGTCAACAGTTGAAGAATGGGCAAAATTGATCAATGCCCCAGAAGAACAAGAATATGACTTGGATGTCTATGCCAAGAAGAAGAAGGATCACAACTCAATGGCTAGCATGTACAAGGAGATTCCTGATGCAGATCTTAAGACTCACCAATTTGGTTCTATGAAACACTTATTTGTCGTCACTGCCTACAATCAATTGGATTTTAAGGCACACATTGCTACCAAAATCGGGAGATCACGTAATGATCAGAGGACATTCCATCAACTTGCTGCTTATATTTGATGTTCCTCAAAAGTTCAAAGTCATGAGCCTAATTGTAGAAACTATAAAGAGAACATTGCGGATCGAGAAGAGAAGTTGTGGGTATGCCCCACGGATCCGAGAAGCTAATCAACTCCAAGATGGCCACCGCACATATCTCTTGGACAAGGATCATATGCCCATCTACCCGGACTTTGAGGACAACACTGTGGTAATGGATGAGAATGAACCATCTTCTGTGCAAGAACAAGCAAAGAGGGAGAAGGCAAGGGTCGAAAAGGCTGCAAAGATGCCAACCATTGATGAGGCATCTCGGTATCCTCCTGAAGAGGAAGCAAGATCAGCTTGGCTACTTGATTGCCTCCACTCGAGGATTGAGAAGGATTGGCCACCACGACTCAAAACCGGAGAGCTTGGATAGAATCATGGAGCGAACTATGATTTAGATTTGAAGGTCAATGAGATACAGATCGGTTGTTGAGCAACTTCAGGATGAAGTGCGAGGAGAAGAAGGGCAAGTCTACCACCGATGCTTTTGCTAGAGTGCCCGGAAGGATGAGATCTACTGCAATGCTAGTTACAGACACCAGAAAGCAACTTCATCCGCACCAGCTACAACTTCATGCCACCGGCTCCAAAGCACCCACTCCACCAGCTCCATCTACATCAACCGATGCCTTCGTCCTTGAGTTTTATCTACACCACCACCGAAGACCAAGCCTGAGAGTCGATCTAGCACTATGCATTTTCTATGAACTTTTTGGTAACTTGTTGCCAAAGGGGGAGAAAATGTATAGATCATAGGCTCCGAGAGAGAGTGTTGCTCTTTGTTCTCTTTTGTTTTTTGGTGGTTGGACTTTGTTATTTGCTTGTTTGAGATACTTTATGCTTTTGTGTGATACTTGGATTATCATGTTTTTGATCATATGCTTCCTTAATGCTTGTTGTATGAAATTATCATTTTTATCCCCATATGATCATTCACTTTGATTGGTGATTCGTGCATGTATTTAGTTATTATCATTTTGAGCGCCTCCACCAAGATGTATGTGACATGGAAGAGTAACCCATGATCCTAACTCATTGTGCATTTGCAGTCCAAAGCAAATCTTAAACTATGCACAAATTTAGGGGGAGCTCTTGCTTTTCACATACTTCTCAAAGCGACAATGTTTTTCACTCTTATTATCATTTGTCGAAGCTTTGATCTATATGTTGTCATCAATTACCAAAAAGGGGGAGAATGAAAGTGCAACTATCCCTAGGTGGTTTTGGTAATTCCTAACAACATATAGCTCATTGAGCTAATGCTATTTCAAGATTAATATTTCAGGAAAGCTCAATGATAAGCATGGCATGGATGAGAAAAGTGGACCCCCCAAAATGCCAAGGACAAAAGGATTGGCTCAAGCTCAAAGCTCAAGACTCTACTTTTTCTATTTTAGTGATCCAAGATCACATTGAGTCTATAGGAAAAGCCAATACTATCAAGGAGGGATGATGTGTTGCTTAATGAGGCTCTTGCTCAAAATGCTTAGTGATATGCTCCAAAGCCCTCAACTACTTTCTCACATCCACATATGACCTAAACCAAAAGTCAAACTCGGCCCCACCGATTCTTTCTATCCGGCGCCACCGAGTTCAGATGTCATAGCCACTACCAACACCCTAGGCAAATCGGTCTCACCGACAGGGATCTCGGTCTCACCGAGATGGGATTGTAATCTCTCTGTTTCCCTTCGTAACGTTTCGGTCCCACCGAGATGAGCGATCGGTCCCACCGAGATTGCAATGTAAACTCTCTGTTTCCCTTCGTAACATTTCGATCTCACCGAAATGAGCGAATCGGTCCCACCGATTTTACCTGACCAACTCTCTGGTTAGCTTATTACCAAAATCGGTCTCACCGAGTTTGTGTAATCAGCCTCACCGAGATTACGTTATGCCCTAACCCTAACCATATCGGTCCTACCGAGTTGCATGTCGGTCCCATCGAAAATCCTAACGGTCACTAGATTTGCTGAATCGGTCAGACCGAGTTTATCAATTCGGTCCCACCGAGCTTGGCAAGTTGTGTGTAACGGTTGGATTTTGTGTGGAGGCTATATATACCCCTCCACCTCCTCTTCATTCGTGGAGAGAGCCATCATAACGAACCTACACTTCCAACTTACCTTTTCTGAGAAAGAACCACCTCCACTTGTGTTGAGGCCAAGATATTCCATTCCTACCATATGAATCTTGATCTCTAGCCTTCCCCAAGTTGCTTTCCACTCAAATCTTCTTTCCACCAAATCCATATCCTGTGAGAGAGAGTTGAGTGTTGCGGAGACTATCATTTGAAGCACAAGAGCAAGGAGATCATCATCAACACACCATTTGTTACTTATTGGAGAGTGGTGTCTCCTAGATTGGCTAGGTGTCACTTGGGAGCCTCTGACAAGATTGTGGAGTTGAACCAAGGAGTTTGTGAGGGCAAGGAGATCACCTACTTACGTGAAGATCTACCGCTAGTGAGGCAAGTCCTTCGTGGGCGGCCATGGTGGGATAGACAAGGTTGCTTCTTCGTGGACCCTTCGTGGGTGGAGCCCTCCGTGGACTCACAAGCCGTTATTACCTTCGTGGGTTGAAGTCTCCATCAACGTGGATGTACGATAGCACCGCCTATCGGAACCACGACAAAAACATCCGTGTCTCCTATTGCGCTTTGAATCCTCCAAACCCTTCCCTTTACATTCTTGCAAGTTGCATGCTTTACTTTCCGCTGCTCATATACTCTTTGCATGCTTGCTTGAATTGTGTTAAGATTTCTTGACTTGTCCAAAGTTGCTAAAATCTGCCAAGAACTAAAATTGGGAAAAGGATAAGTTTTATTTGGTCAAGTAGTCTAATCACCCCCCCTCTAGACATACTTTCGATCCTACACAAAGGATTTAGCCGAGGATCTCAGGGAGCTTCGTTTGGAGATAGTCCCTAGAGGTTTTGTTGCAGCATTGGAAGTTCAGTCGACATTGTTGGGAAAGATTCGAGAAGCTCAGAAGGATGACAAAGAGGTTGTCGAGATAAAGGAACGGATGAGTAAAGGAAAGGCCAAAGCATTTTTTGAGGATGAGCACGATAGCTTGTGGTTCGAGGACCGAGTTTATGTACCCAATAATGTAGAGATCAGGAAGTTGATACTTCAGGAAGCTCATGACTCGCCGTACTCGATACACCCCAGAAACACCAAGATGTATTTGGATTTGAAGGAGCGTTTACGGTGGATCGGTATGAAGAAGGATATTGCCGAGTATGTAGCCGTATGTGATGTATGTCGAGAGTGAAGGCAGAACATCGTGGCCAGCGAGGATTACTGCAGCCTATGCCGATACCCGAATGGAAGTGGGACAAGCTTGGCATGGATTTTATCACCAGATTACCCAGGACCTGATCGGGATATGATTCTATTTGGGTAGTAGTGGATCGTTTGACCAAAGTGGCTCACTTTATCCCGGTGAAAACCACCTATACCAGTGTAAAGTTGGTCAAGATATATATGACCAGGATCGTATGTTTGCATGGAGTTTCAAGGACCATCGTATCAGATAGAGGAACATAGTTTACTTCAAAGTTTTGGCATAGGCTAGAATTCAGTACAACCTTTCATCCGCAGACAGATGGATAGACCGAGAGAGTCAATCAGATTCTGGAGGACATGTTGAGAGCTTGTGCGCTAGATTATGGATCTAGTGGGGATGATAATTTACCCTATGCGGAGTTCTCATACAACAACAGCTACCAGGCAAGTTTGAAGATGGCACCTTTCGAAGCTTTGTATGGAAGGAGGTGCAGAACACCGTTGATGTGGGATGAAGTCGGAGACGGTCAGTTGTTTGGACCAGATTTGATTAAAGAGTCTGAAGAGAAGGTTAAGTTGATTCGGGATAGACTGAAGGTAGCTCAGTCCAGGCAGAAGTGTTATGCAGACTCAAAACGCAAGGAGGTAGTCTATGAAATCGGAGGCAGAGCATATCTTCGTGTATCACCACTACGAGGAGTTAAACGTTTTGGAGTTAAAGGAAAGTTAGCCCCGAGATTTGTAGGACCGTACCGAGTTTTGGAACGTATGGGAGAAGTAGCCTAAAAGTTGGAGTTACCCGAATGACTGTCAGGAGTTCATGATGTGTTTCACGTTTCCCAGTTGAAGAAGTGTCATGCTGAGATGGCCGATATTCCTCTAAGAATCTGATACCCACAGGAAGCAATTCGGTTGGATAGTGATCGACCTACGAGGAGAAACCGTCAAGATTCTCGAGTTTGCCCGGCCGACTTACTCGCAGCAAGGTTATCAAGTTTTGCAAAGTTCAGTGGAGCCACCATACCGAGGATGAAGCCAACTGGGAACGAGAGGAAGACCTACGGAAAGACCACCCACACCTATTTTCTAGCCAACCCGAATCTCGAGGACGAGATTCACCTTAAGGGGGGTAGGTTTGTAACATCCCAAATTTTCAATTTGGAATGTTATACATAGGTCATCATAAGCATATGATATTTTACTTGCATTTTGGTAGTGATCCTAAAAATACTAACCAACTCAAGGACCCGCGGAGAGAGTTGGGGATTTTATTATTTTCATATTTGAATTTTCTCAAATATTGAAACAGGGATCATTTTGATTTTTAATTATTTTTCTCTCCAAAAATATTTCAAATTAAAATATATGAGAGGAGATAATATGACTTCTCCAAAATGAATGAAATATTGGAGGAAAATGTTAAAATCAAATAATTTTTATTTGGATTTATTGCTATTTTATTTGAATTAGAAAAAATATGCATTTTTCAAAATTGCATTTTTAGGCCAAGAAAATTTTCACTTTGTTCTAAATATTTTATTTAGACGGTGAAAATTGTTTTTGGCATTTTTAGATTTTTATTTTTATTTTATTTAGGATTTTCTTTTGGCGGATTTAAAAAAAGTTTCTTCGCCTGGGCCAAGGCCCAGCCGAGCCATTGGCCCTGCTGGCCGCCACCTTCCCAGCTGAGTCCGCCACGCCACCGCCGGCGTGTCGGCCTCGGACACGCCTCTCGGCGTGCCCCTCCCGCTGCCGCCTCCTGCCCTTTAAAGCCGAAGCCTCGGCCCCCTGGGACCCCAAGCCGCCGCCGCCTTCGCTCGCCTCCATTGCCATTGCCCGCCACCGCCGGCGCCACCTCGCCGCCACCACCGCCCCACCTCAGAGCCCCGCGCCACCAGCAGCTGTGGCCACGGATCTCACCGGAACCACCGCTTACACTTGGTTGTCCGATCGGTTTTTCTTCGATTAACCACGGTTTTTTTAGTTTCTCGATTTATTTTCTTAGATCGGTTTTCGTCGGTTTATTTATTTAGCGGACGTTCGTCCGTTCGTTCGTTTTAACGAACGTTGTTCGCCGGTTAGGTTTAGACAGCGAACGTTCGTTCATTAGTCTTTTCTTTTTATTTTATTTTTTGCCAGGGACCTATCCGTGATTATTTTATCACAGATTAGCCCCTAATCTTCAAACCCTCGCCGTTTCTAAACCGTTTGTCCAAATCTAGTGAAACCAGCGCCAAAATCTTCGTCTCAAGCCCCTCTTTATGTTTAATCAACTTTAATAAGGTTTTTGACAATTTAATATTTGGTTTCAAGCATATTTGTTTTCGAAGTTCTTTTGACCGTAGTTTCAGTTCCGTAGCTCCGATTCGATTGATTCTTTTTGCAGATCGAATCTCTTTAGTTGAACTTTCAGATTTGATCTTATTATTTGAGTTTTACCCGTGCATCTTTGCTTGAGTGCTTATGTATGCTATTGTTTGTTTGCGATAGAATTCCCGGAGCACGAAGCGTGCTACTACGAGTCTCTAGGATTTACGGATCGTTAACAAGGCAAGTAACACATTGATCATACTCTTTTCATACCCAGTTTTTATGCTTTAGTTTCACCCCTCAAACATTGCATGAGTAGGATCTCTTAACGTGTGGGTTTGCGAAGTAGATGATGAGGTAGAACCTATTGCCCTTTTATTATCAAACCCTTGGGAGTTACTTCTACGTTATGCTTATATTGCCATGCTATGCTCGTAGACGTGGATTGGGTTTGAGTGTAATCCATGACAGATGTGAGATTGATAATTAATGGTTAACTTAAGGTGGCTACTTAAATACACATATGGGTTGATTGGTTGCGGGCACTGGGGAATCCAGTGTTGTCCTAGGATATCCCAGAGTACCCGTGTGATCATCCTATGGTTCGCCACCAAGGCTCAAAGCGATCATAAGATTATTCATGCTAGAAACTTCCGTGTGCAGCCACAAGCTATTATGGGCTCTAGCATAGTTGAGTATGTTGCATTACCTCTTTCGATGAGTGGGCTAGCAGATGTAGGGGAAAGTAGGTGTAACTGTCCACCCAGAGTAAAGAGTTAATGTTTCAGAAAGACTGTGTCTCGGTCATCCGTTTCTCAAACATCATGTAGTGCGAGAAATCCAACGGAGGAGATCGAGTCTGGTGGGGAAAAGTGCGCAAACCTCTGTAGAGTGTATAAACTAATCATGGTTAGCCGTGTCCTCGGTTATGGACATCTTGAGTATCTGGTACTTGAATTATTGATTTGATCTCATCACTTTAAATTAATTTTGTTGGGTTATTAATTACTTTTTAATTGGGATTGAGTTGGAGGAACTTTCTCAATGTTTCAACCACCATGATAGTTAAATAAAACATATTCCTTTGTTGTAGGGAAAAATTGGCTTTTCGCAAAACCTTATAACCATAGAGCCTCCACCAGCCATATATGCATGTAGTGATAGCATTTATTCTATTCATTGCTCTATTGTGTTATATTGCCAGCATATTCCATGTGCTGACCCGTTTTCAGGCTGCAACATATCATGTTGCAGACTTTTCAAACGAAGAGTCTTGTGCGTTAGGTCGTTGTCGTGCACTTAGCTATGCCGTTGGAGTTGATGGACTCACTTTATCTTCCAAACCTTTTGTTGTTATCTTAATTAGGCGGCCCTCGCGGCGGAAGTACAAAGCAGCCTGTCAAGGCAATTCTCCAGTCCGGCCATTAAACGTCCGGACACCGTCAAGCGCGCCCGGAGTAACCCACAACCGCAGACCGCATGGCACGTTTGAAACGCAGCGTGAAATGCGGCCTTAACCCCAGCCCTCGCGAATTGCGAAACCGATGCTATCGCATTACATAACTACGCTCTGGAAATACCATGGGCATAGGGGAGGGCACGACAACGGCATGTCGAATCTGGCTCAACCGCGCCAGGCTCCGATTGTGTCATTCTTTTCTTTTCTTCTTTCTTTTTACTTTCAGACTCCGTTCTCACGAAGCCCCTGTCCGGCGATGAATCGCCGAACACACGATGCAACAGCTAGGGAAGCGAAAGCTTCGTCGAGTGTCCAGTGGTCTCTATTACGGCAAAGATACCTGTTTTACATACCATCCCATAGCTTACCCTCGGAGGGGACATGTTAAAGTCACGTCCCTTGCTTATCACACTATTTGTATCGTTCTCCTCTTACTGTAGCCCTTTTGAATAAACAATACATAGCTTCTGCCTATTATTGAATTCCTTTTATATATATATATATATATATATATATATATATATATATATATATATATATATATATACATATATATATGTTCGGTATGACATGGTGCAACCGTACATCTTAATACGGGCAATACACGAGGGCTTAAGTACCCCACAATATGGTGTGATAAGTCCTAACACTTTCACAAGTGCAGCACCGAACTTATAGCATTATATGCATCGGCTCTGAATCATGTCTTGGTTCAATAGTTGGGTTTGCGGCTCCCTGCTTTTGGTACCTTATGTTCCGTTATATCGGCTAAGGTAAGCGCTGGGAGAACCACCTTGCGATTGTGCCCCGGTTGAGCTGGGTTAAGCACCTCGATGGAGAAAGCTAAACTGACCGTCATGATAGAGGCGAGAGCCGGTCGCTGTTCGAGAGGTTTTCGAGTCCCTAAAGACTTATGCCGCTTAGAGCGAGGAGTCGGCATTGTCCGCCTAGGCGTGGATAGCGCCCAAATCGGTCTTCCGAATACCGGGGCTGCGCCAAATTTAAAATTATAGAATTCTATGGCTAAGTGAGAGTGTTCAAGCATTATAGTCCGTTGCCTTGTTCGCTTCGTTGAGCGCCTCCTCGAAGGACCCAAGAATGGGAACAAGAGCGCTCAAGTTCATCCCGAACACCCCAAAGACTCGGGGCATGGGGGCTGAAGCCGACGACTCGCCATCTCTCAAATTTAATAAACGACCGCACATAAGGTAATATTTTAAATTCAAAAGTGTTGCTTAGCGCATATGAACAAGTTTTCAGCGTACAGGATAACAAATGCGAGTCTACTAAAAAATTACATCTTTGGAGCATTCACCCGCTATAAAGGCGGGCACCCTTCATGACGCCCTCATAATACATTTCAGGCTTGCGATGCTCCTTGCCCGGTGGTGGTCCGTCCTTCACAAGCTTCTCGGCGTCCATCTTGCCCAGTGCACCTTAGCATCGGGCAAGGCCCTGAGCACCTTCGATGCAGACGGAGCGCTTGACGACTTCAACCCATGGACAAAGGCCCACCACCGCCTCACCAGCCCAAGTAGCTCCGGGCATGGCTTCCTTAGGCCACAGCCGAACTATGAGGGCCCTTCATGGCCTGTTCGGCCACCTTATGGAGCTCGACCAGTTGCTTCAACTGGTCGCTTAAGCACCGAGGTGTCCGGCCTCGATACTGAGACGAGAACACCTTCTCCGTCGAGCTTCCCTCCTCGGCTCGGTAGAATGCGGCAGATCGGACACACACAGGGCAGATCTGCGAATGCTCTGGAGAGCCCCAGTTCGGTAAGTAACAGATAATTCACTTTCACATGCTTGCTTTGCATAAAGAATGCCTTACCGCCGCTATCTTCTTCATCGCCTCAATTTCTGGAGGGCTTTTTGGGCTTCGCCTTAGCGGCTTTGGCACTCTCAAGGGCCGATCTGAGCTCGGACTCTCGAGTCTTTGAGTCACGCTCCAAACTCTCGTGTTTTTCCACGAGAGCACAGAGCTCTTGCCGCACCTCCGCCACCGCGCCTCCTGTTTCTCTCGCTGCAGTGCGCTCCGCGGCCGCATTGCTTTCGGCCTTGGACACCGCTTCCTTCAGGGTCGCCACATCGTTCGTGGCCCCTGCAGTATTCACGTTATTCCTGTCATTTTTTGCAACCACATATTTTAACTACTCCCATAAGGTATTACTTACCTTCCTTATCCTCGAGCTGCTTTTTGGCAATGCCGAGCTCGTTCTCGACCGCCGAGGCTCGCCTTCAATGCATCAACCTCCGCAGCCAAGGCGGCAGAGGTCACCAAGGCCTGCATTCCCATATTGACATACTTATGCTAGACTCCTGCATATATCTTTTAGATCCTCGGTTCGGCTTTTTCTTTCCAAACACCAAACTGAGCATCAGGGGCTACTGTCTATGCGGTAATATTTTCAAATATCTTAAATACATACCTCAAAGCCTGTTAGAAGGCTGACACACGCTTCAGTCAGCCCGCTCTTGGCGGACTGAACTTTCTGGATCACCACACTCATAACAGTGCGGTGCTCCTCGTCGATGGAAGCGCCGTTAAGCGCCTCCATCAAATTATCCGGTGCCTCCGGTTGGACGGAGGTCACCGGCGTCGCAGTCTTGCCCTTCTTACGAAGGGGTCGCCTGCCGGACTCCGGAACCACTGAAGGTTCCGGTACGGAGTCCGGCAAAGGGCCGGACTTATAGCCCTTCGGGGTTTTATCCCCTTTGTGCCCGGAGTCCGGGAGGTCGCCTTGCGGTGCCCCTGTGGCCACCTCCTCTGGCTGGGCCCTTTTGGGACTCCACCTCGGCGTCATCCGGCGCGGGAGGAGACGAGGCGGTCGGAAGTGAGGTGTTATTCACATCCGGACGAATCCAGGGAGCCGTCGTAGGTTACTGAGCCTGCCCTCGAAAGCGGGCTGCATGGTTATATTCGGCGTTAGAAGATGCTGTGCGACAAATGGAACGCCATGAGTTATTCTGGTGTCCGGACACTTACGATTTCGCCAGGGGCTTGGTCCTCGGTGGCCACTCCTTTTCACCATCGTCGGCGTTGGTGGTGTAGTCCGGAGGAAGGGTCCTACCTTTCTTGGACCCTCCGGCCTCCCCAGTTGGGGCGGCCTTCCTTTTCTTCTCTCCCCCCGCTGGGGGAGAAGCCTCTTTTTCCTCCTCCTCGTCTTCACGGGAGGAGTCCGCCTCGGAGTCATCGGACGGTGAGTCCGACACCGCCTGGCGTCTGGAACTCTTTCGAGTTCTCGTGGCCTGCTTCTTGGCCTTCTTCTCCGGCACCACGTAAGGTGCCGGGGCCAGCAGCCCCGTCAAGTGGGCATCCGCTGGGTCTTCCGGCAAGGGAGCCGGACAGCTAATCTGTCCGGCCGTCTTCTGCCAATCCTGTCAAAGGTAAGGGAGTTTAGATCCCGCATAGAGTCAAACTATGAAAAAAGAGTCCCGTAAAGGGTAAAATAGCTTACCTCGCTGGCTTGATGCTGCGAGCTGAATCCGCGATCTTCGGAAGCGGATGCGGGAGCCTCGGCGCCCTTGAATAGCACCTTCCAGGCATCTTCGTACGTAGTGTCGAAGAGCCGGCTCAAGGTTCGGTGTTGTGCCGGATCAAACTCCCACAAGTTGAAGGCCCGTTGCTGGCATGGGAGGATCCGGCGGATGAGCATAACCTAGACTACGTTGACAAGCTTGAGCTTCTTGTCCACCAGGTTTCAGACGCAGGTTTGGAGTCCGGTCAGCTCTTCCGAATTACCCCACGCCGTGCCCATCTCTTTCCATGAGGTGAGCGTGTAGGGAAGCCAGATCTGAATTCGGGGTCGCTGCCCATTTAGAGTCGCGCGGCTTGGTGATGTAGAACCACCCGATTGCCACCCCTTTATGGTCTCCACGAAGGAGCCCTCGAGCCATGGGGCGTTGGTCATCTTGCCCACCATGGCACCTCCCGCACTCCGCTTGGCGGCCCACTACCTTCGGCTTGACATTGAAGGTCTTCACCATAAGCCGGAGTGGGGCTGGATGCAGAGGAAGGCCTCGCACACGACGATGAATGCCGAGATGTTGAGGATGAAATTGGGCCAGATCGTGGAAATCTAGGCCGTAGTAGAACATGAGCCCCGGACAAATGGGTGAAGTGGAAAACCTAGTCCATGGAGGAAGTGGGGAGGAACACCACCCTCTCTTGGGGCCTGGGGGTGGGTATGAGCTGCCCTTTCTCGGGGAGCCGGTACTCGATGTCATTAGACAAGTATCCGGCCTTCCTCAGCTTCTTGATGTGTCCCTCCGTGACGGAGGAGGCCATCCACTTGCCTCCCGCTCCGGACATAGTTGGAGAAGGTTGAGGTGGGATGTGCAGACTTGGGCACTGGAGCTCAAGTGCGCGGAAATGGATAAGCAAAGGAGGAAGAAGGCGTGTGTGAAAAAGTGGATCCTTATCCCCTTATATGGACGGACAAAGCTAAGCATCCCCACCGGCCTGATAAAACTCGCTTATCTCCCAAGCGCCGTAATCAATGGCGCGGTTGGGTTACCTACGTCCGTATTGATGAGAATCCCAGAATAAGGGGACACGATCTCTGCTTTGACAAGACGTGCCAAGGAAACCGCCTCGCTAAACGCGCTGAGGTGGGACAGTGAAAACGATTCGAATAAAGGCTTGGCCGTGGTGTGATGTCACGCTGCGGAATACGTCAGCAGATTGAGTTTGTGTAAATAGTATTCTCTCTACGGTGGTATGTGGAACTTATTTTGCAGAGCCGGACACTATCCTTGTGTTCAAAATCTTCTATGAAGAATTCGGAGGAGGAACCCGCCTTGCAATGCCGAAGACAATATGCGCCGCAGACTAAATGCGTCATTGAAGCCTGGTTCGAGGGCTCTTGAGGAGTCCTGGATTAGGGGTGTCCGGATGGCCGGACTATGACCTTTGGCCGGACTCGTGGTCTTTGATGATACATGATTGAAGACTTTGGCGGGTGTCCGTTTGGTACTTTCGTTGGCGTGGAAGGAATGCTTGGCTATACGTATTTTTATATCTCCTACCATTGTAAACGACTCTGTGTAACCCTAACCCTCTTCGGTGCCTATATAAACCGGAGGGTTTTAGTCCGTAGGACGAACAACAATCATACCATAGGCTAGCTTCGAGGGTTTAGCCTCTCTGATCTCGTAGTAGATCTACTCTTGTACTACCCATATCATCAATATTAATCAAGTAGGAGTAGGGTTTTACCTCCATCGAGAGGGCCCGAACACAGGTAAAAACATCGTGTCCCTTGTCTCCTGTTACCATCCGCCTAGACGCACAGTTCAGGACCCCCTACCCGAGATCCGCCGGTTTTGACACCGACAATCCCCAAGCTTAACTTCTACTCGTCCCCAAGTAGGTAAATGATAAAAGAAATAATTTATGAAGTGTGAATGCTAGCAAATTGCACAAGTTTGATCAATGACAATTTCAATCAGTTTTCCTAGCATCACAACAACAATTCTTTCTCATAAAATTTCTCATGTTAAAGTAGCAACAAATTCACATGTTAAGGTTCAAACAATGAATTCTCTTGAAACTCAACAACCTATGTTCTCAGTCACCAAGCACTTGCAATTCAACTTATTCAACAGAGTTTAAGTAAGAGCTCCACATACTCAAGCATCATATAGTCTTCTATGATTGCTAACACTCACCACATACACATGAGCAAAACGTTTCAACCAGACACATAGAAAGATAGGGGCTTATTGTTTTGCCTCCCAATGTATTCACCTCAAGGGTGATGTCAACAATAATAACTCATCCTACCCATATCCAACTAGATATATGTGCCTAGATCTTTCCTAATCACATGATGCTTGCCAAAAGAGAAAAATAAAAAGGAATAGAGAAAAAAACTTGGACTCTTTGCATAAAAGTAAATACATAAAAGTAAAAGATAGGCCCTTCGCAGAGGGAAGCTGAGGATGCCATGCGCTTATTTGTTTGTATGCTCAACCCCTTAGTGCAAAAGAACGTCACGTTGTATTGCCCCTTGTGATGGCAACCTTTATTATGCAGTCTGTCACTTTTATTCTTCACCATCACAAGTTCGTACAACGCTCAATTTTATCTTACACTAAATGATCACACACTTTTAGAAGCAATTTTTATTGCCTTATTGCACCGGTGACAACTTACTTGAGGGATCTTGCTCAATCCCTAGGTAGGTATGGTGGACTCTTGAAAATAAGATTTGGGTTTAAGGGTTTTTGGATGCACAAGTAGTATCTACTTGGCGCGGAATTTTTGGCTAGCAAAGATGGGGGGTAAGCACCACATGTTGAAGGATCTACGACAATATAACTTCTATGTGAATATGAACAAACATAATCATTACGTTGTCTTCCTAGTCCAACATCAACAATTTTGGCATATAATATTTTGATGGGGGCTCACAATCACAAAAGATTCCCAAGATAGTGTATTTGCATGTGAAAGTTCTCTTCCTTCTACTAATCATTCATGAATTGCTTGTATGACCAATATTGTGATTGTCAAGCCTCAAAAGATTTCACTTTCTAAACCCAATGTGAAGCTACCACTAGGCATGATATGATTTCAACTTCATGACATTCAATTTATTCAACAAGTTACTCATAGGATATAAGTGAAGCACGAGAGTAAATGACAAACTACTCCAAAAAGATATAAGTGAAGATCAAACGAGTAGTTAAGTAAATGGGTAGCTATTTGAGGACTCTCTCATATTTAAAAACTTTCAGACCTAAGAATTTTATTAAAACAGCAAGCAAAACAAAACAAAAATGATATTCCAAGAATAGCACAACTCATTTGAAGAAGCAAAAACTTAGGCTCAACCGATACTAACCGATAATTGTTGATAAAGAAAGGTGGGATCCCTACCGGGGCATCCCCAAGCTTAGATGCTTGAGACTTCTTGAAATATTATCTTGGGATGTGTTGGGCATCCCCAAGCTTGAGCTTTTGTGTCTCCTTAATTCCTTTTGTATCACGGTTTACCTAAATCTTAAAATTTTCATCCACACAAAACTCAACAAGAACTTGTGAGATAAGTTAATATAAACCAATGCAAAAACCTTATCATTCTCTACTGTAGCAAATCACTAAAATGTTGATTACAGATTTTTTCCTTGCGTCACATTATCGTGGTGATCAATTCCTTTCGTGGATCGATTGAAATAACCGATTATGGTGTATTAATTCAAGATAGGTAATTATTATTCAACATTGCATACTAAATGCCTCTGCATATTTAATACTCCTATCCTCAAATAGAATCATTAAACAAGCAAACATATGCAAACAATGCAAACATAACAGCAATCTGCCAAAATAGTACAGTCTGTAAAGAATGCAATATTCATCATACTTCCCCAACTCAAAAAATTCTGATTACCACACTTTAGAAAATTTATCAGAGCTTATTTTGCAAAACGTTTCAGCATTTTATCACATTCTGACTTTTCTAGGGAATTTTTGCAACAACGCTGAACATTCTGTTTTGAAACAACAACATGTATACTTGAAAAATAAGCATGGTAAAGGCTATGCTTGACATTTTTATTAAAAATAAAGATGCAAAACATTATTATAAATAACAGCAAGCAAATCCTAAAAAAAGAAAATGACGCTCCAAGCAAAACACATATTATGTGACGAATGAAAAGATAGCTCCAAGTGAGGTTACCGATAATGTTGGAGACGAAAGAGGGCCGGGCATCCCCAAGCTTAGCTGCTTGGATATTCCTTGAATATTACCTTGGGGTGCCTTGGGCATCCCCAAGCTTAGGTTCTTGTCACTCCTTATTCTCCACATATCGATATCTCACCCAAAACTTGAAAACTTCAATCACATAAAACTTAACGGAACTTCGTGAGATAGGTTAGTATGATAAAGAGCAAACCATTTCACTTTGGTACTGTCAAAGACAAGATTCATAATTGTTTCCACACAAAGCCTACGGTAGCATATCATTTCCGCAATTTATATTGAGCAATATAAGCCATAGAAACTAGGAAACAAGCAAACTATGCATTGAAAACAGAATATGTCAAAAACAGAACAGTCTGTAATAATCTGGATAAACACCATACTTCTACTACTCCAAAAATTCTGAAAAATAGGACGAAGTAGACAATTTGTATATCAATCATCTGTAAAAAAATCAGAATTTTTCGATGCTCCAGTGAATTTAAACTATTCTGTCTCTGGAAGAAAAAGTTTCTGTTTTTTGCACAGAATCAAGTCAACTATCATCCACACTATCCCAAAGGCTTTACTTGGCACTTTATTGAAACAAAAGCTATAAAAATGATTACTACAGTAGCATAATCATGTGAACACATAAAAACAGTAGGTAAAAGTGTTGGGTTTTCTCCCAACAAGCGCTTTTCTTTAATGCCTTTTAGCTAGGCATGATGAGTTCAATGATGCTCGCATAAAAGATACGGATTGAAACAAAACAGGAGCATCATGAATCATAAGTTCCTCTCTCATAATAATTTTAAGTAGCATAATGAATAGGTTCATCAATATAACCATCACATAAAACATTCTTTTCATGATCCACAAGCATAGAAATTTTCTTACTCTCCACGTAAGAAATTTTATTCTCATTCATAATAGTGGGAGTATCATAGGAAACTCGAATACTATAAATTGTTCCCACATTAAAAGAGTAATGTTCAGGAAAAGGGTAATCATAACTATGAAAAGATTTATAAATATAATCATCACTACTTTTTATAACATAAGTATCATCACAATAATCATCATAAGTGGCAACTTTGTTCTCATCATAGATAGGAGGCATGCAATCATCATAGGAAATTTGATCACTCAAAGTAGGGGGACTAAAAAGATCTTCTTCATTAAGCATATCATCCCCAAGCTTAGGACAAACATTAATTGCAGCAAATAAATTCTCAAACATGTCATTTTCATCAAACATAGCATCCCCAAGCTTGTGGCTTGGCATATCATAAGCATAATCAGTCTCATCATTAATAGTATGAATAGCACAAACAATATAAAAATTAATATCATCATAATTTCCCAAGTTGGTGCCAAAAAGATTTCCAAGATTATAAGAAGTATCGTTATCTTCCCAATCATAATCATCACAACAAGCAATAGGCATAACAAAATCATCATCAATAGTGCTCTCGGACATTGTGCCATAAGACATAGACGCAATATCATCATCAAGTGCATCATCTTCCATAATTATTTTTGATTCATTTTCATGAGGCACGACAGTAATAGGAGCAACATTATTTGGGAGAGATACCTTTTACCTCTATTATTTCTTCTTTTCTTCTTCTTCACTACACCATGTGTGGGTTTAATTAATTTTTTCAAGCTTCTTATTGATGAGATTGGTTGAATAGGGAGCTCCTCCTCGTCACCTATTTCATCATGAGAGACAATAGGAGGGAAAGTGGAAATATTTACCATTTCATTAGTATTCCTTTTATATTCTATTGGTTTTCCCATCTTTCTATAGTTGGCAATATAAGCATTCTCATTGCAATTTACCATGCAAAACATATGGATATTTTTAGTTTAGTTTCAATGTCGTCCGTGAGAATGAATACTTCAAACCAACTATTTTTATATGTCAATTGTTCACTCCCCAAAAATAGACAAATCTCATTTTTAAGTTCAAGGGTGATCAAATCATTACAATATTTGGCCATGATTCGATCATGAAAAAGTTTACTTTAAAAATTAAGATGACCAACCTTATTGCAAAGTTCACAAGTAATAGGACAAAGAGAACATAATTTTGTAGCAAATCCATCTATCACTTTGAGCAAAGAATTGGTTCTATCATGTTTATGCTTCTTGCAAAATCTACCTTCCCTATAAGGCACGTCTTCACAAACTTTATGCACTCCACAAAAATTGACATGCTTATAAGAAACATTTTTGTCATGACTTGTGCAATCATCATTAGCATTTTGGATATTCAAATAATTCATACTAACAATATTGCAATCATGCTCATCATTCAAATATTTTGTGCCAAACATTTTATTGACTTCTTCTTCTAACAATTGAGCACAATTTTCTGAACCCTCATTTTCAGGAAAGATATTATAAAGATGATTAATAATATGATGCAACCTCAATTCCATTTTTTATGTAGTTTTCTTTTATAAACCAAACTAGTGATAAAACAAGAAACTAAAAGATTCAACTGCGAGATCTAAAGATATACCTTCAAGCACTCACCTCCCTGGCAACGGCGCCAGAAAAGAGCTTGATGTCTACTACGCAACTTTATTCTTGTAGACTCGTGTTGGGCCTCCAAGCGCAGAGTTTTGTAGGACAGTAGCAATTTTCCCTCAAGTGGATGACCTAAGGTTTATCAATACGTGGGAGGTGTAGGATGAAGATGGTCTCTCTCAAACAACCCTGCAATAGTTCGGTGAAGAGATGGTGATAAAAGTGTAATATTGATGGTAGAAATATATTTTTATAAACTGAATAAATAAAAAAAGCAAGGTAGCAAATAGTAAACGGGCACAAAAACGGTATTGCAATGCTTGAAAATGAGGCCTAGGGTCCGTACTTTCGCTAGTGCAATCTCTCAACAATGCTAATATAGTTGGATCGTATAACCGTCCCTCAACGTGCAATGAAGAATCACTTCAAAGTTCCTATCTAGCGGAGGATATACGAAGAAATCATTTGTAAGGTACGAAACCACCTCGAATCTATTCTTTCCGATCGATCTATCCAAGAGTTCGTACTAAAATAACACCAAATAATTTCCGATTTATAATACTCAATCCAACACAAAGAACTTCAAAGAGTGCCCCAAGATTTCTACCGGAGAAACAAAAGACGAGAACGTGCATCAACCCCTATGCATAGATTACCCCAATGTCACCGCGGGAATCCGCAAGTTGAGTGCCAAAACACATATCAAGTGAATCAATATGAGACCCCATTGTCACCACGAGTATTCATATGAAAGACATATATCAAGTGCTCTCAAATCCATAAAAGTATTCAATCCGATAAGAACGAAATCTCGAAGGGAAAAACTCAATTCATCACAACAAGATAGAGAGGGGAAAACACCATATGATCTGACTATATTAACAAAGCCCGCGATACATCAAGATCGTGACATCTCAAGAACACGAGAAAGAGAGATTAAACACATAGCTACTGGTACAAACCCTCAGCCCCGAGGGTGGACTACTCCCTCCTCATCATGGTGGCCGCCGGGATGATGAAGATGGCCACCTATGATGATTTCCCCTCCAGTAGGGTGCCGGAACAGGGTCTACAATGGTTTTCGGTGGCTACAGAGCCTTGCGGTGGCGGAACTTCTGATCTAGGTTTATTTCTGATGGTTTCTCTATTTATCGGATTTTTTCGCGTCGCTTTCACGCGAAGATGGTCCTCGAGGTGAGCACAACCCACCGGGGCGAGCTTGGCCCACCAGGCGCGCCTGGTGGGTTGTGTCCTCCTCGTGGCTCTTCCGCCCTCCCACGAAGCTTGGGGTCTCTTTTGTTCCAAAAAAAATCATCAAAAAGTTTCCGCTCATTTGGAGAACTGTTATTTCTACACAAAAAACAACAGCACGGTAGTTCTGCTGAAAACAGTGTCAGTCCGGGTTAGTTCCATGCAAACATACCAAAACCATATAACTTTTTTGTAAACATGGCATGAATACTTCATAAATTATAGATACGTTGGAGACGTATCATGCCCTAGAGGCAATAATATTGTATTATTATATTTCCATCTATATCTATACTTATAATAATTACCGACTCTCAAGAAATTCCCACATTAATTAGAAAATACTAACCGTTAAGCTGGTGGGGACCGAATTATTATGGTGTAGACGGGAGAGCCTACTCCTCTCCGAACTCATCTAAAGATTGCAAAGAAACTTTAAACACGCAGACTCCCCAACCAGGTCTCGCCAATCTTCCTTCTCACCAAAGCTCCTACAGTCCTGCCCAATCGATTGATCCATCAACTCATCGCTCTGACCTAAAAAAAATTTGCACGCATATCTAAGACTTGATCCATCAACATCACCTCCTAGGCGATGAATTTGGAAGTTTCAGCAGCGAAGGAAGATGCGGCAGGGTACAGTAACGATCAAGCTTGGAGAATTGTTGTGCACAAGAGCAACGTCAAGCTCCAGATTCATTCGCGGAACATCCTCCAATCTTCCTTCTCACCAAAGTTCCTACAGTCCTGCCCAGTCGATCGGTCATCTGAGGCTCTCCCCAATCTTCCTCCTTCCCATATGCGCATGTTGTTCCTGTAACATCTTCGTTTCTTGATATTCATGCCCAATCTTTGTTTCTTTGCTCTTCTGCTTCATGTATATTGTGTATTTCATACGCGCTATCAACTCATCGCTCTGACCAAAATATTTCTGCATGCATATCTAAGATTGATCCATCAACATCACTTCCTGGCCGATGAATTTGGAAGTTTCAGCAGCGAAGGAAGATGCGGTAGGGTACAGTAACGAACGAGCTTGGAGATTGCTGTGCACAAGAGCAACGTCAAGCTCCAGGTTCATTCGTGGAACATCCTAATTAGATTTTCGTTATTCTGTTCTCTTTCTTAGCCACCTCTTTTCCTAATTTCCGTAATTGGCAATTTGTGCAGTGCTATTAACCATGGACCGTCTGGAATTTGTTATTTCCACACATATGTGCCTAATCCTAAAGAATTTGATCTGCTCTTCAATCATTGTACCAAGCACAGATTATTTCTTCTTCTCATGTTGAAGGTTTGATGCTAAGTTGCTAACACAATTCATATAATTTACCTCTTTGGTTATTAACCAGTATGATAGCTTTTCCAACATAAGGCCATGATCATGTTGGACCTATCTGGAACTTGACGTGGATGGAAAAAAGCTGTATGACGAGAACCCAACAAACAGCCAATTTTTTTTGGCGAGTACGTACTGAGATAAGCCAGCATATCAACATTATCCTGATTTCCTCCTTTGGCGTATGAGAAGCGCACCGAGAGCAAGCCAAGGTCTATTTCCAAGAAGGTGGCTATATATGATGTACCCAGCTTCAGGACAAAGATCATTGCCAAAGTTTTCATTAGCTACACCACGTTGGGTAAGCCACCCATTTAAATCTTTTGTTCTAGGGATACAATACACAAAACTACATACATGAACAACAGGGAAGTATCATGATCTTTTGTCCCATATTGAATTCCGAAATTGTTGATTTTGTATTGCATGAAACTGAATTTTGAAAACAATGTCACCAGATGTCCTTAATGCAGTTAACCCTGGAGGGAGTGCACTGATAGTAGATGGCAGACATAATACTTGAATTTCATACATCACGGCTATAGGATATATAACATGGTAAAATGGTAAGCAGGGTGAGTAAGAGTAAATGGATTTACATTACGAAAGGATTATTGATGGTTTCTGTCATTTTGTAGACTTCCTAGGTTATGTGGGATTCTGGGTACAATTTATTATTCACAAAGCATGAAAAAAAATTCAAGCATGGTATATGCGTGCCGTAGTTGCTCGAGCATATGGAATACTTTGTGTTTTTTCTTTTTCTTTTTATCTTTATATATCTGAATCATTCGATCTTCCATTGTTGTTTGTGCTGTGTACAATTGTAGGATGCTATTAAAAAAAGTTATCCTTTATGTAAGACGCACTTGGTATTTCATTCGTATTTTATACACTGTATCTAATATTTTTAGATGCACAGGTGGCACTTATGAGTTTGAATTTCTGTCAGGTCGGTAGGCAAGTGAATGAAACTATTTTAATATAAAAATCGCATCCAACTATAGAAACATACAATTTAATTTGGTCAACTCTCAATACGTAATTCTACTCCTTATTGTCCTTTCAGTGTGGAAAATAATTTCTTTAATATGTGCTACTTTTATATTATTGGCTAACTAATTAGAAAGAAAACAATGGCTGTCAGGCATAAACTGCACCTTTACTTTTAAATATAGCATGTGTTTTCACTTTTCAGTCTGAGTAATAATTTCTAAACATCATGTTTATGTATATGTTGTGGGCTAAACGAAATATCGGAAAGCAACTACACATTACATGTTATGGAGTATGCTCTTTGTTATGGAACAACAGGCTCCTACTATGCCATATTAAAAATAGGGATATTTGTATATTTGAGGGGGCTATGGGCCTCAAAGGGTGAAAACAAAGGTTCTGAATAAAGGAATGCAAAGGATCTTAGTGTAATGCTCGAACAGACGATATAACTAAAGGTCTAGGTCAGCGATGTTCCTCTGAGCCAAGATCTCCTAGCACCATGTCTCAAATTAAATATCTTCTATCTCATTTGTTCTAATTGTTCGACATGCCAAGTATCATCTTTCCATAACTGTTAGGGATACAAGACTCAGCAATGGAATAGTTGGATATATGCTAGCTTCGATTGGCAGGTTCGATTAGAATCCATAGTTTAATTTAATTTTGCATACCGTCTCGATTGCAAAATCAAGACGCTATTGTGTTGTGATGTGAGCAGAGCACGCTCGAGCTATTTCGACCATTGTTTTTAGAATTGTTTGAGTGTATATGTTCAGTGCTGGTGTTGTACTATCTTCACTTCTATTGCAGAGTATGCCCTTCTTTTGCTGTAATACTAAGGTCACCAGATCAAGTCTGATGGGGGCCGTTCCATCACAAACAATTTATATTTCACATGTAGTGCTTTCTCCATGATTCTGCCACGCATGAAATTGTTTCATATCTTTCCATTGTACGTGATTATCCATGTCAAAAGGGCAAAGCTTACATCCAACATGCATAGGAACTACAACCTCCGTCGTAAATTACTTGACTTTGATTTGTCTAGATACGGATCTATCTAGACATGTTTTTAGCTACATCCGTATCTAGACAAATATGAGATAACTAATTCCGGACTGAGGGAGTATATAATTGAAAAATTCAAAATGTGGTGCATGCATGCTTCTTATTTGTAGGTTTACAGTACAGAATTATTCTCTCCAAGCTTAGCATCATATTTCTATTTTGCCATTGGATAGTCAAACTGATCCTTGCGCAACACTTAGTCGTTTTTTTAGATTCACTCCATATTAATGGTAGTAAGATGTTATGCATATATTTCATAATACTACAAATCAATAATATACCTTTATGATAATATTCAAATGTAAGAATTTAGCTGGAACAGCATTTTTTTTAAGGAACGATGTAATTATACCAAGTAAGCATATCATTTCTACTTCAAAACCTAAGATTTAGGACTACATGTGCTAGACAAAATGTATGTGGTTTGTCCACTGATATTTGTGTCAACGCACATAAATACAATAATCCAGACCGGTAGTTACATTCATATCAATTTTAATGAGATGATGGTACCGATAAATCTTTAGAGAACGACGGAACTTAATAAAAAATTATATGTAACTTTTTGTCCTACTAATTATAGTACCATTTTTGGGAGAATATAGTGCCGGTTATTACATGTTCTAAAAAGTAATATCTCATCTGCATATTTGTAAAATTCTTATCCAATTTGTAAAAGATTTCACAATAATGTTACCTAAATGTGTAATCTGATGATTATTATAACTAGCCCGTGCATCTGCACGGGTTGACGACTAGTTATTCATAATTAAGAGCTTATATTTCATGCTATAACTGCTATGATCCTGGAATATGTGATTCAATGGAAAACTCATATGCACGTGTGAAATGACAAACGGTAAACAATAGGTTCCTAGTCTCGCCTCTAAGACTGGGTCAAGTGTTGTTGGCGATCACGTTTTTCGGATCTTAGGATATCGTTGAGTGTAACGATAGTCCTAAAACATCATTGAGGGTATGACGTTAGAAAAACAATCATATTGAATCGACCCAAACTTGGCTGTTATAATTTGTGATTATATCGTCTGAAATCATTTGTTATAACATGGAGTGTTAGCATATGTTTTAGTTCCTCAGACCATGAGAGTGTCTCGGTCACTCCTACCAGACAGTGGACTTTGGGGTTGCTCAAACGTCATCTATAACAAGGTGATCATAACGACAACTTTCAGGCTCACTGAAAAGTTTGACAAGTGAAGGGATAGCTCGAGAGTCGGATTTGCTCCTCCGATGATGGAGAAATATTCTTAGGGCCCTCTCGGTGTGACGGCATCCATCATCGTATGGGCAGACACAGGTAACTACGTCATAGGGATGCTGGAATATGTCAACGAGAAAGAAGAAAAAACCCGGTAATGGGAGCAACGGTATAGTGAGCATGGTGATGACTCACGAGGATACCGATGCACACCGGGTTTTGTAAAGTATCGTGAAGCAAAGCGAACACCACATGATAACCAAAGGTTCACTCGAATAGCATTCCTGTAATCATAGGGACCGATATGGATGTCCATGGTTCCGCTACCGGTCAGTGAACAAAGGGGTTTCGTTCATGTCTATGAATAGCGAACCTATGGGGTCACAAGCTTAAGGTAATCATGATCTACTAAGTGTTAGTGGTACGGGAGTAATGAGAATATATTTGTGGAATTGTTCCATTAATATCCAGAATAGTTCTGAGAGGTTCCGGAAGGGTTTCAGTGAATATCGGGTAATATCGGGTATTAGCAATTAATATATATAGGTGGAAAATGTTTCCAAGGATATTAAATTATATATATAATGTTCTGAAAAAGTTTAGAACAAATATATATTTAATTTAATATCAACGGGCCTAAAAAAGCCAAGAGGTGGAAAGCAACTTGGGCCACAAGGGCCCAAGTGGGGAGAGGCGCCCCTTCCCTAAGGAAGGAGGCCGAATAGGAGTGGGGGAGGAGTCCAACTCCTCCTCCCCTTGGTTGGACGCCCCAAGGAGGGGTTCCTTCCATGGTGGCAGCCCTCCCTCTCCCCTCTAACCTATATATAGTGGAGTTTTGGTGCCCAATTAGATACACAAGTTTTGGAGCCTCCTCTAGTTGATCTAGTTCTAGTTCTCGTTGGTCCTGGTTGACTAATTAGAGCTAGCCCTAGCCACCTCTAATCCTCATAATTAGAAGCCTTGTGTGGTTCTAATCTCCTCCCTCTAATTCTCCAGGGACGATTAGCTCTGGACGGCGAAGCGCTGCCGGATCGTGAAGACCGTACGCTTGCAACCAAGTAGAGAGGTCGTGCTTTCGGTCTCCCGTTCGAGGGATCGTCCGAGGGCGATCCGTGCGATCGTCGGCGGCGTTCGAGGGACTCCAAGTATGATCTACACTGACTCGTCTACTTCCGCTGCACTCCCAGAGTCGGTAACGATCATTGATCCAAACCCGTTATGCATCTTCATATTGTTCTTGGGTGATCGTAGGGCGAAATTTTTGTTTTCTACTACGTTTCCCAATAGTGGCATCATGAGTGGTTCTATGAGTAGATGCAAGTTTCAATCTAGATCACATGTGATAGTGAGGGTGATATTCTTGCTATGCTTCCCTCGAGTGTTGCTTTGGTTCAGTTCATTGACGGCATGGTATCGCTTTCTAGAAGGTTCTGACAATCGTTTGGCTCTAGCTGTCCATGATCTGCTAACAGTTCCTTGGGCTTCACCATAGTCAAGAATAGTGGACCATCGCGTGCACAAGAGGGAAATTAAGATGGATGATCTTCTAGGGGGTCACGCGTATTAGATGAAATTTAGTGTGGGGGAATGAGATTTTTAATTAAGTCTTTTCTTTCACACACCCCGAAAGTTAATCTAGCAACAAGGATTATCACTTTATGGTGTGCACGTAGGTAGCTAGGTTTATCCAAAAACCCTAGAAGCCACGTAATTAAAATTTGCCAAAACCGATTATAGGACGTCTAACTTGGTTTTGCAGGGTTTGCATATGATGTGGTATAGCCTTCGTAATGATAATGAGTTTATGTACGAGATGGTTATATGTTGTAATGTTACGTGGCCTGCGCGTCACGGCATGATGGCTGGAGCCATGAGATTGCCACCTTAATGTAAATATCATAGAGATAGGTTACAAGTGATGGTGGCAAGATGTACACAGAGGACCCCGGCGAGGAGAATGTACTAGGCGCGGGACGAGGAGCTATAGTTTCGTGCATTGCCGCCACAACAACATTTTTGAAATGTTTGCCACGACAACGAAATATTGGCCGTCACGTCGCTTCGACTAGAGATTGAGGACGATCATAGACAACTCCCAGTGCCCAGGGCTATACCATATCATGCTATTATGAATTGCTTGAGATGTTTATCCCTTTGTTGTTTGCACCCTTTGGTTGCGTAGTATTCAAATCATTAGGGTGATCCCTCACAGTAAATATCAAGTTAAAAGGTGCTCTTCCCAGTGTTGCAACCGTCTATAACACATAGCGTTCGAGTGCGTCATGTCCACAGGAGTACAAATGGGACATGAGGTGTAAAATGGGGACGATCAGACCACGGATGCAGATAGCACTCGGTTGTCTTGAAGTTCTAGCAGAATCGTTCTGAGCTCGGAGCACGAAGCATCAAAAGATGAACAAGAGTCATATGGAGATATGATCGGCAAGAATTTGCCCACCGGTCAAAATTCTTGTCATCAGTGATGTCCACATCAATGGCTGGGAACTAGATTTGGATCTTGAATCACTTAAAATAAATTATGATAGATATTGATTTGAGTGGGAGCACAATTATGTATTAATTTAGTTTAATCACTAGTGCAAATTAATTATGAACAATGTCTATGTGTAGTTTGCATTATTGTTGTAGAATTATGGCTCACAGTTCTGCCTTTGTTGTTGAAATTGATTGGCTATTACTTATCTGGTTGAATCTTTATGATTGAGAGGATTGTCCTCTAAGAATGCCAAGAAGGATTTTGTCCTATTGCATGCTTGCAATGCTCTCCTGCTAATGCTATGGATGATGAGACTCATGTACTTTGATCCAAAAGCTTGAATTGCATTACTGTTGGCTTGCTTCCGAGAAACCCGAACTTAAAAAATGTTTGGGATAGTTATGTGATATTCTTGGAACTGAAAATTGTTTAGAAACAAAAAAGGTTAAAGATATGTGATATCTAAATGAGTGTTATATTTGCAAGATCTAGTGAAGTGTTCAACTATGTTTAAGATCAAAATGTGTAAGAACCGGAAGAGCGCCAGTCATGAGTTGATGGCGAGAACTTAAAGAGAAAGAACAAAACCAAAGGGTGTGATAAGATTTACATGCATATGGAAGTTCGGGGCTCATGCCACTCTTAAAAGGTTAGATGATTCTTCTGTTGAGTGGGAGAAATATTGAAAGTAAAACTGTAAGAAGTTTAGAGGTGGAAGGAAAAAGAAGACTAGAATGTCCACCTCAGGTATGAATGTGATACAAGTTATAAGATGTAGAGAAAGTCAGTCAAGTAAAGTGTGATTCTTGAGAATTGTGATTAAATTTTTAAACACTAAATTCTTCGGGGATTGTGGTTAAAAGTTTGTCACAAGGATACTGACTCGATTGCATGTTGTTGCGAATCGATGCAAGAATTACTACAACCTAATGACCAACAAATTAATGAGGTTAAAATATGTGTTGAAAATTTTGTAATAGTTATGATACTTTTTCATCAACACATTACCTCTGAATTTACTATCATAATTCATTTAGAGTTTCATACACTCTAACCCATTGCATAGGAGTTGCAAAGAGGTTGTTCACGAGAGAACAATAATTGTTCAATGCAATGAACAAAAGGGCCCTACTCCTATTGTGAATAGGATTTAAGTTATGAATATTGATGATAGGATTGAACATCCATACCACTGTCGCTAAATGTCACAAGACTAAAAGAATACCACATATGTGCGGCACTGCATTTAGTCACATTGGAGAAACCCGCATAGAGAAATTCCATTGTGATGGATTTTGGAGTCATATGATTACGAATAATCTGACACTTGCAACTTTCATCCAATAGTGAAGTAAACTAAAATACCGTTCACATGCCATAAAGAATGAGCAACAAAAATAATAGGGAATATGCATATTGATGTATGTAGTCCAATAAGTGTTGTTGCAAGCAGTGGATTTATCTCTCTTCAAGGATGACTCAAGTAGATATTTATATTTACTAATTGAGACATAAATTTGGATCTTTTGAAATGTTTCAAAAAGATTTTTAGTATGAAGTAGAAATTACTATAACAAGAAAATTATGTTTCTACAATTGGATTGCAGAAAAAAGAATATTTACAAATTTAGCGAATGTCTGATGAGCTATAAAAGAATTTTATAGCTTGCACCTCCTAGAAACACTATTGGGAGTAGAGTGTTTTGAGTAGATGTAATCAAGCTATGTATGACATGGTGAGATCAGAGATGACATTGATTGTTCCACCAATACACTTTTAAAGTGATGCTTTACAGACTATGACTTCTACACTGAAAAGAGCGTCATGAAATTTATTGAAATAAGTGCTACTTTATAGGTAATCCCAAATTGTTGGGTATTCCTCAATCACTACGCCGAGGCCAAGTGTTTTGTCACAGAGGGCGGAAATTTTGAAGAAAATCTTTTCTGCAAAAGAGTGAGTGGGAGGACAGTGCAATTCGACGAGATTACATAATCTTCGTGATCAGGTCAAAGAAAAGAAACACTAGAAGTGGTTCTGGAATATTTTACCGCTGACCGATCTGTAAGCCTCTACATAGGATATAGAGATCTCGATTGAACATGCAGCTGAACTATCTAGGTTGGAAAAATTCATACATACCTTCAGGGTATGCAGACAAAATATTGTCGAATCAAACAATGAACTATGATACAGAGAGAAGCATTGATGGGCCCTAACTCCGGAATTGGCTATACGCCAAAATGATCTGAGATAGTATCCATACATATAATTCAAGTTTAGACCTTGATAGACCCTTTGAAAGACTTAAAGTCTAAAGTGTAGTGATGGTACCGTATGCGCTCATACTCCTTTCCTTACTGCAAGATGATCCGCTCTTATCTCGTCTATTGCTGCAAGATGGTGGCCCTGTGATGCATAGAGCTTCCCCCTCTAATTCTGGCATTCTGCGGTATAGTCCACTGATATACTCCATTCCTTTGATACCGATGCATATGTAGTATATATCTAATTTAAGTCTTGCAAGAACTTCAGATGAGTACTCATGGATGCTTTGCACCCCTTTTCTTCTACCCGGCTGCTGCGATCAGGTGATGGAGCCCAGGAGCCAGAGGATTCCGAGCTTGCTACTACATGGAGTTCAACATCGACGAGTAGTTCAGAAGTCCCAGGCAGGAGCCTTCACTTTTTCGATCTAGAGTCGTTGTTTGTTTTCGCCTTCTTAAGGCACACTTGTATTTTTCTGTAAGACAGACCTAAATCTTGATGTAATTTTGGGTCCTACGACCCAGGCTTGTAATATTTTGTTCTTTGTTTAAATTTGAGTTGTAGAGCCGTGTTCTGGTATTATAGCATGGGTCACTGATCTTTATCGTGCATGCCGCGTGGATGTATAGTACACAATTAATTTAGGGGGTGTCACACATTCGGACGTGTCCACGGAAATTTAGTGTGTCTATTTTGATGTAATGCGTAGGAGATGCCTTTACGATAGGAATGTATGGAGAACAATAATTATAGCTGGGAACAACAAAAAACATGACTCGGGCAAAGCCGAATCCTCTGACTTCCACGAAGAATTTCTTGTGTAAAACTGAAATGAGGCTTTTAAAAACTAAAATAAGTCTTTTGAAAACTGAAATGGATCTTTTGAAAACTGAAGTTACTTTTTTAGAAATTGAAATGAGCATTGTTCATGAAATTAGAGTGAAAGGAAATTCAAGTTACTTCCCTTCCTAAGTCAGAGGATCCGGATCCAACTCAGACAGTCACGAAAACTTGCATCACTCATGATTCATTTGTTGGTTTCTGAACCCATAAAGTACTGGCATCGAACAAGGTTCCTGGCCCAAATATGTACCATAAATAAACGGTTTTGTTAATTTCCATCCGACTGAAAACAATTCATTTTCAGTCAGATATTGTGTCCATTCGATCCATACGCACCTATTCGTGCATGCTCGCTTGGTTATTTGTTTTAGCGGGCTATGTGTTTATGGGCTGCCCGTTAACCCGTGCTGCTGGCAGTTTTCCCTTCGATTCTGAAACTTCTTTATTCGCTCTGTAGCTTGTCTTCTTTTTACACCTTCGTCAGCGGCAGTTCAAGCAATACATTAAGAGCATGGGAGAGAGAGAAAGACATGGGCGATTTACATTCCAAGCTCTATATCTCTCATTGCTTGAGCATTTGGTTGATGTTCTCGGCCATTGTGCTTAGAGGTGCTCTTCCAAGCGGTTTGCATATGTTGTTCTCCCTTTCCTGTATTCCTTGTTCCTTTTCTAGATCTTGGTTCATAGATTTTTGAGCTGTCACCCGCTAATCCTAGCTAGGTTTATGTTCATGTTTTTGCCTTGTTTTGTAGCTCTTCTAATCTGTTGGAAGGACCCCTTGCTTGAAGTTTAGGTTGTTGCGGTTGGCTCATTTGGAGTTTGCTCTTCCCAGCGGTTTGTTGTTGTTCTTCATCCATTACTGTATTATCTAGATCAGTGAGCTATGGTCCTCCATTTTGTTGTTCCCATCCTTGTGTTTGCATCTGGCTTGTCATCCTTAAGTTGATAGGTAGGTGCTTTGTGCTTGTCATGTGTAATGTTGGGGAAATTCTAGGTGTACTGTATGCAAAATCTCCTCATTGAAGAGTTGGATTTAGCTTTCTAAGGTTATTAGTTCTTTATCTAATTATTTCACATCTTGAAACTTTTAGTGGTTGTTGATCTGTAATTCTTTTGTTGTTTTTCTATAAATTCAGCGAGTTGTCTCCGTAATTTCTGTTTGTTTAAAGTCCACAACATTTTAAAGTTACTATGTTGTACCTTATGAAAGAATTGTAGTCCGAGAGTATCTTTGTAAGTCTTTTAGTGATTATTTGCATTATTATCTCTACATCTTCTAATTGGTTGTTTCCTCCAGGTTTGTGATGTGGCCATCTTTATTGGGAGTTGCAAAAACGTCTTATATTTAGTCACAGAGGTAGATATTTTTTTATGTTAGGTCAGGTTTAGTTTTTGAAGTTCAATGATATGATGATATAAGCAGTTATGATTTGTGCTTCCTCTACTGAGATTGTAGTATGATAGATGTGCTCCGCAAATCATGATCAGTTTACTCTAGAGTTTCTCTATAGCTAGGTTTTATTTGTGTTATCCACGTAGTGATTCAGTTAATTTTTCAGTCCTACTTTTCATTTCTGATCATTTTTGTAGTTGCTTTACGTAAACCCCCCCCCCCCCACAAACACACACATATGTACTGTAAATTGATCAATCGCCTCATGTAATTTGTGTGTTTGTGTAATGCAATTATCGAGTTTGTCTACATTATTGAGTTTGCACACACACAGTTGAACTGTCGAGGCTGCATGTTTCGAGCTCTCTTACTGTGTTTCTTCATGTTTCTTACTATTTGTGGGCTGATGTAATTTGTTTGCACCCACATGTAATCAAATGAATCATTTGATTGTATACTCTTCAACCGTCTCTTTATTCGCTAGTTTTCCTTTTTGACTTTTCAGGGGACTTTTTGTTCCACGTGAGTTGTAGCTTATGTAGGGGGTTAGTGTAATAGAAATGGGTAGATTCCAGAAGCCTGGGGAGAAGGGCATTCTTGTTGTGTCTTCGGATGGAAGTGTTGATTCAGCAGTAGATAAATCTTTTGTTATGTTTGAGATACTTTATACTTTCGATGAACTTTGATAATAGATATGAATTATTTAAAAAACATGCATTGTGTGTATGCATTTAATAGTATTAATGCACACATTTACTAGTACTCTACAAGTAAATGTGTATTATTGGAAAGGAAATTAATTGCAAGTTGATAAGGTAGAATATCATTTGTGCATTAATTATGAGATTATCACAAACATTCATATTTGGTATGATATTAATTGCACATTAAAAATGTTGAGGGCTCACCATTGTTATAGATATAGATAGAGATAGAGATAAGCATGAGTTAGATTATTATAAGAAGGTCCACCATTACCAGACACTTGAAGCAACTACACACAATGGCAAGAGCACTTGCGATGATGCTACTCATGGCCATCGCGCTGACCACCACTATGTCGGCGGCGAGCGCCATGGACATCATGGATAAGGATCTAGTGTCGGAGGAGTCCTTGTGGGCACTGTATGAGCGCTGGTGCGAGAACCACAGCGTGGAACACGAAATTGGCGACAAGACTCGGCGCTTCAACGTGTTCAAGGAGAATGCACGCATGATCCACGAGTTCAACCAACAAGACGTGCCCTACAAGCTAAGCCTCAACCTCTTTGGCGACATGACCGATGAAGAGGTAGACCGTACTTACGGTCGCTGCTCAAACATCAGGTCCAACGGCCGGAAGCGCCGGCATCAGGGTCGGCTCACGCAAGGATCCATCATTTCCCGCGAAGACCTCCCAGCTGCCGTGGACTGGCGCATGATGGGATACGACCAACGTCCGCCGCCAGCGATTTAACGTGAAGCGCCAGGGACCTGCGGGGCTGTTGGGCCTTCGCGGCGATAAGCGGCGGTGGAGGGCATCAACTCCATCAGACCCGGAACTCGACGCCATTATCTCAGGCAACAACTTCTAGATCATGCGATAAGGGAATGAGGGATGTCGTGGCGGCAACGCGGAAGGGGCCTTCAAGTACATTATCCACCATGGGGGCATCGTAACGGAGGCTGAGTATCCGTACGTTGGCCATGAGCACGGCGGCTGCTCGGTGCCCAAGCAGAACCGGAACACTGTCGTCACCATTGACGGCTACAAACAAGTGCCGCCCAATGAGGTGGCATTGATGCAGGCAGTGGCGGCCCAACCCGTCGTCGTGGCACTCGATGCTAACTCAATGGCCTTCCGACGCTATGGGGGAGGTGTCTTCACGGGACCGTGCGGGACAGACCTAAACCACGAAATGACAGTGGTGGGCTACGGCACTACCAATGAGCAGGACTCGAAGAAACGCATTGATTACTGGATCGTAAAGAACTCATTGGGGCCTGAATGGGGTGAAAATGGCTACATCCGCATAGCACGCGACGTCAACAGTCAGGCCGAGGATGGGTTGTGTGGTATCCTCATATATGCATCGTACCCGGTGAAGTTCAAAAGGAAAGCCGTGAATGATATCATGAAAATAGTGTAACAAATGCGTATAAAGATTTGAGAGTTCTTTCAACATGCATGTTCCAGACATATATATATGGACCCTTCATTTTATTATCGCACAATAATATTACCTTTATCATTGGGAAGGTAGGATGATGCATGTCTATGATAGTGTATAATGATTATACAGACCGCAATATTGTGGGAATGTTTTATGGGAGCGTTTTTCTCAGCGAGCGTCAAATTTGTCATGCCGAACCAACTAAAGTTGCCATGGCAACTTTGAAGGATTTGCCATGATTGGAGGAGAAAATTGCCATATACTGCAAAAAAAGGCGAAAAATGTCATGTTTCGCAGAAAAATTGTCCTTCGTTCGAGCTTTGAGGGTGTCTGCTGGGAGGCCCAAAAATTTAGACGTCGCTAGTTATCATTCTTGTATACTTTTATAAAACAAGGAAAATAATATCTTTATTAAAAACACGACACCGGATTAGAAAAGACATAAGAATGTCCAGTTAATGCTATCTCTATCTTCCAATTTTGGTTGCCTATAATTACTTCCAGTATTAACACATACTTCCTCTGTTCCAAAAGTAAGTGTCTTAACATTAGTATAACTTTATACTAAAGTTAGTAGTACAAAGTTGAGACACTTGTTTTGAGACGGACGGAGTACAACATATGCTAGTACAACAAAGATTCTTAGTTATACAATATCAAATACTCTCTGAAAAGAAATATAAAAGTGTTTAGATCACTCTTATTTCCTCACGGAGGGAGTACCACCTCCGTCCTGATTTATTAGGCCACCTTGTATTTTGGATCATAATTTTAACTAATAAAATATAAATTATGCATAGAAAAAAGAAATCACTGGAAGCTACATTCAAATACGATTTGAACAATATAAATTTTTGTGACATGAGTTAACATCTTGCTAGTCAAACATATGGTCAAATTATGACCGAAAATACGATGAGGGCTAATAAACTCATACGGACGTAGTAAAATTTAGGTTGTGAAAACACTTAAAAGCATTTGAGGCCCTAAAAATCTGACGTCCATACACAAATAAGATTTCACATGTCGTCAAGTGAACTATTATTTGCCCTGTCTGCCAAAAAAAGAATGCACGGGTCTTTGCTGAGTCAACCGAACACAACACTCGACAAAGGTTGCGGCGAGCACTCAGCAAAGCCGGTGCCATGTGTCCCTTGCCGCCACAAGTGATGGTGCTGTTACAATGAGGCGGGTTTGTCAGAGCATCTCATGTTGAACACTCGGCAAAGAATTTATTATCATTTCCAGATGTTGAAAATATTTGCTGAGTACCCGAGATATAACACTCACCATTTTTCTTTTTTTAAAAACATCCCTTTCCTTTCTTTCTCACCGTTTCTGCCCCTTCTTTCCCAAAAATTTGGAGTACTCGGCGGCCCGTTTGTCAAGTGTTGTGGGGCTTTTGTCGAGTATTTATGGCACTCGGCATAAAACAGATTCCAGTAGTAGTGTGTGTGTGTATTTTATGTACATAAATATATTTATTAAATAATTAACTTTTGGCCTCTATGTGATGCGCACAATATTTTACTTTGTTATACTCCTATTATATAAGTGCAGCGATTGACTGAGCCGGCCTAACAACCTGTACGGGTACTGTAGTGCAAACATATGCAAAAAAAAAAATCGAGCACTCGCTAGGAATCAAACACAAGACGCCGAATTCGTGAGTGCACGGTGCTAACCAAGGGACCACCGAGGATTCGTGTCTCCATAGCAGCGCGAAGACTTAAGATCAACAGCAACAACAGATCATTTAAAAAAAACTTTATAGAAATGAATATTTCTTGAAACGAGACCACTTTTGAAATTCACGAACGAATTTTCAAAAACACATTTTTTAAATGTGACCGTTTTTAAATCTATGATCAAATTTAGAAAAACTGAACACAAATTGAATCAAAATTTGAAATTCTGAATAAAAAATTGAAAACATGAACATTTTCTGAAAACCCACAAAAATTGAAAAGGGGGACATTTAAAAAAAAAACATGATGTTTTTTCAAAAAAATTAACAATTTTAGTGGGAGTTACTTTTTTTGAAAATTCAGTATTTTCTTTGAGTGAGAACATTTTTTCAACAAAACTTTGTAAATTTGACCATTTTTTGTAAAAAGTGAACAAAACTTGAAATTTCAAAAGGTTTTTTTAAAGCACGAATTGTTTTGAAAATTGATATTTTTGTTATTTTGTACAAATTTCAAAGATATGAATTTTTTGAAAAAGTTTTAAAAAATCCAAAGATTTTTACATGACACACTTTTTGTCGACATTCCAAGCTATTTTTTTTGAAGGAAAAGACTTTGAAAATTCTGAATTTTTTAGATGATTTAGAAATTGACAATTTTCGGACAAGAAAAGAGAGAGAGAGAGAGAAAGAAACAGAAAAAGAGAAAAGTAAAAATAAAAAAAATAGAAGAAGCAAAAGTTAGTTCAGGAATCTGCTAGAAGGTTCTTGAAACCGGGACGGAGGAATGGGTTAAATGGGCCAGCACAAGTGCGCTGTGGGTATTGAGACATGTGCGTTTGGTCGACCGTTCTTGCAAAATGCGATAGATACGCACTCCCTTGAGATTCAGTCCCGAGCCCAAGGGAACACGTCTTCCACCCGGCCACCCCTCCCATCTCAAACCCAAAACGTTTTGTTTCCGAACATCTGTCATAAATAAACATACACACCAAACACCAGACTCCGTGCCATCATCGGCATTTCCTATTCGGCGCCTTACTGCGCATTTAGCAAACAAATGCACAACCCCATCCGCGTTGGGCCGGCCCATTGGCCTTTTTTCTTTAAATTACAAAAAGAGGTGCGACCGGCCTTAATCGAACCTCCAATCTCTTCCTCAAGTATAACTCGAGGTAACCACTCGGATAACTTGGCTCTTGAAACTTCTTTCTTCTTTTTTACTATTTATTCTTTTTAAGCTCACGGGAAGCCCCCGTTTTTTCGGCCCCTGGGTAGTTTCCGGTTCACAGAAAGCCACTGGTTTTTAGACCAGTTTTTGTTTATTTTTTCCTTCCTTTTCTTGTTTACCTTCTTCAATGTTTTTTATTTTTTTTCCTTTTTCTTTACTCTTTTTCTTTTTTTTCAAAATGCCCTTGATTAACCTATTTTCAAATCAACGAACTTTTTTCAAATTTTAGGAAGATTTTCAAAATCGACGAACCTTTTTCAAAACAAATATCTTTCAGAATAGATTAACCTTTTCAAATTTGATGAACTTTTTTCCAAATTCATGATCTTTTTTGAAGTTTGTGAAACAAATTGAATTCTGCAAAACTTTTTGATTTTCTTGCTATTCTCTTAGAAAAAGTTCATATTTTCATAAAAGCCAATGGTTGACCGGTCCGCGACTGGTCAAGCACGATCCCACCTACAAAAAAGAACGTGATCGAGCGACCAGGGAGAGATTGCCTTCTTCTTGGGCCGGCCCATGAGCAGGGCGCATGGGCGCCAGCAAACCTGTTCGGGCGCTGAAGGCGCTGAACGAGGAGCTCCTGTCATCATCATCCTTGCAAATCCTTTTTTTAATGCTTGGCTTCAGCCGGTGGATCGCACGAGAGCATTCGTCTGTCATCCGTGCCATGCATGTCTTTGTCTCCCACATGGTCGCCTTGCTGCTCGCAATAATGCATTTTTGCAACAAAGTCTTTGTTGCAAAAAAAAACTGTAACAAGACCTCTATTGCAAAAAATTAAGTTGCAACGAGACCTTTATTGCAAAATAAATTAAATTGTAGCAAGATCTTTGTTGTAAAAATAATAATTAAATTGCAACAAGACCTCTGTTGAAAAAAATGAACAGGACCTCTGTTGCAAAAAGTCTACCACTTGAGCTATGTTGCAAAATATTCTGCAACATAACCTGCATTGCAGAAATTTTCTGCAACACGACATGTATTGCAATGATAGAAGATGACGCTCGACCACTCAACCCGTCAGATCCCATGGCTCGCGAGCCGGCAGATTTTTTTAAAATGATCCGCCGGCTAACATGTGGCAGCGCTTTTTTTTAGAAAGTATCCTTGTAAGTCTTCAGTGTGTATTTCGGACCGACGAAAGGAAACCACTGGTTTTATTTTATGGAAAGAGCCCACGGACGCGTCTTCCACCCCTCCCATCCCAAACCCAAGCCCAAACCCAAACCCGCGTCCTCTCCTCCATACGCGCCATCCCTCAAGATTCAAGATTCAAGATTTCGAGCACTACAAAAGGCGGCAGAGCGCGCGCGCGTCTTCGATCCTCCCATCCCAAACCCGCCGCCGGCGCCTCCCAGATCCCCCGAACCCTAGCCAGCTCCCCGCCAGCTTCGATGACCCATGGCCTCCTCCTCCATCCTTCCCATGGGCTGCAGGTTCAGCCCCTCCGACGCCGACCTCATCTCCTTCTACCTCCGCCCCATGATCGCGAGCGAGCCCCTCCCTGATCCCGCCGCCAGGTTCCTGCAGACCGCCGACGCGTACGCCGCCGATCCGGCCGCGCTCGTCTCGGGCCTCCTGCCCGCGGCCCTGCTGGCACCCAGGACCGGGGTGGAGACGCGGTGCTGGTACCTCTTCGGCTCCGCCAAGGCCCTGTCCGGGCACGACAAGCGCAGGTCCCGCGCCGTCGGCGGCGGCCAGGGCACGTGGCACGCCGAGAAGGGGAGGGTGGCCGTCCTCGACGGCGAGGGACGCGTCGTCGGGTACAAGCAGAGTTTCAGGTACAAGCCCAGCAATGCCGACGGATCTGAAGCGGCCGTGTGGCTCATGGTGGAGTTCCGTGTCAAGGATGAAGGAGATGATGAGGAAGGTGAGACAGTTCCGGTTCTTTGCAAGGTCTACCAGAGCCCGCGCAAGCCCCGATCTGCGTCCGTCTCGACGTCGCCGGCGTACAGGAGGGAGAGGAAGCGGAAGGCCAGAGACGACTCAGCTCCGGTGACGAATGTGAAGCGGCGGCTGCTTGTCCCTCCTGTTGCACCGATTCTGCCGCCGGCCGTCGAGCCACAGCCAGACTTGAACAACTGCTCCGATGGCGTCTCGGTGGACCAGCTTCTTGATGATCTCATGTCCGGCCTCACGCCTGATCAAGTCCTGGGTGACTTTTTGATGCCTTTCCCTGAATCAGATGTCAATTGCAGCTTCTCCATGGCCAATCAGAATTCTGATCAAGTCTTTCTGGGTGACTTGTTGATGCCTGTCGTCCCTGAATCAGAGGTCAATTACAGCTCCTCCATGTCCGACCATGCCGGTTCCATGGTGAGCAACTACGACACCGTCCTCCATGCTGGTTCAGTCACACCCCTTACTCACAATTCTGATCAATTTGACTTGTCGATGCCTATCATCGAACCGCTGCCCACTGACTTGCAGAGCCAGACAGCAATGCTGAATTTCAGCTTCCTGTCGTGTGCCCCGTATGCTGGAATTTGTGATTCTTGGACAGGAGGCGACACCACGGACGATGAAGCGGCCTCGGTCAGCTGGTTCGACTCTGCTCCAAGCTCACCGGCGGTTCCAACCGACTGGATGATGCAATCACCATTTGCCACCCCATATCAATATCAATTCTGAAGCTGACCAGCTTCTTATTGTGTTTTTTTTTCCGCGACCCCATGGATAGGACATATGTTTTTGTTGCTTGTGCCAAGGTTCAAGACCTTGATGTGTTGGCTGATGATCGATACAGTTTTGTCTTATAATGATCTGGTTATGTATATCAGGGTACACTATTAAGTAGTAATGGCTAAAAGATTGGGATGTGTATTGTCATCTTTAACTGAATTTAGATGTCTGTTCAATCTGAATTTAGATGTTCTGTTATTCAGCATGTGTTTGCTTGTCTGATTTCCTATGTTGTAAACTGTAATTAATCACTTTTAGCTGCTGTCTTTGATCCAACAGCTAACTCATGCACTTGGGATCCTTTGCCGTTGTATATAATTAATGAATACTGAACACCATGTACCCACTTTTCTCCTTTATGTTGTTTCTTTTATCATTCTTTGAAATGTGCTTTCTTTCAGGGTGTAACGAAGGCTAGGCTATGCTGCTGCTGATGTCCCATGTTGGTCTAGGCATTACAGAAGCCTGTTGGGAATAACGGAGGCTGAAGCAAAGGATAGGTCTGAACCACTGGGTGCTCTCGTATGCCTGGTGCAGACTGCAGAGGTACCCATTTGCGCAACATCTGGAAAGTCACACGAGTTAGAGATCAGTAGGCAGGATTCGGAACAAATTCGAGACCAGCGTATGGTCCAAATAACTATAAGCTGTTCACCTGTTCCAAATCCAAAACATAACTTCTTTTATTTAGGGAAAAGCTCAAACACAGCTTAATTTCACAGCCCCCTGTTTTCGCTTCCAGAGCTTATTAACAAACTTTACATGTGTATGTCACTTTTTCTTAAACTCCTATTACTGAACTTGCCTTGCCATAATTGACCTCTCATGTTGACAGGAAAACTGAATGTGCATGTCATTTCTCATAGCACGGAATGTACCTGGCTGAAATTTATCTCTGATATATTTCATTATTTGATAAAAAATCGAAGTATTCATGGTTATAGGGAATGTTTATCCTAAGATTCTAAAAATACATATATTTAACAATAGACTTGATTGTATTGATAATTTAAAGCTTGCACATATGCTCACTACAGGCACTAATACTGTATGTCTCTTTTTGTCTTCTGTACTTCATATGAAATCAAGCTTGATAATCAAATCTTGCAGAGTATAGAACGTGCGCATTCAGAAGTTAATGCAAACACACTCCAGGTGCCAGGTAAACTGACTCAATTTCACCTTCCATTTTTACAAATAAATTACTCCCTCCGTCCCATAATATAATAGCGTTTTTGACACTAGTAGTGTCAAAAAAGCTATTATATTATGGAACGGAGGGAGTAGTTCTCACCATCCATTTCAACTGTTATTGGGAAATTTTCTTCTTCAGTACTGGGATAGTGATCTAAACACTCTTATATTTCTTCACGGAGGGAATAGTATTTAGAGGAGGCGTCTGATCTTTTTCTTCGTATCCAGGCATCCAAGCAGCTGATTAAACGAACTTCCTACAAGAACGATGCTGAATCTCAGGTTTTATTGTCAGTTATGTCAATCCTTTCTCTTTCTTCAGAAGAACATCTACATCAATGCTTCAATCTCTGTTAGATTATGCTTACTGTGCAATTTTGTAGTGTTTCTGTAGACTTCACTTGGCTCACCATTGGCTAAGTTCTTACACAAAGGAACAAAGTGGTATGTGACATTTATTTAAATTGTTACAAATTCATATCCAATACAAGATGTTGCCCACAGATGTGTGGGTCATTGTTCTACCGAAAAAGGGTTTCCCCTCGCTTTGTATTCCAAAGCAACCAACACCAATACAGGATTGCTGGGGCGAACATCATAACAAGCCAAAAAGAAAAAGAAGAAGAAGCAAATGCCAACAACGGCAGCTCGACAAGCGCGGATGACCGGCCACCGCTACGCCCACCAGAGACAAACCACTACAACCCGAGGCTCCGAACCACTGCGAACAAAACAGCACCTCCAAGAAGGAAAGCGACGCCGACGACGCTGCCGCCCGGACATGTCCCAGGTTTCCCGACGCGGAGGGAGGTGGGGGATGGATATCACCGACACCCTTCAGGAAGGAATGGTGGCACCCGTAGGTGTCACCGCATCGGAGCCGAAGACCGGCAAAGATTTCTCCCGTGCTCCAATACCCACCGCCCAACAGACGGAGCCGATCAGCCAAACCGCCGCCCACCACCATGCGCCATCGCGGTTGCGCCGCCACCCACGCCGCCTCACTGCGAACACCCACACGAGGCCAAGAGGACTGGAGAGAAGCGCCTGCTGAGGGAGAAGCAAGACCGAAGTTTAACGGGAGGGAACCACCTCCACCGCCACATGCGGGAGGATAGAGCCTGGCACCGCTGGCGGTAGCCGTCCGGATGCGGCCAGGCATGCTGTGCCACCGCCCGGCCAGTTCGCCGCCACGCCAGCAGCAAGCCGGGCGATGGCGCCGCCAAAGCACCGCCGCCATCGCCGCTCCCCGCCTCCCGGTTAATGGCAGACTCCACTGCCGCCACCGCCAGCCCAGATATGGGGCCCAGATTCGGCCGAAGCGGCGCCGCCAGATCAAGCGCCAGAGCCGCTTCGCCACACGGCGCACGCCACGACCAGTCCGCCAGCCAGAGTTTCCCCGCTGGACCGTCGCCGCCTAGAAGCACCACCTGGGTCGCCGTCCCGCCGCCGTGGACACCCAAGAGGGAAAGCGGGGGCACGGCACCAGCCAGCCAGCCAGGCCAGCTGGAGGCCGGCGACGGTGGCGTGGAGGAAGGGGAGGAGAGTTGCTGGGAGGAGGCTGGACGCGACCGGTCACATGAAGCGACGCGTCATGGAGAGGAAAGGGGAGGATGGTGACTTAGGGTTTTTGACAGGTCTTTTCTGCAATACAACTCTCTCCTGGGTCATTGTTCTAGGAGTAGTACAAGGTATTGTAGGAAAAAAAATCTCTTGAACAAATAGGTAGTACTCCCTCTGTAAACTAATATAAGAGCGTTTAGATCACTAAAATAGTAATCTAAACGCTCTTATATTAGTTTACGGAGGGAGCATGGCTACATGCAAATAGGAGTGAAAATAAAACACTGTTCCGATCAGCATGCAGCATTTGCTTGTGATGCAAAGTTCCCGATCTTCAGCTGGCATACCCTACGGCTGCTCGGATGCTGTGATTTCAGCCCGCTTGAACTCGAAGATACCCGATTTCACGTATTCCATCACAATAGCAACGATGGTCGTGATCTCCCCGCCGCTGCTGAGTTGTCTGGCATGGGAACCTGGTCTGCACCAGTAGCTCGCGTAGCACATCATCTCCATCCACACTTGAGAGATGAGGTCCAACATGTCAGCACCTGTAGCAGGTGTTTCTGATGCCATGCCTATCAGCTTTGCGCTAAGCCGAGATGCTCTGTCAAATGTTAAATTCTCTTGCAATGTTTCAGCAGTCTTATCAGACGGACTCCTATCCAATGCTAAATTATCTTCCAGTGGCTGAGCAGTCTCAGGGGTATTGAGCTTCTCCCCGCGCTCCCGTATCAACCTGACCAGATCCTCCTCTGAGCTATACTTGAGACGATTGATCACCTTATTGCACAACTCGATATACCTCTGGCGACTAGCATTGTTGGGCAGCATGTGGGGGCGTGAGGCAAGCAGGAAAAGCATGTAGTTGGAGAGCACCTGAATCGTCTCAGCAAGAGCTGGCCGGGGCGGGTAGACAACTGAGGTAGACATCAGTGGCGATGTGCCACACCAGGACGCTCTCGTCCAGTTCGATGCCCACGCCCCAGCTGACTAGTTCCTCTTGCGGTACTCCAATCCTCTTCAGGACCACCTGGCCCCGTGAGTTGTGGATGTGATCTGGGCTCTCTTAGACGACGCCCACACTTTGCAACAGCTGTTTCTCAAGCAGCTGGCTGAAATCTTTCGGGACTGGGATAGACGAAGTGTAAACCAGCATGTTCCACAAGTCCTCACGTCCCAACCATCTCGCGATTTTGCTGCCCCAACTGTCTTTGCTCTTGGTGCATAGGTGGATAAAGTTGTGCTGCCCCATGGAGCCCGACCAATAGCTTATTGGCAGTCCTGCCTTTGACATTGCATAATAGAAGAGACGGCGGGGCAAGCTGACCACCTGTAGCAGACCACAAAATATCGACCTAAGATGTGGAATTAAACCATATCTATCAGCTTTCTTTCTGAACACGTACTCTGCTGCCCAGCTGGAGAACATGGCTCGCAGCAAAACATAGGTGGCACCGACATCTACTCTGTTGTAGTTGTCACCCTCTTTTTCACAAAATCGACGGAACAACATGAATGCAGTCATAGCGGCCAATGGCGAGATGACATGGATGCAGAGCCCATACCCAGTGTGGATCACCGAGGCCTTGCTGTAGAAGACGTCGTACATGATCGAGAGCTGAATATTGGCCATGTGGTATAATCCCCACCAGTCGGGATACGCCACCTCCATTGTAAGTGCTACGACAAGCAACGGACCCTTCAACAAATGCATAGGGAAACATGCTAGCTGGTGAGCTGCCACCACTGAAGAATGGTGATGGCATGAAATAAACAAAAAGTAAGGTCTTTTTCTGACATGCGCCGTGCCAAAGCTCTGGTAATTCTTGCCCGATAGGTTACTGCTGCTAGCACACTTGAGCGCCCATACTCTCTCCCCGTACTTGACAACACCAACCACAAACATCAGGATGGCAGCCCGACGGAGCAAAGTCTGATGAACCACGACAGACGACTCGTAGAGGACATAGCCAGCTGCCAGCACCTGCACCGCAAAAGTCTGCAGGTGTCGCATCCACAGCCGGTTGTCCTCGATAGAGTATGCTGTGATGTTGTCCTGGCCGCCAAGGTGCGGCAGCAGGAAAGGCGCCCAGAAGGCCATCAGCTGGTGCTCAGGCAAACTCCTGCTGCCGATCACAGACATGTGGCCCAAAACGTATATCGCCGTCGTGTCGGCGAGCTGGTACGCCAACCAAACAATGGCTCTGAGCACGCCCGAGTCTATGAGCGGAAGGATCTCTGCCGTGATGAGGAGAATCACCTGGAGCGCGAAGCTTAGCAGCACCAGTGTGTCGATCCCCCATTCTTTCCAAAAAAAAAATTAACAAATAATTTGCGTCAGTATGGAAAGTTCTGATCCGTTCAGTTTTTTTCGTTGTGTGAGAGGGTGAAGTGAAAATAAACCGATGAAGTGGGGGAGGCGACAAAAAAAATCTACGACGGTTAACCAACGAAAAAAACCGAACGAAAGTGGTGGGACGAAAAAAAATCTAGAAGCGAGACTACCAACTGCTCCATTAGGAGTAGAGATAGTCCTAGGCCAGAAAGAAGAAGTTGCTTTCCTACAGTAATAAAGTTGTCTACATTGCACCCAAAGTTGCTCAAGAAAAAAATTCATCAAAACCTGCCCATATGAGATCTAGTTTTGAAGAACTCGTCACGATAAACCTAATGGTGAAAGTGGATCTAAATTCCGATGCTCGAATCAAAAGTTATGGCTTTTTAATTTTTTCGAAACCCCAAATAAATGCATGCGGTCTCTTGGATGATGTAGCATGAGGGTGTGGAGCGCAATATTGGAGCTGCTTCGTTCCGTGTGTGCGTGGGGTGGAGGGTGCGCTCGGAACAGCAAACAAGCACAGCGGCGCTAGCTAGCCGCGTCAGGTATTAGACGGACACTAATTGCAATGCAATCACATTAAAAAACTGGGATCGAAGGGCTTAGACGGAGGCAACTTTAGTACTAAACAGAAGCAATTTCACTCCTAAAAATAATAAATTAGCAACAATAAGCAACTAACTAATAATACATAACAACTTCGAAACAGAGGTGGATAATATGACATCACCTTCGTAAGCAACTTTCCTTCGATAAGAAGCAACCTTAGTGCTAAAAGCAGGCAACTTCACTACATTTTGTGTCCTAGTTAATTTATGTAACATTCTCCTAACTTTCTCATCGGTACTTCTAAGTTGCCTATTGTTCATGCTCGTATGTCTTCATTGTTTCTAAATGCCTATAATACTATGATGTCGTCTATCGATGATGCTCTTGTGTCTACTATTGCTAGTTATGGTAGACAACATAATGGTGAATCTTGGCCACTTCAGAGTGTTTGTAGACAACTTAGAAAAACAATGATAAACAACTTCATAATATTGTAGGCAACTATTTTTATAAAGGTAGGCAATTAAGAAGCAATTATAGGCAACTAATTACCAATAGCAGGCAACTAGCCATCAATATACGCAGTTTATATCATTTATAGGCAATTGACCATCAACCGTAGGCAACTAAAAGCATCAACAATAGGCAATTGAGCAGCCATGATAGGCAAGTTGGGATTATGTTACGAACTCACAGATACACATAATGCAGTGAAGTTGCTTTGTATGTAGAACTACAGATGCTTTATGTTTTGTGTGATTTTTCTTATTTTTACGCAAACCAACCTAATAGTCAGTCCAACTAGGCGAAAAAGAAGAAGTTGCTTCCGTGTAGCACTAGCACTATAGTTGCCTCAATTGCATCTAAAGTTGCCCTCAAAAAAAAGTTTGACGAAACTTAGTCATATGAGATCTAGTTTTGAAGAACTCGTCGTTAGAAATCTGATAGTGAAAACGGAACTGGATTTCGATGCTTAAATCAAAAGTTATGACTTTTACAACTTTTTAAACCCCCAAATAAATGCACGTGGGACAGGATTTAAGTTGATTCAATCGGCACCCATGTGCGCTACGGGATGTGGCCAAACGATTTCCTTTTCTAGCGTAGACAGTTGTACACAAGGACATGCATTTACTATATACGGCGGTGCGCTCCAGACAACAAACAAGCGCGGCGGCGCTCCCTAGCCACATCCAAAAAAAATCATTTGGGCTATGGGGCACGGCCCCCTTAGCTCACAACATAGCTCCGCCGTTGTTTCTTACATATTCAAAGAAATTTAGCAAGACCACGTTAGAGGCCATGGTAGTTCTGACTTCTTCTCTCGACCCCATCGGCCCCCACTATTTTTGGATAGCAGGCTATTTTCCGGCCTTAGAACGAGGTTCTCAGGGTTTAAACAACGTCAAAGAGCGACCAGGGATTACAACCAGGATGCCAGAGCAAACAAACGACGCAAGTGCGTACGTGAACGTTTACAGCGCAGCAAGTGATTCTTAGACGTTCTTAGGTTGATTCAGGGTACAACCGGGAGCGATCGTCACTTGGAGTGGGTGGGTTTCGGGGCCATGGCATGGGCGTTATGTACGACGCTTAACAAAACGTTGATGGAGGGGATTTTCTTTGGCCAACCAACTGACTTCTTGTACAAAATGGTACTATCTTCCTTGCAGTTGTGGAAGCTCCTGACCAGGCAAAACACAAAAGAAGCGTGGAGCTGATCGTGCTAAGGGTACGGGCAAAGTGCACTGAAATTCGGTGTGACGGATAGGGTACTGCTCTGGCTGGACGCCACCCGTCTTCCGTCACCTTCTGGGCATCGTGATAGTTTATAGGTCTGCGACAGGCGCTGCGTCGCTGTTATCAGCCTCTGGGCTTGTATCCGTACTGTCTTTCATTCCCGCGTACTTTAGTACTCCCTCCGTTCCGAATTACTTATATTAAATTTGTCTAAATACGAATGTATCTAGTACTAAAATGAGTCTAGATACATTCGTATCTAGACAAATCCAAGACAAGTAATTTAGAACGGAGGGAGTAGACCGCAGCCGTTGATGCCGGAACTTGACTTTGTAGGGCCCCATCATTAAGGCCGGCTAGCCCCAAGTATGACCGTGAAGCCAGTCCTGCCTATGACAGGCGCCGCAGGTTAGTACGCTCAAAATGCTTCCTTGTGCTTGCTAAATCGCGTTGAGGCGCCACACTGAGCTTGTTTTCCACTGCGCAGCCGCTCGCCTGCAAGGTCGCCTGCAAGGGAAGATAGGGACTGAAACTGTACCATGGATGGTTGCGCTCAACGCCACCTGCTTCGGACCAAATGGCCGCATTGTCATAGTGCGATGCTCAGCTCAAGTTGGTTATGTTAAGCAGCCAGAAACTTCTGTAATATCTCTATTAGCTAGCTCTAGCTGAATGCTTTGTCGATTTGGTTTGAACTGCGATGATTGTTAGCTTAAACTTTGTCCAAACGGATTCTTCCAGTGAGACCATTTGCGGAGCGATGAGATGTACCGTGTATCGACCGACAGCAGTGTTCTAGCTTTGCACTTTGGTTATTCTTCCATGTTCCTATTCTCTGCTGTTGTTTCTGTTTTGTGCTGGTCGACATGTCCAGGGTTCTATTGTGGCAATATGCCAGCAGCATAGCCCTGGACATGTTGCAAGCAGTGTTGCTTTCTTGGATTTCTGGGCACTTTTTAAATGGTTGATGATCAATTCATGTGGATGGAATTTCACATGAAGCTGTTTAATTCTTCCACTCCCAAGATGAACTATAAATATGGGCATATCATACTTCTGCGAAATAAGAGGGTTACTCCATGCGTGTGTTTGCACAACTACGTTTTTTTAGCTTAAACTATGTTTTTAGGGAGCTTGCATACTCACTTTTTTGTCAGATATGGGGACGCTCGGACGCGTCCGTCATGTCGGTCTAACGGGCTAGGCCCGCACCAAAACCCATCGGTTCGACAGGCACCTTCTTTGGTTTAGGTGAGGACGCATTCATGTCGCTGCTTCGGCGCCCGGCGCCAAATCCCATTGGTCCGGCAGGCACCTCCTTCGGTTTAGGTGAAGAAGCATTCATGTCACGGCTCCGGCACATGGCCTGAGGGACTAAATCCGGCTATTTAAGTTGGATGACGAGGCAAAGCAAGCTTGTCCCTATCCAACCCGTATGCGTCGCCGCCGCCACTTCCTCTCCCTCTTCCACTTCCAATCCGAGGTGACATGCTACAAGCTGCTGACACCAGAGCGCTGGACAGAGATCCAGGCGAGATGCGCGCCTCAAGCATTACGATCTGCCTTACTTTGGACAAGGAGGCGCCGGAGGAGGAGATGGTGGTGCCGGACGAGGAGATGGAAGAGGCAAAGCAGGGGAAGGAAGAGCCGCTGTCGTACAAGGAGGAGGCATCGATGCCGGAACAAGTCGAATTCGGCATGGAGGACGTGTTGGCGGAGTTTGAGCTTAACCAAGCGGAGGAGGTGGCGGACAATAGGCCATTCTCGAGTTCATCCAGTCCAAGGCGGAGATGACGGCGAAGGGCGAACCGTCGCTTCCTCCATGGAGTCTGAGCAGCTTTTCATGGATGAGGACGACAAGGAGTAGGGATCAATGTTTTGCCCGGCCGCCAATGACCACAAGGCCGGTGCCTCCGGTAAGGAGGTCGTCGACATTTCTGACGACGAGTAGTTTAGTTTGCTACTTTGTTTAGAGCAACTCCAACGGGGCCGACCAAATGGACGCCGCTTTTTTCCGCCTTTTGTCCGTTTGGGTCGGCCGCGCGCCCGGTGTCCGCCCTTTTTTAGATTTGGGTCGGCAGCGCGCCCAACGCGCCGACCCATTTCATGACCGCGCGCGCTTTAGATCATGCCAGCGGGCATGTCGCCACCCTGGTTTTGGCGCTCCACCGCGTGGGGGAAAATCGGCCTAGCGCCCGCTGGTTTTGGCGCTCTAGAGCGCGGGAAAGGTTCGCGCGCTTGTTTTGGCGCGCCGCGGCCGGCGCTCGTTATAAGAAGGCGCTCCCTCCACACTCTGTCCGCCAAGACTCGCCTCGCCTCTCTAGCGCCGCCGCCACCATGTCGATGCGCCGCCTCGGTGCTTCGGATTTTCATGGAGTCCGCGAGCGCTCCTCCGTCGCCTTCTCCTCCGAGATCTTGTTTGGCGAGAAACGCCTCATCCTCGGCACCTTCAACACCGCAGAGGAGGCGGCCCGCGCGTACGATGTGGCGGCGTGGCGCCTCCGGCGGCCTAGTCGGGAGATGAATTTTCCCGATGTGTCGAGCCAGCGGGCGCAGGATATCGCGCCTCTCCCGCGGCTTTTCACCGACGAGGATCGTCGCGTCCACCGGAGGCGGCAGCGTCGCCTCGCCATCGCCGAGATGGACGTGGAAGCCTTGGTGGTGTGGCGCGAACGCTTCCCGCACAACATCGTCGACGAGCGCCAGTTCTACGAGCAAAGGAGGACGGAGAGGGAGGCGAGGAGGACAGAGCGAGTTGCCTATCGGGAGGACAAGCGTGCGCGGAAGCAGGCCGCTCAATTGAGACTGAAGCTACGAGAAACATTGGGGCGAGACTTCGAGAACGAGCAGGCTGCTAACGCCTACATTCAGACGTCGGAGGAGGACATTACCAAGTCGGAGTCGGGAAGCGACGAGTAGTTGATCTTTTCTTTTATCTGTGTACGCTAGAACTATCTATGTATCCTTTTTCCACCGCAAAAAATGGCCGGCGACGTCGGCGACGAAGCAGGCGGGCGAGGGTGTGCGCCACCGATTAGCGGGCCCGGGGAGGAGAGAGGGCGAGCGCGCACGCGTCCGTCTTGTGTCCGCGCCGACGCAAATCTGGCTCAAAAATGGGCCGGGAATGAGTCGACGGGCGGACGAAAGCGGACACGCATCCGTTTGAGGCGCGTTTGGCCGACTTTTTTGTCCACGCCGATCCAAACGGACGGCAGTGAACGAAACGGGTCGTCCCATTGGAGTTGCTTTTATATACTTAGAGTAAATAGATGTTGCATGGCATTGTATGCAAATGGGGATATGAAAATGAGGAGTGTGGTTGCAATGTGTGAAAAATGAAGGGTGGCTGACACTGTCGCTCAGACATGTGGAGTCTCACCGATACATCAAATGAATCTACTAACATGCAAATAAAAATCTGGACCATCCGAGAATATTTCACCTTACTTGAACAGGATCTGTTCTATAAAATTGTAATTCTACATCCTTTATCAATAAATATAAGTATCCGAGATGGAACCGAGAAGCATTCTCGTGCCTACAAGGATTAGCTCCGTGCTCCTGCCACCCTGACACACTGTTACAATCGAGGGAGAGGAACCTCATTCCCTCCCTACCCAAACAAACGGCACCAACTTTGGTGATACGCATTTCCAACGCCGACCCTCAAATCGCCTGCATATGTCTGGACCGTATTATCCGGACCGCGGAAGCCATTCAACGCAGGCCTGTATCGGTCCGTAAGGTGGTCCAGATGCATTTTTTCCCGCAAATTGAAGACAAAGTGGGGGAGCTTTGTGGGATTTCGGACAACAGAGACGTAGGACTCTGACACCACCGGCCCACCCAATCCCCCCTCCCGGTACCATTTTCTTTCACTCCACCCCTTCTTCCCCTTGCTTTGCATCCGCACCATCCACCTCGGCCGTCGCTGCTGTATGCTACCTCTTGAGGACTGCGTTGGTTTTCCCTTGAAGAGAAAAGGGTGATGCAGCAAAGTAGCGTAAGTATTTCCCACAGTTTTGAGAACCAAGGTATCAATCCAGTAGGAGGCTCCACAGAAGTCCCTCGTACCTACACAAACAAACAAGAACCTTGCAACCAACGCGATAGAGGGGTTGTCAATCTGAGGGAGTCCTAGATTAGGGGATCCTCGGACAGCCGGACTATATACTTGTGCCGGACTGTTGGACTATGAAGATACAAGATTGAAGACTTCGTCCCGTGTCCCGGTGGGACTCTCCTTTGCGTGGAAGGCAAGCTTGGCAATTCAGATATGTAGATTTCCTCCTCTGTAACCGACTCTGTGTAACCCTAGCCCCCTCCGGTGTCTATATAAACTGGAGGGTTTTGTCTGTAGAATGAGAACAATCATAATCATAGGCTAGCTTCTAGGGTTTAGCCTCTACAATCTCGTGGTAGATCAACTCTTGTAATACTCATATCATCAAGATAAATCAAGCAGGAAGTAGGGTATTACCTCCATAGAGAGGGCCCGAACCTGGGTAAACATTGTGTCCCCCGCCTCCTGTTACCATTAGCCTTAGACGCACAGTTCGGGAACCCCTACCCGAGACCCGCCGGTTTTGACACCGACATTGGTTCTTTCATTGAGAGTTCCACTGTGTCGTCACGATAAGGCTTGATGGCTCCTTCAATCATCCACAGCGATGTGATCCAGGGCGAGGTCTTCCTCTCCGGACAGATCTTCATATTCGGCGGCCCAAGATCGCGGGCCAACTCGCTTTGGCCATCTGGAGCAGATCGATAGCTACGCCCTCGCCATTAGGTCAGGTTTGAAGCTCGAACTACACTGCCGACATCCGCGGAGACTTGATCTTCGGTGATTCGAGCCCATGACAAAAGCGCCCGTCTGATCCACGGCGAGCATGACTTGGATCTGCCATCACACGGTGTTCAGAAGAACGCACCTGCAGCTGCCTTGGCCTTAGATCCGGAGCAGATCGTGCCCTCCGAGGACGGGTGGATAGACCCCGCCACCGAGGCCGCACACTCATCGGCAATAGAGCCGAATACAGACTTCGCCTCCAATGAGGTCTCGTGGTTACCCGGACCCTCGGACTCGTCTCCGGCCATAGGCTCCGAACCGTGCGTTTCCGTGCCTATCGAATCTGATTGGGCACCGATCATGGAGTTTACCTCCACGGATATCTTTCAGCACTCGCCTTTGGGCGACGTGCTAAATTCACTGAAATCTATCTCCCTGTCAGGAGACTCTTGGCCGAACTATGTCCGGTTTGATTGGGAAGCGGACAACGAAGAAATTCGTTCCCCACCCACCACCCACTTAATAGCCACTGTCGACGACTTAACCGACATGCTTGACTTCGACTCCGAAGACATCGACGGTATGGACGACAATGCCGGAGAAGAACAGGAACCACCGCCCAGAGGGCGCTGGACAGCCACCTCATCATATGATATATATATGGTGGACACACCCAAAGAAAGCAATGGCGATGAAGCAACGGAGGATAACCCCCCTGCGAAGCAATCTAAGCGCCGGTGTCAGCGGCGCCACTCTAAGCCCCGCCATAGCAAAGATAGTGATACCGGCACAAGAGACAATAACACTCCGGATAATGCCGAAGACAATCCCGCCTAGCCAAGCTTCGAGCAAGCCGGACGAGGGGATGGGCAAGCTAGCCCTGATGAACAGACAACGGATGGAGAATTGGAGGACGACAATTACATGCCCCTCTCCGAAGACGAGGTGAGCCTCGGCGACGAAGAATTTATCGTGCCTGAGGATCCCATCGAGCAGGAGCGCTTCAAGCGCCGGCTTATAGCCACTGCAAAAAGCCTGAAGAAAAAGCAGCAACAGCTTCAAGCTGATCAAGATCTGCTAACTGATAGATGGGCGAGGTCCTGGTAGCCGAGGAATACGGACTCGAGCACCCAACCAAAAGTTACCCAAAGCGCAGGTTGCTACCTCAATTCAAGGAGGAGGCACTAGAGCCTACACTACCAGCGCAGGATGCGGCTGACCGGCCACCTTGTGGCCGAGACAAAGCGGCGCATCAGCCCGAACACCAGCCCCCACCCCGTCGCCAAACAAACAAAAACACGAAGGCCCGGGGCTACACTCATGACCTACGAGATGGTACGTCCATTTTGCATCATGCTTTTATATCGATATTTATTGCATTATGGGCTGTTATTAAACGTTATATAACAATATTTATTTCTATTCTCTCTTATTTTACAAGGTTTACATAAGGAGGGAGAATGCCGTACCTGGAATTCTGGGTGGAAAAGGAGCAAATATTAGAGACCTATTCGCACAACTCCAAAAGTCCTGAAACTCCACGAAAGTAATTTTGGGAAATAATAAATATCCAGCGTAAGAAGTTCACTGTGGGGCTCCCACCGGCCACGAGGATGGGGGGCGCGCTTCTCACCTCGTGGGCCCCCTGGTGGCCCTCCGATGCCCATCTTCTGCTATATGAGGTCTTTCGTCGAGGAAAAAATCACAAGCAACCTTTCGGGACGAAACTCCGCCGCCACGAGGCGGAACCTTGGCGGAACCAATCTAGGGCTCCGGCAGAGCTGTTCTGCCGGGGACACTTCTCCCGGAGGGGAAATCATCGTCATCGCTATCACCAACGCCTCCTCTCTCATCGGGAGAGGGCAATCTCCATCAAAATCTTCACCAAAGCACCATCTCCTCTCAAAACCCTAGTTCATCTCTTTGTATCCAATTCTTGTCTCTAAGTCTGGGATTGGTACTAGTAGGTTGCTAGTAGTGTTGATTACTCCTTGTAGTTGATGCTAGTTGGTTTATTTGGTGGAAGATCATATGTTCAGATCCTTTATGCATATTATTACCCCTCCGATTATGAACATGAATATGCTTTGTGAGTAGTTACGCTTGTTCCTAAGGACATGGGAGAAGTCTTGCTATTAGTAGTCATGTGAATTTGGTATTCGCTCGATATTTTGATGAGATGTATGTTGTCTAGCCTCTAGTGGTGTTATGTGAACGTCGACTACATAACACTTCACCATTATTTGGGCCTAGAGGAAGGCATTGGGAAGTAATAAGTAGATGATGGGTTGCTAGAGTGATGTAAGCTTAAACCCTAGTTTATGCATTGCTTCGTAATTAAGGGCTGATTTGGATCCATATGTTTCATGCTATGGTTAGGTTTACCTTAATACTTTTGTTGTAGTTGCGTATGCTTGCAATAGAGGTTAATCATAAGTGGGATGCTTGTTCAAGTAAGAACAACACCCAAGCACCGGTCCACCCACATATCAAATTATCAAAGTACCGAACGCGAATCATATGAACGTGATGAAAACTAGCTTGACAATATTCCCATGTGTCCTCGGGAGTGCTTTTCCTATTATAAGAGTTTGTGCAGGCTTATCCTTTGCTATAAAAAGGATTGGGCCACCTTGCTGCACTTTATTTACTTTTGTTACTTGTTGCTCGTTACAAATTATCCTATCACAAAACTATCTGCTACTACTTATTTCAAGATTTGCAGAGAATACCTTGCTGAAAACCGCTTATCATTTCCTCTTCTCGCTCCTCGTTGGGTTCACACTCTTACTTATCGAAAGGACTACGATAGATCCCCTATACTTGTGGGTCATCAAGACTCTTTTTTGGCGCCGTTGCCGGGGAGTGAAGCGCCTTTGATAGGTGGAATTTGGTAAGGAAAAATTTATATAGTGTGCCGAAATTCACTGTCACTTGTTAGTATGGAAAGTAATCCTCTGAGGGGCTTGTTCGGGGTATCTTCACCCCGACCAGTAGAGCAAAGAGTTGCTCCTCAACCTAATGAACCTACTGAAAACGAATATGAAAATGTTCCCTTTGAATTTCCTCTGGGCATGATGGAAAAACTGCTAGCTAATCCTTTTGTAGGAGATGGAACAAAGCATCCTGATGAGCACCTAATATATGTGGATGAAGTTTGTGGACTATTTAAGCTTGCAGGTATACCCGATGATGTTGTTAATAAGAAGGTCTTCCCTTTATATTTGAAGGGAGATGCATTGACATGGTATAGGCTATGTGATGATACGGGATCATGGAACTATAGAAGATTGAAATTGGAATTTCATCAAAAGTATTATCCTATGCATCTTGTTCATCGTGATCGCAATTATATATATAATTTTTGGCCTCGCGAAGGAGAAAGCATCGCTCAAGCTTGGGGGAGGCTTAAATCAATGTTGTATTCATGCCCCAATCATGAGCTCCCAAGAGGAACAATTATTCAAAATCTTTATGCTCGGCTTTCTGAAAACGATCGCACCATGCTCGATACTTCCTGTACTGGCTCTTTTATGATGAAGACTATTGAATTCAGATGGAATTTATTGGATAGAATTAAACGCAACTCTGAAGATTGGGATCTCGACGAAGGTAAGGAGTCGTATGACACCTAAGTTTGATTGTGTTAAGTCTTTTATGGATACCGATGTTTTCCGTAAGTTTAGCACTAAATATGGACTTGACTCTGAGATAGTAGCTTCTTTCTATGAATCTTTTGCTACTTATGTTGATCTCCCCAAAGAGAAGTGGTTTAAATATCATCCTCCCATAGAAGTAAAATTAGCTGCACCTATTGAAGTTGAAGAAAAGATTGTCACTTATAATGATCCTGTTGTTCCTACTTCTTATGTTGAGAAACCACCTTTCCCTGTTAGTATAAAGGATCATGCTAAAACTTCAACTGTTGTTCGTGAAAAGTAATATTAGAACTTATACACCTCCTGAGCAAGTTAAAGTTGAACCTAATATTGCTATTGCTAAAGATCTCTTGGCTGATAATATTGATGGGCATGTTATTCAATTCTGCAGTGAAACTGCTAGAATTGCCAAACCCTGTGCTAAAGATAAACATAGACCTGTGGCAGGCGTGCCTGTTATTTCTGTTAAAATAGGAGATCATTGTTATCATGGCTTATGTGATATGGGTGCTAGTGCTAGTGTTATACCTCATACTTTATACGAAGAAATTAAGCATGAAATTGCACTTTCTCGAAGTTAGAAGGTATCGATGTTACAATAAAACTTGCCAATAGAGATACTATATCAGCAATGGGAATTGTTAGAGATGTTGAAGTCTTGTGTGGGAAAACTAAATATCCTGCTGATTTTATTGTTCTTGGTTCCCCACAAGATAGCTTCTGTCCCATTATTTTTGGTAGACCCTTCTTGAACACTGTTAATGCTAAGATAGACTGCAAAAAGAATGTTGTTACTATTGGCTTGGGTGATATGATTCATGATTTTAATTTCTCTAAATTTAGTAGACAACACCGTGAAGAAGAATTGCCTAGTAAGGATGAAATTATTGGTCTTGCTTCTATTGCCGTACCTCCTAGTGATCCTTTAGAACAATATTTGCTAGACCATGAAAATGATATGTTTATGAATGAAAGAAGGGAAATAGATGAAGTATTCTTTAAACAGAACCTATTCTCAAACATAATTTGGTTCGTTGAAATCCTAGGATCCTCCTCCACCCAAGGGTGACCCGTGTTTGAGCTTAAACCTTTGCCCGATAATCTTAAATATGCTTATCTTGATGAAAAGAAAATATATCCTGTTATTATTAGTGCTAACCTTTCAGAGCATGAAGAAGAGAGATTATTGAAAACTCCAAGAAGCACCGTCGCTATTGGATATACTCTTGATGATCTTAAGGGCATTAGTCCCACTCTATGTCAACATAAAATAAATTTGGAAGAAGATGCCAAACCGGTTCGTGATCATCAACGAAGGTTGAATCCTAAGAGGAAAGAAGTGGTAAGAAAAGAAATACTAAAGCTTTTGGAGGTAGGTATAATTTATCCCGTTGCTGATAGTCAGTGGGCAAGTCCTGTTCATTGTGTCCCTAAGAAGGGAGGTGTTACTATTGTTCCTAATGATAAAGATGAATTGATTCCTCAAAGAATTATTACAGGTTATAGGATGGTAATTGATTTCCGCAAATTAAATAAAGCTACTAAGAAAGATCATTACCCTTTACCTTTTATTGCTCAAATGCTAGAAAGATTATGCAAACATACACATTATTGCTTCCTAGATGGTTATTCTGGTTTCTCTCAAATACCTGTGTCGTCTAAGGATCAATCAAAGACTACTTTTACATGCCCTTTTGGTACTTTTGCTTATAGATGTATGCCTTTTGGTTTATGTAATGCACCTGCTACCTTTCTCTCAAACGGTGTCGTCTCAAGGAATTACGTGGTGCCCTATTAAAGTGAGTGTGGTTGTCTCTAATGTCCAACCCATGAACGATAGTGGTAATTTGATAAGAGATATCATGGTACGCACCATATCCAATAGAGTGCAACTATGATGTTCGGACACACCATCACACTATGGTGTTCCAAAGTGTATTAATTGTGAAAACAATTTGCACAATGTCTTAATTAGGTGCCAAAACTCAGAATCTCAGATATTCATCTCTATGATCATATCATAGACATTCTATCCTCTTGTCACGTAAGATCTTAAACTTCACACTGAAATTACTTGAACCATTCAATAATTCAGACTTGTGTTTCATCAAGTAAATATACTCAACATCTACTCGAATCATCTGTGAAGTCGTAATATAACGATATTCATCGCATGCCTCAAAGACTCATTGGACTGCACACATCAAAATGCGTTACTTCCAACAGGTTGCTACCTTTGTTCCATCTTCTATCAAACCGAGGCTTATCACCATCTTGCCCATGTGGTATGATTTGCATATCTCAAGTGATTCAAAATCAAGTGAGTCCAAACGATCCATCCGCATGGAGTTTCTTCATGCGTATACACCAATAGACATGGTTTGCATGTCTCAAACTTTTCAAAAACGAAAGTGAGTCCAAAGATCCATCAACATGGAGCTTCTTCATGCGCTTTATACCAATATGACTTACATGGCGTTGCCACAAGTACGTGGTACTATCATTACTATCTTATATCTTTTGGCATGAAAATGTGTATCACTACGATCGAGATTCAATAAACCATTCCTTTTAGGTGCTAGACCATTGAAGGTATTATTCAAATTAATGAGTAACCATTATTCTCCTTAAATGAATAATCAGACATGCATAGACATAATCCAATCATGTCTATGCTCAACGCAAACACCAAATAACAATTATTTAGGTTTAACACAAATCTCGATGCTAGAGGGATCGTGCGATGCATGATCATATCAACCTATGAAACACTTCCAACACGTAACGTCACCTCACCTTAAGTTAGTCTCCGTTTATTCCGTAGCTTTTGATTCGAGTTACTAACACTTAGCAACCGAACCGGTATCTAATACCACAATTGCTACTAGGGAGTGCTAGTAAAGTACACATTAACATAATGTATATCCAATATACTTCTATCGACCTTGCCAGCCTTCTTATCTACCAAGTATCTAGGGTAATTCTGCTCCATGGCTGTTCCTTATTGCGTAAGCACTTAGTCTCGGGTTTGGGTTCAACCTTGGTTTCATCAACTGAGCAAGAATCGATTTGCTGCTTCATGAAGTGTCCCTTCTTGCCCTTGCCCTTCTTGAAACTAGTGGTTTCACCAACCATCAACAATTGATGCTCCTTCTTGATTTTTACTTTCGTGATGTCAAACAACGCGAATACCTCAAGGATCATCATCTCTATCCTTGATATGTTATAGTTCATCACGAAGCTCTAGCAGCTTGGTGGCAATGACTTTGAGAAACATCACTATCTCATCCGGAAGATCAACTCCCACTCGATTCAAGTGATTGTTGCACTCGAGACAATCTCGAGCACAAGCTCAACGATTGAGCTTTTCTCCCTTAGTTTGCAGGCTAAGAAAATCGTCGGAGGTCTCATACCTCTTGACGGGCACGAGCCTGAAATCCTAATTTCAGCCCTCAAACATCTCATATGTTCCGTGACGCTTCAAAAACGCCTTTGGTGCCTCAACTCTAAACCGCTTAACTGAACTATCACGTAGTTATCAAAAGCGTGTATGTCCGATGTTCGCAACATCCACAAACGACGCTTGGGGTTCAGCACACCGAGCGGTGCATTAAGGACATAAGCTTTCATCGTCCGCATAATCGCTACTTTCAACTTTCAACTATATTTTCTAGGAACATATCTAAACAAAGTGGAACTAAAGCGCGAAGCCATTTACATAATTTGCAAAAGGTCTTTGACTATGTTCAAGATAATCAAGTTCATCTTATGAACTCCCACTCGAGATAGACATCCCTCCGGGTCATCTAAGTGATTACATGATCCGAGTCAAACTAGGCCGTGTCCGATCATCACGTGAGACGGACTAGTCATCATCTGTGAACATCTTCATGTTGATCGTATTCACCATACGACTCATGCTCGACCTTTCGGTCTCCGTGTTCCGAGGCCATGTCTGCATACATGCTAGGCTCATCAAGTTAACCCTAAGTGTATTGCGTGTGTTTTGAGGCCATGTTCCGTACATGCTAGGCTCGTCAACACCCGTTGTATGTGAACGTAAGAATCCATCACACCCGATCATCACGTGGTGCTTAGAAGCTTACGAGAACTGTAGCAACGGGTGCACGCTTAGGGAGAACACTTCTTGAAATTGTTGTAAGGATCATCTTATTTACTACCGCCGCTCTAAGTAAACAAGATGCATAAACATAATAAACATCACATGCAATTATATATTAGTGACTTGATATGTCCAATATCATATAGCTCCATTGATCTCCATCTTAGGGTCTCCATGATCATCATCGTCACCGGCATGACACCATGATCTCCATCATCATGATCTCCATCATCGTGTCTTTATGAAGTTGTCTCGCCAACTATTACTTCTACTACTATGGCTACCGGTTAGCAATAAAGTAAAGTAATTACATGGCGTTGTTTAATGACACGCAGGTCATACAATAAATAAAGACAACTCCTATATTCTGCCGTTGTCATACTCATCGACATGCAAGTTGTGAATCCTATTACAAGAACATGATCAATCTCATACATCACATATCATTCATCACATTCTTCTTGGCCATATCACATCACATAGCATACCCTGCAAAAACAAGTTAGACGTCCTCTAATTGTTGTTTGCATGTTTTACGTGGCTGCTATGGGTTTCTAGCAAGAACGTTTCTTACCTACGCAAAACCACAACGTGATATGCCAATTGCTATTTACCCTTCATAAGGACCCTTTTCATCGAATCCGTTCCGACTAAAGTGGGAGAGATCGGCACCCGCTGGCCACCTTATGCACCAAGTGCATGTCACCGGTGGAACCCGCCTCACGTAAGAGCACGTAAGGTCGGTCCGGGCCGCTTCATCCCACAATACCGTCAAACAAGATTGGACTAGTAACGGTAAGCATATTGAACAACATCAACGCCCACAACTACTTTGTGTTCTACTCGCGGCAAAGAATCTACGCAATAGACCTAGCTCATGATGCCACTTTGTTGGAACGAAAGCAGAAATTAAAATTTTCCTACGTGTCACCAAGATCTATCTATGGAGAAACTAGCAACGAGGGAAGGAGAGTGCATCTACATACCCTTGTAGATCGTTAAGCGGAAGCGTTTATGAGAACGGGTTGAAGGAGTCAGACTGTCAGGATCCAAATCACCGGAGATCCTAGTGCCGAACGGAGGGCACCTCCGCGTTCAACACACGTACAGCCCGGTGACGCCTCCCACGCCTTGATCCAGCAAGGAGAGAGGGAGAGGTTGAGGAAGACTCCATCCAGCAGCACAAAGACAACGGCGTGGTGGTGGTGGAGGAGCGTGGCAATCTTGCAGGCTTCGCCAAGCATCACAAGATATGAGGAGGAGGAAGAAGAGACGCAGGCTGCACCCACGAGAGATAGAATCGTGTGTATTGGGCAGCCCCTAGGCCTCATATATATAGGGAGAGGGAGGGCTGCGCCCCATCTAGGGTTTCCACCCCCAAAGTGCGGCCAGCCCTAGATGGGGGCTTGGGGAGGCGGCCAAGAGGGGAGGAAGAGGAGGCGCCCACTAGATGGGCCTTAGGGCCCATCTCGACTAGGGTTTGCCCCTCCCACTCATCTCATGCGCTTGGGCCCCTTTGTGGGGGCGCACCAGCCCTCCTAGGGACTGGTCCCTCCCACACTTGGCCCATGCAGCCTTCGGGCAGGTGGCCCCACTTGGTGGACCTCGACCCTCCCTTGGTCCCGTGACATTACCGATATCGCCAAACTTTTCCGGTGACCAAAACAGGACTTCCCATATATAAATCTTTACCTCCGACCATTCCGAACTCCTCGTGACGTCCGGGATCTCATCCGGACTCAACAACATCTGCAACCACATACAAACTTCCTTTATAACCCTAGCGCCACCGAACCTTAAGTGTGTAGACCCTCACGGGTTCGGAGACATGCGTATATGACCGAGACGTTCTCCGGTCAATAACCAACAGCGGGATCTGGATACCCATGTTGGCTCCCACATGTTCCATGATGATCTCATCGGATGAACCACGATGTCAAGGACTCAATCGATCCCGTGATACAATTCCCTTTGTCCAGCGGTATTGTACTTGCCCGAGATTCGATCGTCGGTATCCCGATACCTTGTTCAACCTCGCTTCCGCAAGTCTCTTTACTCGTTCCAGTAACACATCATCCCGTGATCAACCCCTTGGTCACATTGTGCACATTATGATGATGTCCTACCGAGTGGGCCCAGAGATACCTCTCCGCTATTACGGAGTGACAAATCCCAGCCTCTCGATTCGTGCCAACCCAACAAACACTTTCGGAGATACCGTAATGCACCTTTACAAATACCCGCCACGCTAGGACGCTTTGGTACACCCAAAGCATTCCTACGGTATCCGGGAGTTGCACAATCTCATGGTCTAAGGAAATGATACTTGACATTAGAAAAGCTTTAGCATACGAACTACGATCTTTGTGCTAGGCTTAGGATTGGGTCTTGTCCATCACATCATTCTTCTAATGATGTGATCCTGCTATCAACGACATCCAATGTCCATGGTCAGGAAACCGTAACCATCTGTTGATCAACGAGCTAGTCAACTAGAGGCTTACTAGGGACATGGTGTTGTCTATGTACCCACACATGTATTACGGTTTCCGGTCAATACAATTATAGCATGGATAATAAACGATTATCATGAACAAGGAAATATAATAATAATAACTAATTTATTATTGCCTCTAGGGCATATTTCCAACAATTCCAACTAGTAGTGCTGATCATAACACTTCTATTAAAATGCTTAAAGAAGTTATTTTTCCGAGGTTTGGAGTCCCTAGATATTTAATGACTGATGGTGGTTCACATTTTATTCATGGTGCTTTCCATCAAATTCTTGCTAAATATGATGTTAATCATAGAATTGCATCCCCTTATCACCCATAGTCTAGTGGTCAAGTAGAATTGAGTAATAGGGAGCTCAAATTAATTTTGCAAAAGACTCGCTAATAGGTCTAGAAAGAATTGGTCCAAGAAACTTGATGATGCATTATGGGCCTATAGAACTGCATATAAAAATCCTATGGGTATGTCTCCGTATAAAATAGTTTATGGAAAAGCATGTCATTTACCTCTCGAACTAGAACATTGTTGGGGAACGTAGCAGAAATTCAAAATTTTCCTACGTGTCACCAAGATCTATCTATGGAGAAACCAGCAACGAGGGGAAGGAGAGTGCATCTACATACCCTTGTAGATCGCTAAGCGGAAGCGTTCAAGTGAACGGGTTGATGGAGTCGCATCACGTGATTCAAATCACCGATGATCCTAGTGCCGAACGGACGACACCTCCGCTGCTCAACACACGTACAGCCCGTGACGCCTCCCGTGCCTTGATCCAGCAAGGAGAGAGGGAGAGGTTGAGGAAGACTCCATCCAAAGAACAAAGACAACGGGCGTGGTGGTGGTGGAGGAGCGTGGCAATCTGCAGGCTTCGCCAAGCACCTGCGAGAGAGGAGGAGGTGTCACGGGAGGGAGGGAGGTGCCAGGACTCAGGTGTGGCTTCCTCCCTCCCTCCACTATATATAGGTGCAAGAGAGGGGAGGGCGCAGCCTGCCCCTTCCTCCAAGGAAGGGGTGCGGCCAAGAGAGGGAGGAGTCCATCCTCCCCAAGGCACCCTGAGGTGCCTTCCCCTTTGGACTCTTCCCTCCCAAGTCTCCTTGGCGCATGGGCCTCTTGGGGCTGGTGCCCTTGGCCCATATGGGCCAAGGCGCACCCCTACAGCCCATGTGGCCCTCGGCAGGTGGACCCCGGACCCCCTTTCGCACTCCCTGCATAATACCGATAATGCGCCAAACTTTTCCGCGACCAAAATAAGACTTCCTATATATAAATCTTTACCTCCCACCATTCCTAACTCCTCGTGACGTCCGGATCTCATCCGGGACTCGAACAACATTCGGTAACCACATACAAACTTCCTTTATAACCCTAGCGCCATCGAACCTTATGTGTAGACCCTACGGGTTCGGGAACCATCCGTAAATGACCGAGACGTTTCTCCGGTCAATAACCAACAGCGGATCTGGATACCCATGTTGGCTCCTACATGTTCCACGATGATCTCATCGGATGAACCACGATGTCAAGGACTCAATCGATCCCGTGATACAATTCCCTTTGTCTAGCGGTATTGTACTTGCCCGAGATTCGATCGTCGGTATCCGATACCTTGTTCAATCTCGTTATCGCAAGTCTCTTTACTCGCTCCGTAACACATCATCCCGTGATCAACTCCTTGGCCACATTGTGCACATTATGATGATGTCCTACCGAGTGGGCCCAGAGATACCTCTCCGTCACACGGAGTGACAAATCCTAGCCTCGATTCGTGCCAACCCAATGTACACTTTCGGAGATACCGTAATGCACCTTTATAGCCACCCAGCCATTGCCAGGACGCTTTGGTACACCCAAAGCATTCCTACGGTATCCGGAGTTGCACAATCTCATGGTCTAAGGAAAAGATACTTGACATTAGAAAAGCTTTAGCATACGTAACTACATGATCTTTGTGCTAGGCTTAGGATTTGGTCTTGTCCATCACATCATTCTCCTAATGATGTGATCCCGTTATCAATGACATCCAATGTCCATGGTCGTGAAACCGTAACCATCTATTGATTAACGAGCTAGTCAACTAGAGGCTTACTAGGGACATGGTGTTGGCTATGTACCCACACATGTATCTGAGTTTCCTATCAATACAATTATAGCATGGATAATAAACGATTATCATGAACAAGGAAATATAATAATAACTAATTTATTATTGCCTCTAGGGCATATTTCCAACAAACATAAGGCATATTGGGCTATTAAAGAGCTCAACTATGATTTCAAACTTGTCGGTGAGAAGAGGTTATTTGATATTAGCTCTCTTGATGAATGGAGAACCCAAGCTTATGAAAATGCCAAGTTGTTTAAAGAAAAAGTTAAAAGATGGCATGACAAAAAGGATACAAAAGCGTGAGTTTAATGTAGGTGATTATGTATTGCTATACAACTCTCGCTTAAGATTTTTTGCAGGGAAAACTTCTCTAAATGGGAAGGCCCTTACGTTATCGAGGAGGTCTATCATTCAAAGCCATAAAATCAACAACTTCAAGGCACAAATCAAGGTGGTAAACGGTCAAAGAATCAAACACTATATCTCGTGTACTCCTATAAATGTTGAAACCAACGTTATTGAAACCGTAACCCCGGAGGAATACATAAAGGGACACTTTCGAACGCTTCACTCCAAAAGGAATAGGTATGTGGTACGGTAAGTAAACCGACTCCAAAACAATTTTTAAGGCAATATTTCTCCGTTTTGGAATATTTAGAAAATAGAAAATAAGTAGCAGTCCGGGGAAGGACACGAGGCCCCACGAGGTGGAGGGCGCGCCTACCCCCTCGGGCGCGCCCTACCTCGTGAGCACCTCGTGTGCCTTCCGGACTCCGTTTTCTTGCACGATACGTATTTTGGTCGGTAAAAGTTCATTATATATTCTCCCGAAGGTTTTGACTCCCATATCACGCAATTATCCTTTGTTTTTGTTTCGAGTTGTTTTTCTGACAGATCTGGATTATCATGACGTCCCCAAGTGCCTCCAAGGACAAGTTCTTCGAGAGGGTCATCAACCCTTACCTCGCGGAGGTGCTGCGACACTCTCAAACCATTGAGATGCGTGATGGGTTGCTGCACATCCGCGATGAAGAGGGACCCAAGGGGACTGGAAGCGTGGAGACGAGGCTCGAAGCGGTGGAGCAACAAGTTTTCAAGTGTCAGGGGATGGTGGAACGTGGACTCAACTCCAACCACATGATGACCGCGGAGTTCACTAGCAACCACAAGTTGGATGCCGACAACATCGGGGAGGCCATCTTCAAGCTTCATGAGAAGATCGAGCACCTTCAAGCCCAAATCTATGACCTACAAAATCAAAACTGTGAGTATGTATATAGATTCAAAAGGATGAGTTTGGCTGCAGATTTGATGATCCCGGAGACTCGATCATCCTTCTATGACGGTGAGCCCATGCCTTGGAAGATGGACGACAAGCCCGCATCATCAACAACACCACCACCTTCTTCACTAGCAAAGGAGACATAATCACATGGGTATGGGCACTCCCGTTGGCAACTGCCAAGCTTGGGGGAGGTGCCCCGGTATCGTATCAAAACCACATGTTCTATCTTTACCGTTTTTCTTAGTTCGATCCTATTAGTAGTATCTTGATCTAGTAGAATAAAGTTTATGGCATGATCTAGTTTTGAGTGTTGCTTTATGATCTCCCTATGTAATCGAGTCCGCGAATTATATAATAAAGATTAGTGTTGAGTCAAGGGCTTGATTGTTTTGCCATGATCTTGAGTGAATAAAAGAAAAGAGAAAAAAAAGAATAAAAATAACAAAGAGTTCATATTGATCTTATTGAGAGTAATGACTTCACATAGAAAGGGTATGATGATTGAAAGTTGTTGGGAGTTGGCAAACATAGTTTTTGGTCATTGTTGCAATTAATAGGAAGTAATAAGGAAAGAGATGTTGAAAACTTCGTCTTCAACATCTTCTTGGTTGAACCGCCGTGACGTCATCTTCTCAGATTGTGGTGAACCGGCATGACGTCATCTGTCATAAAGAACTGTATATAACATCTTTCTATTAATGAGTCCGCAACAATCGAGGCGACGGCTCCACGTCCAAACTTGCGGCCCCTTGATTTTCGCGCCTGACACACATATCCCTTTGCCTTTATAAATAGCCCGAAGGGTCATTTCTTTTTTTTCCTTCGTGCCCCTCTGCTTCGTCTTCCTTGCGCCGCCCAGCTTTGGAACTCCGCCGCCGCGGTCAACCATTGTCTTCGTGATCGACCTTGGCCGCTGCATCGACTGAACGCATACCAGAAGCACCGCGGCGACCTTCCGCTTTCTTCCTAAGCTCCGGTAAGTCCTCCCGCTCTCTCGCCCCGGATCTGTTCTAGGGTTTCTAGGTTTTTCGCTGCTCATCCTTTGTTCTTCGCTCATATAAGGTTCTCACAAGAACTCCTGTAATCTCTGCTCGTGTAATGGTAGCTTATAATCTCCGCTGTCACTTATGCATCCCAAGATCATAGATCTCCCCGCATCCTTGCTTATTGAGTCAGCATCGCCTGCTTTTGGACCTAAAATATTTATTTCTTCTCGAATACGCTCCGCATCCAAAACTATGACAAACCTTTGTGAAACCTGTTTCGCACATCCACCCTTTTTGATTCATCAATGTTCCGCATCAGGCGGTTTAACTTTGTAGAGAACTTGACAATCCGCATATACCATTAGTCCCCTTGTTGAACCGCCAAGGTTTTCCGCTTATGTATTGCCATCTTGCAGATCTCCGTTTATAAGCAGCTTTTTTCGTGTTTAACAATGAATGCATCATTATATAGCTTTCCAACATACTCTTGAACCTCAGACATTGCTTTGCAGAGTGCATCATGGCCAAGCAAGTGTACGAGTGTAATCGGGTCCCTTCCCGAAAGTGACTGAAACTCAATCGATAACTTAGTCCGCACCGGCGCTTTAGGCAAAAAGACGCTATTCATCGGAGGGTCCCTCGTCCCGGAGAGTCCTCCAGAACCCAAGGATGGAGAGGTTGTTGTTTTTGCCGACCACTTAGCACGGGGCTTCAAATCCGCCTGTTCAAAGTTTTATCGTGATGTCTTGGCCAACTTCCAATCAAGGCCCACAAGATATTGGCCCCAACTCCATAACCAATATCCGCCACTTTCAAGTGCTTTCAGAGGTGTTCTTTCAAGAGGAGCCCACAGCTGAATTATTCGTAGATTGCTTCCATCTATACCGCCACACTGAATTTTCTCGATGGTCCCAACATCGAAGTTGGGTGGCATGGCGATTCGAAGCGGAAAGAGCTTCACTTATCCTCACGCCTAAACTGCACAGCCATCCCAAAGAGTGGACGCAACATGGTTTTATCAAGAAAGATACTCTCCCGTGAGGGAGAAAACCTTTACCGGGTTACCGTCCGGAGCGGCTAAGCAAACACACATCCTCCTCGTAGACTCGATCAAGTTAAGGAAAGAAGCAAATATGCCCCCTCAACTATACAAGCTCCGGCCTTCATGGCCAACGGGTTAACAGGAGTTGATCTCGCCATCTTTGGATTTCTTGGAGCATATCGCCTTAAGCCTGCTGGCTCCGGTTTGATGTGCAAATACACGAGAGGATGTAAAAGACCCTCTACGGCATATTGAGATCCAAATGACCGATGATGAAGTCACCGAGGCTGTTAAGAAGATGTTAAACGAGCGGAAGTCGCTTGTGCCCAAACCGGCCGCTCCCTTTTCTCGCCATTAACAAACCGCCAACCGTAAGACTCAGATCTTATGCTTTTTATAATCACTATGTTTAAATACTCTTTGTTGATATTAACATCTTTCAAACAGGGTGATGATCCATTTTGGAGCAGAAAAACTCCACAAGAGAAACCGGAGAAAATAATCCGCCCAAGACAAGAGTTGTAAAGAAAACAGCCAATAGAAAGAAAACCATCGCCTCCTCCGATCCACCAAATTTATCGGCGATGTGGGTAATCCGGATTTTGAGGTAGAACTTGACTCACTTGGTTTATTTTTCACACGCCTTATTGATAATGATTATTGCCGTGATGATGTCAAGCTAGTCATGCTGATGTTGTAGAGGTAACCGCTCTTTCTTCCGATTCAAACCCTTTACCTTCACCAAAATCCGTCGGGCAAACCGGAAAGTTAAATTTCTCATCCTCTTGCTTACTTGGATCGAAACCTTCTTATGAAGACACAACAGCATGAAGCTCGTCACAAGAACCCGACACAGCCGCCGTGTAGTCACCTCCACCGTTCTACCGAACAGTCCGGTTCGTAAACGCTGCTCAGAGGTCTCTAACTGCTTTCGTCAATGCTTATCCTAAAGCGGGTTGCATTCGCCAACCTCTTAATCCATCTGACTCCGATTATCAGGTGACTTCTCATTCTTCCTCTGGTGAGTCAACGGGCACCCAGCTCCCATCTCTCAAGATAGTGCTTGGGTGAGCCATATTCCTGATAATACCATTTGATATACCACTTTCAATATTCATTGGACTGATCCGTCTTTTTCCTTTCAGGGCCAAGCCTAGGCCAAGCAAGAAAGCTCGCCTAGACAAAGCGGCAGAGGACGATGCTCCTGAACCGACCAATATTCCTAACCCTGAAGAACACATCCAGGATGATATGCTAAACGACCCACCACTACAAGATCATGATGTTACCGTTGAAGAGGCACATGTTGATGCCACAGGCCCTGCAAATCAATCCACAAGTCCTGCTCAAACTGACAAGACAGCAAGTTCACCCAAACATACGGATAAACCGGCAACTCCAAAGGCGTAACCGAAGCCAAGGATGACGATGTTGTTATTACTGGCTTTGGCCATTCCGAGCTAGGTAACCCTGTCGCTTTGTCCAGGCACACTGCAAAGGATTAATTTACTGCGCTTGGTAAAGGCAAGTGGAATGTCGATTTGGCTACTTACGCCGCTTTGAATCCCCAAGATCTTCATTCCGGCTATCTGAACCAGTTATATACTAGCCGTGATTATGAAGCCGGTCTAGTAAATATGATGAAAGACAAATATGAGGTAAATTCCATATGATTCTCTCGCTTGTATACTTCAATCATCAACTCTAATAGCTCCCCAAGTGACGGTTTGAAGATGTGAACTTAAACCGACTTCTCAATATAATCCTGAGCTGCACTTTTGGGAAAGTAGCCCCCAAGGACCGGCTCAACTTAATGTAGTTAAACCGGACTTTTATACCATAATAAATCCAAAGATCCCTTAAGGAGAAAGCAAATATGCATTAGCCCCCAAGTGTCGAACTGAATACTTGTATTGAGCTTGGGACTTTCTATTGAACTTGTAGGATGAAAAACAAATATGCATTAGCCCCAGAGTACCAAGGGCATAACTTGTTATGGGGTTGGTACTTCAATTCTGCTCCTTAATCTTTATCAAATACTTATCTGTATGTAGGCTGATCTGAACAAGAAAGAAAACCACATCACTGGTCTTCAAGAAATCCTAAAAACCCAACAAGCTGAAACCTCCAAAGCAAAGGATGAATTAACCAGCGCTTTAAGCGTCATGGAGAAGCTTAAAGAGGGTTTCAACAAGAAGCGGGCGGATTGGGCCACTGAAAAGGCCGTTTTAACTCAACGGGCAGAAAATGCTGAAGCTGCCCTCAAACCGGTCGTGGATGAACTGACCAGTGTAAAGCAGCAAGTGCATGCCATGACCGCCGCTGTCTTTGGTAATCCTCTTTTGATTTCTGACATAATGAGTTTTCTCATGCAATTTCCGGTTTATTAACCCTTTTAACGATATAGGGACACGTACTGGCCACTTGGGATCGGATGTGAGGAAGAAACTGAAAGCCTCTTATACATTGATAGAGCAACTCTATACTTTGGTGCTAATGGATCATCAAGATCGCTTCTCATAACAACCCGCACCGACCTTGATCCAGGACACCTCAAAAGATTGTCAATGCTTCCCGCCCGTGTGAAGAATTAAAGAAATCTGCTGCTAGAACCGTGCCATAAACGCCTTTAATCCGGGCCAAAGCATGGGTGCGATTTTGATCCTATTGAAGCGCCCAAGGCTTCCCGAGCTTGAAGGAAGACGGACAGAATTCAAATAAGAGGATCTTCGAGCTATAAACCGAAGTGCGCCTTTGGCTTGTCACCGGTTGAAGAGGCAAATCTGTCTCACTATCAAGCCCAAGATGATGGAGAGAATAAACGAGTGTTTGCCCCGATTCTCAAGCGAAAACCTTATACCTCCAATCCGTAAGCATACTTACGCTCCCGATATTGAACCGCTGTTGATCAATGATGAAGCTGTATTCCATGCATTAATGGGAATCGATGGACAACTGTTGATTTCCAGCCACCGGGTAGGGAATCGGCTGAAGCGGCGCAGGATGACTCACAACCATCGTGCCAAGTCGGCGACTAAGCATGAACCGGAGGCCGGTTTACATTACTGCTTCCTTATGTTATGCAGAAAAACAATTATCTTATCTGGGCACCGTGTTGCCTTGTAATAGACTAGCTGCCATACTTTTTGCTGATATGCCTTCGTGCATATTTATTGCAACTTATGCTTTTGTTGAATCATCAACTTTAAACTGTTATTTGCAGTAAAAGCTTAAAAACACCATTGTGATTGTATCACCAAAGTGGTCATCATATCCATGTATATGAATTTAAAAGATAATACCTTAAATTAAACATATCACAAAATATGGGAATATATGATACCGCCATCATAGGGCATGAAGTTGGCTGTGCCAATCTTGAAGCGGAGTTGTAAAAACCTGCTCTCTTGAAGGAGAAAACAGCTCCTAGTATATAGGGTCGGTTTACCAGGTAAACTGCTCCGGATTAAGATGAACACCGTGTTACTCCATAATAGGATGTTTATAAAAATCAAACCGCAAAAGTGTCTCCGGATGAAAAACAAACCGTGTCCGTCCCACTCGACAAATAAAATTGGTTTAATAATTGTCGTTTAAGAACACAACAAGAAAAATATACGAAAAGATAAACAAATTTCAAGCAAAGGCAAAGACGAAATCTTTTGCGGAAAGAGGCTGTTCGAGCCGATCAAGTGGCGTTACCACGGTCGGACACAACCAAGCCCCCAATAGGCGTAACTATGGTTCATGTCAGCCAGGCTCCCAAATGATGCAGTGGCATTACGCCGATCAAGAGGCGTAGCGATGGTTCGGGTTCGACCAAAGCCCCCAAGTTATTCTATGGCCTTAGGCCGATCAAGAGGCGTGACTGGTTCAGACGTGACCAAGTCCCCAAGTGATCCTGTGTCTTACGCCGATCAAGAGGCGTAGTGATGGTTCGGGTTCGACCAAAGCCCCCAAGTCATTCTTTGGCCTTAGGCTGATCAAGAGGCATGACTAGTTCAGATGTGACCAAGTCCCCAAGTGATCTCTTGGCTTTCGCCTATCAAAAGGTGTTGCATTGGTTTGGACACGACCAAGCCCCCCAGTGACATAATATAAAGCTTTGTTCAAAAGCTAACCCAAGGGGTAAACCAGAGATCGCTTTAAGATAAAAACTCCGTGTAACCACTCATGATGTAAAAATAACAGAGACCCCGCTTTAGCTAAGGCTCCGGTTTATTGTATTGATCATAATATATACATTGTCATAATATGTACATAACTAGAGCCTATGGCTCAAGTATAGTAGGGCCGAAGATGAGCTATGTTCCACGGCCTGTTGGTCTCCTCTTCTGATGTATGTGAGTCTTTATGCTCTCGAATATCAATCAGATAGTACGACCCGTTGTGCAGATTCTTGCTGACCACGAAAGGTCCCTCCCAAGGTGGGGATAGTTTGTGCATATCAGTCTGGTCTTGGATGAGCCGGAGCACCAAATCTCCTTCTTGAAAGTTTCTGGTTCTAACTCGGCGACTGTGATATCGACGCAGATCCTGCTGGTAGATCGCCGAACGGGCAGCTGCAATGTCACGCTCCTCATCCAACAAATCCAAAGCGTCTTGTCGTGCTACCTCGTTGTCCGCTTCAACATAAGCTGCCACACAAGGTGAATCATGACGGATATCACCGGGGAGAACCGCCTCTGCTCCGTAGACCATGAAGATCGGTGTGTATCCTGTCAATCTATTGGGTGTAGTATTGATGCTCCATAATACAGATGGTAACTCCTCAACCCAACAACCCGGCATCCTCTTCAAAGGAACCATAAGCCAGGGTTTGATACCTCGTAAGATCTCTTGGTTAGCTCTCTCACGACCATTGGACCGTGGGTGAGCCAGCGATGAAACGTCAAGCCGGATGTGCTCACGCTCATAGAACTCCTTCATAGCACCCTTGGATAAATTGGTACCATTATCGTGAATGATCTTGTGTGGAAAGCCAAACCAGAAAATCACCTTTTAATGAATTGAACCGCCGTGGCTGCATCACACTTGGTCGACGGGCTCGCTTCCACCCACTTTGTAAACTTGTCAACCGCCACCAAAAGGTGGGTCTTCTTGTCCTTGGACCGTTTGAAAGGTCCAACCATATCCAACCCCCATGTCGCAACCGCCAAGTAATTGGAATCATCCTCAATTCTTGAGCCGCACATGAGCCGCCTTGAGAACTTCCGACACCGCCACATCGCTTAACCAGGTCCTCCGCATCAGCATGAGCAGTCAACCAATAAAAACCGTGATGAAACGCCTTAGCCACCGTGAGATTTTGAGCGGCGTGGTGACCACAATCTCCTTCGTGGATTTCGCGCAAGATCTCACAACCTTCCTCCGGCGACACACAATGTTGAAACGCTCCTGACACGCTGCAATGATGTAACTCGCCATTGACAATAGTCATGGACTTGGATCACCGGATTATCTGCCTGTCCAGCGTCTCATCCTTTGGTAACTCGCCCCGGTTCATGTACGCAAGATAAGGAACCATCCAATCCGGAATATCATGCAAAGCCGCCACCAACTGAGCCTCCGGATCAGGAATAGGCAAATCCTCTTCACTAGGGAGCTTGACCGACGGGTTATGCAAGACATCCAAAAAGACATTAGGCGGGACCGGTTTATGCTGAGAGCCTAGCCGGCTTAAATCATCCGCCGCTTCGTTCTTCCGTCTGTCCACGTGATCCACCTGATAGCCCTTGAAGTGGCCTGCAACAATATCCACCTCACGACGGTATGCTTCCATGAGCGGGTCCTTAGAATCCCAAGTACCAGATACTTGTTGGGCCACCAGGTCCAAGTCACCGAAGCACTTAACCCGGCTAAGATTCATCTCCTTAGCCATCCGGAGACCGTGGAGTAAAGCTTCGTACTCAGCTGTATTGTTAGTACAAGGGAACATTAAGTGGAGAACGTAACAAAACTTATCACCTCGTGGGGAAGTTAATACAACTCCGGCCCCCGAGCCCTCCAATTGCCTAGACCCGTCAAAATGAATAGTCCAAAGATGTGTGATCCGCTTTTCTTTAGGTGCTTGTAGTTCCGTCCGATCATTGATGAAATCCACAAGTGCTTGAGATTTGATCGTCATTCCGAGGTAACGTATTTTTAAACCATGCGCCCAAGCTCTATAGCCCACTTGGCAATCCGCCGATTGCCTCCCTGTTTTGAATTATATCTCCCAAAGGAGCAGAGCTAACCTTTGTGATGGGATGTCCTCGAAGTATTGCTTAAGCTTCCGGCTTGCCATGAAAACTCCATACACCAGCTTCTCGCCAATGCGGGTATCTTTGCTTGGACTCAATAAGCACTTCACGATATAGTAAACCGGACGACGAACCGGATATTCCTTGCCCGCCTCCTTGTGCTCCACCACGATAGCTACGCCGATCGCACGAGCATTAGCTGCCACATATAATAACAATGGTTCCTTGTCAATTGGAGCAGCAAGAATAAAGCGGATTGGCTAGCTGCTGCTTTAAATCCTCCAACGCTTTATCAGCAGCCGGACTCCAGACAAAGGGATCTGCTTTCTTCAGCATCTGATACAAAGGGATCGCCTTCTCACCGATACGGCTGATAAACCGGCTTAACGTGGCAATCCGTCCTGCCAAGCGCTGGACATCATTGATACATTTCGGTTTAGCCAGGGAGGTAATAGCTGTAATCTTCTCCGGATTAGCCTCAATCCCCCTGTTGGACACCAGAAAACCCAATAACTTGCCTGCCGGTACACCAAAAACACACTTGGCCGGGTTGAGCATCATCTTGAATGTCCGTAGGTTATCAAAGGTTTCCTTTAGATCATCAACCAGAGTCTCTTTCTCCCTTGACTTAACCACATAGGCATGCACGTTGCGGCCGATCTGCTTATGAAGGCAATTCTGTACACACCGTTGATAAGTTGCTCGGCACTCTTAAGCCCAAAGGGCATAGATACATAGCGTAAGGCTCCAAAGGGAGTTATGAAAGCCGTCTTCTCCTGGTCCTTAACTGCCATCTTGATCGATGATAACCAGAATATGCATCCAAAAACTCGACGCCACAACCCGCCGTAGCATCAATAATCTGATCAATGCGGGGAGGGCAAAAGGATCTGCCGGACAAGCTTTGTTAAGATCTGTGTAATCCATGCATATGCGCCAGTGCCATTTTCTTAAGGACCAGCACCGGATTAGCCAGCCATTCGAGGATGGAACACTTCAACAATAAAGCCACCGCTAAGCGCTGGCCACTTCTTCTCTAATAGCTTTCGCCTTTCTTCGTTGAACCGCGGAGAAACCGCTTCACCGGTTTGTATTTAGGATCAACATTAAGAGTGTGCTCAGCGAGTTCCCTCGGTACACCCGGCATGTCAGAAGGCTTCCATGCAAAAATGTCCCGGTTCTCACGGATGAACTCGATGAGCGCGCTTTCCTATTTTGGATCCAAGTTGGTGCTGATACTAAACTGCTTGGACGAATCGCCAGGTACAAAGTCAACAAGCTTAGTCTCAGCTGCCGATTTGAACTTTAAAGCCGGATCATGCTCTGTGGTTGGTTTCTTCAACGGAGTCATATCCGCCGGATCAACATTATCCTTGTAGTACTTCAACTCTTCCGTGGCACAAACCTTCTAGGCCGCATCACCTTCTTCACACTCCAAGGCAATCTTGCGACTTCCATGAACGGTTATGGTCCCCTTGTGACCCGGCATCTTGAGCTGCAGATAGATATAACAGGGTCGTGCCATAAATTTGGCATAAGCCGGCCGCCCAAATAAAGCGTGGTACGGGCTCCGGATCTTAACCACCTCAAAAACCAATGTTTCTGACCTGGAATCATGATCATCCCCAAAGGCCACCTCCAGAGCTATTTTGCCAGCTGGATATGCTGACTTACCAGGCACCACACCATGGAATACCGTATTGACGGTCTAAGATTCTTGTCTCATAGGGCCCATACGATGGAAGGTCTCATAGTACAAGATATTAATGCTGCTTCCTCCATCCATGAGCACCTTGGTGAACTTATAACCTCCCACCTGAGGTGCCACCACCAATGCTAGCTGACCCGGATTGTCAACCCGGGGAGGGTGATCCTCTCTGCTCCATACGATTGGCTGTTTGGACCAGCGTAAATAACGAGGCACGGCCCGTTCAACAGAATTTACTGCTCGCTTGTGAAGCTTCTGATCTCGCTTGTCTAAGCTAGTGGTGAATACATGATATTGCCCGCTAGTTGTAACCACCCTGGCCATTCTGATTGTTTTGATTACTATGTCCACCTTGATCTCCATTGAAGCCTGAACCGACATTTCCTCCACCATGACCCGGCCCATGGAATCCGAATCCTGAACCGCCCCCTGATCCGTGACCATACCTGAAAGCATTAGAATTTTTGAACTCCTGCATAATATAGCAATCCTTCCAAAGGTGGGTGGCCGGCGCCTCCTTCGTCCCATGCTTTGGACAGGGCTGATTTAATAGATAGGTCAGGCGGTCCGGGTTGGGGCTTGTAGCTCCACCGTGATTCGGCGGTTTACCCTTCCGTTGCTGGCCCCGGTCCTGTGCACTAGTATTAGCAACAAAATCCATGCTGCCATCCGCTTTACGCTTGCCTCCGTTACCATGACCTGCCGCGTTGTGCTGCTGCCCCTTGGAGTTGCCGTTCTTCTTTCCCTTCCCTGTCTTGTCATCATCAGACTCGGGATCCTTGGTACCATCAGAATCGGCATACTTTACTAACGCCGTCATGAGGGTCCCCATATCGTTACAATGGTGCTTCATCCGCCCCAATTTTAACTTCAGAGGCTTAAACCGGCAGTTGCTTTCCAAGGTTATAACCGCAGAGTCGGCGTTGATACGGTCTAAAGAGTGCAAAATTTCTGAAACTCGGCGTACCCAGCGGGTAGTTGACTCTCCTTCCTCCTGGACACAGGTTGCTAAGTCCACTATCGACATGGGCTGCTTACATGTATCCTTGAAATTCTGGATAAACCGGGCTCGCAACTGGGCCCATGAACTGATAGAATTGGCTGGTAAGCTTTTTAACCAAATACGGGTTGTCCCTTCAAGCATCATGGTGAAGTACTTTGCACATGCCGCTTCATCTACGTCAAGCATCTCCATAGCCATCTCATAGCTCTCTACCCATGTTTCCGGAGACAAATCGGCCGTGTAACTTGGCACCTTGCGCGGGCCCTTAAAGTCCTTGGGCAGGCGCACATTGCGTAAAGCGGGGACAAGACAAGGCACTCCCAAAGAACTGGAAGTAACTCCTGGCTCGATCGAGGTAGTTGGACGAATCGGCGTAAGCTGACGAGCCTCATGTTGTACTGCTAACCCGGCGTCCCTGCGCGCTCGGGCCCGGTCCACCACTTCCTAAGCATCACCTGCCGGGTTATGGCCACGGGGTGCTTCACGGTTCCGTGCATTATTGGACACGGCCGGTTCATCCTTCCGCCTGCTGTAACTCCGGCTTGGACGGGGGGTGGAATGAATTCGGTCACGGCTGTATGAATACGCTTCCTGTTGAATCAAGGCCGTTCGAAGAAGCTCCTTAACCCGGCGCGTTTCCACCGCCTGCGAGAATCACCTTCAATTGGGATGGCCTCCAGTCGTGAAGCGGGCGACATAAGATTATCCATTGGATTGGAATAATGACACTGAGGTGTCTGGACAGGCTGAGGCACAACATTGTTCTGTCGAGGCGGCTCCATCAGGCGAGGCTGAACCGGCGCATCCGGCCCAGGTGCCTTCGCCCGGTTTAGCCACGGCGGGTTACTAGTCCCTGCTCATGGGGTGTTAAAGAGGTTTCTGGCGTTGAAAACCGTCGGCAGGCGAGACCGATGCTTCCTTTTCAGGACTTCATGAGATGCGTTCTGGTCCAACATAACCCTATAGGCCTGCGCATCCAAAGCGGCCCGCTCTGCGGCCATCCTGTTGTTCTCGGCTGCCAGTCGGCCTTGGCTTGAGTGATCTGTTCCCTCACCTTTGCAATCTCCGCGTTGTGGGCGCCCTGATCCGCCGGGTTAGCCTCAGCCATAAGCACGCCAACGCATCAAACAAATCAGATAAAAGTTGAGCCGGGCGCGCCGCGAGCCTCTCCTGCCCGGCCGCTGCCACTGCTGATCCGGAGAACATTCCTGCTGCGATCGAAGAGTGGATGCGCCACCGTGTACCGCCATGAATATCCCAACCCGGTTGGGCGGATCGAGGGGTCCGAATCATCGCTCCATCGGAACAGCCCCCAATCCGGACTGCCTTGTAGCTGATCTGATGACTCGGTTTCTCTGGTCGAGGACTCGTCACCGGAATAAACGACGGTCTCGCTACCAGATACTGATCCATCTTCATATTCTCCTCCGTGGATGACTCCCACGAAGGCACGCTTCACGGCCGGTTTAACCTGGGCAGATCTCGCACGCTGAGCCGTTTCGACGAGGTCGGTGCAGATGTCCGGCTCAGGGCCCGGTTCACCGATCTTGCCAATGAAGACGTGTATGCCACCAAAGGGGACCCGCACCAGACTCAATCGAGCCGGCCTCGAGGCCCCAGCCTGAATCGTCGATGTAGAGCTTGCCGCGATGACTCTTAGTCATCTGGCCCATAGCGTAACCCTTGAGTCCTTCGAAGTTGCCCTCCAAGAACTTGAAACCATCATGCGATGGCCCCATGGTGGGCGCCAACTGTCGTGGTTTTGTCACGGCAGATGTCCTCATGAAAGGACTTAGTCGTGGAGCCATCGCTACGGGTTAGCTTTAAGCGGTTAAAGCGGACACAAGGACGCAAGAGAGTTTATACTAGTTCGGCACCTTCGATGAAGGTAAAGCCTACGTCTAGTTGTGATGGAATTGATGGGGGTTTGGATGACTAGGGAGCAAACAAGCTTCGCCTAAGTCTCGAGTTCTTCTCTGTCCTCCTGAACCGCCGCCGGGTCATCCCCTTATATACACGGGTGACGCCCGTCGGTATCTGAAGTCCCGAGACCGGCTCATAGACGTGTCCGGTCTGGTCTCTAGTATTTCTAACTTACAATACAAGTTACATACTAATGCCGGTTCACGGCTACAAGCCTTAAAACGATTCTGGGCCTTGGGCCCTTATAGAATATCCTCACGGGCTTCAAGCATATTTGACTACTGGTGAAGTTAACCCGGCCTCTCCTGGCCGGTTTACGCCCAGTAGTAATATCCCCAACACATACCATTCAAAAAATATCGAACAACCATTGTCCTTTAAATTGAATTCATAACCTTGACTCATCAAACATGAGGCAGAAATAATGTTCCGACTAAGTGCAAGAATGTAATAACAATTATTCAATTCCATTATGAATCCGGAAGGAAGCTGGAGTCTGCATCGTGCCGACCTCCAACGCAGCAACTCTTGCTTTGTTGCCGACCACGATGTCAATATCCCCTTGTGCCACACGCCTAGTTCTTACCAGCCCCTCGCATTGAGTTGCAAATATGAACAACCGATCCGGTATCAAATACCCAAGAGCTACTAGGTACGTCGCCAAGGTAAATGTCTATAACATATGCAACAAGTGTACCTTTGCACGAAGAAGCATTTCCGCCTTCTTGCCATGCTCTGCAAGCCACTAGCTATAGTTCCTCTTCCAGTGACCGGTCTCCTTGCTATGATAGCAAACGGTCTTCGAGTCTGGTCCAGACTTCGGCGCAGCGGCGGAGGTTACCGTCTTCATGCCCTTTGCCTTAGCCTTTTTCTTGGACCAACTCTTCTTGAACTTAGCCGATTTCTGCACCATCAACACTTGATGCGTGCCTTTCTTAATATCCTGCTCACACCTTCAGCATCCCATGCAATTCAGTGAGCTTCTTATCCATGCCATGCATATGATAGTTTGAGATGAACGTCCCATAGTCAGGCGGAAGAGAACCCGAACAAAGATCGAGTCAGCTCATCCAAGAGCGGAAGCCCAAACGATCCAAAGCTTGCACATATCCCATCATCTTGATCACATGTGGGCTCAAGTGGATCACCTTCCTTCAGCTTGCAATCCATCAAGGATCGCCAGACGTTGAACCTTTCGGTCCTAGCTTGTGTCTCAAACATGCTCTTGAGACTCTCGATCATATCGTAAGCCTCAACATTTTCAAATGCTGTTGCAAATCGGGCTCCATACAAGCCAAAGATCGACGGTTGATCTCCGTTGATTCATCAACGAGTTTCTGGTAGGCATTCTTAGTTGTGGCAATAGCATTATCGGCAGGTTCCTCTGGAAGTGGATCCTCTACAACATGTTCCCTTTTATCATGCTTCAGAACAATTCTCAGATTTCTATACCAGGTGGTAAAGTTTGTTCAGTTCAGTTTATCCTTTTCCAGAATTGATTTCAATGCAAAGTTGGATTGAGTAGGTGGTGCCATTGATCTACAATAAAAAATATGCAATCACTAAGCAATGTGTTTATGTAGAGTAATTCTAGCCTAAACAGAAATACTCCCACCAAGTCGGCATCCCTCCGCAAACTCTCGGTGATTCAGGATCCGACTAGCGCATGCGACTAGTGAGCTTTAGCATCATCGCTAGCCAACATACCTATCCGTAAGAAACTCCTTGCTAATCGTATCTCTATACGACTCCATCGGTCGGGAAGGTATCTCATACCCTGCTCCCAACCTTCTTTGCCACAAGGCCCAAAACCGCTTTTGATAGCCTTGTCAAGTTAACTCGATGCGATGCATGTCCGTGTCCGACCACGAACCCTTCAGTTCAAGGACACCCAAAGCAGCACTCCAATTTTATGAGCCCACTACTAGACGCATTTGACGTGCGAAGGTGCAACATCGGGATGGCAATTACTTTGATATTCATGAGGGATCATTCTATCATTCTAACATGCATAGAAACAAAGAAGCATAACAATCACATATATAACACATATTATGAAATAGTATGGCTCCCTCATGGACGTTCTTCCAGGTCGGCTCCGACTCCGATGACCATCTACGAACTCCATCTTGTTTGTCACGCCGGGACGCCAAGCCGCCAACCTGATCTCTATTATCCGACCACTACAACTAGTAATGAATTTACATAGAGTCACAAGTCGACACGCAGGTCGTCATACAATATAATGACAGCACTTTGGCTCGCTTGGTGACAAACATGACACATGAGCCACATATAAATTACACACATGCATCACATACACATGAGCCATACTATTCACATCAAACCTGCAAAACAAAGTTATGCATAGAATCGCATTCTACCGGTTTGTGTGTCGGGTACGAAATACACGGCGGTCCCTACAATAGCATGCATCTACAACTAAAAAGCTCAAGTAGGAACCGATGCATGAGCAGGGCATAGAGCACCAACCAGACGAGCACCACATCAATATAGCCACGGCCATGTCCAATGCAGTAGCCGAAGCAGATGAGCAGGAGGAAGATGGAGCTCACCAAGGGAGGTTGTAGCTGAGGAAGTACTCAGTGGGCACTGAGTTGCGCTGAACACCCGTCAATGGCGAGGAACCAGATCGGAGTTGCGCCTTGCACCGCCACTTGACGAGCCTACATACCATAGGAAGAAAAGGATCATCAGCCAAATCAGGAACCAGTTCCTGGTGAAGAAAAAAGAACAGGTTCTGATTCCTATAAAATCAACTTTAGATGACAACCCCTGGTAAGAAAATCAGGAAGCAACAATCTTAAAGGGAGTAGCATCGATCCCTAAGCCACAAAAGCATCATACAGCAACAACTACAACCTACACCATAGGGGGGAAATCCATAAATGCAAGGCATAAGTGGGAAAATTTGCAACAAATGCAAGGAAGCATATATTACCAGGAGTCTAAAATAATATTTTCATTCAGCAAGGTGACATGGCTGAGTATGCTTGCGCATCCTAATTGTCAATCCTTAAGACGGACTATTTTCTTCTTAACGGTGAACCTTATTTATCTTTCTATAGTAAGAAATAAAAGGTTTATTATGGCATTTCATAAATGATTTAGTTGCGCCTCAACATATAATAAATAACAACAAACCAGAAGAAACAATTATGTCTTTGCTTTCCCTCTATATAAAGAATGTCCTTATTATTCCTAGGAGGCATGTTTGTTGGGTTCTAGGGTAGGGTGCGTTGACTGCAAATTAAAATTTTCCTACGCGCAGAAAATCCAGGAACATGCTACGGGAGATGGATCACAGTTCGTTACCACTAGACGCGCAGTGCCATGCAGCAGAAGAAGAGTTAGGGCAGCGCGTTCGCGTGGATCGTCTCCTCCTCATCCGATCTCCCTCGAATAGCCAGTCGTCTGATCCCGCGTACAAGTTCACCGGAGCGGCGCAAGCGCAGCACCTCTAACGGTATCCGTGCGTGCAGGAGGAACACCATGCGGCGGACTGCTAGGTCCGATCACACAGTCGGTGGCGAGTGGAGGTGGCTATTCGCAACACATGCAAACCCTAGTCAAAGCGCCGAAGCGATCAACCACATGAGTGTGCCGCACCTCCACTTTATATAGGCGTCCGTCGCAGGCTCAACACTTGGGCCTTACATGGACCATAAAGCCCAAAGTCTACTCGGTCACATTCCTAGTCCAGTTCGGATCAGATCCGACCAGTGCCCTACGAACCGACCTCGTAGGTTCCTTCCCTTAAGCCTTGCGACCCCTTAGGTTCAAGTCGGCTTGGTCACGATTCGGATCACCTCCGACCAGCTCGGCTGGTACCAGCCTCTAGCAAGGCGTGCAACCACCAAGTTGACTATGAAGCTGGTTAGGCGAACCTGTACAATGTGTCACACTTCTATTCCCTTTGCCACACGATATATGTTGTCGGGCTCAAGGCGAGACTGTCGTCCTTGTGCTAGCCCGACCTGTTTCTCGTTCCAGTGATACCGACCATAAACCGGATTATCTCATAATCCTTGTCGCTTAACCATGCTTATCCTGGTCGGATCACACCAGGGGCCCAAAGTATATCTCTCCTGATCGGAGGGGCAAATCCCATCTTGCTCGACCATGTCTGGCAGCATGGGACTGGACAAACCGAAACCTACCTTTGTAACTACCGATCCACGGAGTAGCGTTTGGTCGGCCCAAAGCAAGTCTGTCACCATCTCGAGTACATGCGTCAGCTCAGGTCTTAGGACATAGAACGTATGTTGTTCTAGAGACTCACAAATGACATATCGCTGCATCTCATAGTTGGGTCTGTCCGACTCGGACCTTATCTCGACTCGGATCCGACAACGTCGAATCCGACGAGACCTTTCCAAGTCCATATTATCCGGTTAGCATCCAATGCTCCATGGCTAGTGAGACCAAGCCATCGACCGTGTCATATTCCAGTCTAGTCGGCTGCACGTCCACACAGTCTTTTCGACTAGGGACCTTTTAGGACAGTCATCATACAATGCATAGTCCCACAAACAAGTCACATACTTGTTGATACACATCATTGATAATGTCCAAGGACTATCTTTATTCATAAACACATAAGAAATATCATCATACATGATTGCCTCTAGGGCATATCTCCAACAATGTTGCCATCAAGTTTCTTGCTGGACTACCTAATTTCAACAATAACCAATGATGCCAACGAGTAGTGGTTTAGTCATGCACCCACCGCGCCTAGGCTGCTTAGCCAGTACCAAGCTATCTATCTGGCACACCATTACTTCTAAAAGCAACGAAAACTTGCAATCACAAAAGATAGCAAACCAATCATATGTGAAACAGGAGACAACGCCAGTGCCTAATCCTGGCATGAACAAGTGATCCCCTACCCTATTATCAACAAATCGACCAAGATGATGTGCTTTACAAAGAATTTTTTATCCAAGAAGGGCTTTGAATCCAACCCAATCTGCCTGTTACCGTTGGGAATTTGACGAGCGCACGAGCCAACCCCATCACGAGATATCATTGTGGAACCCCAATAAGAACCGCGAGAAAGAGAATGCATTGCAGGGGCGTCAAAATCTCAAGGGAATCGGCAAAGCGCCTGGCGAGGAACCGATAATGGACGCGAATTTGAAAAGTGTTCGGAGGCGGGATCCGTCCTCACCTTAGGCGCATCGGTGGATGAGGAATCCTCGGCGATTTGGTCGGTGAGGAGGAGATGGACGAGCATCTAAATCGCCGCTTAACAACGTTGTCCCTTGAAAGCGAAGCACGCCGCGGCTTGATGCAGATCCGTTGAAATTGACTGCTAGTCGACCCAGGACCGTCGCCACCGACGCACCAATGGGGCCGTGCGCTCCGTCCGACCTGCAGATCGCTGGCTCGGAGGAATCGATCCCCGCGAGGGGCGAATCCACCGCCACGGGAGAGAAGGGTGAGGGATTGGGAGAAGGTGGGGCCCTACAGCGATGGGGAGAGGGTGGGGGCGTGGTGGCGGTGGTTGTGGACGACGGTGACGACGCCGGGGAGGTGAGCGTCGGGGATCGGGCGGGCACGACGAAGGAGATGGCGGCGGCGCAAGCACCCACCACCGTCTGCTGCCCCTCCAGACTCGAGCACTCTGCAGGGTCGGAGCAGGAGGGATCGGGAGCCGTCGCCGTGCCCGGGGACCAGCTCATGACGGGGAGGGCGGGCGCCCACTGCGCCCGCCTTGCCTGCTGCTGCTCCTCCCAGCTGCCCGCCGTCGTGCTCCTCGTCCTCCCTCCGCTTTGCTCATCGTCGTTGGGGAGGGGGCTTTGCTGATAGATCTGGCCGCCCGGCACGGGAGGCGGGTGGCGGCGCGGCGATGTGGGCGGGAGGAGAGGAGGCGTGCGGGAGGGAGGCGAGGAGGGGAGGAGCGAGAGAGAGGGAGAGGAGGTCTTGCGGGAGGGAGGAGCCGGCTAGGGTTGCCTCCACGGGAGCCGGCCCTTTTATACCCCGTGCGAGTGAAATGACGAAAATGCCCCCGGCGGGGCAGGCTATTTACGAGCGGTGGCACGAAACGGGAGTAACTATTCATTCCAGCAGTAACTTTTTTTTATCCGACGGACGAGGTCGTTCCAGGGGTCGATCCGACGGCCCAGATCCGATCAAGCCACCCGATCCGACGACCAGGAATTGCAAATCGCTTAGGAGCCGGGAGGAGAGCTCTCATTCTTATTTCTGGATTTCTAGCTGCTTGCAACGGGAATCATCTCCCGATCGATCGATCCGCATTAACGTTGACGCTATTGTCAAAAAAATGAAATATACTCTCTCCGTTTCTAAATATAAGTCTTTGAAGAGATTGCACTAGGAACCACATACGGATGTATATAGATGCTTTTTAGAGTGTAGATTCACTCATTTTGCTCCGTATGTGGTTCATAGTGAGATCTTTCCAAAGACTTGTATTTAGGAATAGAGGGAGTACTTCTCAAATATGTGGTTCGTATTGTCGCTTTTCTGATTGTGTGATGTGTAGCAACTTGGCGGACTCAAATATGTGGTTTAGAGTGTAGATTCACTCATTTTGCTCCGTATGTGGTTCATAGTGAGATTTTTCCAAAGACTTGTATTTAGGAACAGAGGGAGTACTTCTTAAATATGTGGTTCGTATTGTCGCTTTTCTGACTGTGTGATGTGTAGCAACTTGGCGGACTCAAAATAACAGCTGCGACCTAAAAATAGGAACCACGTACTCCCTCCGTTTCTAAATATTTATCTTTTTAGAAATTTCACATATAGTACCACATACGGATATATATAGACATATTTTAGAGTATAGATTCACTCATTTTGCTCTATATGTAGTCATTTGTTAAAATATCTAGGAAGACAAATACTTCCTCCGTTCCAAAATAGATAACCCAACTTTCATACAATGTTGATACAAAATTGAATTATTTATTTTAAAACGGAGGGAGTACTAGCGATCGGTTTCGGCAATTGATCATTTGAGAACAACCAGTCGATACCCCGATCGGACTACTGCTTAATGAACCAATACAACAGAATGCACACTGTCTGATGACATCTTGAACGCCGACCCTTAAAATAACACTATATTCACCTGTGGATTGGTATGGACTCGTCCGCAGACATCGTACAGAAGCCGGCCAATTAACTCTGTCCCCTAAATGTTCATCTTGTTTTTTAATTAGTCTGCCACACTCAAAATAATTATAAAAAATAACAAAATTCATCTATAAATAACATGATCCCTGGTACAAAATATACAAATGTAAATATCACATCAAAGATAACCAAATATTCAATAAATTTTTAAAATTCATCGATTCCAAATTCAGTGATACTCAAGTCAGAATCGGCATATGTTGTCTTGGGCATTGTGTCCGTTGACCTTCACGCAACAATGTATGAGTGTAAATGGTCTTCCCCTGGTCTTGTAGTACAGCATGCCAACGCATCCGGACTATACAATGCGATGGTAATCAAGTTGCAACTTTGTGTGAATCAATGTATTGACCAACATGTAGAGCAATAAAGAAGCAAAATTTACAATCTCCATGATTGGCGAGCCCATGACCGCATTGTCTCCACTCGTGCAACTACACCGCAAAACTTCATGACAGTGTTGAAGATGGTGTATCACCAATCGGCGAGCAACTTCGCATTGCGATCATGGATCACGCTGCAAGTCATAGGGTGTGAATTGCTTTTGCTCAAGAAACAAAGCACCCATGTTTTGCCAGAACATCGAGCCACCTAGACTGCCTACAGAGCCCAAAGATACAATCTTCCATGTATGGCATAACAACTCATTCTCCATCACAGAGTACCTCGTCATTGCACTTACTCTAGAAAACAACAACGTCGGCATAGGAACGGAGGGTATCTAGCTACAGACGGATCCTGTGTGGACGACAGCGTAGACCAAGGCGAGAAGATTTGTGGGTGGGGGCAGCGGACGTCCGCCAAAGCCAGGGCGGCGGCCGGAGAGGTAGAACGGCGACGGCGAACAAGGAGGATGCGGATGTAAAGCAAGGATGGAGTAGGAGCGGAATTGAAGAAAAGTGGCCCGAGCGGGGGATTTGAGTGGGCCGATGGCATCAGAGTCCTACGAGGCAGCGGTTCAGACTCCCATAAAGTTCTTCCAGTTTGCGTCCGGTTTACAGGAATTCAAACAAGCAAACGTGTTAGTAAGTAAACAGGGGCAAGACAGTTCGGTCCGGACGTATGCCGGGTCCGGCGTTGGACATAGGTCTCCAAGAAAAGCTCTAGGCTCGTGAGCCGCTCGAGATTGAGTCATATTTTGGCTCGACTTGAGATTGGCTTGAAAATAAATGAGCCAAGTATTAACATTTTATGTAGCTCGTGCGAGAAATGAGCTGATCTTGAGCAAACGCCAGCTCGCTCGATTTTAGCTTGATATTGTAATTCTATATATGTTAAAAATACATGGGATACTTTATTACGATATAGATAGTAAAAAAACCTTATTACCATATATGTTGTGTACGAATTTTATCCATTTTACCTACTACCAAGCATGGAAGCTTAATTAAGTACGGAGTATATAATATGTGGTCAACCATGTGTTAAATATCATGTTATTTGGACAAAGTTTGAGAGCAGGCGCGCATTCATTTCCTTCTCTTTCTAATTTATCCATGATCTCTTGCTATTAAGTACTAGCCTCTATTGACAGAGAAAAAGTTGAATTATATAATAGCTTTTACGTTGTATTGTGTTTGAAAATTTGTTTAGATCATTAAAAAATATTATTTTATTTAGCTTGAAATTAGCCCGAGATCGACTCAAGATCGTTACAAGCTGAGCATGAGGCATTTTCTATAGCTTGACCTTGGGGTTTGCTCGTTTTGAGCTCCCTTAAATTTCTGTATAAGTTGAGCTGAGCCTAATCCAACTCGCTCGAACTCAACTCGTTTACAAACCTAGTTGGAGATGCCCCGACAAGAAAAATAAAGAAAGGAGGTGCAAATTTTCTTGTGTTCTTCGGAAAAAAATGTTGGGGGTCTGGACGCGGGCCGGCCGGCGTGGGATCGGGGTGGCGGGCCGTCGCGTGGCACGTAGCGAGCGGCCGCAATGATTGATCAGGCTCAGGCACATACATATTCCCTCGGCGACGGCGACGTCTACATCTGTACTGTTCGCGCCACAGTAATTGCACTGCTCGATCGATCGCGAGTCCTAGCTTCCAGACGATCCACGGCAGTTTCTCTCCACCTCGTCGCAAGAGACTGAGAAAGAATTGTGAAGAGAGGGAAAGGTGGGTTGCTTGGCAGGGTGGGGAAACGGTTGCCGGCAACGCCTCAACCTCCGTCCGGACAACGACCCTCGCGCGCACCATGCGGCGGCACGCGCGGGCGGATACCCGCGTTACGCCTACGTGGACGTGCGCCTCGCCGTCGCTTCCCCCGGCCGTCCCGCCGCCGGCACCTGCTCCTGGCCCGCTCGACCTGAGTCCGCCGATCGCGAAAGAAAACGGAAACGCGGCGACGGTGCCAGCCGGCCACGGGGGAACCGTGACAAAACTCTCGCTCGATGGCGTCCCCGGTCACGTCGCCCGCGCCCCGCGCCGACGGAGATGATGGGTCGATCGATGCGTCCGCTTTCAGCCAGCTAGACCCGGCCCCTTGCCCCCGTCGTGTCGTCTCCATCGATCCCCCGGCCGGCTCCGGTGCCTCATCCGGCTATCAAGGAAGGAAGGAAGCCAACGCGTCAAATTCTCGTTGCTAGTTGCTACGTACACGTGCTCGTGCGGCCGGCGATTGGTGATGTACGTGGCGGAACATAATAGCACTGTGCTGCGCGCTTCTTGTTGACCCTGCACGGGGCAACTACCGGGGCTAGGCTAGGTAGCTAGCTGCTAGCCCAAAAGGAAGTCATCATGGTGTCTTTTCTCGGGAAAATTTGGTGTTTCGACCCTTTTTCATACTATTTCAAGATCTGACCCCGATTCGAAAATTTTTCGGGATTTGACCTTTTTTCCTACCGCCAGGGCCTCTGGGCGGTGTTCTCTAACCTACCGCCAGGGACCCTGGCGGTAGGGTACTTATCCACGTCAGCACGTGGAAACGGGCGCCGTCCCCCTCCGTCGCACCCTACCGCCAGGGCGCCTGGCGGTAGGCTGTATAACCCTACCGCCAGAGGCCCTGGCGGTAGGGTCCGGGCAGTTATTTTGCCCGAAACCCCCGCGCCCCTGCCCATCTCCCCACCCCTCCCCCTCCCTCCCCGTCGGCAGTTCCTCATTTTCTCCCCCAAGTCGCCTCTCTCTCATCTCCTCTACTCCCCCCCTCGGATCTTCATCGTTTCTTCACCATTTTTGCGGATCGAGATGTCCCCGAAGAGAGAAACGTAAGCTCCCCTAATCCCTCCAATTAGTTTTTGCAAACTTGCTTCCGATTCAATGCATTTTTTGCTTCAAATCCCTCATATTTTTGAAGTTAGATTGGATTTTTTTGTACCTAAGATTGTTTTAGCTTGATTGTAGTTGTAGTTCTTAGTTCTTTAGTAAGTAGTGGTATTGAATATGAATTCTAATCAATAGTTCATATGTTAGTGTGAAGATGAACCCTGGTTCATAAACTTTTTTGTTAAAAAAATTTATGATGTAATGCATGTGGGAGGACTTGATAGTAGTTTTATGATGCATGTTGATATGATGATATGAAGATGTTGGAGGATTTTTATTATGATATGATGCATATGAAGATGTTGGAGAATTTTTATTATGATATGATGCATATGAAGATGTTGGAGGATTTTTATTATGATATGATGCATGTTGATATGATGCATATTGGAGTAAACAAAATATATATGATGCAAGTAGTGGATTTGGTTGGAGTAAATATAATATGGTATGACTTTGCATTTGACACATCTTGATATATGTATTTTATTTATTTGATCCATATGTTTAGGTCTGGAACAATGGCACAACCATCGCCCATTCATCTCCAACACGACCCGTCCGGCTTGCCACTTCCGTGCGATGTCTGAGTCCTTCCCGAGCTTCTGGTGCCGGTGACCGATTTTTCAGGCGAGTTCCTCACGGAGGCGAGGGGCAGTCTTGATTTAACCGAGGAGGGCGAAACGGATCGCCTTGACGATGTGAAGTGTTGGTCGCAGAGTGTGAAGGAGTGGAAGAGAGTGAAGGCGAGAGATGGAGGGAGATCCAACTATCTGCCGTGAGCGCCGGAAGGGACCATTGAAGTTGCCAAGCAGCACTCCAAGCTGGGAGCTGCGCAATTTGGGCGAAGGATCTACTTGAGAGCACTGCGGAGGAGAGAGCCAGGATGCCGCCCCAAGTGCACCGGCGTTCGATATCATCAGGTGGGGAAGGCGGAGGCGAAAACTCCAGCGGGCAAGGCAAGGTGGGAGTGCTTGAGCAGTCGAATGCCGACCAGCGCTCGCCTCCGCCTTGAACCGGTGGATCTGCTGCCGTATCTGTCTCCACGTCCGGGCCCTAACATACGAGGGGAGGTATATCCAACCTATAAACATATGCATTGGATATGCATCTATGTTTTAATGCTGGGTTGTCATTGTTCGCTATTTGCTATTTACGTACTTATGAATCTATGTAAACTCTTTGATATTTGCTATGTGGAACCTTTATTAATATCTGAGTTCAAAATTTGCTATTCGTGAAACTATGTGAAACTTGTGACAAAAAAACAATCAATAAAATTTGTAAAACCTAAACCCACAGGACCCACCGCTTGGGACGTGGCGGTAGGGTCAGTGACCTACTGCTTGATCCCTCTTCATGGCGGTAGGGTGAACCACCGTGGGCATTGCACATTTTGTTGCAGAATGTTTTTATCGTCACGGCAAAACCCTGCCACACCCTACCGCTTGACGCCGGCGGTAGGGTTAGACAGCTCACCGCTAGGATCCCGGTGATAAGGTACTATCCACGGCCAAGACAGGCTAACGGCCGTCGTCCCCTCCGTCACACCCTACTGCTAGGATTTCTGGCGGTAGTTGTTTAACACTACGCGAGAGGTTCAAGCGGTAGCAAAAGGGTCAAATCCCGAAAATATTTCAAACTAGGGTCAGATCCTGATTTTGTTAGGGAAAAGGGTCAAAACACGAAATTTTGCCTCTTTTCTCCAAACAACAACACTGCTTCACATCCGTTCCAAATTATCTAAGTTAATCGAGGAAGATCTAGTACTCCCTCAATTCAAAAATGTTCTTATATTATGTAAGACTTAGGGTTTGGGAAACTGCACGACACACGTTAAGGGTGTGGCTATCTCATATATATAAGGGGTACACAAAGGTGTACGGTACAATATACAAGACCTATACAGAGGCTACATGTAAATACAGTCTAACACCCTCCCTCAATCTTAACTATGCCCTGAAGTACAAAGTATGTTAAGATTGCGCCTGCAGCCTACAAACTGAGGTTGTGGAAGAGGCTTCGTGAAGATGTCAGCAAGTTGATCTTTTGAAGAGATGAACTTGATGTGGAGTAAGCTTCATTGCAACACGTTCCCTCGCACAAAGTGATAGTCAACTTCAATGTGTTTTGTCCGAGGATGAAACACTGGATTAGATGATAGATATGTAGCACCAATGTTGTCACACCAAAGAACAGGCGGCTGAGTTTGAGAAACTCCCAACTCTCTCAATAAGGACTGTACCCATATGATCTCAGTTGTAGCATTTGCAACTGCTTTGTATTCAACTTGATTGCTACTCCACGGACACTTTGTAGCTTGTTTACGAGCAGCCCAGCGATCAAGTTAGGACCAAAGAAGACAACATTTCCCCGTGGATCGCTTTGTCATCTGGATTACCAGCCAGTCTTGCATCTGAAAAGGCGTAAAGCGTAGGAGATGGTCTTTGGCTGAAGGAGTAAACCATATGAGGCGATAAAGCAAACATAGCGAAGAATGCACTTCACCGCCCAATAAGAAGTCCGAGGAGCATGAAGAAACCGGCGGACACGATTGATTTGCATATGAGATTTCAGGCCGAGTGATAGTCAGGTACTGCAGACCACCAACAATGCTATGATACTCAGTCAGTAGCAGACATAGGAGTCATGACATGTTTGCATTTCAGCATACCTGCCCGTCGCAACAAGTCCATCGAGTACTTATGCTGCGTGAGTGTCAAACCAACAGGTGAACGTGAAACTTCTAGGCCAAGGAAGTAATGCAACGTTCCTAAATCCTTCACCGCAAAATCACCACTCAAGGAAGAGATCAGACGATCAGCAGCAGCATCCGAGGAGCTAATGAGGATAATGTCATCAACATATACCAGAAGATACATCATCACACGAGGCCGTCACGGAAGGAAGAGCGAGGTGTCGTGATGGAGGGACAAAACCAAGTGACCGAAGAAGCGAGCCCAATCGGCATGCCAAGCACGAGGAGCCCTGCTTCACCCATAGGCGCCTTGACCAAAGCGGCACAGATGATGAGGGCGAGCAGGATCAACAAACCCCTGGGGCTCACGCATGTAAACCTCCTCATCCAGAACACCATGAAGAAAAGCATTCTGAACATCCAGCTGACGAAGAAAACAGCCCCGAGTAACAGCCAAGGACAGCAGAACTAGACATTTTTTCTTCTTCTTCTCCTCTATTCCTTTCTTGTTCTCCTCTATTCATTTCTTCTTCTCCTCTATTCTTTTTCTTCTTTATTCCTCTTCTTATTTATTTCTCCTCTTCTTCTTCTCCTTTCTTCCTCTTCTTATTTTCCTTTTTCCTCTCCTTCTTTTTCTTCTTCCTCTTCCTTTTTTCCTAGCTAGATATATAAAACTTTTCTAAAAATGTAACTTTTGCATATATAAAACTTTTCCATGGATCATCATTTCTCATATATATCCATCTATAGCCACATACATATATAAATGGAAAAAATGCTATGAACAAAAATACATATATACTTGGTAAATATTCTATGAACATTGTTTCTCATATATATCAATGCATACATCCATGGATCATCATTGCTCATATATCCATAGTCATATATAAAAACTTTCTGTATATGAACAAAAAACTTTCTATGAACAAAAAAACATTTTTGACATATTTATTGCACATTCTAAATTTTCCTAACTCTTTTACAACCACAAAAATTACTCCAACTTCATGACAGTACTCACACTCCATTTCACCAAAAACCTTCCTATCCGTAGTTCAAAATTTTCAAATTTCATTCAAATGAAATTTGAACCAGATTCAAATTCCTTGCTGAAAACCTATTCTAAACCAATCCAAAAATTCTGAAATTTTGCCATCACCTTTGTCTTGCATCAGTACCTCATCACAAAAAATATCATAATATCTAAAAATGCCCAAAGCCATCTAGCATTTGATCAAACACCCTCTATGCACCTGTTCATATCTCAGAAAAAATTCAGAAATTTCAGAAACACGCTGCTCCACTCCTTCTCCTCCTCTCCTTCTCCTCTCCTTACGCTCTTCAATGCGTCAGGGCGGTGACCATGGAGAGCGAGGCGGAGAGAGTACAGGGCGCTTCAGGCGCAAGAGCTTGTGTGGGACCATGGGAAAGGGGGCTCACTTCAAGTGGCGATGGTAGGAGTCCGGCAGGGCGACGCGGCTCGGGCCACACGGTGGCAGGGCGACGGTCTCGGGGCAAGCACGCGGCGACATGGGACGAGGAGGTGGGCTCGGGAGGCACGCGGCAGCCACGGGACGACAAGGACCCGGGCTCGGGGATGCATGACGAGGGCACGACGCGGGCTCGGGGAGGCGACAGTGTTGGCCAGCGTGGCGTAAACGGCCGAGGTGGAGCAACTGGCCAGCATCGATGAGCTCGGCGTCGTCGGCGGGGGGGGGGGGGTCGATGAAAACTGAAAATTTTCACAAGTGTTTGTTATATAGTCCAAGCATTAGTCTCGATTCATGCCACGAACCGGTACCAATGCGCCCCTTTAGTCCCGGTTGGTGGCGCCAACTGGGACCAAAGGCCTTGTGCTGCCCCGCGTCAAAAGTTTAGTACCACCTCGCTAGCTGAGAGAGCTCGAGAGTGGTTTATAAGCTGCCAAGGCGCCCACCTCTCGAGCTCCTCTCAATTGTAGGCTTCGGGCCTAGCAAATGCACTGTTGTGTGTGCTGTGGGCCCTCTTGCTGGGCCTCATCTTGGGCACTGAATCACAGCCCATGGTAGGGTTTCTAGTCGTATTTAAGTAGTGGGGGCCCGATGGGTAGCACTTTTTTGTTTTATTTGTTGCTTTATTTATTTTATTTTATTTCTACTTACAACAAAATACTTATTGTTGCTATTTTTATTCTTTTTCAGTTTTTTGTTTTGTTTTTTGCAATATTTATTTTCTTTTGTTTTTTGCTTTATTTTTTAATTTTTTTGCTTTTAGGTCAGAAAAATTATAAACTTTCTGTTAGTGCCATTAGTTTTCAAATTAGAATAGTTAAAATTTGAATTCTTTGAAATTTGTGTGAATCACAAGTTTGTGATTAACTTTACTATAGAAATAGTTTTTTTCCATTTTTTGTTTTGTTTTTTGCATCATTTATTTTCTTTTATTTCTTGCTTTATTTTTTAATTCTTTTTGCTTTTAGGTCAGCAAAATTATATAACTTTCTGTTAGTGCCATTAGTTTTAGAAAAATTATAAACTTTCTGTTAGTGCCATTAGTTTTCAAATTTGAATAGTAAAATATGAATTCTTTGAAATTTATGTGAATCATAAGTTTGTGATTAACTTTACTAAAAAAATAGTTTTTTTTCCAGTTTTTTTGTTTTGTTTTCTGCATTATTTATTTTCTTTTGTTGTTTGCTTTAATTTTAAATTCTTTTTGCTTTTAGGTCAGCAAAATTATAAACTTTCTGTTAGTGCCATTAGTTTTAGAAAAATTATAAACTTTCTGTTAGTGCCATTAGTTTTCAAATTTGAATAGTTAAAATTTGAATTTTTTGAAATTTGTGTGAATCACAAGTTTGTGATTAACTTTACTAAAAAATGAGCATAGATGCGCCTATAGAGAGAACTCAAACTAAATTCATAATAAATTTCTATGAATTTCAGAGAAATTCAGTATGAATTTAGGTCAAATTCCACTGTATAAGGGCATCTATTTTCACTTTGAGAGGAGCTCAACAAGGCGAGAGAGGAGGGGCTTATAAACCGGTGTGAGCGCCCTTGATTTGGTGAGGTTTTCAAATTCATAGTTTTCAAATGAACTCACGAAAAAGTTGGCATAGCATGTGCATGTACAAAATGGACAATGGTATCATACTAAATGCATTACAAAGTTGGCATGGTATCATCATAATAGTTGCGGGAGAAAGTCTTCACTTTTTCTTCGCTTGTGTCGTTGCTTATTACTTAGTAACCATGGATAATCTTCATCGTTTATCGTGATGCTTGGGTCAGCCTTGACTTTGAAGGGGAATTTCATGAAACTTTTCATACTCTTGAGACATATACGTCTTGCCCTCCACTCCGCAGGATGTCCCTTTTCCTGAAAAGAACTATGTGGCGCTTTGGCTCATTGTATGATGTATTCGCTTCCTTATCTTTTCTTTTCCTCGATGCAGTAGACATGTCTTTCACATAGATAACCTGTGCCACATCATTGGCTAGGACGAGCGGTTCGTCGGTGTACCCAAGATTTTTCAGATCCACTGTTGTCATTCCGTGCTGTGGGTCTACCTGTACCCCGCCTCCTAACAGATTGACCCACTTGCACTTAAACAAAGGGACCTTAAAATCTACTCCATAGTCAAGTTCCCATATGTCTACTATGTAACCATAATATGTGTCATTTCCCCTGTCGGTTGTTGCATCAAAGCGGACACCGCTGTTTTGGTTGGTGCTCTTTTCATCTTGGTCAATCGTGTAAAATGTATTCCCATTTATCTCGTATCCTTTCCAAATCATTACATTCGAAGATGGTCCCCTGGACAACAAGTACAGCTCATCACAAAGCAGTGCGGTCACCTCTGAGACGTGTTTCCAACCAAGCTAGCTGAAAGTCCTGATGTGTTCACATGTAATCCGATCGTGACCGCCTTTCCGTGTTTGGAGCGCAGATCGCTCTTGTGTTCATCGACATACGGGGTGACCAAGGTAGAGTTACGTAGAACTGTGTAGTGTGCTTGAGACCAAGAATATCCGTCCACTGCATATTATTGAGTCCCTTCCAAGCGTGCCTTTTCCGGTCAGTCTCCCCTCATACCGCGATTTAGGGAGACCCTATCTTCTTAAGGCCAGAATGAAGTCAACACAAAACCCGATGACATCCTCTGCTTGATGGCCCATGGAGATGCTTCCTTCCTCGCCTAAGCCTTGATTCTGAACATATTTCTTTAGGACTCCCATGAACCTCTCAAAGGGGTACATATTGTGTAGAAATCTGGGCCCCAGAATGACAATCTGGCCGACTAGATGAACTAGGGACGCGTGCGTCATGATATTGAAGAAGGATGGTGGGAACACCAGCTCGAAACCGACAAGACATTGCGCCACATCACTCCTTAAGCGTTGGTACGATTTTGGATCGATCACCTTCGAGATATTGCATTGAGGAATGCACATAGCTTCACAATGGCTAATCGGACGTTTTCGGTGAAGCCCCCTCAATGCAACCGAGTTGGCGATTGCGTCATAATCACGTGGCAGTCATGAGACTTTAGGTTCTGAAACTTTTTCTACGGCATATTTATTATTCCCTTTATATTCGACGAGAAGCCGGTCGGGACCTTCATCTTGAAAGTGAGACATTGAAAGAATATTTCTTTCTCTTCTTTCGTAAGAGCGTATGGGCGGGACCTTCATGCCTTCTCGTGAGGCATGCCCTCTTTTTTCATGCAAGCGTTGCATCTCCTCTCATGCCTCGGTGTATCTTTTGTCTTCCCATACACGCCCAAGAAGCCTAGCAGGTTCACGCAAAGGTTCTTCATCACGTGCATCACGTCGATCGAAGAGCCGGACCTCTAGGTCTTTCAAAGAGGGTAGGTCCCAAAATATAGATTTCTTCTTCCACATGGGTGCGTGATTCTCGCCGTCATTTGGAACAGCTAGTCCGCGGGACCCTTTCCAAAGCTTACGTGTAAATCATTGACCATAGCAAATGCGTGATCACCGATGCGCATGGCGGGCTTCTTCCGGTGATCTGCCTCGCCTTTTGAAATGCTTGCCTTTCTTTCGACATTGATGGTTGGTCGGAAGAAATCGGCGATAGCCTGTGTACACATTCTTCCCGCAGCTTCCGGTATATGCTATCGGTGTCAAGTAAATAAAGTGCGTGCATGCGTGGTATCCCTTGTTTGTCTGTCCTGAAAGGTTATCGAGCGGGCCAATCGTTGATGGTCACGCAATGCTAACGCCTTTAGGTCAAATTCCTCCTTTTGTGCTCATCCCACGTCGTACACCGCTTCCATTCCACAAGCTGTAAAAGTTCTTCAACTAATGGCCTTAGGTACACATCAATGTCGCTGCCGGGTTGCTTAGGGCCTTGGATGAGAACTGGCATCATAATGAACTTCCGCTTCATGCACATCCAAGGAGGAAGGTTATACATACATAGAGTCACGGGCCAGGTGCTTTGTGATTGCTGCTCTGCTCCCGAAAGGATTAATGCCATCCGCGCTTAAAGCAAACCATACGTTCCTTTGGGTCCTTTGCAAACTCATCCCGATACTTTCTCTCAATTTTTTCTCCACTGCGACCCGTCGTGGTGCTCTCAACTTCCCGTCTTTCTTACGGTCCTCCTTTGTGCCGTCGCATCAACTTGGCATGCTCTCCGTTTACGAACAGACGTTTCAACTGCGTGGTATTATAGGAGCATACCACATCACCTTCGCAGGAACCCTCTTCACAGGAGGCTCGCCGTCAACATCACCAGGGGTCATCTCGTCGATCTTATACGCAATGCACCGCATACCGGCATGCGTTCGAGATCCTTGTAGGCACCGCGGTAGAGGATGCAGTCATTAGGGCATGCATTTATCTTCTCCAACTCCAATCCTAGAGGGCATACGACCTTCTTTTCTTCGTATGTATTGTCGTGCAATTCTTTATCCTTTGGAAGATTCTTATTCTTTATTTTCAGTAGCTTCTCAAATCCTTTATCGAGCACAACATTCTCCGCCTTCCACGCAGCAATTCGATGGTACTGATGCAAGCTTTGTGTTGCCATCTTCGCAATTGGGGTACAACCCCTTTTGTGATCCTCTAACATGCGATCGAACTTCAGCTTCTCCTTTTGACTTTCGCATTGTGTCCTTGCATCGACAATGACCAGCGGAGATCATCATCATCGGGCACATCGTCTGGTTCCTCTTGATCTTCAACCAGCGTTCTTGGCACCATCGTGCACATCGTCTCTGCGTCTTGATGTTCAAGAGCATCACCGTATTCAGGGGCACATAGTTGTCATCGTACTCTTCTTCCTCGCCATCTTCCATCATAACCCCTATTTCTCCGTGCCTCGTCCAAACATTATAGTGTGGCATGAAACCCTTGTAAAGCGGTGGGTGTGAAGGATTTTCCGGTCGTAGTAAGACTTCGTATTCCCACATATAGGGCATGGACAACACATAAAACCATTCTGCTTGTTCGCCTCAGCCACTTCGAGAAAATCATGCACGCCTTAATGTACTCGGAGGTGTGTCGCCACCGTCGTCCATTGCGGTTCATCTGCGTGCATTATATATAATTAAGTGTGTCAAAAATCATTACGAACATCATGAATAGATAATTAAGTGACCAAATTAATAGAAGTTCATCATCACATAAAACCAAAGTACATACATAGTTCTCATCTAACAACATAAAGCTCTGCAGAGCATCTAAATTAATTAAACCATACATTGAAACTATGTAAAACATTTCAATGTGAAAACAAATGCGATCATAATCGCAACCAAGGTAACAACTGATCCAACGGCATAATGATACCAAGCCTCCTCGGTATGAATGGCATATTTTCTAATCTTTCTCATCTTCAAGCGCATTGCATCCATCTTGATCTTGTGATCATCGACGGCATCCGCAACATGAAACTCCAAAATCATCTTCTCCTCCTCAAAATTTCTTAATTTTTCCTTCAAGAAATTGTTTTCTTCTTCAACTTATTTTTCCCTCTCGTCAATTGGGTTGGTTGGAATTTCAGGTTCAACAACCTCCTAGATAAATAAAATCTATGTCACGTTGGTCGGCATAATTTTCATAAACAATAAATGAACCAATAGTTATGAAAAGATAATATATACCACATCCGAATCATAGACAGGACGAGGGCCGACGTGGGCGGATACCAAAACCATCGCACTATATAAGATGCAATAATAAAAAGTAAGAAAATAATACAAGTAAGAATATTTTTCCTTTCAGAAAGAAGATAAGAACAAGAGGCTCACCACGGTGGTGTCTTGGCGATGAGATCGGCGCTTGGTGATCGGCGGTGAAGAGACGGGACGGGCGTGATGGACCGCTAAACCTAGACAAATATTGAGGAAAATGGAGGTTGGAGGTCGAGCTTGGAGAGGAGAAAGCTTAAGTAGTGTGGCTCGGGCATTTCATTGAACACCTCATGTGCTATGGAGGTGAGCTAGAGCACCACAAAGCCCCCAAGAAGAGAAAAAGCAGAGCAATGGAGTGCTCTGGCATGAGGGGTGTATATAAACAGCATTTATTGGGTCCCGGTTCGTGGCATGAACCGGGACTAGCGTTATTGGTCCCTGATTCGTCATGCCACCAACCGACTAATAGTGGTGGGTTGTGAGCGCCCATTGGTCCCGGTGGGACGAATCGCACCAAAAGGTCCGGACGAACCACGGCCCACGCGCGTGGCCGCCAGGCTCGCGAACCGGGGCAAATAGTTTCCATTGGTCCCGCTTCCTGGATTGAACCGACCTAATGGGCTGAATCGCCGCCATTGCCCCATTTTCTACTAGTGAAGTACAACCCAAGATCTTGCTTAGCCTGCTTCGGCACGGATCATACTTCACGTCTGCATGTAGAGCCAGCAATTGACAATGGGAGTCACGGGGGTGCGGAGCTCGATCGGTCGCCGTCTGCGTCGTCACTGCATCACATGCATGGCTCCATCTTCAGGCACAAACGGCCAGCGACGATCGATCGAAATGGAATCCCTGCCGGCCGGCGGCCAACGCATGTGCGTCACTGCAGCGTCGGCACGGGCGCGAGCACGAGAGCACGAGCAGCTGAGCACTCGGCTTCATTGGGAAGGGACAAAAGTGATGAGACGAGCGAGCCGACCATGCAGATGCTTGGGAGGACGCCAGACTGACAGACATGAACAAGGGTAGGCGGTAGGTGAGCTACGAATACAATCGATCAATAATGCTTTGTCGAAAGCAACAGGATCGTTGCAAACGTCTACAGCGGAGCAGGAAGAAGTTGGCGCGCCCGCGGTCCCGCTGCCTGTAGCTTCCATGACCGGCCGGACTGTAGCTCGTCCAAAAATCTCATGCCATGCCTCGTTTTGTCTGGCTGAGTTCAGCATCACCAGCCATACAAGCAACCACATGCATGTATTTCAGTAAGAACATACGGGAACGTACGTACGAACACTTCCAGCGAGTGAGATGCTCGAGGTGGTGGGGGTGGTCCGTTTCTCCACACTGGGGCAGGCAGAGATGATATACGCATAGCACCAGTAGTGGGAAGCTCAGGAGTGCCCATGAGGATGCAGAAGGAATGGACGAGTTATGATGGAACTGGCGTACGCGTGCTGCAGGCGATCCGTCGATGTGTTACAGTGCTGGCTGCTGTACATGTGCATGCGGAGATATGAGCGTTTGGGTGCATTGGACCATGGACGGGGAGAAGAAAGACCAGTATCCAAGGGGTGGACGAACTGGTGGTACCTTAGGAGGAGAGGACAACAGGGCGGCCACTGCTTTCTGAATTACTCCCTCCGTTCCTAAATATTTATCTTTTTAGAGATTTCAACAGGTGACTACATACGAAGCAAAATGAGTGAATCTACACTCTAAAATATGTCTATATACATCCGTGTGTGGTAGTCCATTTGAAATCTCTAAAAAGACAAATATTTAAAAACGGAGGGAGTAATATATTTATCTATATCTACCTGTTTATCTCTCCCTTGATTTGGAGTCCTATGGTGTGTCGAGGACTATAAAGGCCGCCAAGGGCCCGCATGTAAGAATGTGTGTGTCGCTGGTTGAGAGTTTTGTGTCCAACTAGCAAAAAAGCCCGTGCTTGCAACAGGAAAAATTATATCACACTTCCCTAACAGAATAATCATGACTAAAGACATCAATGGGTCCATGTGCATCCCATCTATGTTACCGCTTACCCTCCTTCCCACCCTTGTCGACGGCGGCCTCAGTGCTGACAATCACAACTCGCTTGAATGTGGCCAATTCTAAGGTGTCTCTCTTTCTCTCCGCATAAGATGAGAAATCCACTTTTTCTCACCTGGAGGTTTTACCGAGTCATGCATGCGTGTTTATAAATGGTTTCTTTCTTCTCCAAACTAATTTTGCCGAGGTGTTGATTTCCAATCCGATCTACACGGTACGAAAGAAAGATGAATCGTGCGCTACTTATTAATATTGTCCCCTAAATAGCATTTAGAAAACATTCAACAGGTAAAATAACATCATATTAAGAGTGTACACATTTTTCTAATCAATTTCCATATATAAAATGTCAAAATTGGAGTTAGGGTTTAGAAGATATAAATATATAAAAAAACATTTGAATCATATTTTTGAAATATGTAAGATGTAAAATAACATCATATTTAGATTATAGATATTTTTCTAATCAATTTTCATATATGACATGTCAAAATTAGAGTTAGGGTTTAAAATATATGGATATTCAAAAAAATTGAACCTGTCCAAAAAATAATAATAGATGGATGGCAGGTTGATTAACTAAAAGAACATGGTTTTTTCGAAAAAAAAAATCATTTTTTCACATAAATTTAGGACCGCGGGTTGATTAACTCAAAAACCAGAGGGTGTTCTGAAAAAAGAAAAACGAACCATTTGTCCACACAAAATAGGACTGCTGGTTGAATTCTCAGAAACAGAGGGACTTTTTTTCAAAATTGAAGATGACGTACCACCGAAAGCGATATGTGCTTTATTGTTAGGTAGAGATTATAGAAACCCAATGACCCCAACACGGATACAAGCCAACTACAACAGTTAGATGTCACTACAAGAAATATGTCAACTAGTGACCTTCTGTTAGTGACCCTGGAAGAATTGGTCATAGATCTATGATTATTTGAGACCAATTGGTCAAAAGCTGTTCGGGGTGCTCCAAACCCTAAACCATTGCGACCATTTTGGTCAGAAAGGTCGTAATTTCCTTACACGAAATGGTCACAAAGCAAACAAAGGCGGTCCGGTCATTTGCCTTATTTCTAGTTGTTAACGACCAATATAGATGGTCATAGCCTTGTAGATTGTGGTGGGTTGTGATGACTAGGCGCCATCTCATCAGTTTTGCCTATGTGGCATGTCCATGTGTCAATTTTTGCCCTAGGTTGTGAAGCAACCTATATTTCTGTTATTCCCAAAATTCCCAAAAATTTCACATAAATTGTTCGGATCATATCTTCATCAAATATGTCAAAAACCTTCCTTGCCTGGTTCAAAAATAACTCAACAATATTCATTTTCCTATCCTGTTCAAAGAAACACTTTGTGAAGGAAGTACCACTTTGGCATGTCCAAATGGTATCCATTTTCTACAGTGCTTTCCTATGCCCAAATAACCATCCTCCACCAAATGCCAGCTCAATCCATTCATTATTTTGAGCCCAGCTTCAACATTCAGATTTATGTCGATGTGGTACTTTGCAATGCAAGTACCACCTAGGCTCCTCCTTTTGAGGTGAAAATTTGTGAAAGACGGTCTTCTTAGTAATGGCTGATCATCCTCAGCCAAAACCACGCCCATTAGCCATGTGCATTTCCGTCTGTAAATCAAACACTTGTCTGCTTATTCATGTTGAGCATCGATCGGTCTCCTCGTGAGAATCTTATGTTGTGATTTTCTTCCTAGCACCTACCTAGGGAGTGCCCAACCCACTAGACATGCCTAGGCCGCCCAGAACACATGGCAACGCATACGGTCACGCTGATGACCACGCTTGGCGGGCATCTTGAGCTCTGGCAGCTCTAGAGTTGGGGCCCTCGGCCGGCCCAAACCTCGATGTCTCGCCATCAAACCATGTATTTCTGATTAAATAGATACTTATTTACCTAGAAATGATTTTTGGAAAAATAAAGAGCAAACTATGAGGCAGCTGCAGTTCAAATTTGACGCTTCCAAATTGAATCGACGGAATTTGTCTTTTTCAGCAGAGGTCGATCAAAAATTTTGACACCCAACCATTTTGTCAATTGTGCATTAAATATGACCTAGTATTTTATAAAATTGATTTGGTCCAATTTTGCAACAAATATATGGTAGGTCCTTCACAAAAAGAACTCATTTCGGGCACTCAAAAAATGGAAAATGAATTTTCCGTGCAAAGGAAATAAAAACTCCCTTAAGCAATATCGTTTGCCATTCCAATATGCACCCTTGTGCACAATATAAGATCATTTGAACAAACTATGCCATGAATGTGGCCATAAGATTGATCATTTGGCTTGAAAGTCATTGATCTCCACACGTGATAGCTCGTTTAAAGAACACTTTTTAAAATAATTGTCGTATTACAAGTTTGTTATTTTTCCTGGGAACTTGGCCACATATAATGACACAATGCGAAGGTTTCCCAATTTTTTATTTTTTTTGAATTTTTTATGCCCGTTTCAAAATGCGGTCAAAACGACGGGCTTGACCATTCCTAGCTAGTGGTTGAATCTTGGAATTTTTTTGTGTTTCTCTGATTAAATAGATACTTATGTACCTAGAAATAATTTTTGGAAAAAACAAAGAGCAAACTACAAGGCAGCTGCAGTTCAAATTTGACCCGCTTCCAGCTGAACCGGCGACAATTTGTCTTTTTCACCAGAGGTGGAGCAAAATTTTTTACACCCAACCATTTGGTAAATTGTGCATTAAACATGGCCTAGTATTTTATAAAATTGATTTGGTCCATTTTTGCAAAAATTATTTGGTAGTTCCTTCACAAAAAATCTCATTTCGGGCACTCGGAAAATGGAAAATGAATTTTCCGTGCAAAGAAAATGAAAACTCCCTTAAGCAACATTGTTTGGAATTCCAAGATGCACCCTTGTGCACAATATTAGATCATTTGAACAAACTATGCCATGAATGTGGCCATAAGATTGATCATTTGGCTTGAAAGTCATGAATCTTCACACATGATAGCTCATTTTCGAGAACACTTTTTAAAATAATTACCGTATTACAAGTTTATTATTTTTCCTGAAACTTGGTCACATATAATGACACAATCTTGAAGGTTTTCCAATTTTTTGTTTTTTTTGAATTTTTTATGCCCGTTTCAAAATGCGGTCAAAACGGCGGGCATGACCGTTCCTAGCTAGTTGTTGAATCTTGGAGAACTTTTGATGTTTCTCTTATTAAATAGATACTTACGTACCTAGAAATGATTTTTGGAAAAAAATAAAGAGCAAACTATGAGGCAGCTGCAGTTCAAATTCGACCCGCTTCCAGCTGAATCGGCGGAAATTTGTCTTTTTCACCAGAGGTGGACCAAAACTTCTCACACCCAACAATTTGGTAAATTGTGGTTTAAATATGTCCTAGTATTTTAGAAAATTGATTTGGTACAATTTTTCAACAATTATTTGGTAGGCCCTTCACAAAAAAACTCATTTTGGACACTCGAAAAATATAAAATGAATTTTTAGTTAACTACGATCCATTTTGTAGTTAACTACGACCAATTTAGATGGTCATGACATCGTACGCGTGTACTACATTTTGATTGGTTAGGTAGGCGTTTCCACTGGATCGTGGATGGAACACCGTCGGATTCTTGCTGATCCAACGCAGTCCTCGCCCCAAGCCCATCTAAGTCGAAACCCTAGTCCTCGTGGACATTTTCCGTCCACCCCCGCCTCCTTTCTTTCTCCTCGCTCTCCTCGGCCCTCGACGCCTCCTCCCTCCCCGCTTCCCTCCCATGGCGAACCCCGTCGCCTCCCCTCTCCTCCTTCCCTCCTGCGCGCGTCGGCCACCTCCCTTCGGCGGAGCTCGACCCCCTGCTGCCGCCACCTCCATCGCCATCTCCCTCTCTCTCCTTCTCCCCGATCTCTAACCCAGCCACCACCCATGGCGCCATTTCTCCCCAATCTAGATCCGCCCCTGCTTCGATCCCAGCTCTCTCCCCACATCGCGCCCCTGCTTCCCACCGCCATACAGATCCGCCCCTGCCATGGCCGACCCAGAGTCTCGCAGCCACCGCCGACGCTGGCGTCCCTCTTCCCGTGCCCGACGGCGCGACCTTCTCCTACGGGACGGCGGGGTTTCGAGCCGACAGGAGCACCATACCCCCGCGGTGTGCCACCACCTCGTCTCCGGTCCGGATCTCCACATCACCGTCGCCACTCGTCTCCCTTCCCTCCAGATCGCCACCGGGCCCTGCCCCTCCCCTCACAGATCAAGCCGCCGCCACCATCCCACTTCCACCTCTCCCACCCACACGGCCGTCACCGTCCATCCCGACACGCGCCGCTGCCACCCCTTCCGCCGACACGCGCTGCATCTCTCCTCTCGACGCGGGCCGCCATCCATCCTTTCCCTGTTGCAGAGGGAGCTGAGAGGCGGAGGACGGGATGAACCACACCGACGCTGCTCCTTCGTCTGCACGCGGAGCCGCCCGACACGTCCCTCTGCTTGCTTCGTTTGCAGGCGCCACCGACGCCTCCAGCCCAGCTCCACCATGAGCAGCCAGAACCCATCGACAGGCAAGTCATTTACCCACCTCAGTTGTCCTCTGTCTTCTTTCATTGTAGAATGATAACTAGGAGTAGTTGATAAATGGATGTATGCTCTGATCCAACCAGAAAGTTCATTGTGATGTGATCTTTCTTGAATGTATGTATGTATGTATGTATGTATTGTGATCTGGTTATAGCTCACTAGTTGGCTTCAAGTTTTTATTTGTGGGCGATGACACCGAATGGCCATGTAGTAACAAGGATCAAGCAGCAAGCATCACTCTGCTAGCGTTTTTATTTCGATACAAGGGCTAAGTTAGGTTCATTTTATTGGTATATACCTGCAGAATTGTTTCCATACCAAGGTCCATGTTATTGTTTGAATTTCAGTTTTGTTCTGGTAATACAGAAAGTGCTCTGTTGGTTCTCATTTTACCTCATTTTATCCTCAGATATATACCTGCAGGCGGTAGCAGCGGGTGGGGAGGAAATCGGTGATGGCCGCAAGTCTAGGCAGGTTTTGACCGTGGTCGCCCTCAGACGTCGATCGGCCGGCGTCAGAAGCGTGTCGGAGCCAAGTGTTGGGCATGTCGCCGAGATTCCACTAAGATGCCGTAGCTGCAAGTGCTTTGGGCATGTTGCCGAGAAGACCAACAAGCAATACTAGCTCAGAAGTTTGGCTTGATGCAATTCTTGCCAATTACTATGGATTTTAGTTACCGGTGGTCAAGTTAATGCAAGTCCTAGTGGTGATGTAGAGGGAGATCTAAGTATGGCTGTGTATCCTTAAAATTTCAAGTATGAACAATCTGTGGTGGTTAAATGACAGACATGAGACTATGTATGATCTGTTGCATAAATAAGGTGTTTTCCTGATGAGTGAGTCCTGGTCTCTAAAGTGGTGATTAAATTTTCTGTCTCTAGGTATTTCGAGTCATCAGATGATGGACTTCTAGATTATCAATTTTGTTGAACAGATTTGACATGACAATTACTTTGACTATTGCAAGCAAAGTTTCTGAAAAAACCAAGCATTTCAATACTATAGTTTTTTATGCTGATGACAACAATGAATGTAGTACTATGAAAAGATCAATTTTGTGCATACTATGGATTATAATACTACAGGTCTGACCTTTTCTTAAATACAATGAAAATTCTGCTTGTTACGTATGCTCCATCCTAAGCATGCATATATACTTATTAGTTTGTGTTCTTGATATCTACCTGTAGTGTCATGAGGAATAAATCTCCTCACTTCATATGTTGCCCTATGGAAGTCGTGACACTTTCTATCAACACTAAGTTCGGATAAATAGGCTACCGCTTAACATACCTAAGAGTGTAGCATGTTGTGAAGTGATGTCAGAACTCAGTGAGTAGACAATTATAATATATTAGTAAAAACAATATGCACCCCTGACTTGTATGTTTTTTTTCAAGGTCTATACAAATGGCATCTTTGTCTGGCAGCATCTTTGTATCTTGTTATTTTAGTCCATGAGCGTTGTGTTGGAGCATCACTGACTTGTATGGTTTTTTTAAAGGTCTATACAAGTGCCATCTTTGATTGTGCAACATCTGCCTCTGTGTCATGTCATGTATCTATTTGACCTTACTTGTTTTAAGTGAATGATGTATTACTTGCAAGTGTCAATGTACTGATGCAAACAGTGATTGTTTACTTATGACTAATCTGTTTTCCATCTCATTTATAGGAGTTCCCAAAATGCCTAACTCTAACGGCAACGGCATGCACCACAAGGAGGATGATGGCCTCTTCACCGACTCTGGCCCCGTCCTCCCCGACTCCTGGTCGTGGCTCTGTGCACGATAGCACCCTTCCTCTTCTACTTCTACTACCTACTGTTGTCGTTGTTGCTGATTGGTCTATGCACGGTGGGTAATCCATCAATGTTTATTTGCTACTGCCTGAGCTCTGTTTCACTGCATGCGAGCGTGCTGTTTGTGCAGTGTGGATGCTTGGTCCTTGTGGAGATCGTCTAATAGACGCAGTTCCTCTATGTTAATATTACGAGAATGGAGTAGTGCATTTCGGTTGAACATGTGTTCTAGATTTTTTTTGCTGGTAAACATGTGGTCGAGATGATTCTACCTTGTTGTTTCTGATGTTACATTTGGTTTATCTATGCTGCATTGCAAATTTGCAATGATGTTTGTTGCCCAAGAAACTAGCGAATTAGAGGCCTAAGATTTCAATAGTTTGGAGGAGAAACCAATGAATTCAGATTTGAGTGAGAAATCTATTCTGGTTTCAAATACATAGGTTTATTTTTTGTAACTATGCATAGATTTGTAACAATGAGCATAGGTGGTTATAGGTTCTTTGTGATGATGAATATAAATATTAATAAGTGCTCATGCATGGCGGTATACGGATACCATTGTTTTCACTGCTTTATCAACATGCCTTTGCTGAATCTTTCATTCATAATGCGTGTAACCTATACATTGTAGCTACTGAGTACTTTTTATCGAAATATTAGCTAATTGTGTACCTAAATATGACCCTGGTACAATGGATACAACATGATGCTTCTGCTGCCATAACTTGTTTTCTTGTCTACCATCAGGTACAATGGGAGCAAGCTCATCCTCCTCAATCCCCAGCTACTGCACGACTGCCGGGGTGCATACTCCCTACAGTTCCTGGAGCATCTTGACCTCTTATTGTAGTAGCTGGTATGCTTGATGCGTGTATCTCCGTATCCTTACTGTTTTGCTAGAACCATAAACCCTGATGCATGCTGATTATGGTCTGGTTTATTAGATCTGTTCTGCTGGTGCTTAAAATTTGACATGCCTGGATTCTGAATATTACATGCCATGTGTCTTGTGCAATCAGATTACATTTCTGTTTGTTATGGTAATATAAAAAATATTCGTGCTCTCAAATTTTTCACAGTGCGTACCTTTCATTTCTTTAGTTTGATTGTTTCCCTTGTATTCAATATGCTTCTAGTGGCTGATCCTTCCATTTTTGTTGTGGCATCTTTATTTTCACAGGTGTTGTGTTCTGGAAGATGGAAGAGGAAGAAAACCTATTTTTGTTGAATTAAATTTTGTGTATTCTGTTTTGTTGTATGTATCATTTGATAGTTTTGTATAGGAACAAGTGATACTATTTTGTAGGGCTTTATGGCCTGTGATGTAAACATATTTAGTGCTGAAATATGAAATTATTTGCAAAACTTGTCGAAAAGGTGGATCATATGTATGAATATGTGAATGGGCTGAAAAGAGTATTGGACCAACTCCAGTATTGGATTAATATTTGAATGTATAAAAAGGCCGAATGTAAACCAGAAATGGGCTGCACAAAATTGTATATATATTCTTGAAAGGCCAAACGTGCATATAAATTTATGGGCTGACTTGTTGGGCTTGGCCCATGTAGCTGAACAAAATTAACAAAAATAAATATACTAAATGGGCTGAATTAATGGGCTAGGCCCATGTAGAAAACCGAATTGGACCAAGCTGAATCTTGTGCCACATCAGCTTGACACGCTGGATGCCTACGTGGACTGGGGAGGCTGCTAGTGACCAAAACGCCACAAAGGACATATTTTGGTCATAAACGTCTTCGACCATTCCGTAAGAAAGGTCGCTATAGTCGATTCGACCGCCAGCTTTTGACCTTCTGTTTTTGGTCACAAAAAGGTCGCAAATGAAAAACCATGACCTTTCAGTGACCAATAGTGGTGGTCACACATTGACATATTTCTTGTAGTGTGTACTCCCAGACTTCATAAAGGCTTAAGTAACCGCTAATATGGCACATCATATGATGTAATGAAATCCGGGTAGTTCCAACGTAATACCTTCTAAGAAGCCTACGTAGTAAGAATGTCGGCCTACTCCATGCCGCCAGTCTCCAAACGTAGGAGAAAACGAGTTCTAGAGGTCATAGATACACTAGAAAACTTCAGATACATAAGCTGGTGACTCTCAGCTCATTGAAAAGCACCACAAAATATCATATTATTCAACTCATTCAAGCAAGGAAGCCCATTTTATCAAAAACAACTACAACTTATTGATGGATGCGCATTTGGGAATGCCTATCTTTAATCGGGCATTACGAATTGTGAATCTCGAGTTGGTCATTTATAATGGCTGGTAGGGTTGAACAATGGCAAGAAAAGTTATTGCACTCAGGAGCGAGAATGGTTCTCATTAATGATTGCCTCACCAATGTTTGTATGTACGTTATGGGATTCTATCTTCTCCAAGATGGAGCACATGAAATATTGGATAAGATGCGGTCTTGCTTATTTTGGGAGAATGAAAAGGGTAAAAAAAATGGTCAACTGGCCTGCTATCTGCTCATCAAAGAGGTCGGTGGTCTCGGAATTATCAATACCAAGATCATGAACTGATACTTGATCGTGAAGTGGGGGGGATGGCAAATCCTACTTGGCCATGGGCGGGTTATGGGTAAAACATCAAGAACAGATATTTACCTAGAGGAGGGGTGGATATGAACTCTAGAATAAATAAATCATTCTTTGCGAAGGCTATAGAGATGGTGCAACACATTCTGAGGCTTGGCACAAAAATTGAGGTCCATAATGGGCAATTAGCCTAGTTTTGGTGGAATGTCTGGCGTCGGGAAGAGCCCCTAAGTGCACTCCATCCTCGATTATTTCTAATAGCCAGCCATCTAGATGCCAGAGTGGAAGAGCCACTATGTAGGTTGGGAATCGATGGGCACCAAGTTTAGGCGCTCCTTTGGACCAAATGTAGTTGTCAATTTGTAGGAGCTAGGAATAACTTCGTGACATATGGTTGTCCTCTGGTAGGGATTCAGTATCATGGAAACTCGATCCTTGCAGGGTTTTCTCCACAAGATCCTTATACAAAGAAATCTTCAAAGAAGCTCCTCGAGTGGAAACAATGGGGATTTGGAAGGCAATTCCGGCTAAAATCACAATCTTTTGTGGCAAGTGAACATGAACAAAATTCGTGGTGGGTACCAAGTGTTTGATGTGGAGAGATGCGGACCGCGACCACATCCTCTTCGGGTGTATCATAGCAAGATTTTTGTAGAGTGATATTCATGTGGCAACGGGGTGCGCATGGAACCCGGCCTGGTTTGCAGATTTTCATCAACTTCTTCAGGGACGAGTGGCAAGGATAGGAGGCTTGCTTGCGTTGGTTTTGTGTCACTTTCCTTGGTCATGATGGACATAGTGTAATGAAGCTCTTATGGATGGGCGTATGTTTAAACACCCAACGGATCTCATTTGTAAAAGGTAGTGTTATTGCAGTTGTGGAAGCCCAGCTAAGGGGAGACCGCATGACCGACTGCACATTGACAAACTCTGAATAAGGTTTTGGGAGCTTCATGCCACATCGCAACAGGACAACAAAAGCTAGGGGAGCTTCCTGTCCGGTGCAAGGGCGTGATACTGGGCGGCTCATGGGCATCGTTTTGTCTACATTAGCAAATTTTGGTCTCTTCCATTGCTTATTTTGGTCTCTTCTAACCATGCATCAAACCTTTTCTTAGTTTCCTTTCGAGACTTCATTGCGGCTTGCTAGTTGTAAACTTTAAGGGCCTCAGTTTATGGCGGGGGATTCACCTTCTTGCTGGAAAAAAATATATCAATGGATGCATGGCCTATGCGATGATGCCGCTTCATTGAGATTGCTGAGAAGCCTTGGAGACATCGTATGTCATCTTGGCTGAAGAAATCTATCGGGGCTTGATGGGGTAGATGCCTCTCTCGAATCTTGAAGAAGAATTTTCTATGTTACTTGATCGTTAGTAGAATACAATTTGAGAATCCTAATTAGTCCCTCTGTTCCACAATAATTGAAGTTTTGGTCTTCTGCAAAATCAAACATGTTTGTCTTTGACCAGCTCTATAGAAAATGTGCCAACATCTACAAAACCAAATACATGTAGTATGGAAAAATATTTCATAAAGAAGCTCATGAGACTAATTTAGTGTTTTAGATGTTATTATATTTTTCTAAAGACGTGGTCAAACTTAAACAAGTTCTACTTTGGACAAGCCCAAAACATCAATAATTTTGGAACGTGGGTATAGTAATTAAGTTTTCAAGAGGAAATAAGTTCTTGGCACCAGAAATATACAGATCCTTTTTTTAGATGACGTTTATTACTCCCTCCGTCCCACAATATAAGAACGTTTTTGGCACCGTCAAAAACGCTCTTATATTTTGGGACGGAGGGAGTATTATTTTTGCGAGAAAGATGATGAAGTTTACTAGATGGGCATCAACAGTGGCGCTTCGTATATGTAACAAATGTCCATACCTGTCACGTTGGGTGTGCGTCTTATCATAGCCTGTATACCGGTGAGTGGTCACCTTGTCTAGCTCCCCGATCATATGATTTGTTGCACCCGAGTCAACGTACCGGTTCGTGTCAACTAACGTATAACGGCATACAGCACCCACCGATCTACATCATATATACACATCTACATCAAGCTGTTGTAGTTGTAGTGCTCCTCCAGCCCTAGGTCCATCAGCGCCCCATCACACTGATCATTGGCGCCGTCTCTCAAACCTGCCGCTGCACTGCAGACGCCCTGGAGTTGCTGTCTGAAGTCGAGGACACTTTGGTAGCTCAGCAGCTGCGGCATGCGGGCGAAAGCGCCCACATTGCTGAGCGAGACGCCTGCTGCGCCGTCGGGGTGCTCATGATCACAGGACGTGATCTGGTAATGGTGGCTGCCGGCGCCAGGGGAAGGGAACGGCGCCGGATCGTGGCAGAACGAGGAGCTTACGTAGTTGGATACGCTCACGGCAGCAGACCCATGAGCCATGCCGCCGCCGCCGCGCTCCTGCTCGCCGTCCATGGCATACTCAATGTCGGCTTTCTTCTTGTGGAAAACTCTACACAGCACCCAGTCCTCCTGAACAAACGAAATTCAAATGCAAACATGCATATTAGCACCGCTTATCAATTTAAAACTCAGATTACAACAGATAATATATTGCAAGAGCTTGGCAATTGAACCCACCTTGGGTGGGGAGTGAGGGTTCTCGATGCGGAACTCGTGCATGACCCAGCACGTCTTGGTGCCGTTGGGGGCTGGACCTCGGTGAAAGACGAGGGTTTTGCGCATGCCGACAATGGCGGCGCGACCAGAGCCGGATGAGCACGACCTTGGGCTGTGGATGACGCGGTCCTTTCCAGTGGCCTTCCAGTAGCCGGACCTAGTGGCACGGTTCATGCGCAGCCCCGTCGCATACTTGCGATCGCGAAAGCTGAAGAAGTACCACTCGTTCTTGCTCAGCTTCGCCACGTCTGCATACCACCATGGATGGAGCCATACGCAAAATTAGCAACAGAATGGCCTCGGTGGATGGCCAAGTGTATACGCAAACGTGATAGAGATCATATCAGGTTGTACAATTGCACATAGAAAGAGAGGCTGAGAGGCAAAAGAAAGTACTATATATGCATTTGTCCTTCCTTCATTTAGTAAATTTTTTTATTGAAACGAAGTTTAAAAAAAAGGGGGAATTTTAAGTTTCTTTGTTGAAGTAGGCAAATACTCCAAGGAGGGAGGGGGTGGGAAAATGCTGATATAAAATGCCACATGCAAGCCAGTTCCTTAACTAATCCAAAAAAATGCAAACAATGATGCCCACTTGACAGATTAATTATAGGAAATTTCATGCTTGCGGTGGTAACCCACTCAAAATTCTAAGAGGAAACTTGTGCTAGAAACAACACAGCACATGCAGGAATTGCATATATGCATGTATATAGTGGAGAGCAGTATCACAAGTTGATGAGTACTAGTACTAGCAACTCGGTCGGTTTTATTAGACCTCCTCTTATTTTGGGCTAAACATTGACCATTGATTTAATTAATAAAATGTAAACCATATGTCATAAAAATTAATATCATTGAAAACCTCGTTCCAATGCAAATCTAAGAATTTTTTTGTAGCATATACTTGTATTTTGTTAGTCAAATAGATGATCCAAATTTGACTCAAAATACAAGGGAGGCTAATAAACCCCGACGGAGTGAGCACATTAGTGCACTAATCAATAAAAAAAAAGATAAGTCCGAATTAGAGCCAATAAAACACGGTTGCGTGCTTAGTTAATCATTCCATGGAATGAAGTTAAATTAATTAAGAGAGATATGTAGCATGCTAGAGAGGGACTAACAACAAATTTGATCGAGATTGATCGACTAGCTAGTAAATATGATTGCCCGAGAGGGACTAGACATGTAAAAACTCTATTTGCTTAACTGAAAATGGGGGCCTCAAGCCTCCTTTGATCGAAAAAAAAAACCCAACTAACTGTAGTAACTAATAGTAGCAAGAAACTGACCTGGCAGCTCCCATGGCTCGTGGACGTGCAGATCGACCTCCACCATGGTCCCGGTGGCTCCTCCGGTGAAGCGCTGGTTGGCCACCTTGCCGTGCAGGTAGTGGCACACCAGCTCCTCGTCGCTCGGGTAGAACCGGAACCCCGGAGGCAGCGTCATCTCGATGTCCCGCAGCCCCATAGAAATGTTTATCTCTATATCTATCCATTATCTTCTCTCTGAACCCTCTTCCTCCTGCTCAACTATTTCTACAATCTGTATTGTGAATTGCGGTGTGTATGGACAGATATGGATGAGAGATCTATGGATGGTGCTTCCAGCACGACACCAACTGAGCTAGCAAGATAGTGGAGGAGAGAAAGTATCTAGGTAGCAGAGATTAGGCAGGGCATATATCTATGTTGCTATAGCTTGATTTTGTATGAATGAGGTTGGGATAGGGAGGTTGGCAGGAAGGAAATATATAGCTTGGCGATGCCGGAGCCCGGACCGGAAGGAATAATTGCCTGTAGCCAGGAAGAAGAAGCGTAGGGGAGCAAGCAACAAGGCCGGGGTTATACTTATACTACTCCTACAAAGGCCTAGCTACCCTCTAGCTCGACCGGTCCGGTGGTCTCCATCAACCTCCCTGCGTGTGCCGTGTGCGCGTCGGCCGGCGCAAGAAGCCGATGCGGCCGGACGGATCACAGCCAGCAATGGAGCAAGTACTCTGTACTCTATTAACTTCCAGGCGTATGGGCTGGGGAAATTAAACGGAGACGGAGGAGGTGGGGAGAGGACATGCTCGTGCGCCGGTGTCACGATCAATCGGCGCGACGATGCTTGCGCAGCGTGAACTCGATCGATGTACCTAGGTCGCTGGAGGGAGGGAGAGGGAGAAGAGGGGGGAGTAGGTGACCCAGGCTCGCAAGGAAGCCCCACAATGATGTGCGCAGCAACATATGTGGCACTGTCGACGCGGCCAGATTTAGCATCAGCCAGGGCTAATTATTAGTCCATCATCACATTCCACATATAGTTAGCGCTGTTCATCGTTACATCATCATCATCATCTCTCTCTCTAAGATATCTTCTCTCGGTTTCTGTGTGCGTACGTGTCTGGCTTGTTAATATTGCTTGCAAGTAAGTGTATGTATCGTACAGAGGATTAACAGGGCGTCGATTAATTAGCATGGTACTTAATCAAGCAACCAACGGAGGCATACGTAGCTTGGGATTTAATTATGGACTGTGATTAACTTAAAGCAAGGAATGTACGTGTATCTTCATATACTATTTTTCTTATGTTAAATATTTCTCTAAAACACAACGTAAGAATATATTGCTCTTAATATGAGTAATATCTATCATGTGTCCCATTTTCCAAAAAAATCTATCATGTGTCCCACCTTACAGAATATACTGTTGTTCTTTTCTTCTCCGATAATTAAAGGTGGTGGCGTACGTGCATGCCCGCGACGTCAGCAATGGTTTCATCGTTTCAGCTAAGCACCTAATCGACCCTAACCTTTTGCTTACTGCAATGAAGCAGATAACGATGTGACAACGGCAGAAACGATCGATACGATGCCTGATCAATATGTATATGTTTGAATGTGTACGTGCTAGCTCGCCACGCACCACCAGAATCTCTCCAGGAGAGAGACTTGAGAGAGAGAGAGAGAGAGATGGATATGGAACGGCAACTGTCCGTGTATGTACGTTGATTAGGGCACATGCAGCTACCCTATTCAGGCACGGTATGTACGATCCACGCGATGGAACAAAAGGTGGCACGCGCGTACGTATCGTAACGTGCGTGTACCGGCCGTCGGTGATCAGTGCATGTCATGGTATACGGTTGTTGGAGCATACGCGTCATATACACCCTGCAGCCAGTCCATGCAGTCCCATGTGTACTGTACGAGCACTAGTAGAAAAGGGGGCAATGGCCCAGGCCAGTTCAGCCCATTAGTCCCGGTTCAATCCAGAACCGGGACCAATGGAGCTATTTGCCCTTTCAGGAGCCAGGAGGGCCGGGCCCGTTAATATCGGTCATCGTCCGGTGACGAACCCACCAATCAAATTAACCCTGGCCCACTGATTATTGGTCCTTGGTGGCATGAACTGGGACCAAAGGCTTCCCTTTAGTCCGGCTCAAGCCACCAACCGGGCTAATGGTGCTGCCTATATATAGCCCCTCGCAAGAGAGCAGAGTAAACTGCCTGCTTTTTTCTCGGCCGAGGGGAGAGGGCTTGGTGGTGCTCTAGCTCACCTCTTATGCATACAAGGTGTTCATGGAATGCCCGAGCCACACTACTTAAGGTTTCTCCTCTCCAAGCTCGACCGCCAAGCTCCGCTTTCCTCAAGATTGATCTAGGTTTAGCGGTCCGTCACGCCTGCCCCTGCCTTCACCGCCGTCGATCACCCGCGCCGATCTCATCGCCGCACCACCGTGGTGAGCCTCTTGTTCTTATCTTCTTTCTCCGAAAGGAAAAATATTCTTACTTGTATGTTTAGATAGATACTTGTATTATTTTCTTACTTTTATTATTGCATCTTATATAGTGCGATGGTTTTGGTATCCGCCCCGCCGGCCCTCGTCCTGCCTATGATTCGGATGTGGTATATATTATCTTTTCATAACTATTGGTTCATTTATTGTTTATGAAAATTATGCCACCAACGTGACATAGATTTTATTTATCTAGGAGGTTGTTGAACCGGAAATTCCAACCGACCCTATTGTCGAGAGGTTAAATTTAGTTGAAGAAGAAAACAATTTCTTGAAGGAAAAAATAAAAAACTTGAGGAGGAGAAGATGATATTGGAGTTGCATGTTGCGGATGTCGCCGATGATCACAAGATCAAGATGGATGCAATGCGCTTGAAGATGAGAAAGATTAGAAAATATGCCATTCATACCGAGGCTTGGTATCATTATGCCGTTGGATCAGTTGTTACCTTGGTTGCGATTATGATCGCATTTGTTTTCTCATTGAAATGTTTTACATAGTTTCAATGTATGGTTTAATTAATTTAGATGCTCTGCAGAGCTTTATGTTGTTAGATGAGAACTATGTATGTACTTTGGTTTTTATGTGATGATGAACTTCTATTAATTTGGTCACTTATAATTATCTATTCATGATGTTCTAATGATTTTTGACACACTTAATTATATATAATGCACGCAGATGAACCGCAATGGATGTACGGTGATGCAGACACACCTCCGAGTACATTAAGGGCGTGCATGATTTTCTCAAGTGGCTGAGGCAAACAAGCAGAATGGTTTTATGTATTGTCCATGCCCTATATGTGGAATACGAAGTCTTACTCGACCGGAAAATCCTTCACACCCACCTGCTTTACAAGGGTTTCATGCCACACTATAATGTTTGGACGAGGCACGGAGAAATAGGGGTTATGATGGAAGACGGCGATGAAGAAGAGAGTACGATGACAACTATGTGCCCCTGAATACGGTGATGCTACTGAACATCAAGATGCACTGCACGATGTGCACGATGGTGCCAAGAACGGGCGAAGTCATGAAGATGAAGAGGAACCAGACGATGTGCCCGATGATGATGATCTCCGCGGGTCATTGTCGATGCAAGGACACAATGCGAAAGTCAAAAGGAGAAGCTGAAGTTCGATCGCATGTTAGAGGATCACAAAAGGGTTGTACCCCAATTGCGAAGATGGCAACACAAAGCTCGGTACGCATCGAATTGCTGCAGTGGAACGCAGAGAATGTCAGGCTCGACAAATGATTTGAGAAGCCATCAAATAATGAAGAAGAAGCTTCCAAAGGATAACTAATTGCCCGACAAGACATACGCAGCAAAGAAGGTCGTATGCCCTCTAGGATTGGAGGTGGAGAAGATACATGCATGCCCTAATGATCGTGCATCCTCTATCAAGGTGCCTACAAGGATCTGAACGCATGCCCGGTATGCGGTGCATTGCGGTATAAGATCAGACGAGATGACCCCGTGATGTTGACGGCGAGCCTCCCTGTGAAGAGGGTTCCTGCGAAGGTGATGTGGTATGCTCCTATAATACCACGGTTGAAACGTCTGTTCGTAAACGGAGAGCATGCCAAGTTGATGCGATGGCACGTTGAGGACCGTAAGAAAGACGGAAGTTGAGAGCACCCACGACGGGTCGTGACCGAGAAAAATTGAGAGAAAATACTGGGATGAGTTTGCAAAGGACCCAAGGAACGTATGGTTTGCTTTAAGCGCGGATGGCATTAATCCTTTCGGGGAGCAGAGCAGCAATCATAGCACCTGGCCCGTGACTCTATGTATGTATAACCTTCCTCCTTGGATGTGCATGAAGCGGAAGTTCATTATGATGCCAGTTCTCATCCAAGGCCCTAAGCAACCCGGCAACGACATTGATGTGTACCTAAGGCCATTAGTTGAAGAACTTTACAACTGTGGAATGGAAACGGTGTACGACGTGGGATGAGCACAAAAGGAGGAATTTGACCTAAAGGCGTTGCTGTTGTTCGTGACCATCAACGATTGGCCCGCTCTCAAGAACCTTCGTGATGCATAAACAAGGGATACCACGCATGCACGCACCGCTTACTTGACACCGATAGTATATACCGGGAAGCTGCAGGAAGAATGTGTACAGGCCATCGCCGATTTCTTCCGACCAACCATCAATGTCGAAAGAAAGGCAAGCATTTCAAAGCGAGGCAGATCACCGGAAGAAGCCCGCCATGCGTATCGGTGATCACGCATTTCTGCTATGGTCAATGATTTACACGTAATCTTTGGAAAGGGTCGGCGGACTAGCTGTTCCGAATGACGCCGAGAATCACGCACCCATGTGGAAGAAGAAATCTATATTTTGGGACCTACCCTCATCGAAAGACCTAGAAGTCCGCTCTTCGATCGACGTGATGCACGTGGACGAAGAACCTTTGCGTGAACCTGCTAGGCTTCTTGGGCGGTATGGGAAGACAAAAGATACACCGAGGCACGAGAGGACCTGCAACACTTGCACGAAAAAGAGGGCATGCCTCCGAAGCGTATGAAGGTCCTGCCAGCCACGCTCTTACGAAAGAAGAGAAAGAAATATTCTTTCAATGCCTGCTCAAGATGAAGGTCCCGACCGCTTCTCGTCAATATAAAGGGAATAATAAATATGCCGTAGAAAAGTTCCGCAACCTAAAGTCTCATGATCGCCACGTGATTATGACGAACTGCTTCCGGTTACATTGAGGGGCTTCTACCGAAAACGTCCGATTAGCCATTGTGAAGCTATGTGCATTCCTCAATGCAATATCTCAGAAAGTGATCGATCCGTAAATCGCATTAACGCTTAAGGAGTGATGTGGGCGCAATGTCTTGTCGGGCTCGAGCTGGTGTTCCCACCATCCTTCTTCAATATCATGACGCACATCCTAGTTCATCTAGTCGACGAGATTGTCATTACGGGGCCCGTGTTCTACACAATATGTACCCCTTTGAGGGGTTCATGGGAGTCCTAAAGAAATATGTTCAGAATCGCTGCTAGGCCAGAAGGAAGCATCTCCATGGGCCATCAAACAGAGGATGTCATCGGGTTTTGTGTTGACTTCATTCCTGGCCTTAAGAAGATAGGTCTCCCTAAATCGCGGTATGAGGGGAGACTGACCGAAAAAGGCACGCTTGGAAGGGACTCAATAATATGCAGGGACGGATATTCTTGGTCTCAAGCACACTACGCTTCTACTGAACTCTACCTTGGTGACCCTGTATGTCGATGAACACAAGAACAGTCTGCGCTCCAAACACCCGGAGCAAAGGCGACGATCGATTACATGTGAACACATCAGACATTCAGCAGCTTGGTTGGAAACACGTCTCAGAGGTGACAAGACTGTTTGTGATGAGCTTTACTTGTTGTCCAGGGACCATCTTCGATCTGTAATGATTTGGAAAGGATACGTAGATAAATGGGAATACATTTTACACGTATTGACCAAGATGAAAAGAGCACCAACCAAAACAGATGCAGCAACCGACAAGGGAAATGACACATATTATGGTTACATAGTAGACATATGGGAACTTGACTACGGAGTAGATTTTAAGGTCCCTTTGTTTAAGTGCAAGTGGGTCAATCAGCCAGAGGCGGCATGTAGACCCACAAAGACGGAATGACAACAAAGGATCTAAAAATCTTGGGTACACCGACGAACCATTCGTCCTAGCCAATGATGTGGGTACAAAGTTATCTATGTGAAGGACATGTCTACCGGACCGAGGAAAAGAAAAGATAAGGAAGCGAATACATCATACAATGAGCCAAAGCGCCACATAGTTCTTTTCAGAAAAGGGACATCCCAGGAGTGGAGGGCAAGATGCATATGTCTCAAGAGTATGAAAAGTTTCATGAAATTCCCTTCAAAGTCAAGGCTGACCCAAGCATCCCGATAAACGATGAAGATTATCCATGGTTACGGGCAATAAGCAAAGCGACACAAGCGAAGAAAAAGTGAAGACTTTCTCCAACTATTATGATGATACCATGCCAACTTTGTAATGCATTTGAGTATGATACCATTGTCCGCTTTGTACATGCACATGCTATGCCAACTTTTTCAGAGTTCATTTGAAAACTATGAATTTGAAAACCTCGCCAACGAAGGGCGCCACACCGGTTTATAAGCCCGTCCCTCTACACGCCTTTGTTGAGCTCACAAACTTGTGATTCACACAAATTTCAAAGAAAAACTAATGGCACAAACAGAAAGTTTATAATTTTGGTCAATTTAAAAGCAAAAAAGAATTAAAAATAAAGCAAAAACCAAAAGAAAATAAATAATGCAGAAAACAAAACAAAAAACTTGAAAAAAATAAAAATATCAACAATAAGTATTTTGTTGTAAGTAGAAACAAAATAAAATAAATAAATAAAGCAAAAAGTGTTTTCAAATTTGAAAACTAATGGCACTAACAGAAAGTTTATAATTTTTCTAAAACTAAAAGCAAAAAGAATTAAAAATAAAGCAAAAAACAACAAAAATAAATAATGCAGAAAATGTAACAAAAAACCTGAAAAAATAATAAAATAGCAATAATAAGTATTTTGTTGTAAGTACAAACAAAATAAAATATATAAAGCAACAAAGAAAACAATAAAAGTGTTTTCAAATTTGAAAACTAATGGCACTAACAGAAAGTTTATAATTTTTCTAAAACTAAAAGCAAAAAGAATTAAAAAATAAAGAAAAAATAACAAAAAATAAATAATGCGTAAAGCAAAACTAAAAAACTGGAAAAAAATAAAAAATAGCAACAATAAGTATTTTGTTGTAAGTAGAAACAAAATAAAATAAATAAAGCAACAAAGAAAACAAAAAAATAAAAAAGTGCCACCCATCGGGCCCCACGGCTGAATACGACTAGAAACCCTACCATGGGCCAGATTCAGCCTGCTGAGGCCCAAGAGGCTCCACAGCAGAGATTGCACGTTAGGTTCGAAGCTGCAGCTTGAGAGGAGCTCGAGTGGGGTGGGCGCAGAGCTTATAAACCACACTCGAGCCTCTCTCAACTAGCGAGGTGGGACTAAACATTTGGCTGAGGCGGCGGTTTGGTCTCGGTTGGTGGCACCAACCGGGATTAAAGGGGCATTGGTCCCGTTCGTGGCACCAATCGGGACTAATGCCCTTTAGTCCCGGTTGGTGCCACCAACCGACCAATGCTGAAAATTGTTTGGTCCCGGTTGGTGGCACCAACTGACTAAAGGGCATTGGTCCCGGTTGTTGCCACGAATCGACCAATGCCCTTGCTATATAACCAGGACTTGTGAAAATTTCACATCTCCCTCGCCTCCCTAGCTGATTGCCCCGCCGCCAGCTGCCCAAATCGCCGCGCTCCTCGTCGCCGCCGCCGCCGCCGCCATCCCCGCCTCCCGTGCCTGCTGCGCCCGAGCCCACGCTGGCCGCCGCCTGCTCCCCTGCCCCGTCTCGAGCACGCACGGCGCCCGCGCCTGCCCGCCTCACCATTGTCGCTGCCGGCATCCCTCGCCCCACTGCCGCCCCTGCCTCGACGCCGCCTCCTCCCCTGCTCGTCCGGCCCGCGACACCCCCTTTCCTCCTCGTCCCCGAGCATCCTCTTCATATAATTTTTTTTCATATAATTTTTTTCATATGCATATGTTGATTATATGGATGGATGGATGATGTATATGTTATGTTTATATGTATGTTATGTTATGTTTATATGTTGATTATATGTATGTATGGATGGATGATTAGAATTTTTTGTGTATGTATGTTATGTTTATATGTAAACAAAATGTATGTATGTATGTTCATATGAAAGAAAAATGTATGTATGTATGTTCATATGCATATGCAAAGAAAATGTATGTTCATATATATGATGATATGTTCATATAAAAAGGAAAATAAGAAGAGGAAGAAAGGAGAAGAAGAGGAGAGGAAGAAGAGGAGAAATAAATAAGAAGAGGAAACAAGAAAGAAGAGGAGAAGAAGGAATAGAAGAGAAGAAGAAAAATAGAATTTTCTATTTTTCTTCTTCTCTTCTATTCCTTTCTTCTTCTCCTCTTTTTTTCTCTTCTTTTATTGCGCCTTTGTATATGTATACCCTCCCCCTTCTCTTCAATAGGAAAAAAGAAGAAAAAGAAGAGGAGAAGAAGAAAGAAAGGAATAGAGGAGAAAGAAGAAACTTTGACACGAGGGGGGGGTACCGATACCCCCTCCCGATAACATTATTTTCCGATGTATATGTATGTTGTGTCGTTGTCGATATAACGAGGGTGTCGAGGATCGCCGAGGGGTCGAGGGTCGGGAACTAGGGTAGAGGGTCGAGGGTCGTTAAAGGGTCAAAGGGTCGAAGGTTTCAGTGGTCGAGGGTTCCTATAGTGTCAAAGTATTGAAGAAATCCATGGCTTCATCATTAGCCGAGTAACCATGGCATGATGGTACGAAGTCCTCCAAAGTTATTACGGAATGGAGTTCTGTGATAGGATAATTTGCCTTTTGTACTAATCTCAAAGAAAGGCCTTTCAAATAGCGATATTCGGAAGGTTCTTGCTGAACTTTGTACCAAAAAGCTTAATTATCCTATCCGACTCCGCTCAAAATAACTTTGGAGAGCTTCGCACCATCATGCACCTGTTACTTTCGCCTAATGATGAAGACATGGTTTTGTTGAATCCTTTGACACTAGGCAACCTCCCGACCCTGGCGATCTTCGACCCTTGACCTCGATCACTCGGGCGATCCACGACCCTCTACCCTATCATGCGCCGATGCCCACGTCACTTGTGGGACATAGATGTAGTGTTCAACGCCGACCCCGCTCGAGGCCACCCCTAATCCTGAAGCGTTGTCGAGGCCACCCCAAACCCTAGAGCAGCGTCGAGGCCACGACTATGAGTCCTTATTGTGATTAGCTAGCTAGTTCTACGTTTGCCACTAATATATCCATATCTGCCATGTTTGAATAATAATTGCCCTGTTGTAAATATTTGTAGAAACTATGGACACCCCCCGAGACGAAGCACAAGAAGCGTTGTTGAGGGACATAATCGCACAAGGAAGTGATGCCGTCTCGCCGTTGATGTTTCTCAACGACAACGATGGTCTGGAAGGAGAGGGTGAAGAAGCAGCTGGCTATGATTTACATGGCTCCGGCGACCCAATGCCGGTGCAAGAAGGAGAGGGTGAAAAGTAGACCGTGAGGACGGCTCGTGATCACCAAACCGAGTCCGCCAGGTATATATATTAGTTAAGCCTGTGCTGACTAGCTAATTGATGCATTCATTGTTTTGGTATATATGTACACATATTAATTAACTCTCGCCTTTGTTCTTTTTCTAGCCCTCCGGATCGAGCACAACTTCGTAAAGAGACGAGGCCGAAGAAAAAGTTGAGCTCGGATGAAAAGTTTGAGATCATACAAATCGCGCGACGGCCACCCGATTGAACCCTACCGGACAAAGAAGGCATTTGTTGCTCAGTTCGGGGTCTGGTTAGGGACAAGATCCCGATCAGCATCCACCAATGGTATATGCCTAAGAACGTAGACCCTGAGGTGTCTTATGTCAATTATATGCGTAAAAATGATCTTTGGACCGAGCTGAAGTCAAATTTCACCCTACCACCGGAGGATGATCCAGAGAAGCCAGTTATAGAGCCATTAATCAAGTCTTTTGCTCAAGAAGATGGCAGACCTATTCAGGAATTGGAAGAAAGACCTCAATAGGTATGTCGAAAAAAATGAGACACCAGAATTCAAGGGCAAATATGAGAAGATCAGAGATGATCGCCCGCATTTGTGGCCCACAAGACATCGGAAAAGAGTAAAAAGATGTCGGTGACAAACAAGAGAAATGCTGCGAAGAAGAAGCTTCACCATCGCATCGGGTCTGGTGGTTACCTCTTAGCCCGGCCTAAGTGGGCCAAGGCTGAGAATGATCTCGCATGATAACGGGATCGAACCGAGACAATGAATCGCTGCATCGTTGCGGACTTGGTTCTTTGGGGCGGATCCTTGGACCCTATAACAGGAAGTGCATTTGGACGGACGAACAATTGGACATACCAACCAAGACGCTTCAGCAATATATCGGCAACAGCAGCAAGGGACGTTCGTTCTGCACAGGGAGAAGGACGAGCTCACAATGGCCTCGGCAATACCGAAAGCACCCCGGACACGCAGGCACGCCAGCTCCGTTCGTGGAAGGCTGGATTTCCTGACGCAGGGGTTACAAAACCCAGAGAGGAGGAAGAAATCGAGCAGAGCCAACCGCAGCGCCGCACGAAAGGGTAATGGGGCTAGAGGAACGAGAAGCGATCGCAGCAATGACTCCGAAGCTTCCCGGTTACCCCGCCATCTCGGCCGAGAAGCAGCGTGGCTTCCACCGAAGCTGCTTCAGCCAGAGCATGCCTTGATGGCTCCTCGCCAACTATACCGCGGATGCTATCACGGATGCTGAAAATTGCCACCTTATGGCGCAATGGAGCAATTTGAAGGTCAAGGCGGTTGTTGGCTCAGTTTATCCTACTAAACCCGACTCAACTTTTCACCGCCGCCGATTCTCAAGGATATGCTAAGGTGATGGTCGATGAAATAATGGAGGGATTTGAGGACCTCGGCTTGACCACCCTACCGGTGAAGGGGAGTATCGGCTGGGTTCTGCTCAAGACTCCATGCCTATGGCGGAAGGATCTCATCAACCTTACGAACTGGACGCCTCCGCCTCCTCCTCCTCCTCCCGTGAGTCAGGCACTCCGCCTCCTCCACCGCCTCCTCCTCCCGAAAGTGACGATCAGGGCACTCGGCCGGCTCCTTCTCCGGCGTGGCGGCACTCCGCCTCCTTCTCCGCCAAGGCTGGCGCCCAGCAGCCAGCCTCCTCCTTCTCCGCCTCGTCGGCAAGGCGGAAGAGACCCAGCCGCCGCTCCGGCTGCTCCGGCGTTGTAGTCCTTCTCCTCCGCCTCGTAAGCAAGGAAAGAAAACATCCGCTCCGCTCGCTCTGCCGGGCGTTTAGCAAGACAGCCAAAGGCGGAGGAGATACAGATTCCGGTCCTTCTCAAGACTCCAAAGAAGTTATCGTGACGAGAGGAGCGAGGTGAAAACGCGAAGATCGCGCAGCATCAAGTGGATGACTGGTTTCAAGGGTTGAAAGCAAAGAGACATCCACCTCCGGAGGAGAAGGTAGATCCGTGAAAGCGAAGCGCACTGGCTGCCCTGACAAAACCACCCAAGTCTCCGCCGAAAGGCAACTATGAGCGCATTATTGGAAAGGCATTTGCCGAAACGGAGAGGTCGGGAAGTACTAAAAGTGATCAAAGGATGAAAGAACGACGAGCTGGGAAACAAATTGCCCAGCTCGGCGAATAACAAGCGAAGCAATCGAGCCCCCGCTCAAGGTGCTCGCTAAGCGACATCGCCGATCCGAGGATGGTGCCCGGTTATGGCAATCCTGCAGATTACCTGCCCGACGATGTACATTATGATTTCTTGGAGGTGCAGATACAAAGATACGAGTACGGGAAGCCTCTCGTCAAAGATGAAAGTTCTCTATCAACGATGATGCGAAGATTGCATGATTGGTACATGAAAACCTGCAAAGAGTCCGAGGAGGAGAGTACTTTGTATGTGAGAGTTAAAAGGAGCATGACCTCCATGGAATTGAACTGTTGCCTATTCCATTTGAGGATTTCTATCAGTTTTTCAATCAATTGTCCATCGATAAATCAACGGTCACATGCTACCGTCTGTAAGTAGTACTACTTCTGTCATTAAGTCTCTATATAACTCAGCCCTTTCATTGCATGTATTTATAATTATCCTCACTATATTATGCAGATTGAAGATTGCCGAATTGAAGAAAAGACAAGGGGAGATATTGGGTTCATTAACACGTATCTCATAGATGCAACTGAGGTTAAATATCGTGCCCAAGAAACCGAGGCCAACTTGCTACGATCGTTGGAAATAAATGAACACAAAGATATAATACTCTTTCCTTACAACTTCAAGTTAGTGTTACTGGCTTGTGGCATATTCGGTTTCCTTATTAGTCCAGGTTATAGTAATGTAATATTGATGAGTTATGCATGTGTGCAGCTACCACTATATTCTCCTAGAGATTAAGCTTGAGAAGGAGTAGTAACTGTCTTAGACTCGGGCTTAAAAGATCCCAAGGAGTATGCGGACATGACTGAACTGCTCGAGAAGTAAGTTAAATCGATCATTATCCACCATATCAACAACTTTGTTCATTTCTGATATCAAGTAATTGTTTTCTTTGTATGGCAGGGCTTGGAGAAAATTCACCAAAAAGCTCCGGACTACCAAGAAGCTGCAATTTAGGCACCCAAAGTAAGTACTATATAGTAGCATATTCCACGCATCTCCTAGTGATTCAAGCGCTAGTTTCATCAATACCATTTAGCATGCTTGCTAATTATCAGTTTGATTGACCTCTATTTCTTGTAAAGTGGTTGTGGCAGGAACAAGGGAATGGTTTCTGTGGATACTACATTGGCGAGTCCATTCGCCACACGACCTGTGAGCGGGGCTACTCCGACAAACAATATGAAGTGCGTAAATAACAATATTCACAATTTTATTTTATTACCATCATTTGTGTTGAGTTTCATTCATTCATATATATATATATGTATTGACCCCCTTCTTAAAATTAGATGTTTCGGATGCGGCATGAACTCCTAGCACCAGATCGCATCACGAGCAATTCAAGAGGAATTACGGCATTCTTTCTTGACCACGTGATCGCTGAAGACGGAGAATACTATGTGGACCACGCGTCCGTATGTTAGAGATTATATATTTCTAAAAGATAATTATTGTATATATATAGCGGTAGTGTCGGATTGATATATACGAGAACTTGTTGTTCGACCAATCTCTCGGAGAAGGAGAGGTGGTCGATATCATTTCTCTCTGTATGCATATATGTTCATGACGATCTTCTGTTTGCTTACTAGCTAGCTAGCGTGTCTAGCTAGTCCTCTCTATAATGCATGTATGGTACGTGCGCCGACTGCTAGCACGGACAAAAGAGAGGACACTTCTCTGTTAATTAGCTAGCTATAGCACAATATATGAAACACCTAAATTAACCCCCAAAACCCCCCAAACCCCCCCCCCCCCTTTAAAAAAAACAAAAACCACAGCCACGGAAATGCTGACGTGGATGTTTGATTGGTCCCGGGTGCCACCAACCGACCAAAGGCCCTCCGCCTCGGGCTCACGGACAGGCCACGCGGAGGCCCTTCGTCCCGATTCAATTGAACCGACTAAAGGGTCAGACATTAGATCGACCCTTTTGTCCCGGTTCATGAACCGGGACTAAAGGCCCTCACCAACCGGGACTATAGGCCCTTTTTCTACTAGTGGAGTCCTTTTTCCACTAGGGCAATATTCTCTTCCTCTCAATTAATCGATAAGGTAAATATTTTACCTCCGTTTCGAAAACATTTACCATGGGGCATGCTGTCCACCTGAACAATAGATTATTTCTTTAACGGATTTCTTATGAATGAGCGTTCTGCATAAATTTTTCAAGCGCAACACAGTCCTTGTCGGATTTGCTCACTGTTGCGTGTACACATGGCTGTGATGATTCCATGATCTAACGAAACCACGTGGCAACGCCCGACTTAAAATTAATAAGCCCCGGACAGCAAATAAACATGGTTACAAAAAACAACTTGCGGGTAAGGTAAGCCATACAATTAGAAGAAGCGCAGCTTGAAACGCCGATGCTATCATCCATCATCGGGACTAACACCGGCGAAAACCACAAAGGCCATTACATAAGGAACACTTTCTCGTTCACTGACTTGCCAAACATGGGCACAACACCATACATCTACGTAGCCAAACAGGGCCTTGCTTTGTCGCCCTGATTTGAAGGGCACCACTGCCGACACTCGGAGTGGTTCACCTTTAGAACCCAAATGAGCTATTAGCAACCAGGCTGCCATGGTTTACGGTTGTTGGAGCATACGCGTCATATACATCCTGTAGCCAGTCCCTCCAGTCCCATGTGTACTGTACGACTCCTTTTTCCACTAGGAATCAATTATCATGGGGCATGTTGTCCACCTGAACGAATAGATTATTTCTTTAACTGATATCTCACGGAACGAACGTTCTGTATAATTCTTTCCAGCGCAACACAATCCTTACCGTCGGATTTCCTCGCTGCTGCGTATAGTACACATGGCTGTGATGATTCCATGATCAAACGGAACCACATGGCGACACCCGACTTTAAATTAATAAGAACCAAGCAGCAAATAAACATGCTTAAAAAAACAACTTGCAGGTAAGGCAAGACACACAATTAGAAGAAGCGCAGCTTGAAACGCCAATGGTATCATCCACCGTCGGGACTAGCACCAACAAAAGCCACAAAGGGAGGGGGGGAGGGGGCACCATTATATTACGAACATATCCTCATTCACCGTCTGGCCAAACATGAGCACAACACCATCCATCTATGTAGCCAAACAGGGCTTTGCTTTGTCGCCCTGATTTGAAGGACACCACTGCCGACACTCGAGTGGTTCACCCTAGAACCCAAACGAGCTATTAGCAACCAAGCTGCCATGGGTGGACTTCAGGAATGCCCATCACATAAGTTGAGCTCGTTACGGTAACCACTATCACTATCATTTCAAATCACACATAAGATGAAAGTTGCAAGACATGGTTGCAAATGAAAAGGATGTTGTTGTTGGGGAACGTTGCAGAAAATAAAAATTTTCCTACGGTTTCACCAAGATCAATCTATGAGTTCATCTAGCAACGAGAGAGGAGTGCATCTACATACCCTTGTAGATCGAGCGGAAGCGTTCAAGAGAACGGGGTTGAGGGAGTCGTGACTACGTCGTGATACAAATCACCGATGATCCTAGTGCTGAATGGACAGCACCTCCCGCGTTCAACACACGTCACGGTTGGGAAGACGTCTCCTCCTTCTTGATCCAGCAAGGGGGAGGAGAGGTTGATGGAGATCTAGCAGCACGACGGCATGGTGGTGGATGCAGCAGGGATCTCGGCAGGGCTTCGCCAAGCTCTACGGAGGGGAGGAGGTGTTTGAGAGGGAGAGGGAGGCGCCAGGGGCTAGGGTGTGGCTGCCCTCCCCCCCTCTTTATATAGGGGCCTTGGGGGGGGGGCGCCGGCCCTAGGAGATGCAATCTCCAAGGGCGGCGGCGGCCAAGGGGTGGCTTCCCCCCCAAGCCAAGTGGCACTAGTAGAAAAGGGGGGAATGGCCCAGGCAGGTTCAGCCCATTATTCCCGGTTCTGCCACGAACCGGGAAAAATGGAGGTATTTGTCCCGGTTCGTGAGCCCAGGGGGCGGCCGGGCCACGTGGGCCATTGGTCCGGTTCGTTCGGGACCTTTTGGTCCCGCTTGGTGGGACGAACCCGGGACCAATGGGCCCGGTTTCCTGGCTCCACCACTATTGGTCTGGTTGGTGGCATGAACCGGGACCAAAGGCTTTCCTTTAGTCCCGGTTCATGCCACCAACGGGACCAATGGTGGTGCCTATATATACCTCGGCGCAGAAGCGAGCACACCGCCTGTTTTTTCCGCCGAGGGGAGAGGGCTGGTGGTGCTCTAGCTCACCTCCTATGCACACAAGGTGTTCGATGGAATGCCCGAGCCACACTACTTAAAGTTTCTCCTCTCCAAGCTCGACCGCCAAGCTCCATTTTCCTCAATATTTATCTAGGTTTAGCGGTCCGTCACGCCTGCCCCTGCCTTTCACTGGGCCACGATCACCAGCGCCGATCTCATCGCCGCACCACCGTGGTGAGCCTCTTGTTCTTATCTTCTTCTGAAAGGAAAAATATTCTTACTTGTATGTTTAGATAGATACTTGTATTATTTTCTTACTTTTATTATTGCATCTTATATAGTGCGATGGTTTTGGTATCCACCCCTCGCCGGGTCCTTGTCCACATCTATGATTCGGATGTGGTATATATTATCTTTTCATAACTATTGGTTCATTTATTGTTTATGAAAATTATGCCGACCAACGTGACATAGATTTTATTTATCTAGGAGGTTGTTGAACCGGAAATTCCAACCGACCCAATTGTCGAGAGGTTAAATTTAGTTGAAGAAGAAAACAATTTCTTGAAGGAAAAAATAAAAAAACTTGAGGAGGAGAAGATGATATTGGAGTTGCATGTTGCGTATGTCGTCGATGATCACAAGATCAAGATGGATGCAATGCGCTTGAAGATGAGAAAGATTAGAAAATATGCCATTCATACCGAGGCTTGGTATCATTATGCCGTTGGATCGATTGTTACCTTGGTTGCGATTATGATCGCATTTGTTTTCGCATTGAAATGTTTTACATAGTTCCAATGTATGGTTTAATTAATTTAGATGCTCCGCAGAGCTTTATGTTGTTAGATAAGAACTATGTATGTACTTTGGTTTTTATGTGATGATGAACTTCTATTAATTTGGTCACTTAATTATCTATTCATGATGTTCTGTAATGATTTTTGACACACTTAATTATATATAATGCACGCAGATGAACCGACAATGGATGTACGGTGACAGAATACATTAAGGGCGTGCATGATTTCTCGAAGTGGCTGACGCAAACAAGCAGAATGGTTTAATGTGTTGTCCATGCCCTACATGTGGGAATGCGAAGTCTTACTCTGACCGGAAAATCCTTCACACCCACCTACTTTACAAGGGTTTCATGCCACACTATAATGTTTGGACGAGGCACGGAGAAATAGGGGTTAGGATGGAAGACGGCGAGGAAGAAGAGTACGATGACAACTATGTGCCCGTGAATACGGTGATGCTACTGAACATCAAGATGCACTGCAGACGATGTGCACGATGGTGCTGCAACGGGCGAAGCTGCTGAAGATTAAGAGGAACCAGACGATGTGCCGATGATGATGATCTCCGCCGGTCATTGTCGATGCAAGGACACAATGCGAAAGTCAAAAGGAGAAGCTGAAGTTCGATCGCATGTTAGAGGATCACAAAAAAGGGTTGTACCCCAATTGCAAAGATGGCAACACAAAGCTCGGTACCATACTCGAATTGCTGCAGTGGAAGGCAGAGAATGCTGTGCCTGATAAAGGATTTGAGAAGCTACTGAAAATAATGAAGAAGAAGCTTCCAAAGGATAACAAATTGCCCGACAGTACATACGCAGCAAAGAAGGTCTTATGCCCTTAGGATTGGAGGTGGAGAAGATACATGCATGCCCTAATGATTTGCATCCTCTACCGCGGTGCCTACAAGGATCTGAACGCATGCCGGTATCTGCGGTGCATTGCGGATATAAGATCGCAACGAGATGACCCGGTGATGTTGACGCGAGCCTCCCAGAAGAGGGTTCCTCGAAGGTGATGTGGTATGCTCCTATAATACCAGGGTTGAAACGTCTGCTCGTAAAACGGAGAGCATGCCAAGTTGATGCGATGGCACAGTGAGGACCGTAAGAAAGACGGAAGTTGAGAGCACCGGCTGACGGGTCGCAGTGGAGAAAAATCGAGAGAAAGTACCGGGATGAGTTTGCAAAGGACCCAAGGAACGATGGTTTGCTTTAAGCGCGGATGGCATTAATCCTTTCGGGAGCAGAAAGCAGCAATCACAGCACCGCCTGCGTGACTCTATGTATGTATAACCTTCCTCCTTGGATGTCCAAGAAGCGGAAGTTCATTATGATGCCGCTCATCCAAGGCCCTAAGCAACCCGGCAACGACATTGATGTGTACCTAAGGCCATTAGTTGAAGAACTTTTACAGTGGAATGGAAACGGTGTACGTACCTGGGATGAGCACAAAAGGAGGAATTTGACCTAAAGGCGTTGCTGTTCGTGACCATGGCCCGCTCCTAGTAACCTTTCAGGACAGACAAACAAGGGATACCACGCATGCATGCCCTGTTTACTTGACACCGATAGTATATACCTGGGAAGCTGCAGGAAGAATGTGTACCTAGGCCATCGCCGATTTCTTCCCACCAACCATCAATGTCGAAAGAAAGGCAAGCATTTCAAAGGCGCAGGCAGATCACCGGAAGAAGCCCGCCATGCGCATCGGTGATCACGCATTTTCTATGGTCAATGATTTACACGTAATCTTTGGAAAGGGTCCGGTGGACTAGCTGTTCAATGACGCCGAGAATCACGCACCCATGTGGAAGAAGAAATCTATATTTTGGGACCTACCCTCATCGAAAGACCTAGAGGTCCGCTCGGTTGACGTGATGCACGTGACGAAGAACCTTTGTGTGAACTCGCTAGGCTTCTTGGGCGTGTATGGGAAGACAAAAGATACACACGAGGCACGAGAGGACCTGCAACGCTTGCACGAAAAGAGGGCATGCCTCCGAAGCGGTATGAAGGTCCCGCCACCACGCTCTTTAAAGAAGAGCAAGAAATATTCTTTCAATGCCTGCTCAAGATGAAGGTCCCGATCGCTTCTCGTCAATATAAAGGGAATAATAAATATGCCGGAGAAAAGTTCCGTAACCTAAAGTCTCATGACTGCCACGTGATTATGACGCAATCGCTTCCGGTTGCATTGAGGGGCTTCTCTGGAAAACGTCCAAATTAGCCATTGTGAAGCTATGTGCATTCCTCAATGCAATATCTCGTAAGGTGATCGATCCAGAAATCGCATTACCAATGCTAAGGAGTGATGTGGCGCAATGTCTTGTCAGCTTCGAGCTGGTGTTCCCACCATCCTTCTTCAATATCATGACGCACGTCCTATTTCATCTAGTCGACGAGATTGTCATTCTAGGGCCCGTATTTCTGCACAATATGTACCCCTTTGAGAGGTTCATGGGAGTCCTAAAGAAATATGTTCGTAACCGCGCTAGGCCAGAAGGAAGCATCTCCATGGGCCATCAAACAGAGGATGTCATCGGGTTTTGTGTTGACTTCGTTCCTGCGTTGGAAATATGCCCTAGAGGCAATAATAAATTAGTTATTATTATATTTCCTTGTTCATGATAATCATTTATTATCCATGCTATAATTGTATTGATAGGAAACTCAGATACATCTGTGGGTACATAGACAACACCATGTCCCTAGTAAGCCTCTAGTTGACTAGCTCGTTAATCAATAGATGGTTACGGTTTCCTGACCATGGACATTGGATGTCGTTGATAACGGGATCACATCATTGGTAGAATGATGTGATGGACAAGACCCAATCCTAAGCCTAGCACAAAGATCGTGTAGTTCAGATGCTAAAGCTTTTCTAATGTCAAGTATCTTTTCCTTAGACCATGAGATTGTGCAACTCCGGATACCGTGAGGAATGCTTTGGGTGTACCAAACGTCACAACGTAACTGGGTGGCTATAAAGGTGCATTACGGTATCTCCGAAAGTGTCTGCTGGGTTGGCACGAATCGAGATCGATTTGTCACTCCGTGTAAGCGGAGAGGTATCTCTGGGCCCACTCGGTAGGACATCATCATAATGTGCACAATGTGACCAAGGGGTTGATCACGGGATGATGTGTTACAGAACGAGTAAAGAGACTTGCCGGTAACGAGATTGAACAAGATATCGGATACCGACGATCGAATCTCGGGCAAGTACAATGCCGCTAGACAAAGGGAATTGTATACGGGATCGATTGAGTCCTTGACATCGTGGTTCATCCGATGAGATCATCGTGGAACATGTGGGAGCCAACATGGGTATCCAGATCCCGCTGTTGGTTATTGACCGGAAGAACGTCTGGTCATGTTCGCATGATTCCCGAACCCGTAGGGTCTAAGGCTACACTTAAGGTTCGATGATGCTAGGGTTACAAAGGAAGTTTGTATGTGGTTACCGAATGTTGTTCGGAGTCCCGGATGAGATCCCGAACGTCACGAGGAGTTCCGGAATGGTCCGGAGGTAAAGATTTATATAGAGGAAGTCTTATTTTGGTCGCTGGAAAAGTTTCGCACATTATCGGTATTGTACGGGAGTGCCGAAAGGGGTCCGGGGTCCACCGGGGTCCACCTGCCCCTGGGGCCACATGGGCTGTAGGGGTGCGCCTTGGCCCATATGGGCCAAGGGCACCAGCCCCAAGAGGCCCATGCGCCAAGGAGACTTGGGGAGGGAAGAGTCCAAAGGGGGAAGGCACTGAGGTGCCTTGGGGAGGATGGACTCCTCCCCCTCTGGCCGCACTCCCTTCCTTGGAAGGAAGGAAGGGCAAGGCTGCGCCTCCCCCTCTCTTGCACCTATATAAAGGGAGGGAGGAGGGAAGCCACACCTGAGTCCCTGGCGCCTCCCTCCCTCCCGTGACACCTCCTCCTCTCCCGCAGGTCCTTGGCGAAACCCTGCAGGATTACCACGTTCCTCCACCACCACCACGCCGTTGTGCTGCTGATGGATGGAGTCTTCCTCAACCTCTCCCTCTCTCCTTGCTGTATCAAGGCATGGGAGACGCCACCGGCTGTACGTGTGTTGAACGCGGAGGTGCCGTCTGCTCGGCACTAGGATCATCGGTGATTTGAATCACGACAGTACGACTCCATCAACCCCGTTCACTTGAACGCTTCCGCTTAGCGATCTACAAGGGTATGTAGATGCACTCTCCTTCCCTCGTTGTTGGTTTCTCCATAGATAGATCTTGGTGACACGTAGGAAAATTTTGAATTTCTGCTACGTTCCACAACATCCTGGCCTTAAGAAGATAGGTCTCCCTAAATCGCGGTATGAGGGGAGACTGACTGGAAAAGGCACGCTTGGAAGGGACTCAATAATATGCAGGGACGGATATTCTTGGTCTCAAGCACACTACACAGCTTCTCTGAACTCTACCTTGGTGACCCGTATGTCAATGAACACAAGAACAGTCTGCGCTCCAAACACCCGAGCAAAGGCGACGACTCGGATTACATGTGAACACATCAGACTTTCAGCAGTTGGTTGGAAACACGTCTCGGAGGTGACAGACTGTTTGTGATGAGCTGTACTTGTTGTCCAGGGACCATCTTCGACTGTAATGATTTGGAAAGGATACGAGATAAATGGGAATACATTTTACACGATTGACCAAGATGAAAAGAGCACCGACCAAAACAGCGGTGTCCGCTTTGATGCAAGAACCGACAAGGGAAATGACACATATTATGGTTACATAGTAGACATATGGGAACTTGACTACGGAGTAGATTTTAAGGTCCCTTTGTTTAAGTGCAAGTGGGTCAATCTGTCAGAGGCGGGCTACAGGTGTAGACCCACAATACGGAATGACAACAGTGGATCTGAAAAATCTTGGGTACACCGATGAACCGTTCGTCCTAGCCAATGATGTGGCACAAGGTTATCTATGTGAAGGACATGTCTACCCGACCGAGGAAAAGAAAAGATAAGGAAGCGAATACATCATACAATGAGCCAAAGCGCCACATAGTTCATTCAGAAAAAGGGACATCCTGGGAGTGGAGGGCAAGACAGAAATGTTTGAAGAGTATGAAAAGTTTCATGAAATTCCCCCTTCAAAGTCAAGGCTGACCCAAGCATCCTGATAAACGATGAAGATTATCCATGGTTACGACGCAATAAGCAAACGACACAAGCGAAGAAAAAGTGAAGACCTTCTCCGCAACTATTATGATGATACCATGCCAACTTTGTAATGCATTTAGTATGATACCATTGTCCGCTTTGTACATGCACATGCTATGCCAACTTTTTCAGAGTTCATTTGAAAACTATGAATTTGAAAACCTCGCCAACCGAAGGGCGCCCACACCGGTTTATAAGCCCGTCCCTCTACGCCTTGTTGAGCTCACAAACTTGTGATTCACACAAATTTCAAAGAATTCAAATTTGAAAACTAATGGCACAAACAGAAAGTTTATAATTTTGCTGACCTAAAAGCAAAAAGAATTAAAAAATAAAGCAAAAAACCAAAAGAAAATAAATAATGCAGAAAACAAAACAAAAAACTTGAAAAAAAAAATAGCAACAATAAGTATTTTGTTGTAAGTAGAAACAAAATAAAATAAATAAAGCAACAAAGAAAAAAGTGTTTTCAAATTTGAAAACTAATGGCACTAACAGAAAGTATATATTTTTTCTAAAACTAAAAGCAAAAAGAATTAAAAAATAAAGCAAAAAACAAAAGAAAATAAATAATGCAGAAAACAAAAAAAAAACTTGAAAAAAATAAAAATAGGAACAATAAGTATTTTGTTGTAAGTAGAAACAAAATAAAATAAATAAAGCAACAAAGAAAACAAAAAAGTGTTTTCAAATTTGAAAACTAATGGCACTAACGGAAAGTTTATATTTTTTCTAAAACTAAAAGCAAAAAAGAATTAAAAAATAAAGCAAAAACCAAAAGAAAATAAATAATGCAGAAAACAAAACAAAAAACTGGAAAAATAAAAATAGGAACAATAAGTATTTTGTTGTAAGTAGAAACAAAATAAAATTAATAAATCAAAAAAGAAAACAAAAAAAGTGTTTTCAAATTTGAAAACTAATGGCACTAACAGAAAGTTTATAATTTTTCTAAAACTAAAAGCAAAAAAAATAAAAAATAAAGCAAAAAAACAAAAAAAGTGCCACCTACTGGGCCCCCACGGCCTGAATACGACTAGAAACCCTACCATGGGCCAGGATTCAGCTCATGGAGGCCCAAGAGGGCACACAAAGACAGATTGCACTAGGGCCCGAAAAGCTCGCTTTTAGAGAGGAGCTCGAGAGGGAAGGCGCACCGCACCTTATAAACAAAAAGGTGGCTCCCTCTCAACTAGCGAGGTGGGACTAAACTTTGGGAGCTGGAGCACAAGGCCTTTGGTCCCGATTGGTGGCACCAACCGACTAAAGGGGGCATTGGTACCGGTTCGTGGCACCAATCAGACCAATGCCCTTTAGTCCCGGTTGGTGCCACCAACCGACCAAAGGCCGCCGCTTCCCGCCTCTTTGGGTCTTGAAATTGGCCTTTGGTCCCAGTTGGCGCACCAACCGGGACTAAAGGGGGGCATTAGTCCCGGTTCGTGCCACGAACCGGGACCAAAGCCTTTTCTATATAAGCGTTTTTTCAGATTTCATCGCCAGTTCCCCGCCCCGACGACGCCGCCAGGCTGCCCGAGCTCGCCTCGACGACGCCGTCAGGCTGCCGTCGCCGCTGCCGCCTCGCCCCGCCTGCGTGCTCGCCGTCGCCCCTTGCCCCTGCCCCCTTCTCTGTGGCGCCTCGCCGCCCATTGCCGCCTCGAGTTCCCCACCTCGGCTCGCCGTCGTCGCCGCTCCTCGCCGTCGCCCTGCCCTGCCTCTGTCAAGCGCCGGCGCCCTCGCCTGCCCCCGCGCTGTGAGCCACCGCCCGACTCTTATTTTTTAATTCTTTAATTTTTTTCATATATATATATATAATGTTTATGCTCTGTTTTTTTATTTTTATGCTCTGTTTTTTATGTTTTTGTTCATATGTTGCTATAATGTTCATATGTATGTGGCGCTGTTTTTTTATTTTTATTACTTTAATTTTTTTTGTTCATATGTGATTTATATGTGTATGTGGCTATAATGTATATGTGTATGTGAACAATACAAAAGATAGTTTTTTAGAAAAATTAGGATTTTTTTCTGTTCATAGATTTTTTTGGTGATATTAATCATTGTAAATATGCAAATGTTTGTATATTCATATGAACAATGAATTAGGCAATGCTACTTCATGTATTTTTAAGAAGGAAGAAGAAGAAAAAGAATGAGAGGAAAAGGAAATAAGAAGAGGAAGAAAGGAGAAGAAGAGGGAGAGGAAGAAGAGGAGAAATAAATAAGAAGAAGAAAAAGAAGAAAGAAGAGGAGAAGAAAGGAATAGAGGAGAAGAAGAAAAAATGAAAAAATTCTATTTTTCTTCTTCTCCTCTATTCTTTTCTTCTTCTCCTCTTTTTTTCTTCTTTTTTTCTTCTTCTTCCTTCTTCCTTCTCCCTCTTTTCTTCCTTTTCCTTATTTTCCTTTCTCGAGGGATAAGAAGAAAAAGAAGAGGAGAAGAAGAAAGAAAGGAATAGAGGAGAAAGAAGAAACTTCGACACAAGGGGGGGGGTACCGATACCCCCTCCCCGATAACATTATTTTCCCATGTATATGTATGTCGCGTCGTTGTCGATATAACGAGGGTGTCGAGGGTCGGGAACTAGGGTAGAGGGTCGAGGGTCGTTAAGGGGTCAAGGGTCGAGGGTTTCAGGGTCGAGGGTTCGAGGGATCGAGGGTCGAGGGTTCCAGGGTCGTCTAGGGGTCGAGGGTTCCAGGGTCGTCGAGGGTTCGAGGGGTCGAGAGAGGTTTCGTAGTGTCAAAGTATTGAAGAAATCCATGGCTTCATCATTAGCCGAAGTAACGAGGCATGATGGTGCAAAGTCCTCCAAAGTTATTTCGAATGGAGTCCCGGATAGGATAATTTGCCTTTTTGTACCTAATTTCAGCAAAGGCCTTCCAAATAAAGATATTCGGAAGGTTCTGCTGAAGTTTGTACCAAAAAGCTAATTATCCTACACCGGGACTCCGCTCCAAAATAACTTTGGAGAGCTTCACCATCATGCACTCACATACTTTCGCCAATGATGAAGACATGGTTTTGTTGAATCCTTTGACACTAGGCAACCTCCCGACCCCTCGGCGATCCTCGACCCCTTGACCTCGACCGCCGGGCGATCCTCGACCCCTTGACCTCGACCGGCGATCCTCGACTTTGATAAAAAGAAGAAGAAGAAGAGGAGAAGAAAGAATAGAGGAGTTCTTCTCCTCTATTCTTTCTTCTCCTCTTTTTTTCTTCTTCTTCCTCTTTTTTATCGGAACGAGGGTCGCCGAGGGTCGCCGAATCGCAGAGGAAACCCCAATTAAATAGCAAGTATCGTCATTGCCAGAGATACATGTGGCCACCCCTCCTTGAAGCGTTCTCGAGGCCACCCCTAGCCCTTGAAGCGTTGTCGAGGCCAATTCAAACCCTAGAGAAGCAGCGCCGAGGCCACTAATTAATATGATTCCTTATTGTGATTAGCTAGCTAGTTCTACGCTTGCCACTAATATATCCATATCTGTCATGTTTGAATAATAATTGCCATGTTGTAAATATTTGTAGAAACTATGGACACCCCGCCACGAGACGAAGCACAAGAAGCATTGTTGAGGGACATAATCGCACAAGGAAGTGATGCTGCCTCGCTCATTGATGTTTGTCAACGACAACGATGGTCTGGAAGGAGAGGGTGAAGAAGCGGTAGCTATGATTTACATGGCTCTGGCGACCCAATGCCGGTGCAAGAAGGAGAGGGTGAAGAAGTAGACCGTGAGGACGGCTCCGGTGATCACCAAACCGAGTCCGCCAGTATATATATTAGTTAAGCCTGTCTTGACTAGCTAATTGATGCATTCATTGTTTTGGTATGTACACATATTAATGAACTCTCGACTTTGTTCTTTTTTCTAGCCCTCCGAATCGAGCACAACTTTGGTAAAGAGACGAGGCCCGAAGAAAAAGTTGAGCTCGGATGAAAAGTTTGAGATCATACAAATCGCGCGCGTCGGCCAACCGATTGAACCCTACCGGACAAAGAAGGCATTTGTTGCTCGGTCGCGGGTTCGGTTAGGGACAAGATCCCGATCAGCACCCACCAATGGTATAAGCTTAAGAACGAAGACCCTGAGGTGTCTTATGTCAATGATATGCGTAAAAATGATCTTTGGACCGAAATGAAGTCAAATTTGACCCTACCGCCAGAGGATGATCTCGAGAAGCCAGTTATAGAGCCATTAATCAAGTCTTTTGCTCTAAAGAAGATGGCAGACCTATTCAGGAATTGGAAGAAAGACCTCAATAGGTATGTCGAAAAAAATGAGACACCAGAATTCAAGGGCCAATATGAGAAGATCGTAGATGATCGCCCGCATTTGTGGCCCACAAGACATCGGAAAAGAGTAAAAAGATGTCGGCGACAAACAAGAGAAATGCTGCGAAGAAGAAGCTTCACCATCGCACGGGTCGTGGTTACATCGTAGCTTTGGCCTAAGTGGGCCAAGGCTGAGAATGATCTGCTTGATAAAGGGATCGAACCAGAGACAATGAATCGCCAGACCGTTGCGGACTTGGTTCTTCGGGCCGGGCGGATCCTTGGACCCTATAACAGGAAGTGCATTTGGACGGACGAACAATTGGACATACCACCAAGAGGCTTCAAAGAATATATCGAAGCAGCGCAAGAAGGGACGTTCGTTCGGACAGGGAGAAGGACGAGCTCACAATGGCCTCGGCAATCCCGAGCACCCCGGACGGACACGAGGCACGCCAGTTCGCTTCGTGGAAGGCTGGATTTCCGGACGCAGGGGTTACAAAACCCGTGGAGAGGAGGAAGAACTGGAGCAGAGCCAACTGCAGCGCTGCACGAAAGGGTAATGGGGCTAGAGGAACGAGAAGCGTATCGCAGCAAAGCGACCTGCCAAGCTTCCCCGGTTACCCCGCCATCTCGGCGGAGAAGCGGCGTGGCTTCCACCGAAGCTGCTTCAAATGAGCATGCCTTGACGCCTCGCCAGCCTATCCTGCGGATGCTATCACGGAGTCTCAAAATTGCCACCTTATGGCGGAATGGAGCAATTTGAAGGTCAAGGCGGCCGTTATTCTGTTTATCCTACTAAACCCGACTCAACTTTTCACCGCCGCCGATTCCGTATGATATGCTAAGGTGATGGTGGATGAAACAACGGAGGATTTGAGGACCTCGGCTTGACCACCCTACCGGTGAAGGGGAGTATCGACCGGGTTACGCTCAAGACTCCATGCCTATGGCGGAAGGATCTCATCAACCTTACGAATCGGACGCCTCCGCCTCCTCCTCCTCCTCCTCCCGTGAGTCAGGCACTCCGCCTCCTCCACCGCCTCCTCCTCCGCGAGTGATGATCAGGCACTCGGCCGGCTCCTTCTTCGGGCGTGGCGGCACTCCGCCTCCTTCTCCGCCTGCGCCCAGCCGAGCAGCGCCTCCTCCTTCTTCGCCTCGTCGGCAAGGGCGGAAGTGACCCGTCGCCGCTCCGGCTGCTCCGGTGCGTCGTAGTCCTTCTCCTCCGCCTCGTAAGCAAGGAAAGAAGACATCCGCCTCCGCCTCCGCCGGGCGTCTTCAGCAAAGTACAGCCAAAGGCGGAGGAGATACAGATTCGGTCCTTCTCAAGACTCTGCAGGAAGTTACTGCACGAGAGGAGCGAGGAGGAAAACGCGAAGATCGCGCAGCATCAAGTGGATGACTGGTTTCAAGGATTGAAAGCAAAGAGACATCCACCTCCGGAGGAGAAGGTAGATCCGTGAAAGCGAAGCGCACTCCGCCGCCCGACAAAACCACCCAAGTCTCTGTCGAAAGGCAACTATGAGCGCATTATTGGAAAGGCATTTGCCGAAGCGGAGAGGTCGGGAAGTACTAAAAGTGATCAAAGGATGAAAGAACGACGAGCTGGGAAACAAATTGCCCAGCTCGGCGAACAAGCGAAGCAATCGTGCCCCCCGCTCAAGGTGCCTGCTAGCGACATCGTCGATCCGAGGAAGGTGCCCGGTTATGGCAATCCTGCAGATTACCTGCCCGACGATGTACATGATGATTTCTTGGAGGTGCAGATACAAAGATACAAGTACGGGAAGCCTCTCGTCAAAGATGAAAGTTCTCTATCAACGATGATGCGGAGATTGCATGATTGGTACATGAAAACCTGCAAAGAGTCCGAGGGGAGGAGTACTTTGTATGTGAGAGTTAAAAGGAGCATGACCTCCTTGGAATTGAACTGTTGCCTATTCCATTTGAGGAGTTCTATCAGTTTTTCAATCAATTGGCCCTCGATAAAGCAACGGTCACCTGCTACTGTCTGTAAGTAGTACTACTTCTGTCATTAAGTCTCCCTATATAACTGTCACGACCGGTCTTTCAATAAAATATTTATTGAGAGACCGATCTTTTAATTCCAGTGTGAAGAGATATCCTCCATACTGGTAGACAAAACCTTGATACAGTAAGCCAGTAGCATTCAATATAGTACAGGGTCGAGCTGAAGTTGCTCAACAAATTATTACAAGCACGCCAATAATTATACATAGTGGCGGATATGACACAGTGAAGTGGGGTGGCTTACTACTGACTCGAGAATAAAAGTGATAGGTGGATTATCACAGTGGAGTGGATAATAGGTCTACTAGACTGGGGGCTCATCAAGCGTCGATGCGAGGCTCGATGAATTTATTTGGGTAGCGGAAGCGGATATAATACAATGACCAAATCCGAGTCGCACGAGATCGACCCACTCCTCTAGGCGTCGGACTCGCTATCGAACTCTTCATCCATGAGATCGCCTTCGTCACAAGATTCCGCCAAATCAACAAGCCGTGAGTACTTTGAAAGTACTCGCAAGACAGTTCGGACAATAGATATAACAAATGCATGCATGAATACGTCATGAGTAATTCAACAATGCATATTTAAATCAGCAAAACGAGGTAAGTAAAAGGGAGTCGGCGGTAGTCCGCTCGAAAACCCAAAAAAAAGTAAACTGAAAACCGATCGGGCGTCTGAAGCGACACCTCGAAGGGTGAACAAAAAGTAAAACATGCTGCAGTCGGGCGTCTAAGCGACACCACATAAAGGGCTTATATTGAAAGAAAAGACATGCATGCCACGATCCGGATGTCGAGCGACATCACGTAAAACGGCTTATATCAAAAGTAAATAAATAAAATGTCATGATGGACGTCTGGCGACGTCACGTAAAGGGCTTATATCAAAAGTAAATAAATAACAATGTCATGATCGGATGTCTGGGCGACGTCACAGAAAGGGCTTATATCAAAAGTAAATAAATAACAATGCCGCAGTCGGACGTCTGGGCGACGTCACAGAAAGGGCTTATATCAGCAGTAAATAAATAACGATGCCGCAGTCGGACGTTTCGGCAACATCACAGAAAGGGCTTATATCAAAGTAAATAAATAACAATGCCGCAGTCGGATGTCTGGGTGACATCACAGAAAGGGCTTAAATTCATTATTCATAACCTGCAAGAATTAATGCTCACCGGTAAATATTCAACACGTGATAAATAACGGTTTAGTTCTTTCACCGAATTAAACGTTAACCGGACTTAATACTCATGTGGCTCACCAGAGTTTTTGTCACCAAGACTGACTCTTGACATGATAAGATAAACACAGAACTTGGATGTGGATAAGATGATTCAAAAGAATTATTGACTCGCAGAGTTTGTACTTGGAAAGCCCACAGCCAACGGATTCCGTAGTCGCGAAGGACTAGTTCCGTTCTGATATTTCGAAGAAACACATCTAACCAAAGACACACCCATCCAACCTCAAGGTGTCAGGATCACCCTAGACATCGCTCACGAGAAACTTTGAGATGTGGAGATCACAATCTCGAATAGCATGGGATCAAATTTTTATACGCGCTCTAAGGGTGCCCCCTCTCGGTCCCAACCGAAACACCCATGCCCCTGACCGGATGATAGGCTTTAATCCAGGGCCATGGAACCCTCATCCCGGCCTCTCGATTTGGTGTGTACCAGAAGCGGTTTGCAACTTACTAAGCCGTATCCCTACGGAAAAACGTGTGGTAGTACCGAGGGTAAACGGACGAACTGGACTGATTTATGTTGACACTGGGTCAACGGTCGGGCATAAGACTGCATGCTACAACACTGCCATCTTATCCATTTCCATGCCAACTCATGGCCATGCAACTAGTTTCCAACAACTCATGGATTTCCGAAATTCACTTGTCTCAACTTTTTATATGATAAAACTTTCATCGAGATGCTCATGAACATGCCATGACACTAATATATGCAAACATGCCCAAACACTCATCATATCAAAATTTCAAACATGCTTGCCTTGTTCGGAGTAGTCGGGGCCTAGCTCGGTGAGATTCGCGGTTCCGTCACCTCCTTCGGTATCTACGGCATTCAAAAATACACGCACTATGGTAAATACATTGGGGTGCACAAAAATATTCCAAATATTTTTCAAATAAATCTGATAAAAAACTAGACAAAATTTTGAAGAAGACAGAAAAAGGATCACTCAAACATCCTTTCCTGTTTAAAAGTTATAAGAGTTTTGGTCCAAGGACCTTTTCGTAATGAAACGAAACTTCCTGTGGGGCTAAGCGTAAAAGTCCAGAAAACGATTCAAACTGGAAAGCGCATTTTGCCAGAATACGCCTTCAGAAAACGGTTCGTTTAAAACAGACGAGAGGCTGACGGGCGGGTCCCACCCGTCATGTTTGAAAATTAGAAAAGGGGGAACAGGGCTCGTCGGCGCCCGAGGGCTGCGGTGGTCGCCGGCGGCGATCCACGGCGAGGCAAGGAGATCGATTGGTACCTCCGTACTCGTGCATCATTCCGCGTCGATGGGTGGTGGTGGTGGTCGCCGGCGAAAGCACCGTGGTCGACGGCTGCCTGCTCCGGGCGACGGCGGTTTGGGAGGGGTTGGATCTCGCCGGAGAGTGCTGCGAAGGGCAAATTGAAGAAGGGGTTAGACTCCTGGGTGCTCGAGAGGGTTGCTGATGAGGTTAAGGTGCCGGGGACGGCCTCACCGGAGTGAATCGAGGTGGAGGCCGAGGGGGAACGGGGCGGCCGGAGTTGGGGGAGGAGACCTGCTCGAGGTCCTCCTAGTGGCCTGGCGGAGTGTTGGTGAGGTGCAGGGAGGGTGCATGCTCGAGGGCAAGCTCGGGGCCCCTTTTTATAGGCGATCCACGGTGATGGCCGTGAACGGAGTTTTCCGGCGAAGTTTACGATGGTGCAGGGCTTGGTCGGGGTGGTTTAGTGATTGATCGTCGTCGTGGAGGTCCACTGGCTCCGTTTTGGCACTAAACGAACTTAGAGGAGGAGCTGTGGGGTGGTTCGACGGAACGGGGCGGCGCGGGCCTGTCGGCGACAGAGGGCGTGCCCTGTGCTTGCCGGGCCACGACGACGGTGCAGCGGGGGTGCGCTGGCATGCCTGAGCCACGCGGAGGGCCAGGGAACAAGGGGCGGCGCCGGTGGTGTGGCGAGCAGGCTCAGCCCTCGCTGGCCGCCACGGTGGCGCAGCCCACCGCAGAAACCGCCAACGCCATGCGAGGCTCGGCCACACCGACGCCAAAGATCGTCAAGGGGCGTCACGGAGCTCCGGCCAGGAGGAGAGGTTGCACGCAACGTGCGAGCGCACTGCTGATAAAGTGATCGATCTCAGCGACACCGAACCTCTGAATCTCTGAATTTCTCTGAAAGTGCAAAGTAGCAAAGGCAGGCGTGTGTTCGATGTAATGACTTTGGCATGTGGGGATTTTTCCTTGAGTTGATTTTTTGGTGGAGTGGCCTCTCATTGCATCTGGGGCTGCCTGAATTTTGGTGGAATTTTTGGAGAAGAGGAGATATGAATTTCACCAAATTTGGCAAATCTGGTTCAAACTTATGCGAAGCTGAAACTTGAAAATTTTGAAAAGAAGAAGAGTGGATCTTGATGGTTCTAGGTTGTGGTTACCAAGGACTATCCAGAGGAGTTGGTTTGAGGTCGAACTCAAAGGCATTTAGGTACTTGCTTTGCAAATCACCTAGGCTCAAAATAATGGACAGAATTGTTTTGGGAAAAGAAACAAATGAAATAAAATTCAAGAATGAGTTGGAACTGTTGTGACAGAATATTTGGATTGCCCCAAAGTGGAAGTAGGGTTTTTGGGAGGTTTTACCATATGAGGCATGGTAAAATCATGAGTGGTTTCAATATAAGAGAAGACTCAAGAATTCCTAGGGTTTTCTTATTAAAAGAAAATAAATCCAAAAATTTAAATTTGGGAAGAGGGCAAATGTAAGAAAGGTTTTAATAACCAACACTAGGGTTGAAGAAGATGCCAAATTAAAAACCTTGCCAAAGGAGAAAAAGTTTTGAGAGAGATTTTTGGAAGGGTTTTAAAAGACCTACAGAACCAATAAAGTTTTTAAAGAAAACCAACTAAAAATCTTTGGAGTGTCACAACACCTTCCCCCTTAGGAAAAATCTCGTCCCCGAGATTTCAGCTAATTCTCAAACAAGTGTGGATGTTCTGCTCGAAGGAAATCCTCTCTTTCCCAAGTGGCTTCACTCTCGGTGTGATTGCTCCTCTGAACTCTGAAAAACTTGATGGTTTTCTGTCGGGTCCTCCTTTCGCACTCCTCTAATATTTTTACCGGATGTTCCCGATAGGTGAGGTCTGGTTGCACGCCAATGTTTTCATGGGGTACTTGCTTCTCCGGGTTGCTTACGCACTTCCTTAATTGGGAGACATGAAACACGCCGTGGATATCGGATAATTCTTCTGAAGTCTAGCTGGTAGGCTACCGTGCCTCTTCGTGCCACTCACGCAGAATGGTCCAATGAATCTTGGTGCTAGCTTCCCTTAATCTTGAATCGCTGCAGGCCTCTCATAGGAGATACTCAGAGGTACACAAACTCACCGGTTCAAACTGATCCCACGGTGTTTCGACCATAATAACTCTTCCGTCGGCTTTGAGCTGTTTTGAGTCGGTTCCTGATTAGCTTGACCTTTTCTTCGCCTCTTTGAGCATGTCTGGGTCAAGATACGGCTGTCACCAGCCTCTCGACCAATTGAGCGGGTACGACATCTCCGCCTGCATAAGGCTTCAAAGGGTGCCATCTCAGATCGGCTCGTAATCGTTGTTGTATGCAAACTCACGTATGGCAAGCTTTCCTCCCAACTGGTTCCATAAGTGAGGACACATGCTCTCGGCATGTCTTCTAGAATTTGGTTTACGCGCCGCTTTGTCCGTCGGTCTGGGGTGGTATGTCTTCAAGGCTAGCTGAGTTCCGAGAGCTCGCTATGTGATCCCCAAAATCTGGAGATGAATTGTGTGCCCTCGTCAGATATTATAGTCTTTGGAACTCCAAGCGCATTTATACGGGAGAGATAAAGCATGGCAAGCTTCGAGTGGTGTGAGTTGTCTTCACGGGATGAAGTGTGCTACTTTAGTCACCTATCGCTGATGACCCATATGGCATCATGTCGTTGTCGTGACCGAGGTAGCCCAACAATGAAATCCATTCCAATCTCGTCCCATTTCCATTCGGGTATCTTATTTGGTTGCAATAGTCCGGCCGGTTTCTGGTGCTCGGCCTTGATGCGTTGACATGAGTCATAGCATGCAATAAACGTGGCTATGTCCCTTTTTATAAGGTGCCACCAAAATGTCTCCTGAAGATCCTTGTACATTTTTGTTCCTCCAGGATGGATTGAATACGGGGCGGTGTGGCCTTCAGCTAAGATTTGCTGTTTAAGGTCATTAATATTTGGTACGCAAAGTCTATGTCCGTACCACAATATTCCCTGCTCATCGATAATCTAATTCGAGGCCTTGCCCAAGCTTACTTTCCGTTTAATGCCTTCAATGCTGGGGTGCCCATGCTGAGCTTATTTAACTCTCTCTATTAGGGTAGGCTGTATTTCCAAATTCGACACACTGCCTTCGGTGACCATCACCAAGTTGAGTTTAGCAAATTCCTGCTGGAATTCGGGTTTCATGTTTGGTAGGCTGTCGTTGTTCGGACTGGGGTTCCGACTTAGTGCATCTGCTACAACATTTGCCTTGCCTGGATGGTAGTGGATCCCGACATCATAATCCTTCACTAATTCTAACCAGCGTCTTTGCCGTAAATTCAGTTCCGGTTGCGTGAAAATATACTTGAGGCTTTTATGGTCTGTGTACATTTCACAACGATTTCCAAGTAAAAAGTGTCTCCATTCCTTGAGTGCATGAATAACTGCTGCTAATTCCAGGTCATGAGTAGGAGAAATTTCCTCATTCTTGCGAAGTTGTCTGGAGACATATGCGACTACCTTGCCTTCTTGCATCAATACACACCCGAGCCCCTTTCGGGATGCGTCGCAATATACCTCAAAAATTTTGTGTATGTCTGGCACAATTAATACTGGTGCTGTTGTTAATTTCCTTTTTAGTTCTTGGAAACTTTTCTCGCAAGCCTCCGTCCATTCAAACTTCTTGTCTTTCTTGAGTAATTGCGTCATCGGCTTTGCTATTGTGGAAAATCCTTCAATGAATCTTCGTAGTAACTCGCCATTCCCGTAAAACTTCGCACGTCCGTTACGCTGGTTGGTGGTTTCCACCAAGTACGGCCTTGATTTTTTCCGAGTCTCACGGCAATACCTTCTTGGGTCAAGAAGTGGCCCGTAAAACCTACATCTTAGCCAAAATTCAGACTTGCTGAACTTGGCGTATAATTGATGTTTCCTGAGTTCTCCTAGTACAATTCGGAGATGTTCAGCGTGCTCTTCTGGTGTCTTGGAGTATATCAGAATATCGTCGATGAATACCACAACAAACTTGTCCATAAATTTCATAAATACTTTGTTCATGAGGTGAACAAAATATGTGGGGGCGTTCGTCAAGTCCAAATGGCATTACTGTGAACTCATACAATCCGTATCTAGAGGTGAAGGCTGTCTTGGGAATATCTTCCGTATGCATTTCTTTTAATTGATGGTATCCCGACCTTAAGTCAATTTTTGAGAATACCTTGGCTTGAGCGAGCTGATCAAACAAATCATTTATTCGCGGCATCGGATATTTGTTCTTGATTGTGACCATGTTTAGTGATTGATAGTCGATACACAATCTCAGTGTTCCATCCTTCTTCTTGGCAAATAAAATTGGTGAACCCCAAGGTGAGGAGCTGGCTCGTATATATCCTTTGTCCAATAATTCTTTTATTTGCTTCTTCAATTCTACCAATTCAGATGGTGCCATTCTCAGACGGTTTCTTGAATATGGGGCGGTTCCGGTGCTAGCTCAATGCTGAATTCTATCTCTCGGTCTGTGGCATGCCCGGTAGTTCTTCGGAAATACGTCTGAAATTCACACACCATCGAACCTTTCTTAATTCAGAAATATCCACCTTGTTCAATCTCGGTCGCCGGGATATTTTTCTTTCTTTGGTTGAAACTTTTATTGTCTTCCCGTGGTGGTGGGTGAGAATCACGGTCCGATTGAAGCAGTCAATAAATCCTTTGTTGGTGGTTAGCCAATCCATCCCTAAGATGACATCCAAATTCTTTATTTTCCAACACAATAAGGTTGGCGTGAAACTTCAATCCTTCAAACTCAATAACCACACCTTGGCAATAACTCGGGTAACTTGCTTAATCCGGGGACTTGACGATCATAGATTTTTCCAAGGGAAGCATCGAAAATTATTTTGCAAGGCAAAACTTTTCGAAACGAATGAGTGAGAAGCTCCAGAATCAAACAAAACCATGGCAGGTATTGTGTCGACAGGAAACGTACCGAGTACGATATCCGGGGCATTCTGTGCTTCCTCTTTCGTCACGTGGTTCAGATGACCCTTCCTGTGGTTGTTATTGGGGTTGAAATTGTTTCACTTGGGTGCTGAATTATTTCCATCGTTGTTCGGCTTTGGGGTAGAGTTCCTTGGTTTGGGACACTGTTTGGCATAGTGCCCTTCTTCTCCACAGGCGTAGCAAGTAACGCCTGGGCGATACGTGAACTCCTTGTCCCTCGCATGGAAATTCTTGACTGGGCGCGAGATGTTTGTCATGGGTTTGTGTGTCCCACCTTTCTGAAAATCTGTCTTGCTTCGATGGTTGCGAGCAAGATTAGTCTGGTCCCTTTTTCGTTTGCGGAAATCCTCCAGCCGCGCTCTCTCATTTTCCAAGGTAATGGCCTTATCCACCGGTGTCTTGAAATCTGGAAAGGTGTGCACAACCAGTTGGCATTTAAGCGCGGGCGCCAGACCGTCTAGGAACTACTCCATCTTCTTGTTTTCAGACATACGTTCTTTGTTGGCGTAGCGAGATAATAGAGTAAACTGACTGTTGTATTCTGACACTGTCATGGTCCTTTGTTTGAGGTCATCAAATTCTCTCTTCTTGATCTTCATAAGACTTTTAGGAATATGCGCCCCACGAAAACCTTCTTTGAACTCCTCCCAAGTTATATTATTTTCGTTGGGGTGCATGTGTAGGAAGTTTTCCCACCATGATGCAGCTGCTCCAGTGAGATAGTGCGGTGCATATAGCACTTTCTCGAGGTCTGAACACTGTGCAATAATTAATTTCCTTTCTATGTCTCGAAGCCGCCTTCGCCTCAAGAGGTTTGTCAAGATGGGAAAATGTTTGGGGACGCGTCTTCAGAGCTCGAGATAACTTGGATTGTTGCTGATACTGTCCCACGGTGGTTTCCCACATTGATGACTTGGTTCATTATCTCCCTGATGTTGTTGCTGACTTTGCTCATAAAGGCGGCACATTTGGGAAAGTGCTGTTTCACGTTCTGTTGACTCGATTGTCCCCTGTGTGACATTGTTGCTTGGTTGTGTGCCATAATTTTCCTCCTGGCGGAGTTGGCATGGAAGCGCCCAAGGACGCAGACATTTTTCACTCCGAGGATACATTTTGTGAAACTCATAAGAAAAAGAAATTGAGTCGCAAAAGTCAATAAATTCATGAAGACGGAAGAAGTCTCAAATGCTCCAAGATTTTTCAAGAGAATAAACGCTATGCACGGAGAAGGACTGCTCATTACATATCTTACACGCAAGCAGTAATTATACAATACATCACTCAGGATATGCGTACATAATCCTGACATGTTATTTAGGCTAGTGCACTTCTCCAGTTCCTACATGATGCGCAAACAAGCTACTTCTCACAACCTATGTACATATAGACATATCATACAGAGCGGTACATCGTGATGGCGGCTAAGCGTACTCAGTCGGAAGAGATGGTGAGGATCTCCTTTGCCCTGCCGAGGGTGAGGCGTAGAGAGGCTGGGGACTCAACCTCCTCCTTGCTAATAGGCTCCAGACGTGAAGTGCTGCCCTGAGTAGATGAAGCGGGTGCCCTATGTGGAACGACACGGACAGGAGTGGGCGCCATGGGTGGTGCAGAGTGGACTGGTGTTGGCGCAATAACTTGGTTGAATTCTTCGGTGGACGGCAGGCGACGAGCAAAGGGCGGGAGTGGTAGGGGCATAAGATGCTGAGGATGAGACGAAAGTCAGTGGCAGTGCCGTGTGCAGGAGCTCCCTCCTGTTGGCGGTACAGCCATGGACTGAGTCCATGCGGGCAGCCACGAAGTCATCCACCAGGTTGTCGAAAGCTGCTTCCAGAGCTCGGAGATACCCGACGAGCATCTCAAAAGCCTCGTCTCGCTCTCCTCTGGGGCAAGAGTATGAGTTGTGGCAGGCGTACTGCACGTGGCATGGAAGGTAGCGGTAACGACGAGTCTGCATCAACGGCAGGACTTCCCTGAGACGAGCTATCGCCTCAGGGGCTGCCATCTGCATCGCATGCTTCTCCGTAGGCATGGCTCTTCCCAAGAACCGGAAGCGGCGTAACTCAACACGCCCTCCTTGAATTGCACCGCCTTTGGTGCATGGTCGACGGCCGCGTTGATCTTGTGCTAATAGAGTGTGAAGATCGGGCGCATGGATGGCCCCATCGCGACCTGGACGATGAAGGAGAGAAGCTTGACAAACCCATCGGGCTCAAGCTATAACATCTGAGACTACGCAGCTTGTTGCCGCCATCTACAAAAGTAGGCAGAAATTCTGAATGGTCGATCATAAATCTATGCCGATCGTCGAAAATGACTACATTTGCAAAATATGAATTAGTTCTATTATGCTAATAACCTATTAGCAATCGCACCTAGTGGTTTCCTACAGTCAACCTGGCTCTGGTACCAAGCTTGTCACGACCGGTCTTTCAATAAAATATTTATTGAGAGACCGGTCTTTTAATTCCAGTGTGAAGAGATATCCTCCATACTGGTAGACAAAACCTTGATACAAGAAGCCAAGAGCATTCAATATAGTACAGTCGAGCTGAAGTTGCTCAACAAATTATTACAAGCACGCCAATAATTATACATAGTGGCGGATATGACATGATGAAGTGGGGTGGCTTACTACCGACTCGAGAATAAAGTGATAGGTGGATTATCACAGTGGAGTGGATAATAGGTCTACTAGACTGGGGCCTCATCAAGCGTCGAGGCGAGGCTCGATGAATTTATTTGGGTAGCGGAAGTGGATATAATACAATGACCAAATCCAGGGTCGCACGAGACTGACTGGGACTCCTCTAGGCGTCGGACTCGCTATCGAACTCTTCATCCATGAGATCGCTTTCACAAGATTCCGCCAAATCAACAAGCTGTGAGTACTTTGAAAGTACTCGCAAGACAGTTCGGACAATAGATATAACAAATGCATGCATGAATACGTCATGAGTAATTTAACAATGCATATTTAAATCAGCAAAACGAGGTAAGTAAAAGGGAGTCGGCGGTAGTCCGCTCGAAAACCCCAAAAAAAGTAAACTGAAAACCGATCGGACGTCTGAAGTGACACCTCGAAGGGTGAAAAAAAGTAAAACATGCCGCAGTCGGGCGTCTAAGCGACACCACATAAAGGGCTTATATTGGAAGAAAAGACATGCATGCCACAGTCGGACGTCGGAGCGACATCACAGAAAGGGCTTATATCAAAAGTAAATAAATAACAATGCCGCAGTCGGACGTCTGGGCGACGTCACAGAAAGGGCTTATATCAAAAGTAAATAAATAACAATGTCATGATGGACGTCTGGCGACTTCACATAAAGGGCTTATATCAAAAGTAAATAAATAAAAATGTTATGATCAGACGTCTGGCGACGCCACGTAAAGGGCTTATATCAGCAGTAAATAAATAACGATGCATGATGGACGTCTGGGCGACATCACAGAAAGGGCTTATATCAAAGTAAATAAATAACAATGCCGCAGTCGGATGTCTGGGCGACATCACAGAAAGGGCTTAAATTCATTATTCATAACCTGCAAGAATAAATGCTCACCGGTAAATATTGAACACGTGATAAATAACGGTTTAGTTCTTTCACCGAATTAAACGTTAACCGTACTTAATACTCATGTGGCTCACCAGAGTTTTTGTCACCAAGACTGACTCTTGACATGATAAGATAAACACAGAACTTGGATGTGGATAAGATGATTCAAAAGAATTATTGACTCTGCAGAGTTTGTACTGGAAAGCCCACAGCCAACGGATTTCCGTAGTCGCGAAGGACTAGTTCCATTTACGGTATTTCGGAAGAAACACATCTAACCAGTACACACCCATCCAACCTCACGGTGTCAGGGATCACCCTAGACATCATTCACAAAAAACTTTGAGACGGGGAGATCACAATCTCGAATAGCATGGGATCAAATTTTTAAAGCCTTGGCGCTCTAAGGGTGCCCCCTCTCGGTCCCAACCGAAGCACCCATGCCCCTGACCGGATGATAGGCTTTAATCCAGGGCCATAGAACCCTCATCCCGCCTCTCGATTTGGTGTGTACCAGAAGCGGTTTGCAACTTACTAAGTCAGTATCCCTAGGAAAACGTGTGGTAGTACGGGAGGGTAAACGGACGGAATCGATCGATTTATGTTGACACTGGTCAATCTGGTCGGGCATAAGACCGGCATGCTACAACACTGCCATCTTACCCATTTCCATGCCAACTCATGGCCATGCAACTAGTTTCCAACAACTCATGGATTTCCGAAATTCACTTGTCTCAACTTTTTATATGATAAAACTTTCATCGAGATGCTCATGAACATGCCATGACACTAAAAGATGCAAACATGCCCAAACACTCATCATATCAAAAGTTCAAACATGCTTGCCTGGTTCGGAGTAGTCGGGCCTAGCTCGGTGAGATTCGCGGTTCCGCCACCTCCTTCAAAGATTCACGGCATTCAAAAAATACACGCACTAACGTAAATACCATGGGGTGCACAAAAATATTCCAAATATTTTTCAAATAAATCTGATAAAAAAACTAGACAAAATTTAGAAGAAGACGGAAAAAGGATCACTCAAACATCCTTTTCTGTTTAAAAGTTATAAGACTTTTGGTCCAAGGACCTTTCTGTAATGAAACAGAAACTTCCTAGGGGGCTAAGCAGAAAAGTCCAGAAAACGATTCAAACTGGAAAGCGCATTTTGCCAGAATATGCCTTTAGAAAACGGTTCGTTTAAAACAGACGAGAGGCTGACGGGCGGGTCCCACCCGTCAGGTTTGAAAATTTAAAAGGGGGAAACAGGGTTCGTCGGCGCCCGAGGGCTGCGGTGGTCGCCGGCGGCGATCCACGGCGAGGCAAGGAGATCGGTTGGTAGCTCTGTGCTCGATTGCATCATTCAGCGTCGATGGGTGGTGGTGGTGGTCGCCGGCGAGCACTTTGGTCGACGGGCGGCCACAGCTCCCGGACGGGCGGTTCGGGAGGGGTTGGATCTCACGGAGAGTGCCGCGAAGGGCAAATTGAAGAGGGGTTAGACTCTGGGTGCTCGAGAGGGTTCTGACGAGGTTAGGGTGCAGGGACGGCCTCACCTGAGTGAATCGAGGTGGAGGCCGAGGCGGAACGGGCGGCCGGAGTTGGGGAGGAGACCTCCTCGAGGTCCTCCTAGTGGCCCGGGGAGTGTTGGTGAGGTGCGAGGAGGTGCATGCTCGAGGGCGCAGCTGGGGCCCCTTTATAGGCGATCCATGGTGATGGCCGTGAGAACGGAGTTTTCCGTGAAGGTTACTGGCGCGCAGGGCTTAGTCGGGTGGTTTAGTGATTGATCGTCGTCGTGGAGGTCCACGGGCTCCGTTTTGGCACTAAACGAACTTAGGAGAGGAGCTGTGGGGTGGTTCGACGGAACGGGGCGGCGCGGGCCCGTCGGTGGCAGAGGGCGTGCCCTGTGCTTGCCGGGCCACGGCGACGGTGCAGCGGGGGTGCGCTGGCATGCCTGAGCCACGGAGGGCTGTGGAACGAGGGCGGCACCGGGTGGCGTGGCGAACAGGCTCAAGCCCTCGCTGGCCGCCACGGGTGGCGCAGCCACCACAGAAACCGCCAACGCCGGCGAGGCTCGCTGCCACCGACGCCAAAGATCGTCCAAGGCGTCTTGGCGCTCCGCCAGGAGGAGAGGCGTCGCAACGTGCCAGAGCGCCTTGTTGACAGTGACCGATCTGTGACGACACTGAACCTCTGAATCTCTGAATTTCTCCGAAAGTGCAAAGTAGCAAGCAGGCCGGTGTTCGATGTAATGACTTTGGCATGTGGGGATTTTTCCTTGAGTTGATTTTTGGTGGAGTGGCCTCTCATTGCATCTGGGGGCTGCCTGAATTTTGGTGGAATTTTTGGAGAAGAGGAGATATGAATTTCACCAAATTTGGCAAATCTGGTTCAAACTTGCAGAAGCTGAAACTTGAAAATTTTGAAAAGAAGAAGAGTGGATCTTGATGGTTCTAGGTTGTGGTTACCAAGGACTATCCAGAGGAGTTGGTTTGAGGTCAGAACTCAAAGGCATTTAGGTACTTGCTTTGCAAATCACCTAGGCTCAAAATAATGGACAGAATTGTTTTGGGAAAAGAAACAAATGAAATAAAATTCAAGAATGAGTTGGAATTGTTGTGACAGAATATTTGGATTGCCCCAAAGTGGAAGGAGGGTTTTTGGGAGGTTTTACCATATGAGGCATGGTAAAATCATGAGTGGTTTCAATATAAGAGAAGACTCAAGAATTCCTAGGGTTTTCTTATTAAAAGAAAATAATCCAAAAATTTAAATTTGGGAAGAGGGCAAACAGAAGAAAGGTTTTTAATAACCAACACTAGGGTTGAAGAAGATGCCAAATTAAAAACCTTGCCAAAGGAGAAAAAGTTTTGAGAGAGATTTTTGGAAGGGTTTTAAAGACCTTCTACAAAACCAATAAAGTTTTTGAAGAAAACCAACTAAAAATCTTTGGAGTGTCACAATAACTCAGCCCTTTCATTGCATGTATTTATAATTATCCTCACTATATTATGCAGATTGAAGATCGCCGAATTGAAGAAAAGACAAGTGGGTGATATTGGGTTCATTAACACATATCTCATAGATAAAACTGAGGTTGAATTTCATAAAGAAAATACCGAGGCCAACTTGCTACAATCGTTGGTAATAAATGAACACAAAGATATAATACTCTTTCCTTACAACTTCAAGTGAGTGTTACTGTCTTGTGGCATATTCGGTATCCTTATTAGTCCAGGTTATAGTATGTAATATTGATGAGTTATGTATGTGTGCGCTACCACTATATTCTCCTAGAGATTAAGCTTGAGAAGGGAGTAGTAACTGTCTTAGACTCCAAGCGAAAAGATCCCAAGGAGTATGCGGACATGACTGAAATGCTCGAGAAGTAAGTTAAATCGATCATTATCCACCATATCAGCAACTTTGTTCATTTATGATATCAAGTAATTGTTTTCTTTGTATGGCAGGGCTTGGAGAAAATTCACCAAAAAGCTCGGGACTACCTAAGAAGCTGCAATTTAGACACCAGTAAGTACTATATAGTAGCATATTCCACGCATCTCCTAGTGATTCAAGCGCTAGTTTCATCAATACCAATTAGCATGCTTGCTAATTATCAGTTTGATTGACCTCTATTTCTTGTAAAGTGGTTGTGGCAGGAACAAGGGAATGATTTCTGTGGATACTACATTTGCGAGTCCATCCGCCACACGACCTGTGAGCGGGGCTACTCTGACAAACAATATGAAGTGCGTAAATAACAATATTCACAATTTTATTTTATTACCATCATTTGTGTTGAGTTTCATTCATTCATATATATATGTATTGACCCCCTTCTTAAAATTAGATGTTTCGGATGCGGGATGAACTCCTAGCACCAGATCGACTGCGAGCAATTCAAGAGGAATTGGCGGCATTCTTTCTTGACCACGTGATCGCTGAAGACGGAGAATACTATGTGGACCACGCAGCGTCCGTATGTTAGGAGATTATATTTGTAAAAGATAATTATTGTATATATGTAGCCGGTAGTGTCGGATAGATATACGAGAACTTGTTGTTCGACCAATCTCTCGGAGAAAGGAGAGGTGGTCGATATCACTTCTCTCTCTGTATGCATATATGTTCATGACGATCTTCTGTTTGCTTACTAGCTAGCTAAGCGTGTCTAGCTAGTCCTCTCTATAACGTATGTATAGTACGTGGCGTCGACCAAGCACCACAAAAGAGAGGACACTTCTCTATTAATTAGCTAGCTAGCGTAATATATGAAACACCTAAATTAACCCCCAAAACCCCCAACCCCCTTCAAAAAAAAAACAAAACCCCAGCCACGTAAATGTCGACACGTGGATGCCTATTGGTCTTGGTTGGTGCCACCAACTGGGACCAAAGGCCCTCCTGCGTGGGCTCGTGCCGAATGTGCCACGTGGAGGCCCATCCGTCCCGGTTCTGGATTGAACCGGGACTAAAAATCGAGGCATTAGTACTGACCTTTTAGTCCCGGTTCATGAACCGGGACTAAAGGCCCTCACCAACCGGGACTATAGGCCCTTTTTCTACTAGTGTGGGGGGCGCCCCCACCCCTAGGGTTTCCCAACCCTAGGCGCAGGGGAGGCCCAAGGGGGAGCGCACCAGCCCACCTGGGGCTGGTTCCCCTCCCACTTCAGCCCATGGGGCCCTCCGGGATAGGTGGCCCCACCCGGTGGACCCCCGGGCCCTTCCGGTGGTCCCGGTACAATACCCGTGACCCCCAAAACTTTCCCGATGGCCGAAGCTGCACTTCCTATATATAATTCTTCACCTCCGGACCATTCCGGAACTCCTCGTGACGTCCGGGGTCTCATCCGGGACTCCGAACAACTTTCGGGTTACTGCATACTCATATCTCTACAATCCTAGCGTCACCGAACCTTAAGTGTGTAGACCCTACGGGTTTGGGAGACACGTAGACATGACCAAGACGACTCTCCGGTCAATAACCAACAGCGGGATCTGGATACCCATGTTGGCTCCCACATGCTCCTCGATGATCTCATCGGATGAACCACGATGTCGAGGATTCAAGCAACCCCGTATACAATTCCCTTTGTCAATCGGCACGTTACTTGCCGAGATTCGATCGTCGGTATCCCAATACCTCGTTCAATCTCGTATCGGCAAGTCACTTTACTCATACCGTAATGCATGATCCCGTGACCAAACACTTGGTCACTTTGAGCTCATTATGATGATGCATTACCAAGTGGGCCCAGAGATACCTCTCCGTCATACACGGAGTGACAAATCCAGCCTCGATCCGTGTCAACCCAACAGACACTTTCGGAGATACCCGTAGTGTACCTTTATAGTCACCCAGTTACGTTGCGGCGTTTGGTACACCCAAAGCACTCCTACGGTGTCCGGGAGTTACACGATCTCAAGGTCTAAGGAAAAGATACTTGACATTGCAAAAGCACGAGCAAACAAACTACACGATCTTGTGCTATGCTTAGGATTGGGTCTTGTCCATCACATCATTCTCCTAATGATGTGATCCCGTCACCAACGACATCCAATGTCCATAGTCAGGAAACCATGACTATCAGTTGATCAACGAGCTAGTCAACTAGAGGCTTACTAGGGACATGTTGTGGTCTATGTATTCACACATGTATTACGATTTTCGGATAACACAATTATAGCATGAATAACAGACGATTATCATGAACAAGGAAATATAATAATAATCTTTTATTATTGCCTCTAGGGCATATTTCCAACAGTCGTATGGAGAGGAGGGGCGTAACGTACAATAATTCCAACCCTCCATGGAAGGAGACGAAGACTGCATCATCGTCGATGTGGGTTTTTGCTGCACCATGCACCCCAACCAACACCTAGATCCGATGAGACTGAAGGCTTCTACTATCTGGAGCCAACTGAGATAGGCGAGCACCACTTTCTTAAGCTTTGACACTAAACTTGTGGGGCAAGCCAATACGCCACAACCACTATCAGTGACACCATCCACCCGAGGCTGATGTCCCGGCTTGCGTCCATATCCCTCCATGCAAGACGGACCACCGAGAGCCTCGACATCCCTTCATCAGTGCCAAGTGGACTTGCTTTCGACCACCTCTGACGGTGACAAGGGGAGAGAGGGGTAGGGGTGGTGGATGGGTGGTGGCGGGCTAGGAGTTTGCCCCTGAATTGTCACAAGGAGGCGTTGTCGCCGGGTCAAGTCCTACCAGAGACCTTCTCGAGCAAGTGACTAGGACGCATATGGGGTTATAAACCTTGCAGTGTAAAACATTGGGAGGCTTACAAGGTGAAGAAAAACAAGCAACATGTAGCTCGGAATGACATGCACACTTGATAGCTATTATTCGGTCTGGAAGTAATTAACTGATTAATGGACAAAATTGTATGGAGTATTAACTTAAGATGCGTGCTTATATGATCACTACACATGCATATATAGTACGTGCCCGCACGATGCATGTACGAATGCAAGGTTTAGTACATGCACGTAACAATGGCACTAGTTGAGTAGGGCACGAGGGTCTGTCGTGATGATGGATGAGATGCAAGTTGTACATACTTGCACCGTTCATTGCGGTGTCTGCTTGATCAAGACTGACCAACATGCATGCAATTTCTCCCTGAAAAAAACATGCATGTAATTTCATATCCCGAAGCTATAGCTTAAATCGGGCAGACGGACGGGTGACGTGCCACACAACAACCCTAGGCTATACCACCATGCACATGCAGTGCAATTTTTTTATTTAGGGTATGGTTATGTCTCAGTCGACTGAGACTTAACCAAGTCTCAGTCAAGTGATATACATATAAGAAAGGAAAAAAAAACTGAAGAAGAAACGAATCTCCATGCAAGATCTAAGAGATATAGGCCCTGTTTGGATCATGGGGTTAGAGCTAGTTTGAGTTAGTTGGGGGCTTAAATAACCCAAAAGTATCCAAACAGGCAGGGTTAGAGTGGGTTAGTTTCATCTAACTCAACTATCCGGGTGAAGAGGTGCTTATTTGAGTTAGAGTGGGTTAGAAAATAACTCTAACTCTAACTGTGTTAGAGTATCCAAACAGGGCAATAGTATCGACTGAGACATGACGAAGTCTCAGTCGACTAAGACTAACCAAACTATTTTATTTTTATTTTTTGCAATGCAAGGTAAATTAAGAAACCAAACCGAAATCAAGGTGATGTGACCGATCTGTATTCATAAAAGAAACATGGGAGTTAATCATGGGGTATAATTATTGCTTGGTCGCATTGATTGATCTGTTGATAGGCGACACAAGTGTTTTTTTCCTGATGATGCGTGCGTGTGTGCTGCGAGATAGCCCGTGTAATGTAAGTTGTACCATCCCAATCACACAGACCATGACAGCAGCGACGCCGACGCATCCTTGTGGGAGATTGATCGTTCGCCAGGAAGGCGGCGAGCGCAAGCTATGGCCGGCGGCATGGGAGCTGTCTCGTCGTGGATCCTTCTAATCACGCGATTAGATTTTTGATTAATCATATAGAGATTAACAGTCCGTAGGGGTTGACATAAACGATAAAGAAAGCACGTAACTTTTTCGATCCTTTTTCTCTTTTGGTGTCTGGACTAAAGTTTCGGAAAAAGAGATAGCTAAAAGCCTAAAAGTAAAAGATGGTGACCATCAACCGGTTTTAAAGATGTGTACTCTACTGCTTCTTCGGACCAGTTCTGGTGGGTTCAAGCTGATGACGCAAACTGGGATTAATTAGCTGGCTAGCCAAGAAACAGTCAAAATTATTACTCTATTACAGTAGTTTTCCATGCAGGCCAGGGATTCTCCGAGCATCTGACCGATGAACAGTCTCTGCCGCGTGGACACGCTGCGGTGCACGTCCATCTATTTGCTACTGATTTCGCCCATTGTTTTAAGATTTTTTTTGGAAGCATGCATGCAACCAAAAAAAGAAAGTCATGGTTGTCATGGAGTGTGCGCGGGAAAAATGTGAGGCGGCGTGTACAAAAAGCATAATTGTATGGCGCTCTTCTGAACAGTACTGTACACGCACTCCATGATCCAACCAAAGTTGGTACAGTTCTTGCCATGCATGCATGTATCTTGTATGGCGCCAGAAACAAACAAACACTACATGCTCATCAAGTAGATGTCCATCAGCTTGAAGAAAATACTCCTAGGCCACGTGTTGTTCTCATGGCGCATGGTCGCTAACCGTTATGTTCTGTTTTTATTGAAGAAAATAACAATACCAAAACGTCTATTTAGAAGTTTGTTGACGATCCACTATTATAGGGTTTCTAGTGCTAACTAATTCTCACGGGAATACCTCATTCTATATACAGCCATAACGTCCCAGCCGTAGCATAGCGGGCAGGGGCGGCGACATCATCGTCCGACGACAACGACGAAATATGCGGCTGGTGGTGACGAAGAGAACACCGATAAACATTCTCTGTTTCGCCATCCACATCCAGGTACACATCATACTTAGTAATTCCATTTGAATTCCTTATCCTTGTGTTTCTATATGCACCCATTTTTTTATTAAATCTCATCCATTTTTATGCATCCATTTTAATCAATTGTCCGTCGCTGTATACTAGGTCCTTGCAATGGCGATGAAGATGGAGTGCGCCGGCGGCGGCGGCTTGACGACGAGGATTGGATTTGGCGTCCAACGTCCCAGCTAATTCACACAGCGCGTGGCCACCAGCGGCCGGGCGACGTCCTCAGGCAACTGCGTGCTCATGACTGGTGTGCTTCTTCCTGTGTATTCACGAGTAATCGAGTAGCACAACTTGGATCCATTCAACTGGATGCTTCTTCCACGTCCTTGCACTTGGTAGCCTTGTGATTGCTGACCGTACTTTCTTGCATTAATTGTATTCTATAAAACATGGATCGCTTATCACAGGGAAAGTGAAAGTAGGGATGTCCGGCAGCCGGGCGACTGGGAGGCAGAGACGAGATCGATCGATGCATGCAGCAGGCTTTGGCTTGACGGTGCGATGAGATGTCAACGGAGGTGGATCGATGAGTTGGCCAGAATATGGAAGCGAGATACAGCCGACGGCAGCTCGGCGCTGACACTGGACGAGATGAGGCCGCACCGCACCACGTTTGTAAAACGTGCTTGGCATGCTGCGCGCGGATGGCCAATGGTGCAAGATGAAGTCAACCAGAAGCCACGCCGGTGACGTGGTCAAATCCCAAACGAGTTCATGTTCATCCATGACCAGTGATCGAACTTGGAGTTAGGACAAGGAAAATGTAAATGGATGTATACATAGCTAATCCAGTATGTCCATTCACATATTTTGGCAGTATATGCTTCTTAATTTGGGCTTGTCCGTTGTGTATACTACTGCATCTAAAAATGAAGTATATAGTCAACAAGAAAAGTATATACCTTACTACTCTAGAAAGTTGGAGTGTCGCATATACTTCTGATCTTATGTCAAAAAAGGTAGTAGACACAACTTTTGATTTGGAACGAGTATACTCTTCTTCTTTCTTTGAGCTAGTGGAACGAGTATACTCAGTCAGGTCTTAGTTGTGCGGCTAAAACTAACCATATAAGCACTTTGTTTGCAAATTGTATGTAATCCAAATAAAAAAAGTTTATACCACTTTAGTAAATAAGTCACTGGTAGAAAAAGGGCCTATTGTCCTGGTTGGTAAGGGCATTTAGTCCCGGTTCCTGAACCGGGACTAAAGGGTCGGTACTAATGCTACAGACTTTAGTCCCGGTCCAGTCAGAACCGGGACAAATGGGCCTCCACGTGGCATGTGCGCCGAGCCTGAGCAGAGGGCATTTGGTCCGTTGGTGGCACCAACCGGGACCAATCAAACATCCACGCCACAAGATTTCTGTTGCTTAGGTTTTGTTTTTTTTGAAAGGGGGTTTGGGGTTTTGGGGTTTAATTTAGGTGTTTCATATATTGTGTTAGCTAGCTAATTAATAGAGAGAAGTGTCCTGTCTTTTGTCCGTGCTTGGTCGACGCTACGTACTATACATACGTATAGAGAGGACTAGCTAGACATGCTAGCTAGCTAGTAAGCAAACGAAGGAAACAGAAGATCGTCATGAGCATATATGCATACAGAGAGAAGTGATATCGACCACCTCTCCTTCTCCGAGAGATTGGTCGAACAACAAGTTCTCGTGATATCTATCCGACACTACCAGCTACATATATACAATAATTATCTTTTACAAATATAATCTCCTAACATACGGACGCTGGGTCCACGTAGTATTCTCCGTCTTCAGCGATCACGTGGTCAAGAAAGAATGCCGCCAATTCCTCTTGAATTGCTCGCATGCGATCTGGTGCTAGGAGTTCATCCTGCATCCGAAACATCTAATTTTAAGAAGGGGGTCAATACATGTATAAATATATGAATGAATGAAACACAACACAAAAGATTTTAATAAAATAAAATTGTGAATATAGTTATTTACGCACTTCATATTGTTTGTCGAGTAGCCCGCTCACAGGTCGTGTGGCGGATGGACTCGCAAATGTAGTATCCACAGAAATCATTCCCTTATTCCTGCCACAACCACTTTATAAGAAACAGAGGTCAATCAAACTGATAATTAGCAAGCATGTTAAATGGTATTGATGAAACTAATGCTTGAATCACTAGGAGATGCGTGGAATATGCTACTATATAGTACTTACTTTGGTGCCTAAATTGCAGCTTCTTCGGTAGTCCCGGAGCTTTTTGGTGAATTTTCCAAGCCCTGCCATACAAAGAAAACAATTACTTGATATCAAAAATGAACAAAGTTGCTGATATGGTGGATAATGATCGATTTAACTTACTTCTCGAGCAGTTCACCATGTCCGCATACTCCTTGGGATCTTTTCGCTTCGAGTCTAAGACAGTTACTACTCCCTGCTCAAGCTTAATCTCTAGGAGAATATAGTGGTAGTTGCGCACGCATGCATAACTCATCAATATTACATTACTATAACCTGGACTAATAAGGGAAACCGAATATGCCACAAGAATACTCACACGAAGTTGTAAGGAAAGAGTATTATATCTTTGTGTTCATTTATTACCAACGATTGTAGCAAGTTGGCCTCGGTATTTTCGGCATGATATTTAACCTCAGTTGCATCTATGAGATATGTGTTAATGAACCCAATATCACCCACTTGTCTTTTCTTCAATTCGGCGATCTTCAATCTGCATAATATAGTGAGGATAATTATATACATGCAATGAAAGAGCTGAGTTATATAGAGAGACTTAATGATGTAAGTAGTACTACTTACAGACGATGTAGCAGGTGACCGTTGCTTTATCGAGGGCCAATTGATTGAAAAACTGATATAACTCCTCAAATGGAATAGGCAGCAATTCAATTCCAACGAGGTCATGCTCCTTTTTACTCTCACATACAAATTACTCCTCCCCTCAGACTCTGCAGGTTTTCATGTACCAATCATGCAATCTTCGCATCATCGTTGATAGAGATCTTTCATCTTTGACGAGAGGCTTCCCGTACTCGTATCTTTGTATCTGCACCTCCAAGAAATCATAATGTACATCGTCGGACAGGTAATCTCCAGCATTGCTATAACCGCACCATCCTCGGATCGACGATGTCGCTTAGCGAGCACCTTGAGCGGGGGCACGATTGCTTCAGCTTGTTCGCCGAGCTGGGCAATTTGTTTCCAGCTCATCATTCTTTCATCCTTTGATCAATCGACAGTACTTCCCGACCTCTCCGCTTCGCAAATGCCTTTCCAATAATGCGCTCATAGTTGCCTTTCGGCGGAGACTTGGGTGGTTTTGTCAGGGCAGCCAGAGTGCGCTTCACTTTCACCGGATCTACCTTCTCCTCCGGAGGAGGATGTCTCTGTGCTTTCAACCCTTGAAACCAGTCCTTCACTTTGGTTCGCGCGATCTTCGCGTTCTCCTCCGGGGTCATCTCGTATGGTAACTTCTCTAGAGTCTTCAGAGAAGGACCGAATCTGTATGTCCTCCCACCTTTGGCTGTACTGCTAGACGCCGGCAGAGCAGACGGAGCGGATGTCTTCTTTCGTTGCTTACGAGGCGGAGGAGACGGACTACGACGCGCCGGAGCAGCCGGAGCGGTGGCGGGTCTCTTCCACACTTGCTGACGAGGCAGAGGAGGAGGCTGGCTGCTCGGGCGCGCCGGCGCAGGCGGAGAAGGAGGTGGAGTGCCGCCACGCGCCGGAGAAGGAGTCGGCCGAGTGCCCTGATCGTCACTCGCCGGAGGAGGAGGCGGTGGAGGAGGCGGAGTGCCTGACTCACGGAGGAGGAGGAGGAGGCGGGCGTCCAGCCTGGAAGGTTGATGAGATCCTTCCGCCATAGGCATCGAGTCTTGAGCGGAACCCAGCCGAGTCTCCCCTTCACCGGTAGGGTGGTCAAGCCGGGGTCCTCAAATCCCTCCGTTATTTCATCCACCATCACCCTAGCATATCCTTCTGGAATCGGCCGGCAGTGAAAAGTTGCGCCGGATTCAGTAGGATAAACAGAGCCAACAGCCGCCTTGACCTTCAAATTCATCCATTGCGCCATAAGGTGGCAATTTTGAACCTCCGTGATAGCATCCACGGGATAGCTGGCAGGAGCCGTCAAGGCATGCTCCGGCCAAGCAGCTCGGTGGAAGCCACGCCGCTTCTCCGCCGAGATGGCGGGGTAACCGGGGAAGCTTGGCAGGTCGTTTGCTGCGATTTGCTTCTCGTTCCTCTATCGCTTGTACCCTTTCATGCAGCGCCTACGCTTGATTCGCTGCACTTTCTTCCTCCTCTCCTGGCATTTGTAACCGCCTACGTCCGGAAACCCAGCCTTCCACGAAACGGAGCCTGGCGTGCCTCGTGTCCGTCCAGGGTGCTCAGGATTCCCGAGGGCCATTGTGAGCTCGTCGTTCTCTCTGTCTGGAAAGAACGTCCCTTGCTGCGCTGCTTCGATATATTGCTGAAGCCTCTTGACTGGTATGTCCAATTGATCGTCCGTCCAAATGCACTTCCCTATTATAGGGTCCAAGGTTCCGCCAGCCCCGAAGAACCAAGTCCGGCAATGGTCTAGCCAGTTCATTGTCTCTGGTTCGATCCCTTTACCAAGCAGATCATTCTCAACCTTGGCCCACTTAGGCCGGGCTATGAGGTATCCACCTGACCCCGTGCGATGGTGACGCTTCTTCTTCGCAGCATTTTGCTTGTTTCTCGCCGACATCTTTTTACTCTTTTCCGATGTCTTGTGGGCCACAAATGCGGGCAAGTCATCTCTGATCTTCTCATATTTGCCCTTGAAATCTGGGGTCTCTTTTTTATCGACAAACTTATTCAGGTCTTTCTTCCAATTCCTGAATAGGTCTGCCATCTTCTTAAGAGCAAAAGACTTGATTAATTGCTCAACTGGCTTCTCCGGATCATCCTTTGGCGGTAGGGTGAAATTTGACTTCAGCTCAGTCCAAAGATCATTTTTCTGCATATCATTGACATAAGACACCTCAGGGTCTTCGTTCTTAGGCTTATACCAATGCTGGATGCTAATCGGATCTTGTCCCTAACCGGAACCCCGCCTTTGAGCAACAAATGCTTTCTTTGTCCGGATGGGTTCAATCGGTTGGCCGTCGCGCGCGATTGCTATGATCTCAAACCTTTCATCCGAGCTTGATACGTCTCCAACGTATCTATAATTTTTGATTGCTCCATGCTACTTTATCTATTGTTTTGAACTATATTGGGCTTTATTTTCCACTTTTATATTATTTTTGGGACTAACCTATTAACCGGAGGCCCAGCCCAGATTCTTCGTCTTTTTGCCTATTTCAGTATTTCGAAGAAAAGGAATATCAGAAGGAGTCGAAACGGAATGAAATCAACTGGAGAAGTTATTTTTGAAAGGAAACCCACCTGATGGACTTGGACCCCACGTCAGAAGATACGGGAGGTGCTCACGAGGGTGGGCGCGCCCCCCTGCCTCGTGGGGCCCCCGTAGCTCCACCGACGTTCTCCTTTCACCCATATATACCTACGTACCCTAAAACTTCCAGAACAGAAGATAGATCGGGAGTTCCGCGCCATAAAACCTCCGTGAGCCACCAAAACCAATCGGGACCCTGTTTGGCACCTGCCGGAGGAACCCATCTCCGGTGGCCATCTTCATCATCCGGTGCTATCCATGACGAGGAGGGAGTAGTTCACCCTCGGGGCTGAGGGTATGTACCCGATAGCTATGTTTACGATCTCTCTCTCTCTCTCGTGTTCTCTCTCGTGTTCCATCTATGGCACGATCTTGATGTATCGAGCTTTGCTATTGTTGTTGGATCTTATGATGTTTCTCCCCTCTGCTCTCTTGTGATGAATTGAGTTTCCCTTTGAAGTTATCTTATCGGATTGAGTCTTTTATGAGAACACTTGATGTACGTCTTGGTGATCAACTTGCGGGTTTCGTGACATTGGGAACCTATGCATAGGGTTTGGCACACGTTCTTGACTCTCCGGTAGAGACTTTGGGGCACTCTTAGAAGTACTTTTATGTTGGTTGGATGAATCTGAGATTGTGTGATGCATATCGTATAATCATGCCCACGGATACTTGAGGTGACAATGGAGTATCTAGGTGACATTAGGGTTTTGATTGATTTGTGGCTTAAGGTGTTATTCTAGTACGAACTCTTTTATAGATCGATCCGAAAGAATAACTTTGAGGTGGTTTCGCATCTCTACCATAATCTCTACGTTTGTTCTCCGCTATTAGTGGCTTCACTCTTTGTTGCATGTTGAGGGATTGTTATATGATCTATCTATGTTATTATTGTTGAGAGAACTTGCACTAGTGAAAGTACGAACCCTAGGCCTTGTTTCCTATCATTGCAATACCATTTACGCTCACTTTTATCGCTCACTACCTTGCTGTTTTTATTATTTCTGATTACAAAAACCTATATCTACTATCTATTTTGCACTTGTATCTTCATCTCTTCGCCGAACTAGTGCGCCTATACAATTTACCATTGTATTGGGTGTGTTGGGGACACAAGAGACTTTTTTTTATTTGGTTGCAGGGTTGTTTGAAAGAGACCATCTTCATCCCTCGCCTCCCACGGATTGATAAACCTTAGGTCATCCACTTGAGGGAAATTTGCTACTGTCCTACAAACCTGTGCACTTGCAGGCCCAACAACGTCTACAATAAGAAGGTTGTGTAGTAGACATCAAGCTCTTTTCTGGCGCCGTTGCCGGGGAGGTGAGTGCTTGAAGGTATATCTTTAGATCTTGCAATTGAATCTTTTTGTTTCTTGTTTTAGCACTAGTTAGTTTATAAAAGAAAATTACAAAAAATGGAGTTGAGTTTGTCTCATACGCCCGTCTTTTAATATCTTTCGTGAGTATGATGGAAAGGATAATTATGCTCAAGTGCTAGAAGAAGAAATCTCTAAATTGTTTGGCACTAAATATTTGAATGATGAGCATGATTGCAATGTTGTTAGTACGAATTCTTTGAATATCCAAGATGCTAATGATGATTGCACTAGTTATGATGAAAATGTCTCCTATAAACATGTTGATTTTTGTGGAGTAGATTGGATTTGCATGTACACACCAAATAGGGAAGATAGATATTGCAAGAGGCATAAGTACTTAGAAACTAAATTGTTGCAAGAAAGGCTAGATGTTTGTCTTTGAAGATTTAAATTATCTTGGCCGTACTTGTGGACTTTGCAATGAAAGTGGTCATTTAGCTATCCGATGCAAATTGTTTCACGATCTAATCGTGTCAAAATTGTGATGAGTTGATTTCCCTTTCAAATTATAATGAACTTAGCTTGCTTATGGGTTGTGAAGAAATGAAACGTTTAACCAACTATCTCCCTGATTTTGCCCGTTATAAACTTCTTGGTTTTGATCTAGAGGAAATTTATATATATTGTGCGGAAAATTGCATTGAAAATCCTTATATTGCCAATTACCTAAAGAAAAGAAAGCAAATGGAAGATGATGAGAATACTAATGAAAGGGGAGAGGCTTCCCAATCTCCTCCTATTATCTCTTATGATGAATCAGGTAACGAGGAGGAGCTTTCTATTCAGCCAATCTCATCAATAAGGAGCTCAAAGAGGAAGGTTGAACCTACACATAATGTGAAGAAGAAAAAGAAAAGAAGGAGCAACAAAGGTAAAATGGTATCCCTCCCAAATGATCTTGCTCCTACTACTACTTGTGATGATGATAATTGCTATACTATTGGTGCTATCCATATTTTTAATGATGAGAGTGATTATGCTTATGATATGAAAGGGCCCAAGCTTGGGGAAGCTATGTTTGATGAGGATGAAATATTTGAGAATATATTTGCTGGAATTAATGTTTGTCCCAAGCTTGGGGATGCTATGTTTAGTGAAGATGATATTTTTAGCATCCTAAGTTTTGATATGCAAAGTTGTTGTGATAATAGCATGCCTCCTCATGATGATGATTATATTGATGAAAGTGGGTTGGAAGAGTGTCAACTTTAGGAAGTAGTGATCCCACTATTTTGGAGGATGTTGAATTTTATTGTGATGAATATGAAAGTGGATTTGGAAGACTGTCAACTTTATTTAGTAATTCCACTATCTTGGGAGAGGTTTCAATCGATTATGATGAGAACGAAGTTGCTACTTATGATGATTATTGTGATGAAACTTATGCTATAAAAAGTAGTGATGATTATATTTACAAATCTTGTCATGATTATGATTACCATTTTATGAACATTACTCTTTTAATGTGGAAACAATTTTTAGTGTTCAAGTCTCTTATGATACTCCTAGTATTCCGATTGTGAAGAATTTTGCTTATGTGGAGAGTATTAAAAATTCTATGCTTGTAGATCATGAAAAGAATGCTTTAGGTGCTGGTTATATTGTTGAATTCATTCATGATGCTACTGAAAATTATTATGAGGGAGGAACATATGCTTTTAGGAATTGCAATAATATCAAGTTTCCTCTCTATGTGCTTAAAGTTTTGAAGTTATGCTTGCTTTACCTTCCTATGCAAGATGATTCTTGTTCCCATAAGTTGTTTTCTCACAAAATCCCTATGCCTAGGAAGTGGGTTAGACTTAAATGTGCTAGTCATATTCTTCATGATGCTCTCTTTATGTTTCAATTCTTATCTTTTATGTGAGCATCATTGAAATCATCATGCCTAGCTAGGGCGTTAAGCGATAGCGCTTGTTGGGAGGCAAACCCAATTTTATTTTAGTTTCTTGCTTTTTGGTTCTGTTTAGGAATAAATAATCCATCTAGCTTCTTTTTAGATGTGGTTTTATGTTTTAGTTAGTGTTTCTGCCAAGTAGAACCTTTGGGAAGACTTGGGTGAAGTCTTTATGATCATGCTGTAAAAAACAGAAACTTTAGCGCTCACGAGATTAGCTAGAACTTTTTACTGGAGAGTGATATTTAGTTGATTCTTTTTGCAGATGATTACTAGAAAAATTCCTCAGGTCCACCAATTTATTTTAGAATTTTTGTAGTTCCATAAGTTTACGTTAGTTACAGATTACTTCAGACTGTTCTGTTTTTGACAGATTCTGTTTTCATTGTGTTGTTTGCTTATTTTGATGAATCTATGGCTAGTAAAATAGTTTATAAACCGTATAGAAGTTGGAATACAGTAGGTTTAACACCAATATAAATAAATAATGATTTCATTACAGTACCTTGAAGTGGTGTTTTGTTTTCTTTCGCTAACGGAGCTTACGAGTTTTCTGTTAAGTTTTGTGTGGTTGAAGTTTTCAAGTTTTGGGTAAAGTTTCGATGGACTATGGAATAAGGAGTGGCAAGAGCCTAAGCTTGGGGATGCCCAAGGCACCCCAAGGTAATATTCAAGGAAGACTCAAGCGCCTAAGCTTGGGGATGCCCCGGAACGCATCCCCTCTTTCGTCTTCGTTCATCGGTAACTTTACTTCGAGCTATATTTTTATTCACCACATGATATGTGTTTTGCTTGGAGCGTCATGTTAATTTATTTTGTTAGTTTTTCTTGTTGTTATTTAGAATAATGTTTTGCATCTTTAGTTTCAATAAAAAAGTCAAGGATAGCCTTTGCCATGCTTATTTTGCTAGTATACATGTTGCTGTTTGAAAACAGAAAGTTTACCGCTGTTGCAAAAATTCCTCAGAAAAGTCAGAGCATGATATAACGTTGAATATTTTTGCATATTAAGCTCTGATAAATTTATTACAGTGGGAATTTTAGCTCATAATTTTTGGAGACAGGGAAGTATTGTTACTCTTGCATTCTTTACAGACTGTACTGTTTTGGCAGATTGCTGTTAGGGTTGCATTGTTTGCATATGTTTGCTTGTTTAATGATTCTATTTGAGGATAGGAGTATTAAATATTCAGAGAAATTTAGTATTCAATGTTGAATAATAATTTTAGTGATTTTTTACAGTAGAAAATGATAAGGTTTTGCATTGGTTTATACTAACCTATCTCACGAGTTCTTGTTGAGTTTGTTGTGAATGAAGCTTTTGATAAAGAGAAACCATGATATGAGAGGAATTAAGGAGACACAAAAGCTCAAGCTTGGGGATGCCCAAGGCACCCCAAGATAATATTTCAAGAAGTCTCAAGCATCTAAGCTCGGGGATGCCCCAGTAGGCATCCCACCTTTCTTCTTCAACAACTATCGGTTAGTATCGGTTGAGCCTAAGTTTTTGCTTCTTCACATGAGTTGTGCTATCCTTGCAATGTAGTTTTATTTAGCTTTTCTTGCTGTTTGAATACAATACCAATATCTGAAATTATTAAATGGGAGAGTCTTCACATAGTTACATAATTATTCGACTACTCATTGATCTTCACTTATATCTTTCGGAGTAGTTTGTCATTTGCTCTAGTACTTCACTTATATCTTTTTAGAGCACGTTGGTGGATTTGTTGTATAGAAACTATTGATCTCTCATGCTTCACTTAGATTATTTTGAGAGTCTTACATAGCATGGTAATTTGCTTAATATTAATATACTTGGTATTCAAGATATGTGAAACTTTCTTTTGAGTGCGTTGAATACTAAGAAAAGTTTGATACTTGATAATTGTTTTGAGATATGGAGGTAGTGATATTAAAGTCATGCTAGTTGGGTGATTATGAATTTAAAGAATGCTTGTGTTGAAGTTAGCAAGTCCCGTAGCATGCACGTATGGTTAAAGTTGTGTAACAAATTTGAAACATGAAGTGTACCTGGCTTGTGCATCCTTATGAGTGGCGGTCGGGGACGTGCGATGGTCTTTTCCTACCAATCTATCCCCCTAGGAGCATGCGCGTAGTACTTGATTTTTGATGACTTATAAATTTTTGCAATAAGTATATGAGTTCTTTTGACTAATGTTGAGTCCATGGATTATACGCACTCTCACCCTTCCATCATTGCTAGCCTCTTTGGTACCGTGCATTGCCCTTTCTCACCTTGAGAGTTGGTGCAAACTTCGCCGGTGCATCCAAACCCCGTGATACGATACGCTCTTTCAAACATAAACCTCCTTATATCTTCCTCAAAGCAGCCACCATACCTACCTATTATGGCATTTCCATAGCCATTCCGAGATATATTGCCATGCAACTTTCCACCGTTCCGTTTATCATCGTCATGACATACTTTACTTTTGTCATATTGCCATTGCATGATCATGTAGTTGACATCGTAGTTGTGGCAAAGCCACCATGCATTATTTTTCATACATGTCACTCTTGATTCATTGCACCATCCGGTACACATCGGAGGCATTCATATAGAGTCATACCTTGTTCTAGTTTTGAGTTGTAATCCTTATGTTGTAATCAATAGAAGTGTGATGATCATCATTATTAGAGCATTGCCCAAAAAAAAGAAAGGCCAAAAAAGGCCCAAAAAAGAAAATAAAAAGGGGCAATGCTACTATCTCTTTTTCCACATTTGTGCTTCAAAGTAGCACCTTGTTCTTCATGTAGTGAGTCTCATATATTGTGCTTCAAAGTAGCACCATGTTTTTCATATAGTGAGTCTCATAAGTTGTCCTTTCCATACTAGTGGGAATTTTTCATTATAGAACTTGGCTTGTATATTCCTCGATGGGCTTCCTCAAATGCCCTAGGTCTTCGTGGAGCAAGCAAGTTGGATGCACACCCACTAGTTTTCTTTTGTTGAGCATTCATAGCTCTAGTGCATCCGTTGCATGGCAATCCATACTCCTGATGTTGACATCAATTGATGGGCATCTCCATGGCCCGTTGATTATCCTCGTCAATGTGAGACTTTCTTCCTTTTTGTCTTCTCCACACAATCCCCATCATCATATTCTATTCCACCCATAGTGCTATATCCATGGCTCACGCTCATGTATTGCGTGAAGGTTGAAAAAGTTTGAGATTATTTAAGTATGAAACAATTGCTTGGCTTGTCATCGGGTTATAGAAGTTGGGGAACATCTTTGTGTGACGAAAAGGAAGCATAGCCTAACTATATGATTTTGTAGGGATGAGCTTTCTTTTGCCATGTTATTTTGAGAAGACATGATTACTTTGATTAGTATGCTTGAAGTGTTACTATTTCTTTTAGCAATATGAACTTTTATTTTGTATTCATTCGGATATGAATATTCATACCACAATTAGGAAGATTTACATTGAAATTATGCCAAAGTATCACTCCGCATCAAAAATTCTTTTTTATCATATACCTACTCGAGGACGAGCAGGAATTAAGCTTGGGGATGCTTGATACGTCTCCAACGTATCTATAATTTTTGATTGCTCCATGCTACTTTATCTATTGTTTTGAACTATATTGGGCTTTATTTTCCACTTTTATATTATTTTTGGGACTAACCTATTAACCGGAGGCCCAGCCCAGATTCTTCGTCTTTTTGCCTATTTCAGTATTTCGAAGAAAAGGAATATCAGAAGGAGTCGAAACGGAACGAAATCAACTGGAGAAGTTATTTTTGGAAGGAAACCCACCTGATGGACTTGGACCCCATGTCAGAAGATACGGGAGGTGCTCACGAGGGTGGGGGGCGCCCTCCCCCCTGGGCACGCCCCCTGCCTCATGGGGCCCCCGTAGCTCCACCGACGTTCTCCTTTCACCCATATATACCTACGTACCCTAAAACTTCCAGAGCAGAACCTAGACCGGGAGTCCCGTCGCTGCAAAACCTCTAGAGCCACCAAAAACCAATCGGGATCCTGTTTCGGCACCCTGCCGGAGGGAACCCATCTCCGGTGGCCATCTTCACCATCCCGGCGCTATCCATGACGAGGAGGGAGTAGTTCACCCTCGGGGCTGAGGGTATGTACCAGTAGCTATGTGTTTGATCTCTCTCTCTCGTGTTCCATCTATGGCACAATCTTGATGTATCCCGAGCTTTGCTATTGTTGTTGGATCTTATGATGTTTCTCCCCCTCTACTCTCTTGTGATGAATTGAGTTTCCCCTTTGAAGTTATCTTATCGGATTGAGTCTTTTATGAGAACACTTGATGTATGTCTTGGTGATCAACTTGCGGGTTTCGTGACATTGGGAACCTATGCATAGGGGTTGGCACACGTTCTTGACACTCCGGTAGAGACTTTGGGGCACTCTTAGAAGTACTTTTATGTTGGTTGGATGAATCTGAGATTGTGTGATGCATATCGTATAATCATGCTCACGGATACTTGAGGTGGCAATGGAGTATCTAGGTGACATTAGGGTTTTGATTGATTTGTGTCTTAAGGTGTTATTCTAGTACGAACTCTTTTATAGATCGATCCGAAAGAATAACTTTGAGGTGGTTTCGCATCTCTACCATAGTCTCTACGTTTGTTCTCCGCTATTAGTGGCTTCGGAGTGACTCTTTGTTGCATGTTGAGGGATTGTTATATGATCTATCTATGTTATTATTTTTGAGAGAACTTGCACTAGTGAAAGTGTGAACCCTAGGCCTTGTTTCCTATCATTGCAATACCGTTTACGCTCACTTTTATCGCCGCTACCTTGCTGTTTTATTATTTCAGATTACAAAAACCTATATCTACTATCTATTTTGCACTTGTATCTTCATCTCTTCGCCGAACTAGTGCGCCTGTACAATTTACTATTGTATTGGGTGTGTTGGGGACACAAGAGACTTTTTGTTATTTGGTTGCAGGGTTGTTTGAAAGAGACCATCTTCATCCTACGCCTCCCACGGATTGATAAACCTAGGTCATCCACTTGAGGGAAATTTGCTACTGTCCTACAAACCTTTGCACTTGCAGGCCCAACAACGTCTACAAGAAGAAGGTTGCGTAGTAGACATCAGAGCTCAACTTTTTCTTCGGGCCTCGTCTCTTTACCGAAGTTGTGCTCGATCCGGAGGGCTAGAAAAAAGAACAAAGACGAGAGTTAATTAATATGTGTACATACCAAAACAATGAATGCATCAATTAGCTAGTCCGCACAGGCTTAACTAATATATATACCTGGCCGGACTCGGTTCGGTCACCGGAGTCGTCCTCATGGTCTACTTCTTCTTGCACCGGCATTGGGTCATCGGAGCCATCATAATCATAGCCAGCTGCTTCTTCACCCTCTCCTTCCAGACCATCGGTGTCGTTGAGAAACATCAACGAGCAGACGGCATCACTTCCTTCTGCGATTATGTCCCTCAACAACGCTTCTTGTGCTTCGTCTCGGGGAGTGTCCATAGTTTCTACAAATATTTACAACATGGAAATTATTATTCAAATATGACAGATATGTATATATTAGTGGCAAACGTAGAACTAGCTAGGTAATCACAATAAGGAATCATATTAATTAGTGGCCTCGACGCTGCTTCTCTAGGATTTCGGGTGGCCTCGACAACGCTTCAAGGGTTAGGGGTGGCCTCAAGAACGCTTCAAGGAGGGGGTAATATCGACCCCCCCCCACGTGTTGAAGCTATAGGGAGGGTATATCGACAACGCATTTACATACGTACATGGGAAAATAATATGCTTATTTTTCCTTCTTAAAATACATGTAGCTATCGGGAGGGGTATATCGACAACAACGACGACACTACATCTATGTCCCACAAGTGACGTGGGCATCGACGCCTCGTCACTTGTGGGACGTGGAATGTAGTGTCCATTTCCGACGGCCACATGTATCTCACAATCGATTTATACTTGCTATTTAATTAGGGTTTCCTCTACCGCTCGGCGACCCTCGGCGACCCTCGTTCCTCGATAAAAAGAGGAAGAAGAAGAAAAAAGAGGAGAAGAAGAATGAGGAGAAGAACTCCTCTATTCTTTCTTCTCCTGTTTTTTTTCTTCTTCCTCTTCTTTTTTTATCCTCTTCTTCCTCTCATGTTCGACGACCCTCGACCCCGATAACATTTTTTCCCCGATAACATTTTTTTCTCCGAGAGAGTTAGTGTTCCCAAGTTAACGGAGGGGACATTGGTCATAGTGGATTAAGTCATATTTTGTACTGAATGTTCTATATACATACATCCATCGATATCATTCCATACATACATAGACATCTATATTATATATGAACAAACATTTGCATGAAGTAGTATTGGTTTCCTCTTCTTCCTCTTCTTATTTCCTTTTTCCTCTCATTCTTTTTCTTCTTCTTCCTTCTTAAAAATACATGAAGTAGTATTGCTTGTTTTTTTTAAATAATGTTCAAATAAAAATCTATGAACAGAAAAAATACTATTTTTTCTAAAAATCTATCTTTTGCATATATACATCAATATATATATACAGAGAACATATATACATACATATATACATTTTTATAAAAATGCAAAAAAAATCTAAAAAAAGACATATAAACAGATATACACACATACATATACTCATACATATACATATAATCAGGAAAAAACATATATATATTTGCAAAAAAACAGGGGGAAGAGGGAGGCGTTGCGCCCTCACCAAAGCGAGGCAGAGGCGATGCACGCTACGGCAGCTGGGGCGCTGGGCGAGGCAGAGGCAACGGCGAGGAAGGGCGGGCGGCGACGGCGGCTTGGGCGCGACGCGGCGATGACGGCGGCGCTGGGAGACCGTGGACGGCGCTGGGTGGCGACGGCGAGGCAGAGGCGGGCGGCGACGAAGGCCGAGCGCTGACGGGCGGCGACAAGGCTGGGCGGCACGAGGCGGGCGACGGCTGGGCGGCGCGGACGGCATCGGGAGGTAGGGCGACGACGGGCGACGGCGAGTCAGTAGAGGGCAGCTTTGGGCGGCGTCGTCGGGCGGATCGAAGAACTGAACAAAAAATTTCACAAGTGCTTTGTATATAGAGGCAGAGCATTGGTCCTGGTTCGTGGCACAAACCGGACTAATGCACCCTTTAGGTCCTTTAGTCCCAAGCAGGCCGCCAACCGGGACCAAAACACGACCGACCTTCAGTTAAATGGCACAAACCGGGACTAATGCACCCTTTAGGCCCTTTAGTCCCGGTTGGTGCCGCCAACCGGGACCAAAGGCCGCCGGGGACTAAAGGTGCATTAGTCCCGATTGTCTCTGCCACGGACTCTTCTGCCTAATGCCCTCGGTTGGTGCCTGGCTGGGACCAAAAACTGTCTTTGGCCTCCGCCCAAAAGTTTAGTCCCACCTCGCTAGTTGAGAGGGCTCGAGAGTGATTTATAAAGGCCTGTTGCGCCCACCCTCTCGAGCTCCTCTCAACCGCAGGCTTCAGACCTAATTTGTCACTATGTGCTCAGGGCCTACTTGCCCTCCTGCGGGCCTGAATCCCGGCCCATGGTAGGGTTTCTAGTTGTATTCAAAGCCGTGGGGCCCAGATGGCTGACACTATTTTTATTTTTTTCCAGTTTTTTGTTTTGTTTTCTGCATTATTTATTTTTGTTATTTTTGCTTTATTTTTAATTCTTTTTGCTTTTAGTTTTAGAAAAATTAGAAACTTTCTGTTAGTGCCATTAGTTTTCAAATTTGAAAACATTTTTTTGTTTTCTTTGTTGCTTTATTTATTTTATTTTGTTTCTACTTACAACAAAATACTTGTTGTTGCTATTTTTATTTTTATTTTATTTTCCAGTTTTTTTGTTTTATTTTCTGCATTATTTATTTTTTGTTGTTTTTTGCTTTATTTTTTAATTCTTTTTGCTTTTACTTTTAGAAAAATTATAAACTTTTACATTAGTGCCATTAGTTTTCAAATTTGAAAACATTTTTTGTTTTCGTTGTTGCTTTATTTATTTTATTTTGTTTCTACTTACAACAAAATACTTATTGTTGCTATTTTATTTTTTTCTAGTTTTTTGTTTTGTTTTCTGCATTATTTATTTTCTTTTGGTTTTTTGCTTTATTTTTTAATTCTTTTTGATTTTGGGTCAGCAAAATTATAAACTTTCTGTTAGTGCCATTAGTTTTAGAAAAATTATAAACTTTCTGTTTGTGCCATTAGTTTTCAAATTTGAATAGTTGAAATTTGAATTCTTTGAAATTTGTGTGAATCACAAGTTTGTGATTAACTTTATTAAAAAAATGAACATAGATGCACCTATAGAGAAATTCGACCTAAATTCATAATCAATTTCTATGAATTTCAGAGAAATTCACTATGAATTTAGGACAAATTCCCTGTATAGGGGGCATCTATTTTCACTTTGAGAGGAGCTCAACAAGGCAGAGAGGGACGGGCTTATAAACCGGTGTGAGCGCCCTTCGGTTGGCGAGGTGGGACTAAACTCTGAGCGCAACGAGGACCAACCCGGGACTAATGGTGCCGCATGGGCCAGGGACTAATGAACATAGATGCACCTATAGAGAAAATTCTACCTAATTTCATAGTTTTCAAATGAACTATGAAAAAGTTGGCATAGCATGTGCATGTACAAAACGGACAATGGTATCATGCTCGTCATTAACTTGGCATGGTATCATCATAATAGTTGCGGAGAAAGTCTTCACTTTTCTTCATTTGCTTATTGCTTATTGCGCCGTAACCATGGATAATCTTCATCGTTTATCAGGATGCTTGGGTCAGCCTTGACTTTGAAGGGAGGAATTTCATGAAACTTTTCATACTCTTCAGACATGTCTGTCTTGCCCTTCACTCCCAGGATGTCCCTTTTTCCTGAAAGAACTATGTGGCGCTTTGGCTCATCGTATGATGTATTCGCTTCCTTATCTTTTCTTTTTATCGGTCTGGTAGACATGTCCTTCACATAGATAACCTATGCAACATCATTGGCTAGGACGAACGGTTCGTCAGTGTACCCAAGATTTTTCAGATCCACTGTTGTCATTCCGTACTGTGGGTCTACCTGCATTCCGCCTCCTCGACAGATTGACCCATTTGCACTTAAACAAAGGGACCTTAAAATCTACTCCGTAGTCAAGTTCCCATATGTCCACTATGTAACCATAATATGTGTCCTTTCCTCTCGGTTGTCTGCATCAAAGCGGACACCGCTGTTTTGGTTGGTGCTCTTTTGATCTTGGTCAATCGTGTAAAATGTATTCCCATTTATCTCGTATCCTTTCCAAATCATTACAGTCGAAGATGGTCCCTCGACAACAAGTACAGCTCATCACAAACAGTCTTGTCACCTCTCGAGACGTGTTTCCAACCAATTGCTGAAAGTCCCGATGTGTTCACATGTAATCCGGTCGTCGCCTTTGCTCCCGGGTGTTTGGAGCCAGATCGTTCTTGTGTTCATCGACATACGGGTCACCAAGGTAGAGTTACAGAACTGTATAGTGTGCTTGAGACCAAGAATATCCGTCCACTGAATATTATTGAGTCCCTTCCAAGCGTGCCTTTTCCGGTCGGTCTCCCCTCATACCGCGATTTAGGAGACCTATCTTCTTAACGCCAGGAATGAAGTCAACACAAAACCCGATGACATCCTCTCGTTTGATGGCCCATGGAGATGCTTCCTATTGGAAATATGCCCTAGAGGCAATAATAAAAAGGATTATTATTATATTTCCTTGTTCATGATAATTGTCTTTTATTCATGCTATAATTGTATTATCCGGAAATCGTAATACACGTGTGAATACATAGACCACAACATGTCCCTAGTAAGCCTCTAGTTGACTAGCTCGTTGATCAACAGATAGTCATGGTTTCGACTATGGACATTGGATGTCATTGATAACGGGATCACATCATTAGGAGAATGATGTGATGGACAAGACCCAATCCTAAGCATAGCACAAGATCGTGTAGTTCGTTTGCTAGAGCTTTTCCAATGTCAAGTATCTTTTCCTTAGACCATGAGATCGTGTAACTCCCGGACACCGTAGGGAGTGCTTTGGGTGTACCAAATGCCATAGCGTAACTAAGTAACTATAAAGGTACTCACGGGTATCTCCGAAAGTGTCATTGGGTTGACACGGATCGAGGCTGGGATTTGTCACTCCGTATGACGGAGAGGTATCTCTGGGCCCACTCGGTAATGCATCATCATAATGAGATCAAAGTGACCAAGTGTTTGGTCACGGGATCATGCATTACTGATTTAGTAAAGTGACCTGCCGATGCTAGATTGAGCGAGGTATTGGGATACCGACGATCGAATCTCGGGCAAGTAACGCATCGATTGACAAAGGGAATTGTATACGGGTTGCTTGAATCCTCGACATCGTGGTTCATCCGATGAGATCATCGAGGAGCATGTGGGAGCCAACATGGGTATCCAGATCCCGCTATTGGTTATTGACCGAGAGTCGTCTCATCATGTCTACGTGTCTCCCGAACCCGTAGGGTCTACACTTAAGGTTCGGTGACGCTAGGGTTGTAGAGATATGAGTATGCAGTAACCCGAAAGTTGTTCGGAGTCCCGGATGAGATCTCGGACGTCACGAGGAGTTCCGGAATGGTCCGAAGGTAAAGAATTATATATGGTAAGTCGAGTTTCGGCCATCGGGAAAGTTTCGGGGTCACTGTATTGTACCAGACCACCGGAGGGTCGAGGTCCACCTGGTGGGGCCACCTATCCCGGAGGGCCCCATGGGCTGAAGTGGGAGGGGAACCAGCCCCTGGTGGGCTGGTGCGCCCCCCCTTGGGCCCCCCTGCGCCTAGGGTTGGGAACCCTAGGGGAGGGGGCGCCTCCACTTGCCTTGGGGGGCAAGGCACCCCCTTGGCCGCCGCCCCCCCTAGGAGATCCCATCTCCTAGGGCCGGCGCCCCCCCTGGGGATCCTATATATAGAGGGCGGAGGGAGGGAAGCCGCACCCTTGCACTTGGCGCCTCCCTCTCCCACTCCAACACCTCTCCTCCTCCGTAGAGCTCGGCGAAGCCCTGCTGAGATTCCAGCTTCATCCACCACCACGCCGTCGTGCTGCTGGATCTCCATCAACCTCTCCTTCCCCCTTGCTGGATCAAGAAGGAGGAGACGTCTTCCCCAACCGTATCGTGCGTGTGTTGAGCAGCGGAGGTGCCGTCCGTTCGGCACTCGGTCATCGGTGATTTGGATCACGGCAGTGCGACTCCCTCAACCCCGTTCTCTTGAACGCTTCCGCTTGCGATCTACAAAGGTATGTAGATGCACTCCTATCACTCGTTGCTAGATGAACTCATAGATGGATCTTGGTGAAACCGTAGGAACTTTTTTTATTTTCTGCAACGTTCTCAACAAAGGGCATCATGAGCTAGGTCTATGCGTAGTTCTCTTTGCACGCAGTAGAACACAATTTGTTGTGGGCGTAGATGTTGTCAACTTTCTTGCCGCTACTAGTCTTATTTTGCTTCAGCAGTATTGTGGGATGAAGCGGCCGGACCGACCTTACACGTGCAGTTACGTGAGACAAGGTTCCACCGGTGACATGCACTAGTTGCATAAGGTGGCTAGCGGGTGTCTGTCTCTCCCACTTTAGTTGGAGCGGATTCGATGAAAGGGTCCTTATGAAGGGTAAATAGAAGTTGACAAATCACGTTGTGGCTTTTTTCAGAGGTAATGCAAGCGTTCTTGCTAGAACCCTATTGCAGCCACGTAAAGATGCAACAACAATTAGAGGACGTCTAACTTGTTTTTGCAGAAATTGCTATGTGATGTGATATGGCCAAAAGTTGTGATGAATGATGAATGATATATTGTGATGTATGAGATCATGTTCTTGTAATAGGAATCACGACTTGCATGTCGATGAGTATGACAACCCGGCAGGAGCCATAGGAGTTGTCTTAATTATTGTATGACCTGCGTGTCATTGATTCAACGCCATGTAATTACTTTACTTTATTGCTAAACCGTTAGCCATAGTAGTAGAAGTAATAGTTGCGAAAGCAACCCCATGGAGACACAATGATGGAGATCATGATGATGGAGATCATGGTGTCATGCCGGTGACAAGATGATCATGGAGCCCCAAGATGGAGATCAAAGGAGCTATATGATATTGGCCATATCATGTCACTACTATTTAATTGCATGTGATGTTTATTATGTTTATGCATCTTGTTTACTTAGAACGACGGTAGTAAATAAGATGATCCCTCATAATAATTTCAAGAAAGTGTTCCCCCTAACTGTGCACCGTTGCTAAAGTTCGTCGTTTCGAAGCACCACGTGATGATCGGGTGTGATAGATTCTAACGTTCACATACAACGGGTGTAAGACAGATTTACACATGCAATACACTTAGGTTAACTTGATTTGAGCCTAGCATGTACGGACATGGCCTCGGAACACAAAGAGACCGAAAGGTCGAACATGAGTCGATGAAAGATAATGATCAACATGGAGATGTTCACCGATGATGACTTGTCCGTCTCACGTGATGATCGGACACGGCCTAGTCGACTCGAATCATGTATCACTTAGATGACTAGAGGGATGTCTAATCTGAGTGGGAGTTCATTAAATAATTTGATTCGATGAACTTAATTATCATGAACTTAGTCTAAAACCTTTGCATAAATGTCTTGTAGATCAAATGGCCAACGCTCATGTCAACATGAACTTCAACGCATTCCTAGAGAAAACCAAGCTGAAAGATGATGGCAGCAACTATACGGACTAAGTCCGGAACCTGAGGATCATCCTCAAAGCTGCCAAGAAAGCATATGTCCTACAAGGACTGCTGGGTGAAGCACCCATCCCAGAGAACCAAGACATTATGAACGCTTGGCCGTCACGTGCTGAAGATTACTCCCTCGTTCAGTGCAGCATGCTTTACAGCTTAGAACCGGGGCTCCAAAAGCGTTTTGAGCGACCACGGAGCATATGAGATGTTCGAGGAGCTGAAAATGGTTTTCCAAGCTCACGCCGAAGTCGAGAGATATGAAGTCTCCGACAAGTTCTATAGTTGTAAGATGGAGGAAAATAGTTACATCGAGGAGCACATACTCAAAATGTCTGCGTTGCACAACCGCCTTTGTCCCAGCTGGACATTAACCTCCTGGACGAGGCGGTCATTGACAGAATCCTTGATCGCCCCACCGATCTACAAGAGCTTTGTGATGAACTACAATATGCAGGGATGGTGAAAACTATTCCTGAAGTATTTTCAATGCTGAAGTCAGAGAGGTAGAAATCAAGAAGGAACATCAAGTGTTGATGGTCAATAAAACCACTAAGTTCAAGAAGGGCAAGGGTAAGAAGAACTTCAAGAAGGACGGCAAGGATGTTGCCGCGCCCGGTAAGCCAGTTGCCGGGAAGAAGTCGAAGAATGGACCCAAGCCTGAGACTGAGTGCTTTTATTGCAAAGGGAAGGGTCACTGGAAGCGGAACTGCCCCAAATACTTAGCGGACAAGAAGGCCGGCAACACTAAAGGTATATGTGATATACATATAATTGATGTGTACCTTACCGATTTCGTAGTAGCTCACAGGTATTTGATACCGGTGTCGTTACTCATATTTGTAACTCAAAGCAGAGCTGTGGAATAAGCGGAGATCGGCGAAGGGCGACGAGGTGACGATGCGCGTCGGGAATGGTTCCAAGGTCGATGTGATCGCCGTCGGCACGCTACCTCTACATTTACCTACGAGATTAGTTTTAAATCTCAATAATTGTTATTTAGTGCCAAGTTTGAGCATGAACATTGTATCTGGATCTCGTTTAATACGAGATGGCTACTCATTTAAATCCGAGAATAATGGTTGTTCTATTTATATGAGAGATATGTTTTATGGTCATGCTCCGATGGTCAATGGTTTATTCTTAATGAATCTCGAACGTGATGTTACACACATTCATAGTGTGAATACCAAAAGATGTAACGTTGATAACGATAGTCCCACATACTTGTGGCATCGCCGCCTTGGTCATATTGGTGTCAAGCGCATGAAGAAGCTCCATGCTGATGGACTTTTAGAGTCTCTCGATTATGAATCATTTGACACATGCGTAACCATGCCTCATGGGCAAAATGACCAAGACTCCGTTCTCCGGAACAATGGAGCGAAGCGACCAACTTATTGGAAATCATACATCTTGATGTATGCGGTCCAATGAGCGTTGAGGCTCATGGAGGATATCGTTATGTTCTCACTCTCACTGATGACTTAAGTAGATATGGGTATGTCTACTTGATGAAACACAAGTCTGAGACCTTTCAAAAGTTCAAGGAATTTCAGAATGAGGTAGAGAATCAACGTGACCGAAAAATAAAGTTCTTCTGATCAGATCGTGGAGGAGAATATTTAAGTCACGAATTTGGCACACACTTAAGGAAATGTGGAATCGTTTCACAACTCACGCCGCTGGAACACCTCAGCGTAACGGTGTGTCCGAACGTCGTAATCGCACTCTATTGGATATGGTGCGATCTATGATGTCTCTTACTAATTTACCGCTATCATTTTGGGTATACGCTCTGGAGACAACTACATTCACTTTAAATAGGGCACCGTCTAAATCCGTTGAGACGACACCGTATGAATTATGGTTTGGGAAGAAACCTAAGCTGTCGTTTCTAAAAGTTTGGGGATGCGATGCTCATGTCAAGAAACTTCAACCCTAAAAGCTTCGAACCCAAGTCGGAAAAATGCGTCTTCATAGGATACCCTAAGGAAACCATTGGGTATACCTTCTACCTTAGATCCGAAGGCAAGATCTTTGTTGCCAGAACGGATCCTTTACGGAAAAAGAGTTTCCCTCGAAAGGAGTAAGTGGGAGGAAAGTAGAACTCGATGAAGTACTATCTCTTGAAATGCAGAAAGTAGTGCAGCTCAGAAAATGTTCTGTGGTGCCTACACCGACCGGAGAGGAAATTAATGATGATGATCAAGGTACTTCGGATCAAGTTACTCTTGAACTTCAGAGGTCCACAAGGACACGTTCCACACCGAGTGGTATGGCAACCTTGTCCGGAAATCATGTTGTTGGACAACGGTGAACCTTCGAACTATGAAGAAGCGACGGCGAGCCCAGATTCCAACAAATGGCTTGAAGCCATGCAATCCGAGATAGGATCCATGTATGAAAACGAAGTATGGACTTTGACAGACTTGCTCGATGATCGGCGAGCGATAGAAAACAAATGGATCTTTAAGAAGAAGAAGGCGGGCCAGATGGTAATGTTACCATCTATAAAGCTCGACTTGTCGCTAAGGGTTATCGGCAAGTTCAAGGGGTTGACTACGATGAGACTTTCTCTCCGTAGCAAAGCTGAAGTCCGTCCGAATCATGTTAGCAATTGCCGCATACTATGATTATGAGATATGGCAAATGGACGTCAAAAGCGGCATTCCTTAACGGTTATCTTAAGGAAGAACTGTATATGATGCAGCGGAAGGTTTTGTCGACCCTAAGAATGCTAACAAGGTATGCAAGCTCAATGATCCATTTATGAGCTGGTGCAAGCATCTCGGAGTTGGAACATTCGCTTTGATGAGATGATCACAGCGTTTGGGTTTGTGCGAGACTTATGGAGAAGCTTTGTGTTTACAAGAAAGTGAGTGGGAGCTCTGTAGCATTTCTCATATTATATGTAGATGACATACTTTTGATGGGAAATGATATAGAACTTTTGGACAGCATTAAGGCCTACTTGAATAAGAGTTTTTCAATGAAGGACCTTGGAGAAGCTGATTATATAATAGGCATCAAGATCTATAGAGATAGATCGAGACGCCTCATAGGTCTTTCACAAAGCACATACCTTGATAAGATATTGAAGAAGTTCAATATGGATCAGTCTAAGAAGGGGTTCTTGCACTGTGTTGCAAGGTGTGAAATTGAGCTCTGCTCAATGTCCGACCTTGGAGGAAGATACAGTAGATATGAGTGTCATCCCCTATGCCTCATCCTTAGGGTCTATTTTGTATGACTTGCTGTGTACCAGACCTGATTTATACCTTGCCGTAAGTTTGGTAGGAAGGTACAAAAGTAATCCCGGCAAGGAACAACTGGACAGCGGTCAAGAATATCCTGAAGTACCGAAAAGGACTAAGGACATGTTTCTCGTTTATGGAGGTGACGAAGAGCTCGTCGTAAAGGGTTACGTCAACGCTAGCTTCGACACAGATCTGGATGACTCAAAGTCACAAACCGGATACGTGTGTATGTGAATGGTGGAGCAGTGAGCTGGTGTTGCAAGCAGAGCATCGTGGCGGGATCTACATGTGAAGCGGAATACATGGCAGCCTCGGAGGCAGCGCATGAAGCAATTTGGGTGAAGGAGTTCATCACCGACCTAGGAGTCATACCCAATGCGTCGGGGCCAATCAAACTCTTACGTGACAACACGGAGCTATTGCACTTGCCAAGGAGCCCAGGTTTCACAAGAAGACCAAGCACATCAAGCGTCGCTTCAACTCCATTCGTGAAAATTTTCAAGATGGAGACATAGAAATCTGCAAAGTACAAACGGATCTGAATGTCGCAGATCCGTTGACTAAACCTCTTCCATGAAAGCAAAACATGATCAACACCGTAACTCTATGGCTGTTTGATTCATCACAATGTAACTAGATTATTGACTCTAGTGCAAGTGGGAGGCTGTTGGAAATATGCCCTAGAGGCAATAATAAAAGGATTATTATTATATTTCCTTGTTCACGATAATTGTCTTTTATTCATGCTATAATTGTATTATCCGGAAATCGTAATACACGTGTGAATACATAGACCACAACATGTCCCTAGTAAGCCTCTAGTTGACTAGCTCGTTGATCAACAGATAGTCATGATTTCCTGACTATGGACATTGGATGTCATTGATAACGGGATCACATCATTAGGAGAATGATGTGATGGACAAGACCCAATCCTAAGCATAGCACAAGATCGTGTTGTTCGTTTGCTAGAGCTTTTCCAATGTCAAGTATCTTTTCCTTAGACCATGAGATCGTGTAACTCCCGGACACCGTAGGAGTGCTTTGGGTGTACCAAAGCGCCCATAGCGTAACTGGGTGACTATAAAGGTACACTACGGGTATCTCCGGAAGTGTCTCATTGGGCTGACACAGATCGAGACTGGGATTTGTCACTCCGTATGACGGAGAGGTATCTCTGGGCCCACTCGGTAATGCATCATCATAATGAGCTCAAAGTGACCAAGTGTTTGGTCACGGGATCATGCATTACAGTACGAGTAAAGTGACTTGCCGGTAACGAGATTGAACGAGGTATTGGGATACCGACGATCGAATCTCGGGCAAGTAACGTACCGATTGACAAAGGGAATTGTATACGGGGTTGCTTGAATCCTCGACATCGTGGTTCATCCGATGAGATCATCGAGGAGCATGTGGGAGCCAACATGGGTATCCAGATCCCGCTGTTGGTTATTGATCGGAGAGTCGTCTCGGTCATGTCTACGTGTCTCCCGAACCCGTAGGGTCTACACACTTAAGGTTCGGTGACGCTAGGGTTGTAGAGATATGAGTATGCAGTAACCCGAAAGTTGTTCGGAGTCCCGGATGAGATCTTAGACGTCACGAGGAGTTCCGGAATGGTCCTAAGGTAAAGAATTATATATGGGAAGTCGAGTTCCGGCCATCGGGAAAGTTTGAGGTCACCGGTATCGTCTGCGTGACCACGGAAGGGTCCTGAGGTCCACCGGTGGGGCCACCTATCCGGAGGGCCCCATGGGCTGAAGTGGGAGGAACCAGCCCTGGTGAGCTGGTGCGCCCCCTTGGGCCCCCCTGCGTCTAGGGTTGGGAACCCTGGGGAGGCGCCCACTGCCTTGGGGCAAGGCACCCCCCTTGGCCGCCGCCCCTAGGAGATCCCATCTCCTAGGGGCCGGGCGCCTGGGGACCCCTATATAGAGGGGGGAGGGAGGGCAGCCGCACCCTTGCACTTGGCGCCTCCCTCTCCCACCCCAACACCTCTCCTCCTCCGTAGAGCTCGGCGAAGCCCTGCTGAGATTCCTGCTACATCCACCACCACGCCATCGTGCTGCTAGATCTCCATCAACCTCTCCGTCCCCCTTGCTGGAGCAAGAAGGAGGAGACGTCTTCCCCCAACCGTGCGTGTGTTGAGCAGCGGAGGTGCCGTCCGTTCGGCACTTTCGGTCATCGGTGATTTGGATCACGACGAGTACGACTCCCTCAACCCCGTTCTCTTGAACGCTTCCGCTCGCGATCTACAAAGGCATGTAGATGCACTCCTATCACTCGTTGCTCATAGATGGATCTTGGTGAAACCGTAGGAAATTTTTTTATTTTCTGCAACGTTCCCCAACACTTCCTTCTGGCCTAGCGCGGTTACGGACATATTTCTTTAGGACTCCCATGAACCTCTCAAAGGGGAACATATTGTGTAGAAATACGGGCCCCAGAATGACAATCTCGTCGACTAGATGAACTAGGACGTGCGTCATGATTTTGAAGAAGGATGGTGGGAACACCAGCTCGAAAGCCGACAAGACATTGCGCCACATCACTCCTTAGCGTTGGTATGATTTCTGGATCGATTACCTTGAGATATTGCATTGAGGAATGCACATAGCTTCACAATGGCTAATCGGGCGTTTTCGGTAGAAGCCCCTCAATGCAACCAAGCAGCGATTGCGTCATAATCTCGTGGCAGTCATGAGACTTTAGGTTCTGGAACTTTTTCTCTGGCATATTTATTATTCCCTTTATACTCGACGAGAAGCCAGTCGGGACCTTCATACTGCTTCGGAGGCATGCCCTCTTTTTCGTGCAAGCGTTGCAGGTCCTCCCGTGCCTCAGGTGTATCTTTTGTCTTCCCATACACGCCCAAGAAGCCTAGCAGGTTCACGCAAAGGTTATTCATCACGTGCATCACGTCGATCGAAGAGCGGACCTCTAGGTCTTTCCCGTAGGGTAGGTCCCAAAATATAGATTTCTTCTTCCACATGGGTGCGTGATTCTCGGCGTCATTCGGAACAGCTAGTCCGCCAGACCCTTTCCAAAGATTACGTGTAAATCATTGACCATAGCAAATGCGTGATCACCCGATGCGCATGGCGGGTTTCTTCGGTGATCTGCCTAGCCTTTGAAATGCTTGCCTTTCTTTCTACATTGATGGTTGGTCGGAAGAAATCGGCGATGGCCCGTGTACACATTCTTCCTGCAGCTTCCGGTATATACTATCGGTGTCAAGTAAACAGTGCGTGCATGTGTGGTATCCCTTGTTTATGCATCACGAAAGGTTACCGAGAGCGGCCAATCGTTGATGGTCACGCAACAACGCCTTTAGGTCAAATTCCTCCTTTTGTGCTCATCCCACGTCGCATTACCGTTTCCATTCCACAGCTGTAAAAGTTCTTCAACTAATGGCCTTAGGTACACATCAATGTCGTTCTTGCCGGGTTGCTTAGGGCCTTGGATGAGAAGCGGCATCATAATGAACTTCCGCTTCATGCACATCCAAGGAGGAAGGTTATACATGCATAGAGTCACGGGCGAGTCTTTGTGATTGCTGCTCTCTGCTCCCGAAAAGGATTAATGCCATCTGCGCTTAAAGCAAACCATACGTTCCTTGGGTCCTTTGCAAACTCATCCCAGTACTTTCTCTTGATTTTTCTCCACTGCGACCCGTCAGCGGTGCTCTCAACTTCCCGTCTTTCTTACGGTCCTCACTGTGCCATAGCATCAACTTGGCATGCTCTCCATTTCTGAACAGACGTTTCAACCGTGGTATTATAGGAGCATAGCACATCACCTACGCAGGAACCCTCTTCCTGGGAGGCTCACCGTCAACATCACCAGGGTCATCTCGTCTTATCTTATACCGCAATGCACCGCATACCGGGCATGCGTTCAGATCCTTGTATACACTGCGGTAGAGGATGCAGTCATTAGGGCATGCATGTATCTTCTGCACCTCCAATCCTAGAGGGCATACGACCTTCTTTGCTGCATATGTACTGCCGGGCAATTCGTTATCCTTTGGAAGCTTCTTCTTCAATATTTTCGGTAGCTTCTCAAATCCTTTATCGAGCACTGACATTCTCTGCCTTCCTTTGCAGCAATTCCGATGCGTACCGAGCTTTGTGTTGCCATCTTCGCAATTGGGGTACAACCCTTTTTGTGATCCTCTAACATGCGATCGAACTTCAGCTTCTCCTTTTGACTTTCGCATTGCGTCCTTGCATCGACAATGACCGGCGGAGATCATCATCATCGGGCACATCGTCTAGTTCCTCTTGATCTTCAAGCTTACGCCGTTGCAGCATCATCGTGCACATCGTCTAGTTCCTCTTGATGTTCAGTAGCATCACCGTATTCTGGGGGCACATAGTTGTCATCGTACTCTTCTTCTTCACCGTCTTCCATCATAACCCCTATTTCTCCATGCCTCGTCCAAACATTATAGTGTGGCATGAAACCCTTGTAAAGTAGGTGGGTGTGAAGGGTTTTCCGGTCAGAGTAAGAGTTCGTATTCCCACATATAGGGCATGGACAACACATAAAACCATTCTGCTTGTTTGCCTCAGCCACTTCGAGAAAATCATGCACGCCCTTAATGTACTCGGAGGTGTGTACATCACCGTACATCCATTGCCGGTTCATCTGCGTGCATTATATATAATTAAGTGTGTCAAAAATCATTACAGAACATCATGAATGGATAATTAAGTGACCAAATTAATAGAAGTTCATCATCATCACATAAAAACCAAAGTACATACATAGTTCTCATCTAACAACATAAAGCTCTGCAGAGCATCTAAATTAATTAAACCATACATTGAAACTATGTAAAACATTTCAATGCGAAAACAAATGCGATCATAATCGCAACCAAGGTAACAACTGATCCAACGGCATAATGATACCAAGCCTCGGTATGAATGGCATATTTTCTAATCTTTCTAATCTTCAAGCGCATTGCATCCATCTTGATCTTGTGATCATCGTCAACATCCGCAACATGCAACTCCAATATCATCTTCTCCTCCTCAAGTTTTTTATTTTTTCCTTCAAGAAATTGTTTTCTTCTTCAATTAAATTTAACCTCTCGACAATAGGGTGGGTTGGAATTTCGGTTCAACAACCTCCTAGATAAATAAAATCTATGTCACGTTGGTGGCATAATTTTCATAAACAATAAATGAACCAATAGTTATGAAAAGATAATATACACCACATCCGAATCATAGACAGGACGAGGGCCGACGGGGGTGGATACCAAAACCATCGCACTATATAAGATGCAATAATAAAGGTAAGAAAATAATACAAGTATCTATCTAAACATACAAGTAAGAATAATTTTCCTTTCAGAAAGAAGATAAGAACAAGAGGCTCACCACGGTGGTGCCGGCAATGAGATCGGCCTTGGTGATCGTGGCGGTGAAAGGCAGGGGACGGGCGTGACGGACCGCTAAACCTAGACAAATATTGAGGAAAATGGAGCTTGGAGGTCGAGTTTGGAGGAGAAAGCTTAAGTAGTGTGGCTCGGGCATTCCATCGAACACCTTGTGTGCATAGGAGGTGAGCTAGAGCACCACCAAGCCCTCTCCCCTCGTGACCGGAAAAAACAGAGCGGTGTGCTCTGCTCTTCTGTGAGGTATATATAGGCACCTCATTGGTCCCGGTTGGTGGCATGAACCGGGACTAAAGGGAAACCTTTGGTCCCCAGTTCAAGCCACCAACGGGACCAATGGTTGTGGGCGAGGCGAGGCCATTCGTCCGGTTCGTCCCACCAACCGTGACCAATAGGCCAGACGAACCGGGACCCAATGCCCACGAGGCCCCGGCCGCCCTGGGATCACGAACCGACAAATATTTCCATTGGTCCCGGTTCGTAACTGAGACTAATGGGCTGACCCGGCTGAGCCATTGCCCCCTTTTCTACTAGTGAGTATATACCACTTCAAGAAAATCAACGCTCTCTGAGGAACTATATACTTCTTTGTGTTATTTGGGATAAGGGATTTATACTTTGAATGATACGCTGTACAATAAATACTGGATGTTTTTTTAATGAAACAAGTATATAGAAACAGGGCGTACCCCTAAGGAATAACCACTAAAGAAAGAGGTCATGCTCCATGCAAAAAAAGAAAAAAAGAAAAAGAAGGTCATGCCGAAGTATGCACCGCTAATTGATGTAGTGAAGTACATACTGGTTTTTTCTTGGAAGGGTGCAGTAAAAAAAGTATATACTTTTTGAATTGTTTGGTTTGTTTACCACATGTGTCACGTGGTAAAAATATATAGTATATACTACTGATCATCCAATGAAGTACATATTGATTTTGTTTCAAGAGGCACGACACTACTCTTCCCGATGAAGTATATACTGCTTTCCCCAACAAAAATGTATATACTGATTTTACTAAGGAGTACATAATGCTTATTTCGTTCAGAAAAATGTATATACTGCTCATCATACAATGAAGTGTATACCAGTTGAAATAGTAGTATACAGCCGTGCGTATATACTGCCTCATCGGTAGCATATGCTCCAGTGAAGAAAACAAAGAAATGAATGGTCTCCTTATACTTCGGCAAGCTCAAAATTTGGATCACATGCACGTTCCTAACTTGTAGGGATCAGGTATGCACGCAAAGAAATGAGGTTCTTCCAAATAATTAGCACGGTCGAGTAATTAGTATTTGTTATTGGGTTTATCCATTTTATCCATTAATCCTTATCCACTAACCGTGGGAGTACATACTCCCAGGAGTACGGAAGAAGAGTCCTATATATATCGATTAGGATAACTGGTTGATTTCCTGTGGAGCCTGGATGTAAACCATAATTCAATTGTTTCTAGTCTGTATGGTACCAAAACACCAGCAGCTTATAACTCCTAGTGGTGGATTTAGCTTTTTTCCAGGAGCAACTTTACAAAGAAGATACAGTCAAACAGTTCTAACTCTGACCTGTAGTATACAGGGATATACGAGGATCATCGAATGATATTTAATAGCTGTTTTCATTTTTGTGGTGTAATTCATTTGCAATCTTCTGCCAACATATTCAAAAGAAAAACACTACCCATGGTTTAATTTATACTACATTTTCGAACGGAGGGAGTATGTGAGAGATGATGCCCAAGTCCCAAAACAAACATATATATCTACTATACCATATTTTCTACTGCTCCATATTAAACAGTTGTCCTAATCGATATATGGAGGGTGTAGGAGTCCCGGGTGTTGAAAATCCTGTCTGATATAAAGATATGAATGCATGCACGGAGAGCAAGTGAACAATCAGGCTGCGAGTATATACGATGATCGAATCCAATAATGTTGTACTAGTGTGGAATCAAATCAAGATGGCTGCAGTGCGGCATGGATCGATGTGATCTAAATACAGTGCTGAATCAGCTGTTATGGAACAAATCATCGCAACTACTTGCTCCTGGGCTGTTTTGGTTGCGCGTGCCGAGTGGGCTGTGTCCCCCTGACAGAAATGTCCTGTACACGGACAGCACCAGCACGAGCAGCTTGTTGGGGACTTGTCGTCTTGTCGCTCTCAACGCAGCCTAGTTACTAGTGATTGGGCAAAGAAGCACTGCACGCTTGTCACTGTATTTCTACCGCATGCATCAAATCATCTCCCGCTCAAGGGACCTTGTGTAATTATTGATTTTTTTATGGAATAAGGCCTTATATTAAGTATCACATGTTCTTACAAATACAAACTTACTTACAGAAAAACAAAATTACGTTCATAATCTTGGAGTGCCGAAGTATTTTTCCTCCTGCATCCACCGGCGTTGCGCCGTGAGCAAAGCCCCATGCCGCCTCTGGGCCTTCGACCCAACAAAGCAAACTTTTGAAATCCAGTAACTTGTAAATGCAACGGCTGTAAAGTTCTTGATGCAGATCAGGAGACGTCGGCGGCTGTGATCTACAAAGCAAATTGTCGCACCAAAGAAAAATGCCGATAAGGGCCTATAGAAACTCCGAAGATCATGAAAGTCGGTTGGTCGAGACAGATCCACCGGAAATCAAAACCATCCAGATCCCGGAAGACCCGTCGAAGACATGGCTCCACACACGCTCCACCAACACAAAGCACACCAACGTAACAGGACTTGGCAAGGAGAACATTATCCTTGCTGTCCCAAACCAAAACACCAAGACTTTGACAGAAAACCTGTGAAATAACACTCATGCCGCTGTGCGATAGATTCAGGTCTGTTGTCAAGCTCGGCACCATCGAAAACCATGCACTGATGCCATCTTCTCTATGAATCTAGAGCTAGGCTGGGCCATCGATGAAGAATGACGTGTTGGATCCATCCGGTCGCCGTTGTCGCGCACTGCCCGATGAGGACCACGGCTCGAGCACCCATCTCCTTCGGCGTCGCACAACAACTGTCCAATGTCTGCACCAAGCCACCGCCGATCAAGACCTCCCCGTCGGCGAGGGATTTGCAGTCACCCACGTTGCCGCCTCTCTCGAGAAAAGCGATCCGCTCCTGGTTGCATTTTTATTTAATTATTGATTTTGGATCAATCGTTAACAAAATTAAAATATGATTCTCGATCGCGAGCAGAGTAGCTTGGCGGGGTGGGGAAACGGTTGTCTGCAAGGAAGCTGAAACGCCTCCACGTCGACCGGGACACCGACCCGCGCGCACACGGAGCGGCGGCACGCACGCACGCACGCACCTACGACGTACGTGGACATGTGTCGCGCCGTCGTCTCCTGCCCCTCGACCGATCGCGTAAGAAACGACGACCCGACGCGGCATCTCCCCGTCTCGATCGGTTGCTGCGACGGTGCCCGGCCATGGGTTCCGCGGCGATCCGCACACATCGGCCTCGGCTCGGGGAAGCCGCGACAAAGCTCTCGCTCGATCGCCTCCCTGATCACGTCGCCCGGTCCCCGCGCCGTTGGAAACGATGGGCCGCTCGAGCTGCCGGTGCCGAACCTTGCGCCCTCGCATCGCCGTGTAGTCTCCATCGATCCCCGACTTCCCCGGCCGGCTATCGAGGAAGCGGCCGATACGTAAAAAGTCTGTTACTACGCGTACTCATGCTAGTGATGTACGTGGCGGAACAGAAAATCACTGTGGAGAAGGAAGGAACTTGATGATGGACGCCACCGAGTCTCTGGTTCTCCGAACACACTACACCGCTTCATGCATGATATTGCGGACCTTCACTCGTTGAAAATGATGTGGCCTCCGCCGTGTGCATGCATGCACCGTCGCTGCCTCTCTCGCACGCCTCCTGACTAGTGGCTCCCTAGTAGGAAGACGAGCCACGAGTGATGAGTGATTTTTTTTCAAAAAAAAAACATCCGATCAATTCATCTTTAATCATGGGAGTAAAAAATAATAAAAAATTACATCCAGATCCGTAGGCCACCAAGTGAAACTACAAGCACTGAAGCGAGTCGAAGGCGCGCCGCCGTCATCGCCTCTCCCTCATAGTAGCCGGACAAAACTTATTGTAGTAGACAGTCGGGAAGTCGTCGTGCCAAGTCCCTATAGTCTCTACCAGCGATACACCTCCACATGCCCACCAGTGATGCTAGACGTACCACCAGAATGGGGGCTAGGCAGGGAGAACCTTATTCCATCTTTAGTGAGCCGCTGTCGTCTCGCCTTTCTAAGCAAGACACAACCCCTAACAAATCTTGAAGACACGTCTAAAACGGAGCCCTCCCACTGGCAAGGGGCGGGATCCACCGCGCCCCCATAGCCCTAAGGCCACCGGAGATGAGACGGACCGGCGACAGCGCCAGCGGAAGACAGAGAAACCCTAATTGGGGAGGAGGCGGCTGGGTTAGGCATCCGTTGAGTGATGAGTGATCTGCCCCGACTATTATTGTTCAAGCACTGCCTTGTCTCTCAACACGTGTTTGGGTTGTGCATTCTACTCTCTAGAAGAAAAAAGGCTTGTTTTGGCCATCCACATCAAATCATAATTTTTTTTGTATTTGCATGTTCATATAATCACCTTTTTAATTGCTTTATATTATAGGGTTTCTTTGATCCACATGGTTTGTAAAACGGGTGAGTGGGAAAAAAATGCAGATCTCCAATATTGCAGTATTACCTAGACGCTTAGTGTACACAGAAAATTATAGAATTCTTTACAAGAGGTTGGCCAGCCACGGCCTCGTCGGGGAGCATGTGAGATTTGTGTTTTCTTACTTCAAATGACAGTACCTGAGGTCAGGGCCGGTCCTGAAATTTCAGGGGCCCGGGGCGAAACTACAATCCGGGGCCCTTAATATAAATGTCTAACCAGTAATCATCATATGTAGATATAATTTTATCAAAGAAAAAAAATTAAGTAAATCCAAACTCAGTGTGCATATCACATAATGTGTTACATATTACCTTAAAAAATTCCTTCTAACATTCTGACATGCAAAAATGTCTTAAAGTTTCATAAAAGAAAAAACTAACCATCTCCTATCACGCACCTCTCCATTGCTCATATTTCTTGAGTAATGGCTATACAAAAAATGTCTTAAAGTTTCATGTATTTAGTGTTTTCTTCTTCCCTTTTAGGCCCGTTTTCCACTAATATGTCCCTCGCTTTGTTATCAAGACTACCCCAATTCCTTGGATCATAAATGTCCACAGTAATAACCAGTTCCTCATCAACACTAGCAGATTCTGCCGCAGATGAATTAAATATGGGCTCATGATCACTCACATTGGTATCATCCATGTCGTGTCAACATCATCTTCTGTAGGGGTATGACCATCATCTTCCTGATTGGCATTAGTTTGATCATCCGCGAGAACTATCGCCAACTCCTCTTGATTTCTTGAAGTGCCTTAAAAAGAGATCCTTTCAATGCCTCTTTCTCCTCATCTGCCTCCTCCTTCTTTTTTCTTTTAAGCATGGCCCTGCTGAAATTGAAAGGAACAATTAGTTGAAAGCTAATTATAATATTAGATTATTGCAGATGATCTTCATCTAATACCATGACAAAATCTGGTAGGGCACAATATAGTACCTTCGCTCTGTAATCTAATCTGGCTATATGTGTTCAATCCTCAAAGATTTGATCGCCCAGCCCACAATTCCTTGTTGACCTGTTGATTCAGGAATCATGATTAAAAAAAAAAACAGGAACAAGAACACTAGAACAGGCGAGGGCAGACGGCAGAGCCGCAGAGGGCCCGAGGATAGACATACCCGCTGCCTGCTGCTGGCTGCTGCAGTCGGCGTCGGCGGGCGGCGGCAGTCGGCGTTTCGTTCTGTCGTTCCTCGTTCGTCGGAGGCTGCAGAGTTCAAGACGGCGATTACATGAACAGCGCTACAGCAGTCAGCGGAAGAACGACCGATCCGATCATCCGAAGTAAAAGGAAACCGTGAATCCAGCGATTTATTTTCTGTGCACATACTGTGCCTATACGTGGTTGAATCATGGGCAAGGCCCACATCTCTCTTTCTTTCCTAGGCTGAGGCGTCGCTGACTTTGGGTCTTCGGCTTCATTTTTTTGCTTGAAGTATACCTGTACGTACGCATACCTGGGGAGGGGGCCCCTAGCTTTTGGGGGGCCCGGGGCGGCCCTGCCTGAGGTGTGCTACATGCCAAAAATTGTGAGACGAAGGCCTAGAGGCGGCAATTACCTTTTCAAACGGCACACCGTCGATGAATGCATGAAGAAGACTTGGGCATCTCCAATGATTTGAATATATGTTGCATTTTTTTGTAAGGTTCTGAGCTACGTAATATATGGTCATTGGCCTTTTCGCAAAAAAATCTTATAAAAAATAATTTGAAGAAAAAAAAACAGATAAAATGCAATCCTACTATAATAAAAAATCCACAAAGAAAATAATATAAAGATTAATCCTCTAAAGTTACTCTTTAGAATTTTATTTTAGGAAAATACTCTAAACTAATTTCAGAAATTCTTTGAATTGGAAAGGACCCTGGTTTTTTATTAGAAAAGAAAATTTGTGTTTCAAATAAATGGAGAAAAGGGCAATATCCCGTAAATTTGTTTTCATGCATGGCAGTATGGCACGTACGTACATCGTACGGAGTATTGAATGCACCACCCCTCCTGCTTGGTCGCCGGAATAGAAGGAGGCCGATCGATCATCATTCAGACTACTACTACTACTGTTCATGTGCCTGATTAATCTGGAGTTGATTAGGGTTAATTCAAAGTTCGTACGCATGCATGCATGCACGAGTTAGTATGTGCGTGCGCATGCAGCATGTAACCCCGTGTGCATGATCCAATAATGCTGTAGTGTCGTTCAAATCAAAATGCTGTAGTGTGGAATCACATCTGGCCGTCTGCAGTGCAGCATGGATCGATGTGATCTATCTGCCCGCCTGCTTTTTTTTATAAAAGAGAGCTTTCCTCTCCGATTTCATTTAAAGAAATCATTGTTAACAGACATCTGCCCGCCTGCTTGTCAAGTGAAATCTCTGCAAATAGGGTTGTCACGGAACAAATCCTCGCAAGGCGAGCTCGGTCGTCAGCTCCGCCCGAGACTTCGCCATGCTCTGTTGTTGGCACTTATGGAAACATAGAAATGCGGTGGTGTTTCAGCTACGACCCTCTCTCGCCCGATTCTTGGGGTGCTGCCGGAAGGCGCTCTCTGTGGGCGTGGGCGCCTGAAAGCAACTGACCGGGGCCATGTCGATACTTGGTTATCAGCCCTGGGATAGCAGAGGGGTGTGCCTTGTGTGTGTGTCCGTTCTGGCTTATCTCCCCCCCTCCTTGTATTTCTCTCTTGCTAGGCGTCTTGATTGATGCTTGTAATCTTTGGGGTCCCGCCTCCTTGATTAATATATTCAGGTGGAAGCTCTCACCCCCCCAGCGGTGAAAATTCAAAAAACACTTTCTTGTGGCGTGTCGAGTGGGTTCTGTCTCCCTGACAGTACGTAATGGCATGTGCACGGACAGCACCAGCACGATCGAGCAGCTTGTTGGGGACTTGCCGTCGTGTCGCTCTCAACGCACGCAGCCTAATTACTAGTGGTTGAGCAAAGAAGCACCGCGCGCTTGTCATGTACTTTCTCCGTCCGGAATTACTTGTCGAAAAAATCGATAAAAATGGATGTATCTAAAACTAACATATATTTAGATACATTCATTTCTCCGACAAGTATTTCCGAACGAAGGGAGTATATTTCCATCATCTCCCGCCTCCCGTTCGAGGGACCGTGCGTGATTATATAGTAGTAGCATTGTACCCGACTCCCCCGGCGGCCTCCGGCGCCTCATCCGGCAATCAAGGAAGGAAGCCAACGCGTCAAACTCGGTTGCTGCAATTGATGGATGGATGGATGATGTACGTGGCGGAACAGAATAACACTGTGTCAGTGTCACTTCCTCCGTTCCATAGTGTAAAATCTTTTTTGAGAACTTTGAACGGATCGATGCCAGAGTCTCTCTGGTTCTCCCATGTCCGAACAATCCTGCAGCTTCATGAGTTCGTGGGCCTCCACTCTCCTTGACAAAGGAGGTGCCGTCGACGCTCTGGCTTTCAATTCGTTGGTTGCACTACCTGCCCACACAACAATGGCGTGGCATCCCTTGTGTGCAATGCAATCGCCGTCGCTTGCCTTCTATAATTCTCTTGCCACGTACGTACATACGCACGTACGGAGGAGTGTGGGTCATGTGGCAGGCCGGCCGGCCGGGCTTCATTCGGGTCATTCCCCCGGCGAGCCTCGCCTTTTACGTATGCTACATTGAATGCTAGTTTTGGTTTCAAGGAAACACCACCCATCCTCCTTGGTCGCCGGAATAGTAGGAGGAGACCAACCCAGCATCATTCATAATCATACTGGAGTAGTAGTTCATTGAAGCCAAGCCCGGCACGGCCGGAGATGATGATGGTTTTAAGGGAGCGAAAGGAAAATGGCACCAGCCAAGCCGGTCGACAGGGAATTGAATGCGGGATCCTTCAGTAGATCGGGGACAAAACAAAACAAAACGTGGGATTTGATGGATGCTGCTTACTAATTAGTTCGTGTCTCCTAGTCGGCTAGTCCATCAATCCATCCCAGATTGCGCGCCTCACTCTCCTAAGGCTGGTCATAGTGGGGAGTAACTTAGAGTAGTAACGTGCATAATGCGTTACTACTCTATATTACTACCTAGTGAGAAATGTCATATATGTATTACACACGCTTTCATTTATTGTCTTGTAGACTCATTTTGAATTGGAAAAATTTATGTGATGGTAACATATTAGGTTACTCTATTTGCCTCTCTCCTCATTAACTACTTGCCACATCAACATTTTTGCTTATGTGGCATCTATGTTACTACCTATGTTACTCCCACTATGACCAGCCTAATTAAGAGGGGGAAAGGGACGTACGGCCATGGCGCTATCTAGCTCATGGTGATCGATCAAAACAAGCTATCCAGGGCCGTACCAAGGCCAGATTTCATCTGCCCGTGACTGGAGTACCCCATCAGGAGCAGCGTTGTGATTAATTAATAAACCCCCAAGCCCCAAGTGATCATGCAATGCAAGCACTCAAGATCTAGCTAGCTAGGTTTTCTCAACAAGCAATATCTAGCTAGCGTCACATGCGTGGTTGGATCTTCAGGCAGAAACGGCCAGCCGATGGATCGAGATGGAAACAGAATCACCAAGGCACGAACGTCACTGCAGGGGCGGCACGAGCAGGAGCAGCTAATTCACAAGGGACCAAAGTAATAAGCACAGCTAATTCGTGGCCCGGTGGCCGGTCTCGGGGTCACACGGAACAACAGAACGACGGTAGCCGGCCGGTAGGTGAGCTACCCTCCAACACCATCGATCAATAATGCGTTCTCGACAGACAGCGACTCCATCGTCGTCCCGGACGGACGTGGATCGGTCTACGGCGGAGCCAAGGAGCAGGAATGGAATTCAAGTTGGCGCGCTGCGTCCGCGATATATCGGCCTAGCTGCCTGCCTGTTGCTTCCATGACCGACCGGCCTCGTGCCCGTCCAAATACTCCATGCCTCGTTTCCTCCGGCTCACTGCACTGCTCGTGATGATACGAGCTGACGCAGAGATATAACTTCGTACAACACTCTCCCTTCTGCTAGCTAAACCAAACTTGATACATACATATATACCAAATGTTCAGTTAGGTTCTTGTCCTCACAATGATGAGGCCAAGGAGTAAGAAACACTATTATCCATTAGTTTTATTATGACTCTTGTCAAACTGCATTAGCATGACATCTATGTGAGCTTCACACGGCGTTCACAAATATGACCAAATCGTACTTCTATGATGTGCAATCCTGCAGAACCAGATAAAATGATTAGGAATGGCTAAAGATAACACAAGAAACAAGATTAGTTACTTTCAGCTAACAAATGACAACCTAACCTTCGTTGCAGAAACAATTATTTTCCAACAGAAACCACATCATGCCATAGGCTGACCTGAAAGTAATGATTCACCTTCGATGCAGAAGGAAGCCAAACACAACTGCATTTAACAGCATCAGGATAACTTCCAGGCTGCATAAACACACAGAAACTCCATTACTTGGGACAAATTCACAATTGGCAAGCTTGTTGAGCAATTACAGTGCCATAATTAAGAATCTACAAATAGCAGGCAATTACCAGACCATGTACGAAAAGTTAGCTAAACTAGATTATATTTCAAGCAAATCCGACAATTCAATCAAGTCTATCTTTGAAGAACAATTTAGTTTGCATGTGAAGAACAGTTCAACTGTGGACCTTATCTTGCTCAATTCAATCAAGTCTTTTCTCTGAAGAACAATTTATGTTGCATCCGACAAATCTCTTTTTGATGACCGAAAATTAGTTGTAACATCGGTAAACTTGATCACCAGTATAATTGAAGTATATACCAAATAACCTACATAGCTTGAAGTGCTTCTCTATCGGTCAGGAGATTTACGAGGATATCTTGTTTTGTCAATTTAATCAAGACTGATTTAAGTACAATCTCTGAAGAATATAGAGCATACAGAAAATCAGGACATACATCATGCTTCTGTAGACAGGAGACTCACATCTCAAATGGCGTATATGCTTCACACACACACAAAATTGACAGACGACATGCACACAGAGACAATGCAGTACACTGGAATGTTCTTGTCAGCCAGGTTACTCAATATATAGCCTAGAAGTACTACACGGTCACAACCACTTTGATACACTTCACAAGAGGAACTTTCAGAGAAGTGAGCATAGCAACAGAAGATCCCGCAAACAGAAACCAAAGAATAGTTTAATGATTACTAAACCAGGAAATTGTCAATTCCAATCATTTGCTTCATTGCGAACATACAGTCATCATGGACTAGAAATAAAGTACAAATAATGATCTATATTAGGACTGATGATGCTCATGGCATATACACATATCAAGCAAATTACATAGGAGGTAGAAATTCTTCCAAGTTGATTCTTTGCTCATGTGCATACACCAATGAAATGAGAATCTACTCGGCTATCATTCATGGTGCAAACTCTTGCACATAAAGAGCTAAAGTGAGATCTAGAGGGAGAGGACGGCTAGAGACAGTAGGGGAGGAAGGAGAGGAAGATTACCTGTGCCGCACGAAACACCTGCTGTGCAAGCGGTCGCGATATCATGCTACAGGCAGTGCTCAAAGTACTTCAAACAAATTCTTCAGTTGATGAAGCATTCGAAATGAAGAGTTTATAATCATTATTAAACTCATGCAAGTTCCCTACGGTCAATATGTAAAATCCGACACCCAAACTCTTTGATTGGGAAGGTACTTGCATAGTTTTCTTTTCATAAAGTAAAATAATAAAAAGCAGAGAGTGCTCTCTAAAGCAAGGGTAATTATACACCATAAAAGATCTTCCTTACATTAGTAACTAACAATATACTATCACAACAGTGCTGTCAAATATGAAGTCATGTCTTCTTTTGTGTAATCAGCCAATAGTTCTATTGCAATGTCTGGATTCAAACTCAGAGTTAGCAGAGAGCCAAAGAGTGCTCTCTAATACAAGGGTAATTATAGACCATAATAGATCTTCCTTACATGAATAACTAACACTATACCATCACAACAGTGTTGTCAAATATTAAGTCCGGTCTTCCTATGTTTAATCAGCCGATAGTTTACTGCAATGTCTGGATTCAAACTCTGGGTTCAAAGCAGAGTAGTAATAAAGGGCACCAATAAATAGCAATGCCTTAATTTACTTTCTTTTGACCTTCCATTTTTACTTGGTATATGTGTGTGTAATCTGCCCAGCCTAACAAAGTGAAAGTGCGTTATATTGACTAGAGGAGGGGTGAATAGGCGATTTTTATGAATTCTTCACTGAGGAATTTGCCGGTGAGGAAATTCCTTAGCGAAGAACTACTTGCGGCGGAATAAGTACTTAGAAATAAGCATAACAGAATACAGGCATGGTCATCATGATGAAATGAAAACAAGCACAGAGTACAGAAAGCGTAAACACAGGATAACACAAGATGAAGACAAACAGACTGAAGAAATTGAACTGAGGAAATTGAGAAAGTCTTCAGTCAAAGTCTTCAAGCACAGATATGAACAACACTCAACACAGTAATGAGGAAATGAATGGGTTGAGGAAATGGAACCAGTTAGGTTGGTGAAGACAATGATTTGGTAGACCAGTTCCAACTGCTGTCTCTCGGTTATGTACGTCTGGTTGGAAGCGGCTGAGTATTTAAACTCGAGGACACACAGTCCGGACACCCGATCTCTGAGCACGCAGCTCAGACACCAAGTCCTCACCGTATTCTCCTTGAACTAAGGTCACACAGACCTCGTCCAATCACTCGTGGTAAGTCTTGAGGCGACTTCCAAACCTTCACCAGACTTGGTCACTCAGCGATCCACAATTCCTCTTGGATGCTCTAGACCATGACGCCTAACCGTCTGGAAGAAGCACAGTCTTCAAAGGTAACAAGCGTCGGATCCACGCAGGATCAATCTCTTCAGTGATGCTCAATCACTTTGGGTTTGTAGGGGTTTGGTTTTTGGGTTTTCCTCACTTGATGATTTTCGCTCAAAATTGACAAGTGTCAGTTTCTCGCGGAGCAGCCAACCAGCTAGTGATTGTAGGGGGAGGCTATTTATAGCCTAGGGAGCAGCTCGACATGATAAGACATAAATGCCCTTCAATGATATGACCGTTAGGTGGATAAGAAATTTTGATACAGGTGGCGCCATTAAGCACAGAACGGTCGGAAATTTGACTCAAATTCTTGAGGCTATCATGTTCCTCCTTTGTGTAGGCGATTCCCTTTGGCGAATTCCTAACTCCTCGGTCAGAACAAATTCTCGTGACCGTAAGAACTTCGTCTCAGAATCAAGAAATTGGTAGAACTGTATGAGATTTCCAAAGGCTTCACTCGAAGGGATTGGTAGGTGTAGGATTTTGAGTTGAGCATCACATGGAAATTTTTCCTTAGTATTTCCTCGACCCCCTTTAGCAGTACGGTGTTTCCTATGACTCAAGAAAGAGAAAAACGAAACTACGAAAACAAAAGTCTTCACGCTTCATGTTCCTCAAATGAATACCAAGTCTTCAAGGTCACACCAATTTCTTCACTTTCAAAGTCTTGAAAGTCTTGAGAATATCAAAGTCTTCAATTCGAAGAACTTCATTTTTAGGGTCGACTTTCTCTCAAATATCAAACTCCTCATAGACTTATAGACCTGTGTACACTCATAAACACATTAGTCGGCTTAACCTATAAGTCTTCAATACACCAAAATCACTAAGGGGCACTAGATGCACTTACAATCTCCCCTTTTTGGTGATTGATGACAATATAGGTTAAGTTTTCAACGAGGATAAACATATGAAGTGTAAATACTGATATTGAGGAATTTGATTGCAAGATATAGAAGAACTCCCCCTGAAGATGTGCATAGTGAGGAATTTGCTTTTGAGGCAATGCACACTTGAAGAGTTGAATCATGGAGATCTCCCCCTATTTCTTGTAATTCATACACGCATTTGATATCTAGTATGAAGAATTTGAAATGCATGATGAAATATGGTGCCTGATAAAATTCAGCATGCGTGCAATAATATTAATGAGGAATAAGCATATGCGGAAAAAATGCATCCAAAGTATCAGAGCTAGTGCAACAAAAGTATCAGCGCACCATCGGGTTTAAGATTACAACTCGATCCAATAAAGTTTCGTAAGAGCGAGAGTTGTAACTTAGCAAAAAATACCCTCAATATAGACCCGCTTGAAGACTAACTCAGATTTCTCCCTTTGTCATCAAATGACCAAAAGGATCGAACCGAGGACTAACGCCTGAAGAAAATCAAGTTGATGGAGGGCGCCCGGCGTTGTCGAGTCGGTTGTTGTAGGAGGGCCTGCAGCGATGTCGTCAAGTCTTCATTTTCATCGATGTCGCGCGATGAAGAATAAGAGCCTGGCCACCAAAGGAGGAACCTTGACCCTCTTGAATTTCTTGGTGGAGGTGCGGACCGATCAAATTCTTCCTTGAGACCCATCGTCTCCGGTTCTTGACGCTATAGACATGAGTGAGGACAGCCCGAGTGCGGTTGAATGTTTCATGAAGGTAGTATTGGTTTTCTTCTTTGCATTGTGTGTTGAGGTCATGTTGTGAAGAATTGAACCAAGTGACGCTTGACCCATTTATGATTGCGATCAACCTTCGATGAAGGCGAGGAGTAACTCATGATCGATCATCGCCCTTGGTGTCAGTAGCTTGAGGATTTTGCTTGGTGAGGTATTGGCGGCGAGTCATGTGTGGCGAGTCGTCATTGGTAGAGTAGGATGCCTTGCGAAATTGACCATCCAATGGACGAATTCCTTCATCTATCACAGCAGCGGCCTTGCCTTTGTCATCGGTGAGAAAGCTGTCCGTTGAGGACTTCAATTGGAGGCAAGTAGCTGCGGTGGTTCGTAGTATCGACTTTGTAATTGAGTGAAGACCTTGCCTGATGAATCTCATAATCCAAAGGCGCATAAGGCTTCAGCTCAAATGGTGACATAGCAATGTTCGCCGAGTCCTCATGAAGAAATCATAGAAGTTGGCCAGGAACGCCATGAATGATGTTGAAAAGCATATTCTTCATGATGCCAACGACTTCTTCATCATTTGAGTCGTGGCCTTTGATAGGACTCATTGTCTTCGTCGAGAATCCGATAGACGATCCGAGGCACATACTGATGAATTAGTTGGCGAGGAATTTGGTTCGTGGGGCCTGCCCTAGCTTCAATGGCTTCATTAGCACTTGCATATAGTGATTTGTTAGTTCAGGTTCACTGTAAATGCAACGTGCACCGTCAAGGGGAGGGCTGAGAGGAAGGACACGAAGCAATTCAGTTGCTGGTGCCTTGTAGTGAGTGTTTTCAGACAGCCAGTCCAACACCCATGAGTTTACGTCTTCAAAGATCTCCGGTGATATGCGATGTCGCGTAGAAGCGAAGAATAAGTTCTTCATTCCAATCCACGGATGTCGATTGCAGAAATTCAGTAGTCTGCGCATCGTGAAGAACATCGAGGACCGGCTCGAAGCCTGGCGGAGATTCCATGTCCACATGAGGAATATGAGCATGATCGAAGACTTTGTCTTTGTTGAAGAGCACCTGAGGAATAGAAATTGGCTTGACGGGCAGTCGAAGCGCCTCTTTCTTATGCGAGCGAGAATCATATGGATTATGTCGATTGAAGAATACGTGCTTGCCAAAGAAGTCTTCAGCCTTGAACTTCTGTTTACTTGAGAACAGATTCTTCGGCTTTGGCAGAGGGGTGTCAGTGAGTTGCATCATCACCTCAGGAATCGCGAGCTCAGGTTCTTCAGGATGAGGAATTTCTGGTTCCTCTTCATGTGCAGTCTGAGGATCAGCAGCAGCAGCAGGTTCTTCACCACTAGCGGCTGGAATTTCTTCATGCACAGAGGGAGTGGGATGAGTTTCTTGAGCCAGTTGAACTGTTGGTGCGAGGGTGAGGAATTTGTTGGATTGGGGTGAAGAGTGGTGAATTTGGATGTTGACTATCCCAAAAGTCATCATTCATCACTGGCGTGGTGCATCCAATGTCCACGTCTTCATCTTCAATTTCCTCAACACCAGCCTCTTCAGCTGTGAACTGAGGCATAGGCGAGGAAATGATTGGCGTTGAAGGGATAGCATCCACCTCAATTTCTTCATCAATCTGCTCTGACGAAGCAGCAGAATGATTTTCTTCATCAGATCCGCTTGGGATCGCATAGTCTTCACCAAAAGGAACAAGGTCCTTTGATGGCATGGAGGAAATCGAAACAACATCAATTGGATTTTCAAATGAGCTGGTCATTGGCTTCATTTTCTTCGCAGCTGAAGAATTTGGCCGCGGTGATGCCTTCCTTTTCTTCCTTTGCAGCTCGCTCTGCGCAGCCTTGGTCTTCTTCACATCTGATGCGAGATGGAAGGATTGGAGTTGGTGTAGGCGCGGGAGGAGCCGAGGAATCTGGTTGAATTTCCTCGGTATGGCAATGCGATTGCCCTGATCTCTTCGATTTCTTCAGGCGCACCACTAGTGGATGCCACAGCAATTTCTTCGGTTTGGAATTGAGTCGTCGGCCGGAACTAGCATTGTCATCGGCAGGCTGAAAATCATCACCGTCTTTGGCATGTTCTTCAAGAAGCTGAGCGAGAGCTGCGGCTGAGGAATTTCTTGTTGCGTTGGGGGTTGCAACATTTGTGAACTTCTTCGTCGGGTTGGCGAATCTGACCTTAGCTCCTTGCCAATCAGCATAATAGGCATCAAAGTCTTTCTTTGAGAGCTTGGATTTCAGTCTGAGCCTTGAGAAGTTCCTCAGGTGTCATTCTGACAACGTTTTTCTTCAGGAGCTTCTCCTTTCTGTATTGAGCTTTCTTGATCTCTCTTGCCTTTTCAAACTTCCATTTCTCTTCAGTGATGAAATGGGTCAGCATGTGACTTTGACCAGGAGTCATATGAAAATCAGGCATAGGGTGTTAGGATCCTTGTGCGAGAGGTCAATGTAATCGAGGATCTTCCTCGGATCCAAAAGCAAAGTACGCAGATGTGCCTTTGGCTCTAGCGGCCTTCACTGTCATCTCGATGATTTACGCAAGTTCATCATCGAAGCTTCATCATCGAAGGCACATGGAATGCTACCTGTTTCTTCTTTGGACTTGGCCGAGGACCTCGTCCAGCCGATTGCTTTGGTCTTCAACGATGTGGGGCTGAGGAGGAAATTGGTGCAGGTGAGAACTTGCTTTGAGACACCAGAGGCAATCGAGAAACCAGCAGTCCTTTGACATGTAGCGGATGCACAGGGTGAGGACTTTAAAGGCTAACTGAGGACTTTGGTGGAGTAGGAGCAGTATGAGGAATTTGCCGTGAGGGCATTTGTGAGAACTTGGCCGTGAGGGCGCTGTTGGTGAAGCACTTGGCTTACGAAAGCAGGCTTCTTTGGCATAGATTTCCTCGGTTTGTGAGAGGCCTCGATGGCAGCAGCGATGGCGGAATCCTCATTGAATTTCCTCACTGCCTCCTTGGCTTGTCTTGCCAATTTAGCTTGGCGCTTGGCCCATTCTTCAGGAAAGTCCTCACCACGCTTGATGCTGGTGGGGTCAGCAGTTTGAGAAGCTCGAGCGAGAGAGAGCGGTCGAGCGGAGTAAGTGAAGTGAGGAAGGGGAGAGGGGTATTTATAGACACGGTGAGAAACTGTTTGCCCGAAGATTTGGGACGAACGTGCCCCTGCCCTTTCTCCTTCTCATGACATGTGTCACCCATACTGTGTAGTTGAGATCGTGTACGATCGTGGGTGAATAGAATAATGCATCGTGGGATGCGGAACGTTTTGAGCGGCAAAACCGAAAGTTTGGATAAGATCAGTTTTAAAGTTCCGTTCACAATTTCTTCAGTTGACAAGGACACCGTGAAGATTTTGAACGAGTTTCAAATAGAACGCACATGAAGAATTTGTGAATAGATTGGGTTGAGTATAGCATAGAGGGGGAAGGGTCCGATCACATTCACTTAGCAGAAAACGCAACATGAGGAAATAGCCATAAGTGAATGCTGTAGAGGACATAAACCCATATATATATATATAGTGAATGAAGAAAACGACGGAAACAGTGAAGATTTTGCAAAGTTGAAGAATTTCAAAACTGAGGAAAAACTCAAATTGAAGATTTTCAACTTTTTGTGGTGGCGTGACCCACGGTATAAGAATGATGATTTCAGACACCGCGTACAATTGTCGTAGGGTTCTGAGAATCAAATTCTTCATTAATTTCTTCACACTTAGAGTGTTATTCTTCATTGATTGAAGAAAAACATTTCTTCATGTGTTGCACATCTAAGTCATCAATTTTGCATAAGTGTCGTGGATGTGTGTCCTTTTCAAAGAACATTCGAAGATTCTAAGATATTTAGCTTACATCGCAACTTGCTAAATCTCTTCTCATCCAAGGAGCTTAGTGAAGATATCAGCTAGCTATTCTTGGTCTTCACGTGCTCGATGGAGATGTCGCCCTTCAACACATGATCACGAAGAAAAAGATGACGAATCTGAATGTGCTTTGTCTTCGAGTGCTGAACTGGGTTGTGAGCAATCTTGATGGCACTCTCATTGTCAAAGTAGAGAGGCACATTCTTCACATTGACGCCGTAGTCCTTGAGAGTTGCTTCATCCATAGTAGTTGAGCATAGCAAGAGCCAGCAGCAATGTATTCAGCTTCCGCAGTAGACAGTGATACTGTTGGAGATATGCCCTAGAGGCAATCATGTATGATGATATTTCCTATGTGTTTATGAATAAAGATATTGCTTGGACATTATCAATGATGTGTATCGGCAAGTGCATTGACTTGTTTGTGGGACTATACATTGTATGATGACTGTCCTAAAAGGTCCCTAGTCGAAAGGGCTGTGTGGGCCAGCGCAGCCGACTAGACTAGCATATGACACGGTCGATGGCTCGGTCTCACTAGCCATGGAGCATTGGATGCTAACCGGATAATATGGACTTGGAAAGGTCTGGTCGGATTCGACATAGTCGGATCCAGTCGAGATAAGGTCCGAGTCGGACAGACCCAACTATGAGACGCATGACGATATGTCATATGTGAGTCTCTAGTACAACATACGTTCTATGTCCTAAGACCTGAGCTGACGCATGTACTCGAGATGGTGATAGACTTGCTTTGGGCCGACCAAACGCTACTCCGTGACTGGGTAGTTACAAATGTAGGTTTCGGGTTTGTCCAATCCCATGCTGCGAGACATGGTCAAGCAAGATGGGATTTGCCCCTCCGATCAGGAGAAATATACTCTGGGCCCCTCGTGTGATCCGACCAGGAACAGCATGGCCATGCGACAAGGATTATGAGATAATCCGGATAGTGGTCGGTATCACTGGAACGAGAAAGGGGTCGGGTTAGCACAAGGATGACAGTCTCGCCTTGAGCCCGACAACATATATCGTCTTGACAAAGGAGCGAAGTGTGACACGTTATGCGAGTTCGCCTAACCGGCTTCATAAATGCAGCTTGGTGGTCGGCACGCCTTGCTGAGAGCCGCTACCAACCGTCTGGTCGGAGGTGATCGAGCTGTGACCGAGCCGACTTGAACCTAAGGGGTCGCGCGCAAGGGAAGGAACCTATGAGGTCGGATTAAGTAGGACCTTTGGTCGGATGTGATCCGAATCGACTAGGAACGTGACCGAATAGACTTTGGGCTTTAGGGTCCATGCGAGGCCCAAGTGTTGAGCCCGCGACGGACGCCTATATAAAGTGGAGGTGCGGCACACTCAGGCGATTGATCGCTTCGGCGCTGCGACTAGGGTTTGCATGTGTTGCGAATAGCCACCTCCACTCGCCGCCGACTGTGTGATCGGACCTAGCAGTCCGCCGCACGACATTCCTCCCGCACGCGCGGATACCGTTAGAGGCGGTGCACTTGCGCCGCTCCGGCGAACTCGTACGTGGGATCGGACGACCGGCCGCTCGAGGGAGATCGAACGAGGAGGAGGCGATCCACGCAGCCGCTGCTGCCCCAACTCTTCTTCCGCTGCACGGTACTGCAGCGTCTAGTGGTAACGAATCGTGATCCATCTCCCGTAGCATGTTCCGGATGTTACGCGTGGGAATTTTTAATTTGCGATCGGCGCACCCTACCGTAGAACCCAACGGTGGTATCAAAGCCTCTGTTATAGGATTTGGATTCAGATCGTATGCATATTAGATATGTGGAGGCGGCGGATGAGATTTGTTGTCCTTGAAGAGATCAGCTATGTGCACGGTTGATGTGATCAAGCGCACATGGGGATCGTTGAGGCTATGTTTTACGTAAATCAGGTTCGATGAGGTTGTGACACGATCTACCCTACCGGTCGGTCATCCGCCATCGGGTTAACGATGAAACGTAAATCCGAATCGGATTCGCGATGATCGATAAGATCGGTCGGATCGAGAGAATTGGCGTGATCGGAGTTCAGATGTGATCTGTGATTTACAGCGTCGGGCACTGCCGCACCAGCGGCGCTGCCCTTCGAACCCGCGCCCGCTAACGGCTAAGCGGGACCGCCGTGTGTGGCGCCGTGTATTCGTACCCGACACACAAACCGGTAGAATGCGATTCTATGCATAACTTTGTTTTGCGTGTTTGATGTGAATAGTATGGCTCATGTGTATGTGATGCATGTGTGTAATTTATCATTGGCTTTTGTGTGTCATGTTTGTCACCGCGAGAGCCAAAAGTGCTGTCATTATATTGTATAACGACCTGCGTGGTCGACTTGTGACTCTATGTAAAATTCATTACTAGTTGTAATAGTTGGATAATAGAGATCAGGTTGGCGGCTTGGCGTCGGCGTGACAAACAAGATGGAGTTAAGTAGATGGTCATCGAATTGAACCGACCTGGAAGAACGTCCATGAAGGAGCCATACTAATACACAAAATGAGTTATTTGTGATTGTTATTCTTCTTAGTTTCAAAGCAGGATAGAATGGTAGAAAGAACCCTCATGAATATCAAGTGAATTGCCATCCCAGATATTACACCTTCGCAAGTCAAATACGTCTAGTAGTGGGCTCATAAAATTGGGGTGCTCTTTGGGTGTCCTTGAATCCCAGAAGGGTTCGTGTCGGACACGGACATGCACTGCATCGAGTTAACTTGACAAGGCTATCAAAATGGTTTTGGGCCTTGTGGCAAAAGAAGGTTGGGGGCGAGGTATGAGATACCTTCCCGACCGGCGAAGTCGTATAGAGATACGATTAGCAAGGAGTTGCTTACGGATAGGTATGTTGGCTAGCGATGATGCTAAAGCTCACTAATTCGCATGCGCTAGTCGGATCCTGAATCACCGAGAGTTTTGCGGAGGATGCTGACTTGTGGGAGTATTTACATTTAGGCTAGAATTACTCTACATAAACACATTTCTTAGTGATTGCATGTTTTCATTTGTAGATCAATGGCACCACCTGCTCAACCCAACTTTGCATTGAAATCAATTCGGAAAAGGATAAACTGAATGGAACAAACTTTACCACGGTATAGAAATCTGAGAATTGTTCTCAAGCACGATAAAAGGAACATGTTCTAGAGGATCCACTTCGGAGGAACCTGCTGATAATGCTAGTGCCACAGCTAAAATGCCTACGAAACTTCGTTGATGAATCAACGGAGATCAATTTGTCTGATCTTTGGCTTGTATGGAGCCCGATTTGCAACAGCATTTCGAAAATGTTGAGGCTTACGATATGATCGAGAGTCTCAAGAGCATGTTTCGAACCACAGGCTAGGACCGAAAGGTTCAACGTCTGGTGATCCTTGATGGATTGCAAGCTGAAGGAAGGTGATCCATCGAGCCCGCGATGTGATCAAGATGATCGGATATGTGCAAGCTTTGGATCGTTTGGGCTTCCGCTCTTGGATGAGCTGACTCTTGATGCTGTTCGGGTTCTCTTCCGCCTAGCTATGGGACGTTCATCTCGAACTATCATATGCATGGCATGGATAAGAAGCTCACTGAATTGCATGGGATGCTCAAGGTGGCGAGCAGGATATTAAGAAAGGCACGCATCAAGTGTTGATGGTGCGAAATCGACTAAGTTCAAAAGAGTTGGTCCAAGAAAAGGCTAAGGCAAAGGCACGGAGGCGGTAACCTCTGCCGCTGCGAAAATCTGGACCAGACTCGAGACCGTTGCTATCACTGCAAGGAAACCGGTCCTTTGGAAGAGGAACTATAGCAAGTGGCTTGCGAGCATGGCAAGAAGGCGGAAATGCTTCTTGAGCAAAGGTACACTTGTTGCATATGTTATAGACATTTACCTTGCTGACATACCTAGTAGCTCTTGGGTATTTGATACCGGATCGGTTGTTCATATTTGCAACTCGATGCGAGGGCTGGTAAGAACTAGGCGTGTGGAACAAGGGAGATTGACATCGAAGTCGGCAACAAAGCAAGAGTTGCTGCGTTGGAGGTCGACACGATGCAGCTCGACTTCCTTCGGATTCATTATGGAATTGAATAATTGTTATTACATTCCTGCACTTAGTCGGAACATTATTTCTGCCTCATGTTTGATGAGTCAAGGTTATGAATTCAATTTAAAGGACAATGGTTGTTCGATATTTTTGAATGGTATGTTCCACGGCTATGCACCCATTGTTGATGGGCTATTTATATTGAATCTAGAACAGGAACCGGTCTATAACGTGAATGTCAAGAGGCATAAGCCAAATGAGATAAATCCAACATACTTACGGCATTGCCGGCTTGGACACGATAGTCTGAACGCATGAAGAAGCTCCATGATGATGGGTTCCTAACTTCGTCCGACTTGGTCGCTCGAGACATGTGAATCATGCTTGCTCGGCAAGATGACTAAGTCCCCTTTCGCAAAGAGTTGCGAGAGGCGTCAAACTATTGGAACTTATACATAGTGATGTGTGTGGTCCAATGAGCACAACCCGCCAAGAGGTGGCTATCGATGCCTGTGACTTTTACCGGCGACTTGAGTAGATATGGATATATCTATTTGATGAGGCACAAGTCGGAGACTTTTGAAAAGTTCAAAGAGTTTGGAAGCGAGGTTGAGAATCAGCTCGGCAAGACTATAAAGCTTCTGCGATCTGATCGTGGAGGTGAGTACATGAGCCGGGAGTTCGATGATCATCTCGAAAAGTTGATGTATAGTACCTCAGCTCACACCTCCGATGCGCCATACGAGAGAAATGGCGCGTGTCGAGCGGAGGAATAGGACCTTGTTGGACATGGTCCGGTCTATGATGAGCAAATCGGATTTACCCTTGTCATTTTGGGGATACGCTCTAGAAACTGCAGCTTTCACACTTAATAGGGTACCATCAAAATCCGTGAGACAAAACACGCATGAGATGTGGACTGGGAAGAGTCCAGTTTGTCTTTTCTAAAGATTTGGGGTTGTGAAGCATTTTTCAAGCGACTTATGTCGGACAAGCTTACACCCAAGTCGGATAAATGCATATTAATTGGGATACCCGAGGGAAACCTTGGGATATAAGCTTCTACAACCGGAAGAGAACAAAGTGTTTGTTGCTCGGAGCAGGGTTTTCCTTGAGAAAGAGTTTCTCGGTCGGGAGGCGGTGGGAGGGCGGTTCGACTCGAAGAAATTCGAGGACCACTCGAGGGGCAGCTCAGCTGGTGATGAGATCATATCGAAGTCTGTCGGGGAACCCGTAGTGGAAGCGGCACGGAACCACGGAGGTCGGAAAGATTGCGCAGTGCGCAATGTATTGTTGCTAAGCGACGCAGGCGGCCACATATGCGGGCGATGGTGAGCCCAGATTCGAGGCATGGCTAGAGGCCATGAGATCCGGAGTTAAAGTCCATGGATGAGAATCAAGTTCAGGACTTGGTTGATCCGCCACCGGCGTAATCGCCATTGGTTGCAAATGGGTCTTTAAGAAGAAAACCGATGTGGATGGAAATGTTCAGATCCTGAAAGCTCGACTTGTCGCTAAAGGTTATGGACAAGTTCAAGGAATTGACTACGACGAGACTTACTCGCCGATGGCGATGCTGAAATCGGTGAGGATCATACTAGCTATAGCTGCATATTTCGATTACGAGATATGGCGAGATGGATGTCAAGCGGCTTTCCTTCACGGAAATTTAACCGAGGGCGTGTATATGATACAGCCCGAGGGTTTTGTCGATCCGACTAGCACTAGTAAGGTATGCAAGCTCAAAGAGATCCATTTATGGGTTGAAGCAAGCATCTCGGAGTTGGAACATTCGTTTTGATGAGGTCGTCCAATGGTCTCGGTTTCATCAAAAGCGAAGAGGATTCTTGTTTATACAAGATGTTAAGTGGGAGCTCGATAGTGTTTTTGATCTTGTATGTGGATGACATACTACTGATCGGAAATAATGTTTGATGTTAAACTCGGTCGAGGGATCATTGAATGGCAAGTTTTCGATGAAGGACCTTGGTGAGGCGATCTATATTTTAGGCATTAAGATCTATAGAGATAGATCGAGGAGGCTGCTCGGCTTAAGCGAACGCGTACATAGATAAAGTGTTGAAGCGGTTCAAATGAGTGAGGCGAAGAAAGGGTTCTTGCCGCTCTCACATGGTATAAGGCTAAGCGAGACTCAGAGTCCTTCGACATCGATGAGCGAAGCGAGGATGAGTAGGATTCCGTATGCCTCGACAATCGGATCCATCATGTATGCCATGATATGTACAAGGCCTGATGTTGCTTTTGCAATAAGCCTAACAAGTAGATACCGAGCCAACCCGGTGAGAGTCAACAGGCAGCGGTAAAGACTATTTTGAAGTACACGAAAAGGACTAAAGAGATGTTCCTAGTTTATGGAGGTGAGGAAGAGCTCGTAAATGTAAGGGGTTACGTCGATGCTAGTTTCCAAACCGACAGAGATGATGTCGATCACAGTCAGGATTCATGTACGTCTGAGCGGAGGAAGCGGATTACCTTTGGATGAGTTCCAAGCAGGATCACGGTGGCGATTCTACCACGAAGCCAATACATTGCGACTTGTGAAGCTGCAAAGGAAGGTGTTTGGATCCGGCATTTTTACGGATGATCTTGGTATTTTCCCAGCCTCGGTGAAACCGTTGGACCTTTATTGTGATAATTACGGTGCCATCGCACAAGCCAAGGAGCCGAGGAATCACCACAAGGTCGCACACATAGACCGGAAATATCACACGTCACGAAAGATGCGTAAGAATGGTGATGTAGAGTTATGCAAGATTCACACGGATGCAAATGTTGCGAGATCCTTTGAGTAAGCCGCTTCCACAACCCAAGAATGAGGGGCACGTTAGAGCTATGGGCATTCGATGTCTATTTGATTGACTCTAGTGCAAGTGGGAGATGTTGGAGATATGCCCTAGAGGCAATCATGTATGATGATATTTCCTATGTGTTTATGAATAAAGATAGTCCTTGGACATTATCAATGATGTGTATCGACAAGTCGTGACTTGTTTGTGGGACTATACATTGTATGATGACTGTCCTAAAGGTCCCTAGTCGAAAGGGCTGTGTGGACGCCAGCCGACTAGACTAGCATATGACACGGTCGATGGCTCGGTCTCACTAGCCATGGAGCATTGGATGCTAACGGATAATATGGACTTGGAAAGGTGCAGTGCGATTCGACATAGTCGGATCCGAGTCGAATAAGGTCCGAGTCGGACGGACCCAACTATGAGACGCGGCGATATGTCATCTGTGAGTCTCTAGTACAACATATCGTTCTATGTCCTAAGACCTGAGCTAACGCATGTACTCGAGATGGTGATAGACTTGCTTTGGGCCGACCAAGCGCTACTCCATGACCAGGTAGTTACAAAGGTAGGTTTGAGGTTTGTCCAATCCCATCTTTGCGAGACATGGTCGAGCAAGATGGGATTGCCCCTCCGATTAGGAGAGATATACTCTGGGCCCCTCGTGTGATCCGACCAGGAACAGCATGGCCATGCGACAAGGATTATGAGATAATCCGGATAGTTGTCAGTATCCTTTGGAGCGAGAAAGAGGTCGGGTTAGCACAAGGATGACAGTCTCGCCTTGAGCCCCGACAACATATATCGTCGCGGCAAAGGGAATGAAGTGTGACACGTTATGCTGAGTTCACCTAACCAGACTTCATCGTGCAGCTTGGTGGTCGGCCGCGCCTTGCTGAGGCCGCTACCAACCATACAGTCGGAGGTGATCCGGCTGTGACCAAGCCGACTTGAACCTAAGGGGTCGCGGCAAGGGAAGGAACCTATGAGGTCGATTAAATTGAGACCTTTGGTGGGATGTGATCCAGGCTGGACTAGGAACGTGACCGAATAGACTTTGGGCTTTAGGGTCCGTCACGAGGCCCAAGTGTTGAGCCCGCGACGGATGCCTATATAAAGTGGAGGTGCGGCACACTCTGGCAGTTGATCGCTTCGGCGCTGCGACTAGGGTTTGCATGTGTTGCGAATAGCCACCTCCACTCGCCGCCGACTGTGTGATCGGACCTAGCAGTCCGCCGCATGACATTCCTCCCGCACGCGCGGATACCGTTAGAGGCGGTGCACTTGCGCCTTCCGGCGAACTTCGTGCGTGGGATCGGACGACCCGGCCGCTCGAGGGAGATCGAGCGAGGAGGAGGCGATCCGCACGCAGACGCTGCCCCAACTCTTCTTCCGCTGCACGCATGCGCGTCTAGTGGTAACGAATCGTGATCCATCTCCGTAGCATGTTCCTGGATGTTCTGCGGCGTAGAATTTTTAATTTGCAGTCGACGCACCCTACCGTAGAACCCAACAGATACGCAGTTCTGTTTCTTCAAGGACCAACAGACCAAAGATCGTCCGAGGAAATGACAAGTGCCAGATGTTGACTTGCGATCCACACGATCACCAGCATAGTCAGAGTCAGAATATCCAATGAGATCAAAAGCAGAGCCCTTGGGGTACCATAATCCTAGTGTTGGTGTGTGAGCTAGATATCGAAGAATATGCTTCATAGCCTTATGGTGTGATTCCTTGATTGCAGCTTGAAATCGGGCACACATGCAAACACTAAGCATTATATCTGGCCTAGATGCACATAAGTACAATAAAGAACCAATCATGGAGCGGTATACCTTGTGATCGAAGTCAATACCATTTTCATCGATTGCATAGATGGCCATTTGTGGGCATAGGAATTTTGACGCCTTTGCAATCTTGCATGCGAATTTCCTCGGTACATCTTTGAGGTATTTCTCCCGAGATATGAATATGCCATTGCGTTGTTGATTGAATTTGAAGACCTAAGAAGAATTTCAACTCTCCCATCATAGACATTTGATATTCTTCACTCATCATATAGGCAAATTCATCACTATAACGTTGGTCAAGATGCAGCCAAAGATAATATCATCAACGTATATTTGGCACACAAACAGTTCACCATCATAAGATTTAGTAAAAAGAGTAGGGTCGAGTGAACCGGGTGTGAAGCCATTCTTCACGAAGAATTCCTTCAATGTATCATACCACGCCGAGGGGCTTGCTTGAGGCCATAGAGAGCCTTGTTGAGTCACGAAGACTTTGTCGAGGATTCTTTGGATCTTCAAAACACAGGGGTTGAGCAACATATACTTCTTCCTCAAGCTTACCATTGAGGAATGCACTTTTCACATCCATTTGATATAAGATGATATCATGATGGTTAGCATAAGCAAGTAATATCTGAATAGCCTCAAGTCTAGCAACAGGTGCAAAAGTTTCATCGAAATCAATTCCTTCAACTTTGTGTGTAGCCTTGAGCTACAAGTCGTGCCTTATTCCTCACCACAAGGCCATTTTCATCTTGCTTGTTGCGGTAGATCCACTTTGTGCCAATGATATTATGCTTGCGAGGATCTAGACGTTTGACCAGTTCCGGACATTGTTGAGCTCGAACTGATGTAATTCTTCTTGCATGGCCTAAATCCACTCCGGCTCGTAAATGCGTCATCTACCTTAGTTGGCTCTGTGATAGAGACAAAAGCATAGTGCCCACAAAAATTAGATAAATGTGAAGCTTTTGAGCGTGTGAGAGGACCTGGTGCTTTAATGTCATTGATGATCTTTTCCACTTGCACTTCTTTTTGCAACGCGAGGATGTCTTTGGTTGTCGTTGAGGAATTTGATCAGCATTTTCTTGACACCATTTTCTTGACATTTTCTTGATTGCATCATTTCGGCGTTCTTCATGAATTGGAATGAATTCTTAGCAGATTCTTCAAGAGGGAATGACATCTTCAGTAGCATTGAACTAGATAGAATCCTCAGCTGCTGGTTCATCTATCACAGAAGGGAGGTGCTCTCTTTGCGAGCCAATAGTTTCATCGAACCGCACATCTACAGATTCTACAATCGTGTGAAGAGGCGATGTTGAAGACTTTGTAGGTGTGCGAGTCCTTTCCGTAACCAAGCATTAAACCTTCATGTGCTTTTCGGTGCAAATTTAGCATTGTGATGAGGATCTCTAATCCAACATTTAGCAATCAAGACTTTGAAATAACTCACATTGGGTTTCTTGTCAGTGAGGAGTTCATAGGCGGTCTTCTTGAAGAATTTGTGAAGAAATACTCTGTTGATGATGTGGCACGCAGTATCAATTGCATCAATCCAAAAATGATGAGGCGTTTTGTATTCATCAAGCATAGTGCGAGCCATCTCAACGAGAGTTACGTTCTTGCGCTCCACGACGCCATTCTCGCCGAGGAGTATAGGGAGCCGATAACTCATGAGTAATACCAAGTTCATCAAGATAGTCATCAAGACCGGAATTCTTGAACTTCGGTTCCATTGTCACTCTGATGTGCTTGATCTTCACATCAAAGTTGGTTGAAGCCCTCGAGGAAAATCGTTTGAAGACTTCACCGCACTTCATGTTTGTAAGTAACAATGTGTACCCATGTGTAACGAGAGTAATCATCAACAATAACAAAACCATATAGAGATGCATCATTAGTGATTCTTTGAGTAATGATTAGGTCCAAAGAGGTCCACGTGAAGCAATTGAATGGTCGAGTAGTGGTCATGATAGTCTTATTTGGATGCTTGGCCTTGGTCATTTTTCCAGCCTTCACGGGCACCACATAAGTGATCCTTGAGGAATTTGACATTCTCAATGCCAATGACATGCTTCTTCTTCGCATGGCGTGTGCAAATTCCTCATGCCTGCTTGCGACCAAGTCGTCGATGCCATAGCCAACCTTGAAGCTTTTGCAAGTAGACACACGGCTGGTTGTGGTCACGTAGAGAAATCAACAATATACAAGTCTCCTCTCCTAAAGCCTTGAAGACTTTGGAATTGTCGACTTCCATAATCACAACACGTAGATACTTGCCAAAGACAACAACCATATCAAGATCACAAAGCATTGAGATCGACATGAGGTTGCATCCTAAGGACTCAACAAGCATGACTTTGTCCATGTGTATGTCCTTAGAGATCGCAACCTTACCAAGACCCAATACCTAACTTTTGCCTTTGTCGGCCAAGATGATATGCTTGAGATGTGGCGGTGATAAGGGAGCATCCATCAATAGATTCTTGTCACCAGTCATGTGATTTGTACATCCACTATCGAGGACCCACTCAGTGGCTTTGGGTTGATCATCCTGCAGATGAATTAGTGCAACTTACGATCTCATATACTTCATCAGTGAAGAATATGATATCATGATCATCAGATGAATTTCATCAAGCGGTAAACAGATATAGCAGTAAGGGGACGTGTGAAATGAAAGTTCATTTCTTCATGATTAGCCTGCATCCTTTCAGACAAGTTTGTCAGCTCCCCAGCAAATTCTTCAGACGTTAAAGCACATCTGGAGACCTGACCCTGCAGAAGAGATTAGTTCTTTTTCTTCACCACCCACATCTGAAGGGGTGGCAAAGAGTTCATCACTCTGCGAGCACCATAAGAGAATGGTGGCATAGAGGCCAAACCATTTTGTTTCACATAAGAGGGGTTAGGGTAAGCATATGAATAAGCAGAGAAATTCTTGAGGACTTATGAACATAATGGTTTGAAGAATAATGCACATATTCATAGCCTTTAGCTCTACCTGCGAAAGCGAGTTGTTAGCACGATGATAATCATATGAGGACTTTGATCCTTTTGAGGAATTTGATCCACGTGAGGAATTTGGTCCGTATGAGGACCTGGATCCATATGAAGAATTTGGTCCATATGAAGAGTTTGATCTAGGGTTCCTATTCTTCACGTGTGGTGTCATGAGGACATTCACACGAAGACTTTCAAGGCACTTCTTGGGAACCCAGATTTTCTTCATAGGAGAACCATTCCTGCGATTAGTGCCAACATATCTAGCAAATACTTCACCATTCTGATTTTTGAACAGTTTATAGTTGGAGTCAAATGACTCATCGAGAAGAATGAGGAGATTCACATGTAAAGCCGGATAAGTTAGATGGATCAAGCGGAGGTCCCTTTGCAGCAACCCATGAGGTTTTGGGGTCTTTGCTCGGGCTTCAATATGTTCCATCGGCATTGAGTTTCCTCTCAAAGGCAATACCCTCTTTCCTAGGATTCCTGTTGAGGATCTGCTTTTTAAGCACATCATAAAGAGTCTGATGCCCTTTGAGGCTTTTGTACATGCCTGTCATGTACAATTCCTTCAGCCCTGCATTGTTAGTGATACTAGCAATGTCCTCCAATGAGGAATTAGTGATAGCAGGAGCAGGTGAAGAATTTGTAACAGTTGAAGCATTTGAACATTCAGGTGAAGAATTAGCAGATTCACATTCAATGCACTTTAAGCATGGAGGAACAAATTCTTCACGAGAAAGCTGATCTGTTGAGCTAGCAATGAATCGGCGCTCTTACGAAGATCTTCATAACTCACTCTTAGCTTAAAGATCTTGCTTTCTTTGAAGAAATTCATAAGAAAGTTTCTCATGATCGAGATAAGAGAGTGTTATGATGACTTTGAAGGTTATCAAACCTAGGTGAAGTCTCTGAAGATTTTCGATCGAGGGCTTTAGTGCGATCCATTTCTTCACCTAACATATCATCACTTTTACCTAACATGTTTTGAACCTTTTCCAAGGCATGTTGTTGTTTGGTGGCAATACAAACAAGCTTGGTATAGCTAGGTTCAATATCATCATCAGATCCATCATCATCAGATTCATCGTCACTATACTCGGATGAGGAACATTCGGTTACCTTGTCACCCTTTGCCATGAGACATGATGCAGAAGATGATGATTCTGGTTCGAAAGTCATTGTTTTGAGAGATTCCTGGAAGTCCTCAAACCAAGGATCATAGCGGGTTCGATGACCTTCATAGACATCGAGATTCGGTCCCGAGATAAGCTTCGCATTGCAAAGATGCATAATGCGCTTGAATTCATCTCTGGATAGGCAGGAGCAGATGATGTCGCTTCGCCATGATGTCAAGTCGAGTGTACTTGCGAATATCATCTGCGTTCGCCGACTTACCTGCAGATCAGTAAGACTAATTTCAAGTGACGGTCCATGACTCGCTGTCCATTGCCATGAGGCGCTTCCTCATCATGGCATTCCACTTGGGAAAATCATGACCGTCAAAGATAGGGCATGTCACTTTCTTCATACTGCGGTCGACATAACTAAAACTCCGGTGGTTAAACCAAAATCACATAGAACAAGGAGTACCTTGCTCGATACCAATTGAAAGTGCGTTATATCGACTAGAGGGGGTGAATAGGCGATTTTTATGAATTCTTCACCGAGGAATTTGCGGTGAGGAAATTCCTTAGCGAAGAACTACTTGCAGAATAAGTACTTTCGAGAAATAAGCATAACGAGAATACAGGCATGGTCATCATGATGAAATGAAAACAAGCACAGAGTATGAGAAAGCGTAAACACAGGATAACATAAGATGAAGACAAAGCGGTGAAGAAATTGAGCGAGGAAATTGAGAAAGTCTTGATCAAAAGTCTTCAAGCACAGATATGAACAACACTCAACACAAGAATGAGGAAATGAATGGGTTGAGGAAATGGAACCGATTAGGTTGGTGAAGACAATGATTTGGTAGACCAGTTCCAACTGCTGTCTCGGTTATGCGTCTGGTTGGAGCGGCTGAGTATTTAAACTCGAGGACACACGATCCGGACACCCGATCTCGAAAGCGCGCAGCTCAGGACACCAAGTCCTCACCGTATTCTCCTTGAACTAAGGTCACACAGACCTCGTCCAATCACTCGTGGTAAGTCTTCAGGCGACTTTCAAACCTTCACAGACTTGGTCACTCGGCGATCCACAATTCCTCTTGGATGCTCTAGACCATGACGCCTAACCGTCTGGAAGAAGCACAGTCTTCAAAGGTAACAAGCGTCGGATCCACGCAGGATCAATCTCTTGATGATGCTCAATCACTTTGGGTTTTTATGAGGGGTTTGGTTTTTGGGTTTTCCTCACTTGAAGATTTTCGCTCAAAGTCCTCGGGAGGATGGGTTGCTCTCAATTGACAAGTGTCAGTTTCTTGGAGCAACCAACCAGCTAGTGGTTGTAGGGGCGGCTATTTATAGACTAGGGAGCAGCGACATGATAAGACATAAATGCCCTTCAATGATATGACCGTTAGGTGGATAAGATATTTTGGTACAGCTGGCGTGCACAAAGCAGTCGGAAGTTTGACTCTCAAATTCTTGAGGGCTATCATGTTCCTCCTTTGTGTAGGCGATTCGCCTTTGGCGAATTCTAACTCCTCGGTCAGAACAAATTCCTCGTGACGGAAGAACTTCGTCTACATCCTTTGAAGAAATTGACTGAACTGTATGAGATTTCCAAAGGCTTCACTCGAAGGGATTGGTAGGTGTAGGATTTTGAGTTGAGCATCACATGGAAATTTTTCCTTAGTATTTCCTCGACCCCTTTTAATAGTACGGTGTTTCCTATGACACAAGAAAGAGAAAACGAAACTAGAAAACCAAAGTCTTCACGCTTCATGTTCCTCAAATGAATACCAAGTCTTCAAGGTCACACCAATTTCTTCACTTTGAAAGTCTTCAGAAAGTCTTCAGAATACCAAAGTCTTCAGTCGAAGAACTTCATTTTTAGGGGTCGACTTTCTCTGTAAATATCAAACTCCTCATAGACTTATAGACCTGTGTACACTCATAAACACATTAGTCCTTTAACCTATAAGTCTTCAATACACCAAAATCACTAAGGGGCACTAGATGCACTTACACAAAGACCATAAATCAGAGTCTAGTCAGAGGTAATCAATTGTTTCGTAAAGCAATGTAGCACAAATAGAAGGGTAAATATAAATTATTTAAGGAAATGAGGTTGCAAACTATATTCAACATAAACTGTAATATATCTGCAAGAATACCGTCCACCCACCCAAAGAACACACGCTACTCATTTCTGAAGAGAACCTACTTCTTACTGTTGGAAAATAACTACAACAAGTAGCAACAGGATGACCTCGGGTTGCAATCTAGGACCACTGCACTAAGATTCTAATATGACAAGATAAAAAAGTAGCCGCTCTTAGGATAGTGTAACATAGCTTCTATTCGTAAGCCATTTCTTCAGGCTCTTAGGCGGACTGACCAAGCATTTTCCTGCTCCTTAACTACATGGGAATAACGTCTTATGAACGATGAATCTGCTGGTACAATAAACTTGTAATCATTAAGCTTCTCCCTTCTTTTACCCAGTGGGTTCAATTTCCTTATTCGCTCATCTCTGATCAATCTCTCTACATATGTCACAGGTATGGATTCCCCTTTTGTAAATCTGAGCAGAATTTTATCCCTTTTGGAAGCATGTCCATCATCATACAGCAAAGAGCTTCTGCAGACCCATAAACCACGCACCAAATCTGCATACACTGGAAGAATTTTCAGAAGGTCTTCCTCCGAACAGGATGGAGCAAGATGCATCAGAGCATCAAACCGATTCACTTGTGACACCTCAGTAAACCATTTCTTCAGGCGCACTTCCAGTGGCAGTGAAAGCATCTCCCGTAACACCTGGCATCTGTTCATGTGCTTGCTGCCTGTCGGCCCTCCAGGACACAATGACATTGCATAATCTTGTGCGCTCATTGTGAAATCCATGGGCCTGCCCTCATTTGCTATCATCTCAGCATAGTACCTGCTTGCAGCATCACTCCCAGCTGGTCCGTAAGTGAGCGAAATCCATGGCTCGGGTTCTTTAATTGAGTCCTTGTGGGAACCCTCTGAGCGCTCATCTCCCTTAACTGATGGAACAGCCTGGCCAACATTTGTTTCCACTTCTTGTAAAGGCTGCCTGGTGGTACGTGACGCACCGGAAATGAGATGCGACATCGACGGTCGCAGCTGCAGAACTGCATCAAGATGATTCAGATGGACCAAGCCGCCTCGAAGAACCCCGACGGCATAACCGGCCACATCAGCCGCTGCTTTCGATGAACACAGCGTCTGCTCTGTCAGACCCAAAGATGCAGAAACCTCCGGGTCATAGTTGTCACTCTCTGTATCGATCTCCAAATCCAGTTCGACCTATGAGCTCTCCGGCCTCACGCGGACCTCCTTGCACACTTCACTGAGCTTGTAGGGGCGCCAGCATGGCCTCAGCGGGTACTGCGTGATGTAGAGCTTGGTGTCCTCGTCGAAGGGCTTGGACGTGAAATACACGTCCATCCCCCGCACCACGAAGTCCTCGCCCTCAAGATCCATCTCATCCGCGCCCTCGCCAGCACCCGCCATGTCCATCTCCAACACATCCACGCCACCCTCCGGTCCGGACTTGGGCTTGGGCTTCGCCTTCGTCTTGGCCTTGGCCTTGCCCCTTACCTTGGGGTGGAAGCGAGCGGCGGAAGAGGCAGGGGCGTCGTCGAGAGAGGCGAGGTCGGCCAAGTCGAGGTCTGCGTCAGTCGCCATGGCTGCCGCTGGCGGCGTGATGCTCGTGCTAGGGTTCGGGTCTTTTTTTTGTGCGGCGGTTTGGGGAACGTGGCTTATCCCTCCTCCCGTGCGTTGCCTTGGGCCTGGGCTTTATGCGGCTATAACGTTCACGTGACTCGAGCGGGCCCGCGGTATGTGCTAGAAAAATGGCATAATAGCATAATAGTGCCATTAAAAATAAGAAGCCGATAAGTACCACACGTGTGGGTGTTAGGGAGTCTGCCCACACATTTCGTATGGTGTATAAGAGGAGCAGCCAACACATCTAAGTGTGGGCAAAACAAGTAATGCCCACGCACCTATTTTTTCCCCTCCTGATCCCTCTCACACGCGTGCGTGTGGGCGAAATAGATAACGCACACGCCCCGTGCGTCAGACCTCGTACCTCGTGGTCCCCGCCTACCGACTTTGACGATCCACCTTGCCATGGTCCAGACCCTCGTCCATGTTCATTTAACTGCAGTTGCCATGTTGCTGAACTACGGTTGCCATGTCGGACAACTACAATTGCCATGGTTGCTCAACTGCAGTTGCCGTATATGGTCTGGTCTACTGAAGTTGTCACGATTTCAAAACTTTAGGAGTTGCCACCTACTAAGACTAGGCAGTTGAGAGAGTTGCCATGTGCTCACAAGCACGCTGGGGCAGTTGCCATGTAACAAGAAGAGTTGTCATCTGCTTACATGCACACTAGGGCATTTGCCATGTACAATGCAAAAACACATGACAACTCGGGTAAAAGAGAGTTGCCATCTGCTTACGTGCACACTAAGCGGATTGCGTGTACCTGCAAAACACATGTCAACCGACATTTTCAGGTAAAAAAAGAGAGTTGCCATCTGCACAAGCACAATAGGGCGATTGCCATGTACCTTTATAAAACACATGACAACTAGCAGATTGGGTGTGGGAGAGGAGACGGGCGTGTGGGCGAGATGGCAAATGCCCACACACCAGCCCTTGTGCGTTAGTGGAAAGTGGCGTGCGGGCGAACTGCTGAACGCCCATACACCGGCCCCTCCCGTGTGGTGAAACGGCAGTGTGGGCGACCGGGTGAATGCCCACACACCAGCCCAGTCCTATGTGGCACTAGAAACATGCCAAGATTAAATGCGCTCATAAGCGACGCCGGATCCCTGCGATGTGGCGAGAGATGCAACGCTCACACGTGTGGGCGTTAGTGTTTCCGTAAAAATAAAGCTTACCAATAGTCTTAAAACACCGGACGAGGCGATTCGGTGCCCAGGCTCAACTGCACCCATGATGAATAAAAAATACAAAACAAGTACTAGAAAAATTCAAAACAAATTTATTGAAAGATAATTTAGCGCATGAGGTGCGCTTTAAATTTCAGATCATTTGGACAACTGAGTAGCTCAAATTTTAGATCATTTGGACAAATGAGTAGTTCTCAGCAAAAAAGACAAATTTAGGGTCTGTGAAAAAATTTACTGTTCATGTATTATTCTGACCCAATTTGTCTTTTTGTTGAGAACTACTCATATGTCCAAATGATTTGAAAATTAGAGTGCACCTCACGCACTAAATTATTTTCCATACAAAAAGATCAGATTTTTTGAAATTTTGTAATATTGTTTGTGATTTTTTTTCTTAACCAGGTGCAGATGAGCCTTGGCTCAGAAATGGATATTCGTAAAACACCCATCTAAAAAGTACAGAAATAGAAACACATGATAGTCTTGTAGGAGCAAGCATCTTGTGATTTCGATTTATTCACACAAGCCTTCACGCCTTCTTGTTGAAAGCAGAAACATACAACATCAAGCTGCAAATTTTCCACTACTGTTTAAAAAAGTTGCCAAAACTAGTAAAATCGGTTAAGTTTGAAGGTAGTAATTAAAAAGAAAAGTATGTTTTGGTCCTTTAAGAATTTTTTGGAGACATTTGGTCCCTCAAATCTCGAAACCGGGTAAGTTTGTCCAAAACCAGATTTGAGTGCAAAATCGTCCATGTGGTAGCGATTTTCTCTCTTCTCACTTGCAGTATAGGACGAGTCGTTGGATTAAACCAACTCCTTCCTCTTTGCCTCCTCACTCTATACCCCAACCACCTCAGCGTCACCTTGATAGACAGCCTCGCCCACGGCCAGTCAGAGGCAGTCCCTTCCCTGGCTGCATCTCGCCTAACCTCCCCCCGACCTTGCAGTTCACCAGTGAGCATCTCTTGACTGGGAGACAACGAGCGTAGAACAAGCAGAGGCATGCCCTGACGGCGGCAAGTATCTGGCCGTGGATAACCGGTCCAGCAACACTTGATCCACAGTGGAGAGACTCCATTTTCCCCTCGTCTGAGAAGCATCCGCAGGGTCCGCCGTCGACTTCTATTCGGCGTTCATCGCCCTCGGTCCTTGGCTCTGCTTCCTCTCCCCGGCCATGGTGTTGGGTGAGGTTGTGAGTGGAAAAGCACGGTCCTTTTGGAATCGGGTGTGTTTAAAGACTTGGGAGCCTGAGCTCGAGGAAGAAGATGAAGGCGGGAAGGGGATGAGAGTAAGGCCCTCCCCCTCATCTACCTTCACCTTTTATAGGAGAGGTAAAATGTGAAACAACGGAAAGATACACCCGCCGCGTGGCAATAAATCTGCCACTTCCTCGTGTGTTCTCCGTTAATTACGCACAAAGATCAAGGGGACGGTTGCTAATTATCGTGCGCATCTATGCGCGCGGTCTCTTTTTTGATGTGACATGACGATGGTGGTACCTTAACCCATGACCACATGCCATATTGACCGTTAGGGCAAAGGGGCCACGTGCCCAGGTGGGCTGATGAGTCCAATTTATGTGATAGTTTTACTATGCATTTTGTGCCCATATGGTAGGCTTTGTGGAATTTTACCGTGTTCATGCACTTCTTTTTGTTGATAATCCCATCAGGCGACGTCTTTTGGATCAATTATCATTTAATGGAGAAAATCCTCCGAAATGGTAGTGGAATCACGTATTTAATGTGATAGTTTCACGATGACACGAGAAACTCTTCCAAAAGGAAAAACCCTAGCCTCTGGAGTTCATCCGGAGGAGGGACTATCAAGGAGAAGGAGGGGGTCCCTCTCACCGTGAGAAGGGGGACAACATCATTGCCATTGTCATCATCATCACCATCGTCATCATCATCATCCACATCCTTATCATCTGCAACATCAACAACCCTAGTGGATCCTTCGGTATATCATTTGAATCACTCATCCATGTATTCCATTACCGTTGCTATGATGTTTGTTGTTCTCATGTGTGAGTAGACCCCTAGTTCTCGGGGATGATGTCTATACTATGCTTATGCATATGTGCGCTAGAAACATACCAATTGGGACCCGGCTCCGGATACACCTTTTTATTCTGTTGTCTCACTAATCATCATAATCCTCGCACTTTATTTACTTCCATGTTATTTATTTACAATTTACAACCCTACTCAACAATCATTTATATCCGCCCTCACTCTGCTTTGAGTCTATAATTATATGCTAGAACAAAAATACATAATTCTCTACAAGAGGCAAAAGTACGATGCATGTGCTCCCCGTGGGATCGATACTCTCATTTCGAAAAGGCTACAACTAAACCTTGTGACTTGCAGGACATCAAGATTTTTCTGGCACCCGTTGTCAGGGAGCTGAGCGCTTTGGGGGTTTGTCTTAAGTTTTGAATTATTTGGTATCCTAACGATTTTTGCAAGTAAAAAGCAGCCATGGTCCTTCATGAGCAAATTTGTCAGGTAGGAGTGGAATTGGTTGTAGGACCTTCTCGAGGAGATAATTTGATATTAGTTGGTCCTGACATACCTGGCAAAATACCGCACGTCATACACACACTTAGCAAAGACAATTTCTACCAACTCTGCCAGTGGGTCCGTTTCTTCTTCCTGTCCAAGCCTTGCTCCTTCATTACTCTATTGTGTTGTTGCTTCCTTGTCCGCCTCTGCTTCAGTCTGTGGCGTGACTGAAGTGGAGGGCGTGCATTCGCCCCTCCTTGAGGAGGAGCCCATGCTCCGAGTTCCATGCATGTCAGAGAAACGATGCTGGAGGACATGATAATTGTCCCACGTGGCACTTTCGTCTGCGAGGACAAGACGCTAATGCACCAAAGATTTCTACGGATAGGCGGGTCCCATTTCGACAGCCGGGAAAGACTTGATTGGAATTTTGATTGTTTCACATGAAGAATACATGCGCAAAAACATGAAGAAAAAAGTCACTACATTCAAAAACACTCATGTACCAAAAATTTGTGTGTGTGTACAACAAAAGAAAAGAAAAAGGCGTGCTATGAGGACTGAAATCGTCCCAAAAAAATTTCCCCGTTCCCTCTCCTTCTTTCTTTCTGTTGTACACCTTCTCCTGCAACTTTCTTCTGCAGCATAGAGGAGAACGCAGACACCCGGCGCAACCAAATCTGGATTCCATTCCCCTCCCCCCCCCCCCCCCTCCCCAATGCCGCCATACCACCCCTCTCTTCTTCCAGAACTTCGATCATGGCGTGGAGGGCCAGATGGGTGAAGCTTCACTACCACGTAAGCTGGCAAACCAACATGGTGAGAGGGCACCCCATCCTCCCCGACATGACAATTCAGCCTGTGCCTGGTATGCGAATCGTACCACTTCCATTCGGCTTCCTCGAGGAAGGATTTTTTTGTTGGTTTTTTTATTCAATGCAAACCACTAGTTGGTTTCACTTTCAATGAGAGACTTTATGTGCAGATTAATCAAGTTTTGGGGTTCAAAAAATAGACGACTCTTTTATTAGCACATCCGGGCTCGTGTTCTGATTTGAAGGAGACTCTAGCGGTGTCCAAGGCTCGATTGCTATCTCTCCTAGATCTATCTTTCCCGGTGACCAAGCAGCTTCTACCAATTAAGTATCTGCTTTAAACCCAAACCCGCACGGGATAACCCATATGTCGTTCCTACAAAATATGTTCCCACTTTTGATCAAAGAGAAAATATATTCCATGTTCGTGCAATACAGATCTGTACATTTCTTTTTTATTCTTTATTTTTATTAAACTTTTGTATTTCTACATAATATTTTATGGCAAATATATATTATTTTTTAACAATAAGTTTCTTATTCACATGTGGTTCACTATATTATCTAGTAAGTTTTTTTTCTATTATAACATTGTTCTGACATATTAAGATACCTTATACCCCCTCCGTTCCTAAATATAAGACCTTTTAGGGATTTCACTATGGACTACATACGGAGCAACATGAGTGAATCTACACTCTAAAAATGCGCCTATATACATCCGTATGTAGTTCATAGTGAAATCTCTAAAAGGTCTTATATTTAGGAACGGGGGAATATTTGTATATGATTCTTTTGTTCATGGTTATAAGTACAACTTTTTTTTATGATAAACTCTAAGTGTACCCCTGTCATACCAATACTTTAGTTTGAAATAAAATTGAGCTGAGTTTCACCAGAAATATAAGCAAAGCAAGAAAAATCACAATCCCCCACAAATGAATATATGCCACTTAATTAATTGTGACATGTTTATATATGGTTGTATTTGTAGTGTCCTTAACTACCTCGGGGGTGTTTCAAAACAAAAGAATAACAAATAGTGGTATCTAGAGTTTTAGGCTGTCAACCGAGATGCTATTAAACAAGGGCGTGTAAGGTGTCAAAAAGAAGTCTATCGAATGTGGAAGTGGCTGCTTCTTGGTTCTTCCATGGACAACTTTTTGTCGTTCCTCTTCACGGGGATAACAACTTGCCAATGGCCCCTCAATACAAATTTATTAATGTATTCATTTATTGATTTCTTATTGAGTTCACAAGATTAGTTAAAGCTCTTTAGAGAAAAAGCTACCACAATTAACAATAGTGGTAATTATTGAACCTAGCGACCTTGAAAATGTATGTGGTCTAAGCTTCATGTTGCCGTGTCATCGGTTGGTCCTAGGCGATTTGTTAGGCTAGCTCTAAGCTTCTTATTGTATCTTCGATTCGCTTTGTAAGAGAGTTTTCTCTCCACCTTGTATCGTTCGACTATATACTGTTTGGTGTTGTTGCTTTATATATAAAGCGGGGCCAAAGCCTCATGTGGTCTTACTGATCTTTCAACCATATGCATATTAGACCATCTCCCATCATCCCAATCGTTTAGTTTGCATGAAATTTATTCCCAATCAAAAGGCTGGCATTAACACTTAACTTGGAACCCAAACCTTAAGTTAGTTTTTTTTCTTGACAGAAGACACCCAAGGGCATCTTAGATCTGAGAATTATCAAGGAAAACATAGTCAACACGATGTAAAGATAAATGGACGAAGAATGGCTAGTAAACAATAAAGTTACATTAAATACCATATTAGCCTTCTTCCTCCAATTGTATGCTGCCCGCCGTAGATTAAAAATTGCACTGAACTAGAAAATTGCACTGAACTAACAGTAAAGGAAAGGAACACATGCAAGCGCTCTTGCCATACCAGGCTTTAAAGACCACAATAGCCACTCGTTCCTTGAAACCATATTTAGAAATCACTGAACAAACATCGGCTAGCCATCCTTTACCCCACACAACACAGGCTTGCCATCCTTCACCACCAGTCGAGTAAGTAGGGAAAATCAAACCATGCCACATAACAACACGAAAGAAGATGCCGAAGTCGCCACACTAATAACTCAAGTAAATATGCCCTGGTGGCAATAATAAAATATTATAGTTTATTTCCATGTTCATAATCAAGTTTATGTTTCTGTCCCATAATTGCGATGGCTGCAAATATGAGATTTACAAGAAAACCCATATGCATGTTTGTAAACGTAAGCACCAGATAGGTCCCTAACCTCGCGTCTAAGACTAGCTCTTATGTTGCATGATGATCCCATTTCTTGATTATCGGTATTGCTAATGTAAAAAGGATGCTGACAACAAATGGGAGCACATTGTTAGCAGAACAAGGGTGCTAAAGAGGCCCATCTAATGATATACTTCGAGACTACATAGTCACATCATTACAATTATAATCATGCAAGTGCAAACATATGCTTACTTCCTTAGATCATGTGAGTATCTAGTACCTTCATGCCGAACGGTTACCTTGGGGTTTGTCAAACATTACACGTAATAGGGTGATTATAACTGTTGTTCTAGGTACATCAGAAAAGCATGTCTAGGGACTTGATAGCTCAAGATTGGGATTTTCTCCTCCAGTGATGGAGAGGTACTTTTTGAGTTCTCTCGGCATTACGGTATCAATCATCGTCTGGCTAAACATAACATGATATGATCACAGGGAAACCGAAACGCGGAAACGAGATAAAGAATATCAAGTTGTTGCTTCACAAGGATGCCAATAAAATCTTGCCTCGGGTTCTGTTATATTGCGAAGCAAAGGGAATGGTGTACATGAACAAAAGGTTCACCCGATAATTATTCTTCTATGTGTAGAAGTTAATATGGATGCCCAGGTCCAACTATCGATTATAGATCGAAAGGTGGTCCGGGTCATGTATGCACATTACTGTACCTGCGGAGCCACATGCTTAAGGTTCACCAATTTGCTGAGCAGTATAAGTGTTAGGAGAATGAGAGGTATTCACCGGATTAGTTCTGGGAAGTTTGAAAATCTTCCCAAGAGAAAACTGTTTATTTTTGTAAATAAGGAACATCCCGAAGGACCCCTAAAGCCACTGAAGGTTTCCCGGAACCTTCCAGGATATTCTAGAGGGGCACCGTGGGCTGCCCACTTGGCTGAGTCCAAGAGGGACAGCCTCATGGCCCCAATTGTGGGTCCCCTTTGCCTTGTGGGGCAAGTTGGGGTGGGGCACCCACCTTTGGTGCGCCGACACACTAGGAGGAGGTGCCTCTTCTAAGGCAGCCCTTCCTCCCACGCCTCTATAAATATGAGAGGGGCAGCCCCACATCTCATATGGCGCAGCGGCTGCCCCATCTCTCTCTCTCACGAAAAGTTCATATGCATTCAGGCTGCTCCACCTCCACCTCTAGTTCTTCGGTAGGCTCTCGTTCTAGACGGCGAAGCCATGCTGGATTGGTGTTTTCTTACGCATGGATACTAGCAGAGGCATCATCTATTTGATCCTCGTTCGAGGGAGAAAATTCCCGTGGTTGGGAGGCTTAATCCAAGCTGCGGGAATATGTAACAACAGTCTTCACCAACTCTTCTCTCCACTACGTTAGTTCGTAAAGATAAGATCAAAACCTCTCTTGCATCTTGATAGTGATCCTGGGCGTGTGCGTAGGTAAGAGTAAAAAATTATTTTGTACTATGTTCCCTAACAATAGCTAGTCAATTACTCTCCTCGGTAGACACAACAACTACCAAAATCTGAAGAGAGCCAACATATCTGGCAACACAAACTTTCATAGGCCATTCGTTGACGTCGGATAAGACATCGCCAAGGTAGGTAGATGTCGAAGAGACCTTATTTCAACACGCCATTGCCACCACAACCATGTCAATGCCGCTAGGGAAACAAAACATAAATAAAGAAAAGAAAAATGAGACAGGCGGGTCCCACTCCTCTTGCCACCATCGAGGTCGGCGGAGGAGAGGAGGGGGACCGAGGTGGCGGCGTGGAGAAGACCTTTCGTGCCGGCGGATAGGGTTGGCAACAGGAGGTGGGCAAAAAAGCTTCACCCTTCTTACCTCTCGAGAAGAGTTTTAAACTTAAGTGAATTCTTAGTGCTTATTATTTGCCCAAGTGTCCTTACAATGGTATCACCTCCGTCCGGAATTACTTGTTGCTCAAATGGATGTATCTAGCACTGAAATACATCTAGATACATCAATTTAAGCAACAAATAAGTGCATTGGACGTGGCTTAAAGTTTTTTTTTTTTTGCCGTATTGGTTACCGACAAAGATAGTTTGATGGTACTATTGAAATTAACGACTTCAAGATACTCCCTCCGTTCCTAAATATTTGTCTTTCTAGAAATTTCAACAAGTGACTGCATACGGAGTAAAATGAGTGAATCTACATTCTAAAATATGTCTATATACATCCGTACGTGGTAGTCCATTTGAAATCTCAAAAGACAAATATTTAGGAACCGAGGGAGTACTGTTTTCTTACACTTAGCTCCACCTGGTATAGTTGGTAGTACTATTTTGAAAATTGTTTTATTCTTATGGTTATTTGCATATTGTTCCACATCGACACATTCATGGAGAGATAAGCAGTGATTTCAAATCCAGAGGTGGCGATGCACCGTAGCCTCAATGCAACATCATCTGAAAAAAAACGAGTCCAACAAAGGAACACCCTATGCCACTTGGGTCAGATAAAGAAAGAACAATGCTATTCTTACCAAAAAAAAAAATGTACGCAGTAGTTCAATATGCTGTCAGTTATGCTTCAGACGCCAATGCGACCCTGCCACTATCTCTGATAGTCATACTACTGTACATGCTGTCGAGCGGCCACCTTTTCACGGTGAAGTGTCAACCTCCTGCAGCCGTTGCTCGGGGTTCTCGCTGCTGCTAAGCATTGTCTCTTCCATCATCTGGAGCTCAGTCTTCATGATATGTGCTTTCTCCATGACCTTCGAGTTGATCTCTTTCTCCTAGCTAGCAGCTGCGGCTTCTACCAAGTCTGAACTTGTTGGCAGAGTAAACATGAAAATTACTATCTCAGCCTTCACTAGCTGAGTAACATTCAGAAATGTGAAAAACCATTCTGCTTACCAGAGTAGTAACAGACACAGATTCTCACATCCAACATTTAGAAACTAAACGATAATTGTAGACCACTGGGAGCAGGCTGAATACGATATTCAGGTCGGGCACCAATGTACCCACCACCAGCGGGATGGACAAATGTTGCCGGGCACACTCCACATCCGCCAAAGTTCTTCCAGTCAACTGCACGTGTGTATAATTAAGGAAATAAATACAATTAGCACCACAACAAAGCCTTAAAGAATTTATCAAAATAAATTTTCAAGCTACACAAGCACACCTGAGTCGAACTTGAAGCATGAAACACACGACAGACCATCTGCATCGATCGTCAGCTCAGCAAAGAAGTACTTGGGAACAAGATCATCACAGCTGCTGCCACCTTTACCTTTACGCCTAGCAAGAAAATTTGCATGCAGCCACGGACCACAGTAGCAAAAGCTTTTGACGCCCACTGCGTCAACCAGCTCATGCTCATCCTCCTAAAATATTATAACAAACAAACATAAGAGGGTGCTCACAAGATGGATCAAAGTGGCACTATGCACTGTTTACAAACTTCAGTTAGATCAAAACCTGATTCATGCTGTTGTAGCGTTCCAAACCCTTGCGCGCACATGCTGGGGCGTTCCAAAGTTCAGCTCGCTTAAGTTGCTTCTTGGATAAGCGTGGCTGATCCAGCTTAATTTCCCTGAAATAGCACAAGTGTCAACATCACGCACATTTCTTGATTTCAAATGTCCATCCAACAACTAGTATGATTTAATACCGAGCGCCATTGTCACACCGAACAGAATCAGACAGAAGGGAATACAAGCGCCAGGTCTTTGAAGAAAAAAAATCAAAACTTAAAGGGTGGTAAGCTGCATGAAACAAACAATTTTGGACCTGAGCTGCTATCACTACTAGTAGGAGGCTATTTCTTGTGCTTCTTAACGGCAACGCTGAATATAAGACATGAAGGACAACAAACTGTGTTGTATAAACTGAAGACAAGGGGAGCACATGATTAAACCATGTCACGACCAGTCATATCAAATATGGATAGATGAAGCAAATATTTTAGCTCCATGTTAAGATCATGGAGAGATTTGTATCATATTCAAAAGCGGATCAAGGATTGATGTGGCTTGACTGCTCTAGGGATCAACCAGATTTTGTTCAGTCAATAAGTTGCCACTTGTAGCAATTTAAAGGAGAATGTCCTAGGCTCCGAGCAATGTGAATGTATGCAGAAACAACTAAACCAGCTGTTCAAAAGTATATATAGACAGACAAAAGACACTGCCTATCACCAGCATACTGATTTAGTAAGGAGAGACGACCTGACTGATTTCTATCATTCCCACTTGTTTACATGTTTAGTCAGCAGGGGATCAAGCTAGTTTCTGTCCTGGTTATCACAGTTGATACAGTACTATATTAACTCCCATTACACCACTCTGCAGGAGTAATTGTTACTAACTGCTAACAATGGGCATGTTCAACAAAGCTAGTTGCAATTGGGTAGGGGTTTAAAAGCTTCATCATTCGGTCAGCATAATAGTAAAACCAATCTGACTAAAATTCACATAACGAAGAAGGGTGCTGCTGGGGTGACGCGACCATTACAGCGCACCAGAATCAGCGGGTGGAGTTAAATCAGCACCCATCAATCAAATCCAGCATATTGGAAGGATTAGAGATACATAGAGAGATCAAGGTATTTTCTAACCTGATTAGCATAGTTGATACTATACCAACTCCAACTTATAACTGCAGGAGTAATTGTTACCAACTGCTAACATTGGTATATCACAAATTAAGCGCTAGTGGCAATTGGTCAGGGGGTCGAAGCTTCAGCACAATAGTAGTAAAAACCAAGCTGACCAAAATTCACACATGGTGCTACTGAGGTGATACAACTGTTACGGCGCAGCAGAATCGAATCGACGGGCGGAATTAATTCAGCATCCATCAGCCAAATCCAATTATCCAAAGCATGCAGCGCATTGTGAGGATCAAGTTACGGAATTGATTGCGTCGCGGGGGATGAAGAGGTAGAGAGATACCTTTTCTCGTAGCACGGAGGGGGGGTAGGCTTGTGGTTGCCGGTATCCGGGACTCGGCCGTTGCGGAGCACGTAGGCGGTGCGAGGTGAGTCAGGGGAGTCCCCGCGCTCGGGCCGAGGAACCGAGGCCTCCGCGCGGGGTGCGTGGGGAGGAGGCAACGCGACGGCATCCACCAATTCCCGATCGCTGTAACGGGGCGAAGATGATCGCGCAGCCCTCGCGGCGGGAACGGAGGGTTCGTCCTCGCGCGGAGGAGCCGGGCGCTTGGTGCGCCTGGTCCGGCGTGCCGGAGGAGGCGTCGCCGCCTCGGGCATGGACCGCTGGAGGCGCTTGGATCTCCGGGGTTCGCTGGTCGCGGGCGCGTCATGGTGGCCAGTCATGTCCGCGATGGCATCCGGGCTGCTGTGGGGAGGAAGATGAAGATCAAGACGGGGCACACTCAATTCGAGGTCGGAACGGTCTGCAAGTCGTCCAAAGGCCAAACCAAAGTGTTCGTCGGGAGGACATGGGGCGTACGTCCTGGTGGGCCGGCCAATGACATCGCAACAATTTGTTTGGGCTTGTAGAAAAGGTTCAATAAATTTCATATATTTAAAAATATTCGTGAATTTGAAGGAAAAAAAGTTCATGAGTCCAGAAAGTGTGAGTTTAAATTTTTTCATGAATTTATAAAAACAAAAATCAAAAAGGAAAAACAAAAAACCAAGCAACATCCATCCTAAAAAAAACCATCCAAGAAAAAGCAGAGGAAAAAGGTTTCCAAAACCGGTACAAAAAAAAAGGAAGCGAACATGAGGGGTGTGGGCGCCGCGTAGCAAATGCACTGTAACTGGCGCTATAAGCACCGAATAGGATTTACCGGTTTTTAACTTGATATATACTTGTAATAAAGAGGCTTTTGACCCTTTTTTTTCTACAATCCGAGGCTTTTTTGACAACCATGCTAGAGCCTTAGATTTTTTTCCCAGGTGCATTCTTTTTGGCTCTAACTTGGAAACAACATAAGGATGGTTATAAAGTTTTTTAAATTCATTGGGTTACAGGTGTCTGGGTACTGATAAAAGCGGTTTCAACGACTCCAAAGCATAGACATAATAGTTAAACAAATAAATATTATCTTGCACCCTTGTAAACTATATATTTAAAACACATGAAAGGTTGTATAAGTGACATGCATATTTGACCAATAGGAGGCTTACCTAGTATCTTGTGAGGGTGTTTAACATGCATTACTTCCACACAAAACGTGCTATAGTAAGCACATACACTTGAGGGTACCAAGGTGCAATGGTAGTGTTGACACGGAAGGAAACCCAAACATACAAACTACTTTTGACATGAATTTCATTTCGGCTATGAAGAGCTCTATTCTTGATGAGGTTCCATCTCGTGCCGACTTTCGTGCGATGTTTATTATGTATGGTCACACTGGAGGTCTACCACTAATAGAGAACATGGCCCCGATGGAATAGGAATGCTTCCTGAAAGATGATCAATTCTCCCATGCATGTTCTATCCTTGAGCATTGCTTGCCGCAATGCCCAATATTTCACACTTAAACAATCTATAATTTTAATAGTATTCAACCTTCATGACCTTGAACTCTAGAATCCTCTGGCATGGTATATGTTAGAAACCTCTAGGAAGGTATATTGCCAATAGTACTAGTAAAAGTAGAAAATATACTAATATATAGTATATAATGAATCATACGCCAATTATAAAAAATTAGACACATGATATTTTTACATAAAGTAAAAAACACCAAGTATAAGAATATCTAGTATTCCCTTTATTCTTTTATAGTATGCATTAGTTTTGGGGGAAATTCCAATTTGTAAGGTGTATTTGGTTTTCACCCCTTTGATTACCCATTGTGTGACTAATCATCACGTGGGTCTCGCAGAACGGGCACTCTGGTCACGTGGCAACGATGATGATTCCATGCAATCTCGCAAGGAGAGGAGTAACCCATCACTGCATAGCAAAACCACCGACCCTACAATCTGTGACCAACATGCCAACCATGGGTAGCTACTAGGCATGCAAATTTATTGCAATCACATACATATTTGGCCCTCGTAAGCTATTACAACTCGTTCCTTTTCGATAGAAATATTGATTAAAGAATGTGACTTTCAACATGTATGCGTAACGTCCTTCACTTGCTTTCCTTCTTTAATTTGTTACTTCACACCTTCTTTTTAGATGACCTGCATTAGCCACCGATTTTTGCCATTGAAAAACTTTCTATTTCCACCTTTCCCAAGAGTACATAAGGATGGCTTGAAGGGCTGAGAGGATCTAATCATCATTATTGCCTATCAAGCTATCATATCTAAGGCCCATTGGATTTCCCAGCCATCTGTTCAAGGAAGATCATAAGCAAAGCAATGGTGGAAATAATGTTCCTCCTTCCCACATCTTTTACATACTCCTGAATGTGTCTTGATCATGTTGGTTTTCTCAACAATTAATGGATATCTCCCTTGACTTAGGGAACCTTCACGAGAAGAAATGGACCCTTGAGTGCCATGAGACTTTCCTTTGAAGAGTCAATATTCATGAAGTGACATCTTAACAAGCGCCTGAACGAAGGATAACGAAAAAGGACGTATCTTCCTTTCCACGGTACAACATGAAAAAATTATAATCAAGAACAAACATATATTTTTCTAGCAGTATTGTTACATATGTGCAACATGGTTGGACTTTATTTCAAACATTTGTAGGTATGAAAGCTTATTACATGGCCAACCACTAAACACTATGTAATGAAATGGCATCATGCACACTGCTATAATACTGACCATCATATTGCCCTGAGCTTAATTTGTGCACCATGCATGGGGCGCAACATTTTCTGGTTATGCAGCATATGAGAATACGTCGGGCCAAGGTCGAATTCGAAATGTTGAAGGATCATGCACAGAGCCATCTTGGCCTCAAGTAGAGCAAAATTCTGACCGATGCAGATCCGTGGACCCCAACCAAATGGGAGGAAGGCACCAGGATCCTTGGATGCCTTGGCGATCCCTCAGCAAACCTTTCTGGCTTGAACTCATGCACATCGCTTCCCCATATGTCTGGGTCATGGTGGATAAGCAGCACAGGAAGCTCGATGATCACACCGGCAGGGTAGGTGATGCTTCCAATCTCTATCTCCTTGTATGTTTTTCGCATGAATGCAATGGCCGGCGGATAAAGACGGAGAACCTCAGAAGAATCATGGTCACCTACAAGTAGAATGGTAAATTTGAAAACTCTAGTTGCCATTAGTTTAGTGTTAGTAGTGCAATATCAAAATGTATTCACAGTTTTGAGTTTGCTAAAGCCGTCATACTCGGGCTTCTTCTTCTCAAATAGGCCAAGGACCTCCTCCCTTGCACGGTCTTGCCACTCAGGGTGCATGGCCAGTACGATCATTGTCCAGGTGAGCAATACCGATGTTGTCTCGGACCCTGCAAAATAGAATAATTTGCATTCCTCTATCACTTCTTCAATTGTCATTCCTAGGATGGGTTGACCCTTGTCATCTGTTTCCCTCATGTTTGACTCAAGCATTAAGCCGAGTAAATCATCCTTGGTGCTTTCTCCTTGTTGCATGGATTGCATTCTTTTTTCAATTAGACCTCGTAGAATGGATTCGATCTCGTTATTAGTCTGATGCATCAGTCTGTTCTTCTTGGTAGGCAAGGACCTGCAAGTTGCGTTGGTCCGATGTGTATTAGTACATATATATGAACCGTGTCTATTAAATAAGTAGGTATATTTTGCAAAAGAACTTTGCGTTGCGTGGTTGAGATGATTAAGACTTAAGAGGAGTTACTCACATATAACCAGGAATGAAGATCTTCTTAACTTCGGCCACAATGCGGTCGGCTTGCACAGATTGCAGCTCGAAAATCCTTCTTCCTTCGAGGTAGCTGCTGCCGAACGCGGTGCGTGAGATGACATCTCCAGTGAGAGTTTGAAACTCCGGGCAAACATCCACCTCACACCAACCGTCAGAACCAAGAGACAGAGTCCATCTGCTCACAAGCTCTTCACAGCATGCAGAGAATGCCGGCATCATGAGCTGGAAATTCAAGAAGGCATGCGTGATCTTCAGTAACGAACTTACTCATGGAAGAAGTAGTAAAAATATTCAACTGAAATAAATACTAGCTAGTTAGTAGTACTCTGGTAAGGAAACACAGAGTAGTAGAACTTACCTTGAGCTTCTCGATATGGAACGCGGGGTTGAGGATCCTCCTGTGCTTGACCCACTTCTCGCCCTCGTAGACTGCCACGCCGCCGGCAAGCAACCTTGTCAGCGTCGGGAACTGGAGCTTCTCGAAGTGGCCGAACTTGTTGGACATCACCTCCCGGGTGACGCCGGGGTCGGCGATGGTCACCTTGGGGACGGGGCCGAACCAGGAGACGCACGTCTTGCCGTGCTCCCGGACGGTGTTGCAGAGGTACGGCGCGACATGGGCACGTATGTCATGGCAGCGCAGCGGCAGCGCCCTCGACGACGCCTCCTTGCCCTGCCGCCCGTAGTCGCCGAGGTCGCCGACGGGGAAGCGGTACGGCGTCCCGCGGAGGCCCCTGTGCACGCAGCGCCCGCTGGAGCCGCCGCGGCCGCCACCACGTGTAGTCAACCAGCCGCTTGACCTGCCAGAGAAGCGCCAGGCCCAGGAGGCTCCATAGCACCGTGGCTGGGGAACTCACCAGCAGTCCAAGAACCATTGCTTTGTTTGTCGACAGAGATGGAGGAAGAGATGAGGCTAGATGAGAGTGAACTGTGTACTTGATGGGTGGGTGAGGGGTTCGGCCACGGAATATATAGAAGGCAGTGCCACAGAATTCCAGTGGTGCCCATTTGTTTAAAGATTTTGGCACCTTCTTGTGGACAGATTGGTCAACCATTGGTCCGTTGCTCCCAAGTTCCCCAAGGAACTTGGTGGAGAAGAAACAGATCTGGTTGGGCAGATTATGGACGGTGACGCGGCAGGCCTCCATGTGGGCGCTGTTTCCTCTCTGCTTCGTGTTGCTTGGCTTGAGCTCAGACTTTTTTTGTGGGGAAGTTGGATGTAGTACTGCCTTAAAATATTTTATACAGATTGCTGAACAACGCACGATTGGTTCATTTGTAACACTAAAGAACCAAATCATGACATTTAAACTTGAACATTTTGAAACGGAATATAATGTAAAGAATTCTCAAGAAAAAAGGAATATAATGTAAAGAAGTACCTGTGTACCTCGTCCCTAGGAATACAAACAGAAAAGAACCAAATAAGCACTTCGTTTTTTTTTTGGGATATTTTGTGGCCGCTGTTTTCTTTCTGCTGTGTGTTGCTCGGCTTGAGCTCAGAAATCATTTTGTGAGATGGTATGGTCGCTGTTCTGGTCAAATCTCCAGTATTTCTCCTAGTGAAGGATGGGAAATCTCTATTGCTCGTTCGCACGAAATCATGATTAAGGAGTACTCCTTTTAAAGATCACCCCCACCCCCCCCTCATGTTGTGACAAGTGGTGCGTTGTATGTACACCGCTTGTCACAACTTGGGAGTTTTCTTTTTTTCGTAAATTCGTTTATTCAAAACGTTTTATCTCTTAAACCGCGCGTCTAAATCTCGATCCCTTTTCACCGTTGGATCTTTCTGCGCGTTGATAGGTTTTGATGAACTTTCTTTTCACGAAAAACCCGGACGAAACAAACGAACTGGAAGCACGGTTTTTTCCCTTTTCGGAAGCCGTTTCCGAGAGGCACGGCCCTCTCGCGGAAGAAAAACCGTGCCTCTCGCAAAAATAAAAGAGAAACCGCATTTTTTTCCGTTTCCGAGAGGCATGACCGTGCCTCTCGTGGAAGCAAAACCGTGCCTCTCACGGAAGAAAAAAAAGAGAGAAAATGCGTACTTTTTCTTCGTTTCTCTCGCAGAAAACGTGTTTTCTCTCACGGATTTCTCTCGCGGAAGAAAAATCATGCCTCTCGTGGAAGGAAAAAATACGTTTTTTCGCTTCCAGCCGCGCCTCTCGCGAAAGCAAAACCGTGCCTCTCTCGGAAGAAAGGAAAAGAGAAAACCCGTATTTTCTTCCGTTTCTCTCACGGAAAACGTGTTTTCTCTCACGGATTTCTCTCGCAGAAGCAAGACCGTGCCTCTCGCGGAAGGAAAAAAAGAAGAGAAAACGCATTTTTTCCGATTTCGAGAGGCACGACCGTGCCTCTCTTGGAAGCAAAACCGTGCCTCTCTTGAAAAAAAAGATAAAACATGTTTTCTCGCGGAAGAAAAACCATGCCTTTCACGGGGAAAAACACATTGTTGCAGATCCCCAAAGCGGATGTAATGGTTCAACGAGCCTCCTCGTTGTTGCAGTTGACATGATAGGTAGTGTGTCCCACAAAGGAAGAAATGTGTCAAAGAAGAAGAGAACAAGGGCTCATGATGGCAACTCATGAAGACGACACACAAGGGCTTGCGGATAATTTGTTCGTAGATGTTAGTGGCACAACCACAATTCAAGAAAACTTGCTGGCAATGATCAAATATCAGAATTGGATAGTGATGCATACATGATTTTCCATTAAATAAATGGGTGAGTTTGGGTTCATCTCCAACCTTGTATGTCCCTAGAATCTGGAGTACAAAACACACATTTGCGATGTGAACTAACTATAATGGATCATGGAAATAACAATGCAAGTGAGGATGTGCCATGACGCATTATTGCTATAAGCGGTATAGTCGGATAATCTATGTAGCTTGTAGAGTATTTTGTTTACACACACACACACACACACACACACACACACACACACACACACACACACACACACACACACACACACACACACATATATATATATATATATATATATATATATATATATATATATATATATATATAGAGAGAGAGAGAGAGAGAGAGAGAGAGAGAGAGAGAGGCCATAGAACAATGCCTTTTTTCATAGTTTGGTTTCCAATCGATGGTGCCTCCATTGGTGGTGCTAGACAAGGATGGCTAGAGGAGCAAAACACAAATTTCTAGGGGAAATAACTCTATACCTTTTAATTTAACACCCTCCCCTACCCAAAATACATTTCTTGACAAAAAAAATTTGACGTATCAATAGTAAATATCAGAGTACATATGTAGATCTCGATTTGAAAATCCATATTTCCATAAGTAAATCCAACATTCGCAAGGAACACATTCATTACCTTGCCCACAAGGAACTCGCAAATCGCGCCCATGAGGATGTTACCAAAGGCAGCGTAGCCAGATACTTCGATTAGCATACAGAACATTGTGCTTATAGAGAGGTCGTAGAAGAAGGAACTTTTCATATTCATACTTTTTTGGTTGGCTGGCTGTGGGAGGAAATGCAAATGGCCCCGAGAAAATGACTATTTATTTTAATTAAAAACCTGCCCCCCCCCCCCCCACCCAAAAAGAATACATTCTCATATTTATAAGTAAATCCAACATTACCTCTCACCATGAATACATTCATTAACTTGTCGATTGCACTGGCAGGAGTTCCATACGTAGACCTCAATTTGAACATCGGTATATCCATAAGTAAATCCAATATTTCCTATCACAAAGAGCACATTCATTACCTTGTCCACAAGGATTCGCCAATTAAACATGTGTGAGGATATTTCCTACACATCACTACGAAGGTGGTGTGGCGAGATACGCCGAAGTAGCATACAAAAAACAGTACTTATAGATAGGTCATAGAATGAGGAATTTTTTGTATTTGGATTTCTGGTTGGCTGACTATGGGAGGAAACACAAATGCCTCAGGGAATACGACTCGATTTATTTTAATTAAACACCCTACTCCTACAAGAAAAACATTTATTCACAAAATTTCCAAAGGCTAGGGGGAGGGGGAACCCCCCCCCCCACCCCCCGCCCCTCAAAAAAGTGTCTTAGCAGTAGTAAATAAAGTACATATGTGGATCTCTATTTGAACATCATCATATCTATAAGTAAATCCAACATTTGCTCCCACAAGGGACACATTCACACTAGTAGAAAACAGGACATTTGTCCCGGTTCAGAGGTTTTAGTCCCGGTTCTTGAACCGACTAAAGGGTCGCATTAAGACCTCCCTCTTTTAGTCCCGGTTCTTACACGAACCGGGACAGATGGGCATCCACGTGGCTGCTGCGGGCAGCCCAGGCAGGGGGGCCTTTGGTCCCGGTTGGTGACATAAACCGGGACCAAAAGGCTTCCACGCGTCAGCATTTCAGTGGCTTGGGTTTTTGTTTTTTTTGAAAGGGGGGGAGGGGTTGGGGGTTTTGGGGGGTTAATTTAGGTGTTTCATATATTGTGTTAGCTAGCTAATTAATAGAGAGAGAAGTGTCCTCTCTTATGTCCGTGCTAGGTCGACGCTACGTACTATATACATAGAGAGGCCCTCAACACGCTAGCTAGTAAGAAAATGAAGGAAACCATTAAGTACAGAAGTTCGTCATGCATACCGAGAGAAGTAATCGATCGACCTCTCCTTCTCCGAGAGATTGGTCGAACAAGAAGTTTTCGACATTATCTATCCGACGCCATCGGGCTACATACGTATACAATATTTAAGATCTCTTACAATCCCCTAGCATTTGAAATCAACTTCCACATGGTATTCTCCGGCTTTATTGATGACGTGGTCAAGAAAGAATCCCGCCAATTCCTCTTGAATTGCTTTCATGCGATCTTGTGATAGGAGTTCTTTCCGCATCCGCCACGCCTAATTTGAAGAAGGGGTTAATACATATATATGAATGAAACTCAACAGAAATGATGGTGTAATAAAATGAAATTGTGAATATTATTGCTTACGCACTTCATATTCTCTTTTAGAGTAGCCCCGCTTATTTTTCAAAGTCGCGTTGTAGATGAACTCGCACACGTAGTATCCACAGTAATCATTCCCTTGTTCCTGCCACAAGTACTTTTACGAGAAATAGAGGTCAATCAAACTGATAATGAAGCATTATAAATGGCATTGATGAAAGTATAGCTATAGAATCAACGGAGATGCGCGCAACTAGCTAGCCAGTAGTACTTACGTCTGGTATGTATATCGCAGCTCCTTCGGCAGTCCCGAGCTTCTCATGTGAACTGTTTCCAAACCCTGCAAGACAAAGAAAATAATTATTATTACTTGAGATATCAGGAAATGAACAAAAAGTTGCCGATATGGTGCGATAATGATCGATTGAACTTACTTGTTGAGCAACTTAGTCATGTCCGCATAGGTTTCGAGATCTTTTCGTCTTGAGTCTAAGACGGTTACTAGTCCCCGCTCAAGCTTAATCTCCAGAAGAACATAGTGGTAGCTACGCACGCATGCATAACTCATCAATTACATTACTATAATCTCGCCGAGTAATAAGGGAAACTGAATATGCACACGACAAAGAATACTCACTTGAAGTTGTAAGGAAAGAGTATGGTATCTTTGTTTTGATTTTTGATCAACGATTGTAGCAAGTTGGCCTCAGCCTCTTCGGCGTGCTTTTTAACCTGAATTTCATCTATGATATTTGTGTTAATGAACCCAATATCATGTTGGAAATATGCCCTAGAGGCAATAATAAATTAGTTATTATTATATTTCCCTGTTCATGATAATCGTTTATTATCCATGCTATAATTGTATTGATAGGAAACTCAGATACATGTGTGGGTACATAGACAACACCATGTCCCTAGTAAGCCTCTAGTTGACTAGCTCGTTGATCAATAGATGGTTACAGCTTCCTGACCATGGACATTGGATGTCGTTGATAACGGGATCACATCATTAGGAGAATGATGTGATGGACAAGACCCAATCCTAAGCCTAGCACAAAGATCGTAGTTCAGATATGCTAAAGCTTTTCTAATGTCAAGTATCATTTCCTTAGACCATGAGATTGTGCAACTCCGGATACCGTAGGAATGCTTTGGTGTACCAAACGTCACAACGTAACTGGGTGACTATAAAGGTGCACTACAGGTATCTCCGAAAGTGTCCGTTGGGTTGGCAACGAATCGAGACTGGATTTGTCACCCGTGTAAGCGGAGAGGTATCTCTGGGCCCACCGGTAGGACATCATCATATCGTGCACAATGTGACCAAGGGGTTGATCACGGGATGATGTGTTACGGAATGAGTAAAGAGACTTGCCGGAAACGAGACTGAACAAGGTATCGGGATACCGACGATCGAATCTCGGGCAAGTACAATACCGCTTAGACAAAGGGAATTGAATACGGGATTGATTGAATCTCGACGTCGTGGTTCATCCGATGAGATCATCGTGGAACATGTGGGAGCCAACATGGGTATCCAGATCCCGCTGTTGGTTATTGACCGGAGAACGTCTCGGTCATGTCTGCATGGTTCCCGAACCCGTAGGGTCTACACACTTAAGGTTCGATGGCGACGCTAGGGTTATAAAGGAAGTTTGTATGTGGAAACCGAATGTTGTTCGGAGTCCCGGATGAGATCCCGGACGTCACGAGGAGTTCCGGAATGGTCCGGAGGAAAAGATTTATATATGGAAAGTTGTTGTTCGGGTTCCGGAAAAAGTTCGGGTTTTTTCGGTATTGTACCGGGAAGCTTCCAGAAGGTTCCGGAGGATTCCAGAGGGGTCCGGAGGTCCGGAAATTGTTCCACCACGTCCAATACAGTAGCATGGGCTGTAGGGGGGCGCCCTAGCCTTAATGGGCCAGGGGCACCAGCCCCCCCAAGGCCCATGCGCATGGGAAGGGGAAAACCCTAAAGGGGAGGCCTCCACTTGACTTGGGAGGCACTCCTCCCCTTGGCCGCCCCCTTAGATGGGATCTAGGGCTGGCCGCACCCTTGGGGTGGAAATCCTAAAGGGGGCGCAGCCCCCTTCCCCCCTATATATCCTTGAGGGTTTTGGGGCTGCCAACACATGAGAACTTCTCCCTCTTGGTGCAGCCCTGCCTCTCCTCCTCCTCCTCTCCCGTGGTGCTTGGCGAAGCCCTGCTGGATTGCCACGCTCCTCCACCACCACCACGCCGTTGTGCTGCTGCTGGATGGAGTCTTCCTCAACCTCTCCGTATCTCCTTGCTGGATCAAGGCGTGGGAGACATCACCGGGCTGTACGTGTGTTGAACGCGGAGGTGCCGTCTGCTCGGCACTAGGATCTCCGGTGATTTGGATCACGACAGTACGACTCCTTCAAACCCGTTCTCATGAACGCTTCCGCTTAGCGATCTACAAGGGTATGTAGATGCACTCTCCTTCCTCGTTGCTAGTTTCTCCATAGATAGATCTTGGTGACACGTAGGAAAATTTTGAATTTCTGCCACGCTCCGCAACAAAGGGCATCATGAGCTAGGTCTATTGCGTAGATTATTTGCACGAGTAGAACACAAAGTAGTTGTGGGCGTTGATATTGTTCAATATGCTTACCGTTACTAGTCCAATCTTGTTTCGACGGTATTGTGGGATGAAGCGGCCCGGACCGACCTTACACGTACACTTACGTGAGAGATGTGTTCCAGGCGACATGCACTTGGTGCATAAGGTGGCTAGCGGGTGCCGCCTCTCCCACTTTAGTCGGAACGGATTCGGATTAAAAGGGTCCTTATGAAGGGTAAATAGCAATTGGCATATCACGTTGTGGTTTTATGAGGTAAGAAAGCGTTCTTGCTAGAAACCCATAGCAGCCACGTAAAACATGCAAACAACAATTAGAGGACGCCTAACTTGTTTTTGCGTGGTATGCTATGTGATGTGATATGGCCAAGAAGAATGTGATGAATGATATATGATGTATGAGATTGATCATGTTCTTGTAATAGGAATCACGACTTGCATGTCGATGAGTATGATAACCGGCAGGAGCCATAGGAGTTGTCTTTATTTATTGTATGACCTGCGTGTCATTAAACAACGCCATGTAATTAATTTACTTTATTGCTAATCGGTAGCCATAGTAGTAGAAGTAATAAGTTGGCGAGACAACTTCATGGAGACACGATGATGGAGATCATGATGATAGAGATCATGCTGTGTCATGCCGGTGACGATGATGATCATGGTGCCCCGAAGATGGAGATCAAAAGGAGCAAAATGATATTGGCCATATCATGTCACTATTTGATTGCATGTGATGTTTATCATGTTTATGCATCTTATTTGCTTAGAACAACGGTAGTAAATAAGATGATCCCTTACAACAATTTCAAGAAGTGTTCTCCCCTAACTGTGCACCGTTGCTAAAGTTCGTCGCTTCTAAGCACCACGTGATGATCGGGTGTGATGGATTCTTACGTTCACATACAACGGGTGTAAGACAGGTTTACACACGCGAAACACTTAGGGTTAGCTTGACGAGCCTAGCATGTATGCAGACATGGCCTCGGAACACGTAGAGACCGAAAGGTCGAGCATGAGTCGTATAGTAGATAATCGATCAACATGAAGATGTTCACCGATGATGACTAGTCCGTCTCACGTGATGATCGGACACGGCCTAGTTGACTCGGATCATGTAATCACTTAGATGACCAGAGGGATGTCTATCTGAGTGGGAGTTCATAAGATGAACTTAATTATCTTGAACATAGTCAAAAGACCTTTTGCAAATTATGTCGTAAGCTCGCGCTTTAGTTCCACTGTTTAGATATGTTCCTAGAGAAAATATAGTTGAAAGTTGAAAGTAGCGATTATGCGGACAGAAAGCTTATGTCCTTAATGCACCGCCAAAGGTGCTGAACTCCAAACGTCGTTTGTGGATGTTGCGAACATCGGACATACACGCTTTTGATAACTACGTGATAGTTCAGTTAAACGGTTTAGAGTTGAGGCACGTAAGACGCTTTTGAAATGTCGCGAACATATGAGATGTTTCGAGGGCTGAAATTGGGATTTCAGGCTCGTGCTCACGTCAAGAGGTATGAGACCTCCGACGATTTTCTTAGCCTGCAAACTAAGGGAGAAAAGCTCAATCGTTGAGCTTGTGCTCAGATTGTCTGAGTACAACAATCACTTGAATCGAGTGGGAGTTGATCTTCCAGATGAGATAGTGATGTTTCTCCAAAGTCATTGCCACCAAGCTGCTAGAGCTTCGTGATGAACTATAACATATCAAGGATAGAGATGATGATCCTTGAGGTATTCGCGTTGTTTGACATCGCGAAAGTAAAAATCAAGAAGGAGCATCAATTGTTGATGGTTGGTGAAACCACTAGTTTCAAGAAGGGCAAGGGCAAGAAGGGACACTTCATGAAACGGCAAATCAGTTGCTGCTCCAGTGAAGAAACCCAAGGTTAAACCCAAACCCGAGACTAAGTGCTTCTGCAATAAGGGGAACAGCCACTGGAGCAGAATTACCCTAGATACTTGGTAGATAAGAAGGTTGGCAAGGTCAATAGAAGTATATTGGATATACATTAAGTTATTGTGTATTTTGCTAGTACTCCTAGTAGCACCAGGGTATTAGATACCGGTTCGGTTACTAAGTGTTAGTAACTCGAAATAAAAGGCTACGGAATAAACGGAGACTAGCTAAAGGAGAGCTGACGATATGTGTTGGAAGTGTTTCCAATTTTGATGTGATCAAACATCGCACGCCTCCCTCTACCATCAAGATTAGTATTAAACCAGAATAATTATCATTTGGTGTTTATGCTGGAGCATAGACATGATTGGATTATGTCTATCGCAATACGGTTATTCATTTAAGGAGAATAATGGTTACTCTATTTATTTGAATAATACCTTCATGGTCTTGCACCTAAATAAATGGTTTATTGAATCTCGATCGTAGTGATACACATTTTCATGCCAAAAGTATAAGATAGTAATGATAGTACCACTTACTTGTGGCACTGCCATGTAAGTCATATTGGTGTAAAACGCATGAAGAAGCTCCATGTTGATGGATCTTTGGACTCACTCGTTTTGAAAAAAATTTGAGACATGCGAACCATGTCTATTGGTGTGTACGCATGAAGAAACTCCATGCAGATGGATCGTTTGGACTCACTTGATTTTGAATCACTTGAGATATGCAAAACATACCACATGGGCAAGATGACTGAAAAGCCTCGGTTTCAGTAAGATGGAACAAGATAGCAACTTGTTGGAAGTAACACATTTTGATATGTGCAGTCCAATGAATGCTGAGGCATGCAGTGAATGTCGTTATGTTCTTACTTCACAGATGATTCGAGTAGATGTTGAGTATATTTACTTGGTGAAACACAAAGTCTAAATTATTGAATGGTTCAAGTAATTTCAGAGTGAAGTTTAAGATCTTCGTGACAAGAGGATAGAATGTCTATGATATGATCATAGAGATGAATATCTGAGTTACGAGCTTTGGCACGCAATTAAGACACCGTGGAAATTGTTTCACGATTAATACCGCTTTGGAACACCATAGTGTGATGGTGTGTCCGAACATCATAGTTGCACCCTATTGGATATGGTGCGTACCATGATGTCTCTTATCGAATTACCACTATCATTCATGGGTTAGGCATTAGAGACAACCGCACTCACTTTAATAGGGCACCACGTAATTCCGTTGAGATGACACCGTATGAACTATGGTTTACGTAAACCTAAGTCGCTATTTCTTAAAGGTTTGGGGCTGCGGCGCTTATGTGAAAAAGTTTCAGGTTGATAAGCTCGAACCCAAAGCGGATAAAATGCATCTTCATAGGACACCCAAAATGGTTGGGTATACCTCCTAATTCAGATCCGAAAGCAATAGGGATTGTTTCTTGAATCGGGTCCTTTCTCGAGGAAAAGTTTGTCTCGGAAAGTTGAGTGGGAGGATGGTGGAGACTTGATGAGGTTATTGAACCGTCACTTCAACAAGTGTGTAGCAGGGCACGGGAAGTTGTTCTGTGGCACCTACACCAATTGAAGTCGAAGCTTATGATAGTGATCATGAAGTTTTGGATCAAGTCACTACCGTACCTCGTAGGGGTGACAAGGATGCGGACTGCTTCGTGAGTGGTACGGTGATCCTGTCTTGAAGGTCATGTTGCTAGACAACAATGAACCTACGAGCTATGGGGAAGCGATGGTGGGCTCATATTCCGACAAATGGTTAAAAGCCATGAAATCCGAGATAGGATCCATGTATCAGAACAAAGCATGGACTTTGGTGGACTTGCCCGATGATCGGCAAGCCATTGAGATAAATGGATCTTTAAGAAGAAGACGGACGTGGGCCGGTAATGTCACCGTCTATGAAGCTCGACTTGTGGCGAAGAGTTTTTCACAAGTTCAAGGAGTTGACTACGATGAGATTTTCTCATCCGTAGCGATGCTTAAGTCCGTCGGAATCATGTTAGCATAAGTTGCATTTATGAAATCTGGCAGATGGATGTCAAAACGAGTTTCCTTACCAGTCTTCGTAAGGAAAGGTTGTATGTGATACAATCAGAAAAGTTTTGTCGATCCTAAGGATGCTAAAAGGTATGCTGGCTCCAGCGATCCTTCTAAGGACTGGAGCAAGCATCTCGGAGTTGGAATATGCACTTTGATAGGATGATCAAAGATTTTGGGTTTATACAAAGTTTATGAGAAACTTGTATTTCCAAAGAAGTGAGTGGGAGCACTATAGAATTTCTCGATGAGTATATGTTGTTGACATATTGATGATCGAAATGATGTAGAATTTCTGGAAAGCATATAGGGTTATTTGAAAGATGTTTTTCAATAGAAAACCTGGATTAAGCTACTTGAACATTGAGCATCGAGATCTATAAGGATAGATCAAAATGCTTAATAATACTTTCAAATGAGCACATACCTTGACATGATCTTGAAGGTGTTCAAGATGGATCGGTCGAAGAAGGATTTCTTGCCCGAGATGTAAGGTATGAAGTTAAGAGTTAAAGCTCGACCACGGCAGAAAAGAGGAAAGGGACGAAGGTCGTCCCTATGCTTCGTACATAGGCTCTATAGTATGCTATGTCAGGTACCGCACTTGAAGTGTGCCTTGCCATGAGTCACTAAGGGGTACAAGAATGATCCAGGAATGGATCATTGGACAGCGGTCAATAATTGTCCTTGGAGTAAATAAGGACATGTTTCTCGATTATGGAGGTAATAAAGAGTTCGGCGTGAGGGGTTATGTCGATGCAAGCTTTAACACCTATCCGAGTGACTCTTAGTAGCAAACCGGATACGTATAGTGGAGCAACCATTTGGAATAGATCCAAGTGGAGCGTGGAAGCAGCGTTTACAATGTGACCTAGAAATTTTCAAAGCACACACGGATCTGAAAGGTTCAGACCCGTTGACTAAAAACCTCTGTCACAAGCAAAACATGATCAAAACTGAGAACTCATTGAGTCTTGATCACATGATGATGTGAACTAGTTCTGAGACACTAGTAAACTCTTTGGATGTTGGTCACATGGCGATGTGACCTATCGCGTTAATCACATGATGATGTGAACTAGATTATTGACTCTAGTGCAAGTGGGAGACTGTTGGAAATATGCCCTAGAGGCAATAATAAATTAGTTATTATTATATTTGTTCATGATAATCGTTTATTATCCATGCTATAATTGTATTGATAGGAAACTCGGATACATGTGTGGATACATAAACAACACCATGTCCCTAGTAAGCCTCTAGTTGACTAGCTCGTTGATCAATAGATGGTTACAGATTCCTGACCATGGACATTGGATGTCGTTGATAACGGGATCACATCATTAGGAGAATGATGTGATGGACAAGACCCAATCCTAAGCCTAGCACAAATATCGTAGTTCAGTATGCTAAAGCTTTTCTAATGTCAAGTATCATTTCCTTAGACCATGAGATTGTGCAACTCCGGATACCGTAGGAATGCTTTGGGTGTACCAAAGCGTCCACAACGTGAATCGGGTGACTATAAAGGTGCACTACGGTATCTCCGAAAGTGTCCGTTGGGTTGTACCGAATCGAGACTGGGATTTGTCACTCCGTGTAAACGGAGAGGTATCTCTGGGCCCACTCGGTAGGACATCATCATAATGTGCACAATGTGACCAAGGGGTTGATCACGGGATGATGTGTTACGGAACGAGTAAAGAGACTTGCCGGAAACGAGACTGAACAAGGTATCGGGATACCGATGATCGTATCTCGGGCAAGTACAATACCGCTAGACAAAGGGAATTGAATACGGGATTGATTGAATCCTCGACATCGTGGTTCATCCGATGAGATCATCGTGGAACATGTGGGAGCCAACATGGGTATCTAGATCCCGCTGTTGGTTATTGACCGGAGAACGTCTCGGTCATGTCTGCATGGTTCCCGAACCCGTAGGGTCTACACACTTAAGGTTCGATGACGCTAGGGTTAAAAAGGAAGTTTGTATGTGGTTACCGAATGTTGTTCGGAGTCCCGGATGAGATCCCGGACGTCACGAGGAGTTCTGGAATGGTCCGGAGGTAAAGATTTATATATGGAAAGTTGTTGTTCGGGTTCCGGAAAAAGTTCGGGGTTTTTCGGTATAGTACCGGAAGCTTCCGGAAGGTTCCGGAGGATTCGGAGGGTCCGGAGGTCCGGAAATTGTTCCACCACGTCCAATACAGTAGCATGGGCTGTAAGGGGCGCCCTAGCCTTAATGGGCGGGGCACCAGCCCCAAGGCCCATGCGCATGGGAAGGGAAAACCCTAAAGGGGAGGCCTCCACTTGACTTGGGAGGCACTCCTCCCCCTTGGCCGCCCCTTAGATGGGATCTAGGGCTGGCCGCACCCCTGGGGTGGAAACCATAAAGGCGCAGCCCTTCCCCTATATATACTTTGAGGTTTTGGGGCTGCGGACACATGAGAACTTCTCCCTCTTGGTGCAGCCCCCGCCTCCTCCTCCTCCTCTCTGTGGTGCTTGGCGAAGCCTCTTTGGATTGCCACGCTCCTCCACCACCATCACGCCGTTGTGCTGCTGCTGGATCGAGTCTTCCTCAACCTCTCCCTCTCTCCTTGCTGGATCAAGGCGTGGGAGACATCACCGGGCTGTACGTGTGTTGAACGCGGAGGTGCCGTCCGTTCGGCACTAGGATCTCCGGTGATTTGGATCACGACGAGTACGACTCCTTCAACCCTGTTCTCATGAACGCTTCCGCTTAGCGATCTACAAGGGTATGTAGATGCACTCTCCTTCCCTCGTTGCTAGTTTCTCCATAGATAGATCTTGGTGACACGTAGGAAAATTTTGAATTTCTGCTACGTTCCCCAACATATCATACATTTCTTGTTTTCTGCACTCGACGATCTTCAATCTGCATAATATAGTGAGGATAATTAATTATAAATACATGCAATGAAAGAGCTGAGCTATATATAGAGACTAAATGATGTAAATAGTACTTACAGACGGTAGCAAAAGACCGTTAATTTATCGAGGGCCTTTTGATTGAAGAACTCGAAGAACTCCTCAAATGGAACAGTCAACAGATTAGTTCCAACAAGGTCGTGCTCCTCTTTAATGTTCAGATACAAAGTATTCGTCCCCCCAGACTCTCTGCAGGTTTTCATGTACCAATTATGGAATCTTGGCATGATCGTTGTTAGAGATTTTTCATCTTTGACGAGAGGCTTCCCGTACTCAGATTCATGTATGTCCACCTCCATGAAATCGTGAAGTTGATCGTCGTGCGTGTAATCTGCAAGATTGCCATAACCGCCATCGTCCCGGAGCATTAGCGGCGATGTCGCCGCTAGACACATTGAGCGGGGGGCACAATTGATTTGCTTGTTCGCCGAGCTGGGCAATTTTTTTCGCAGCTGCTCGTTCTTTTGACCTTTGATGTCCGACAGTACTTCCAGACCTCCCGCCTCTGGCTATACTGCTGGACGCCGGAGCAGACGGAGCGGCTGCGGTGTCTGTCTTCTTTCAGTGCTTGCTTACGAGGCGGAGGAGAAGGACTACGACGGCCGGAGCAGCCGGGCGGCGGCGGGTCTCTTCCGCCTCTTGCCGGGCGTAGGCGGAGAAGGAGGAGGCTGCTGGCTGCTCGGGCCGGCGTAGGAGGAGAAGGAGGCGGAGTGCCGCCACGCTGCCGAGAAGGAGGCCGACTGCCACAGCGCCACTCACGTGAGGAGGAGGCGGTGGAGGAGGCGGAGTGCCCTGACTCGCCGGAGGAGGAGGCGGTGGAGGAGGCGGAGTGCCCTGACATGCCGGAGGAGGAGGAGGAGGCGGAGGCGTCCAGTTCGGAAGGTTGATGAGCTCCTTCCGCCATAGGCATGGAGTCTTCAGAGCAGAACCCAGCCTAGTCTCCCCTTCACCGTAGGGTGGTCAAGCTGAAGGTCCTCAAATCCCTCTGTTATTTCATCCACCATCACCCTAGCATATCCTTCTGGAATCGGCCGGCAGTGATAAGTTGCGCGGGTTCGATGGGATAAACAGAGCCAATAGCCGCCTTGACCTTCAAATTCATCCATTGCGTCATAATGTGGCAATTTTGAGACTCCATGATAGCATCCACGGGATAGATGGCAGGAGCCGTCAAGACATGTTCCGGCTGAAGCAGATCGGTGGAAGCCACGCTGCTTCTCCGCTGAGATGACGGGGTAGCTTCGGCGGAAGCTTGGCAGTCGTTCTTGTCGTGTTCTCGCTTCTCGCTCATCTAGCCCCATTACCCTTTCGTCTGCAGCGCTGCGGTTGGCTCTGCTTCCGCTTTCTTCCTCCTCTCCGGGTTTTGTAACCCCATGCGTCCGAAACCAACCTTCCACGAATGGAGCTCGGCATGCCTCGTGTCCGTCCAGTGCTCGAGATTCGAGGGCCATTGTGAGCTCGCCTTCTCCCCTGCAGAACGAACGTCCCTTGCTGCGCTGCATGATATAGTGCGAAGCTTGGTGACTGGTATTTTCAGTTGCTCGTCCGTCCAACGGCACTTCCTCGATATGAGGTCCAAGGTTCCGCCACCTCGAAGAACCAAGTCCAGCAATGGTGCAGCGGTTCATTGTCTCCGGTTCAATCCCTTTATCAAGCAGATCATTCTCAGCCTTGGACCACTTAGGCGGGCTTTGAGGTAGCCACGACCTGTGCGATGGTGAAACTTCTTCTTCGCAGCATTTTCTTGTTTGTCTCCGACATCTTCTTACTCTTTTCCGATGTCTTGTGGGCCACAAATGCGGGCCAGTGATCTTTGATCTTCTCATATTTGCCGATGAATTCTGGTGTCTCTTCTTTGTCGGCAAACTTGTTCAGCTCTTTCCTCCACCTCCTGAATAGGCTTGCCATCTTCTTAAGAGCACAAGACTTGATTAATTTCTCTTTAACTGGCTTCTCCGGATCCTCCTCTGGCGGTAGGGTGAAATTTGCCTTCAGCTCAGTCCAAAGATCATCTTTCTGCATATCATTGACATAAGACACCTCAGGGTCTTCCTGCTTAGGCTTATACCATTGTTGGATGCTGATCGGGATCTTGTCCCTAACAAGAACCCCGCATTGAGCAGAAAATGCGTTCTTTGTCCGGATGGGTTCAATCGGTTCGCCGTCGGGCGCGATTGCGGTGATCTCAAACCTTTCATCCGAGCTCAACTTTTTCTTCGGGCCTCGTCTCCTTACCGAAGTTGTGCTCGATCTGGAGGACTAGAAAAAGGAAGAAAGACGAGAGTTAATTAATATGTGTACATATACCAAAACAATGAATGCATCAATTAACTAGTCAAGACGGGCTTAACTAATATATATATACTGGCGGACTCGGTTCCGGTCACCGAAGCAAAAGACGGTCTCCTTCTTGTACCTCCATTGGGTCACCGAAGCCATCAGAACATAGCCCTCTTCTTGTACCGGCATTAATGGGCCGGAGCCATCATGAACATAGCCCTCTTCTTCACCCAGTCCTTCCTGACCATCGGTGTCGTTGAGAAATGACGCAACGACATCACTTCCTTGTGCGATTATGTCCCCAACATCACTTCCGTTGCTTCGTCTCGGGAGTGCTCCATAGTTTCTGCAAATATTTACAACATGTCAATTATTATTCAAACATGGTATAGATGGATATATATTAGTGGCAAACGTAGAACTAGCTAGCTAATCACAATAAGGAATCATGTTAGTGGCCTCGATGCTGCTTCTCTAGGGTTTGGGGTGGCCTAGACAACGCTTCAAGGGTTTGGGGTGGCCTCGACACAATGCTTCAAGGGTTTGGGGTGGCCTTTACGACAACGCTCTTTTAACTTGGTAAATTTGGGTGGCCTTGAGAGAGTTTGTCGGGTAGGCCTTGGCGGGAGGGTAGGAGACCAACATCGTTTTTTCTCTAGGGTTTGGGTGTCCTCGAGAGTTTTGGTTGAGCGAGAGGGCCGAGGGGGGTGCTGCAGTGGTATAAGTTATCCGGGAGGGGGTTATATCGACAACGACGCGACATACATATACATGGGAAAATAATGTTATCGGGGAGGGGGTATATCGACCCCCCCCCCCTGTATTGAAGTTATCGGGAGGGGTATATCGACGATGACAGACCCGATAAAACATAAGAAAACGAAGAAGAAATAAAAAGAGGAGAAGAAAAAATGAATAGAGGAGAAGATCGAAGAAAAAAGAAAAAAAAAGGAGAAGAAGAAAGGAATAGAGGAGAAGAAGAAAAAATAGAATATTTTTTTTCTTCTTCTCGTCTATTCCTTTCTTCTTCTCCTCTTCTTTTTCTTCTTTTTTCTCTTCTTGTTTTCCTTTTTCCTCTCATTCTTTTAGTATTGCTTGTTTTTAAAAAAAAATGTTCAAATAGAAAATTTCGAAAAAATTAAAGGTTTTGCCTAATGCATTGTTCATATTTCATCAACATATATGCATACAAAAAAAGCATACATACATACATATATACATACAAAAAAGCATACATACATACATATATACGAAAAAGCATAGATACTTTCCTAGCTAGCAAAAAAAGCATACATACATACAAATATCATAAAAATTATGCAAAAAAAGCATCACTAGGGCGGCGGTGGCGGCAGGGGGCAGGGCGCTGGGCTCACTATGGGCGGCGTCGGCGACAGGTCGAGGCCGGCTGAGGCGGAGGCGATGGCTGGCAGGGGGGCGTCAGGCGGCGATGGTGTCGAGGCGACAAGGCGGCGGCAGCGTCGGCGCGACACGGGCGGGCGCGGGCGAGGCACGGGCGACGGCGACGGCGCTGGTCGGGCGGAAGCGACGGCGGCGGCGGGCCGGGCAGCTCGGCGATGAGCTCGACATCGTTGGGGGCAAATGGAGATGAGAAACTGAAATTTTCACAAGTCCTGGTTATATACCAAGAGCATTGGTCCCGGTTCGTGGCACCAACCGACCAATGCCTTTTAGTCTGGTGGCACCAATCGGGACTAAGGGAGCATTGGTCCTGCTGGTGACACGAACCAGACTAATGTCTTACTAGTCCCGGTTGGTGCCACCAACCGGGCCCAAAGGCCTTGCGCTGCCCGCAGCCAAAAGGTTAGTCCCACCTCGCTAGTTGAGCGGGGCTCGGAGTGTTGATACGCCCCACTGCGGCTACCCTCTCGAGCCCCTCTCAAATGCAGGCTTATACAGCCTAATCTCACCTTTGTGCTGCAGGTGGGCCTATTAGCCTTCTGGGCCTGAATCACAGCCCAAAGTTGGGTTTCTAGTCGTATTCAGGCCGTGGTGGCCCAATAGGTGGCAGTTTTTTTTATTTATTTTCCAGTTTTTTGTTTTGTTTTTTGCATTATTTATTTTCTTTTCTTTTTTTCTTTTTTTTAATTCTTTTTGCTTTTAGTTTTAGAAAAATTATAAACTTTCTGTTAGTGCCATTAGTTTTCAAATTTGAAAACACTTTTTTGTTTTTTTGTTTTCTTTGTTGCTTTATTTATTTTATTTTGTTTCTACTTACAACGAAATACTTATCGTTGCTATTTTATTTTGTTTCCAGTTTTTTGTTTTGTTTTCTGCATTATTTATTTTCTTTTGTTTTTTGCTTTATTTTTAAATCCTTTTGATTTTAGTTTAGCAAAATTATAAACTTTCTATTTGTGCCATTAGTTTTAAAAAAATTATAAACTTTCTGTTAGTGCCATTATTTTTCAAATTTGAAAATTTGTGTGAATCACAAGTTTGTGATTAACTTTACTAAAAAAATGAACATAGATGCGCCTATAGAGAAAATTCAACCTAAATTCATAATAAAGCATTTCAAATGAACTCTGAAAAAGTTGAAAGTTGGCATGGACTAATAATTTCACCCACATAGCATGTGCATGTACAAAACGGACAATGGTATCATCATAATAGTTGCAGGAGAAAGTCTTCACTTTTTCTTCGCTTGTGTCATTTGCTTATTCTTGTAGTAACCATGGATAATCTTCATCTTTTATCAGGTTGCTTTGGGGTCAGCCTTGACTTTGAAGGAGGAATTTCATGAAACTTTTCATAATCTTTAGACATGTCTGTCTTGCCCTCCACTCCCACGATGTCCCTTTTTCACAGAAAGAACTATGTAGGCGCTTTGGCTCATCGTATGATGTATTCGCTTCCTTATCTTTTCTTTTCTCGTTCGTAGACATGTCCTTCACATATATAACTTGTGCCACATCATTGGCTAGGATGAACGGTTCGTCAGTGTACCCAAGATTTTTCAGGTCCACTGTTGTCATTCCGTACTGTGGGTCTACCTGTACCCCGCCTCCTGACAGATTGACCCAGTTGCATTTAAAAAAAGGGACCTTAAAATCTACTCCGTAGTCAAGTTCCCATATGTCCACTATGTAACCATAATATGTGTCCTTTCCCCTCTCGGTGGCTGCATCAAAGCGGACACCGCTGTTTTGGTTGGTGCTCTTTTGATCTTGGTCGATCGTGTAAAATGTATTCCCATTTATCTCGTATCCTTTCCAAATCATTACAGTCGAAGATGGTCCCCTGGACAACAAGTACAGCTCATCACAAACAGTGATGTCACCTCTGAGATGTGTTTCCAACCAACTGAAAGTCCCGATGTGTTCACATGTAATCCGATTCGTGACCGCCTCCGGGTGTTTGGAGCGCAGATCGTTCTTGTGTTCATCGACATACGGGGTCACCAAGGTAGAGTTACGTAGAAGTGTAGTGTGCTTGAGACCAAGAATATCCGTCCGTGCATATTATTGAGTCCTTCCAAATGTGCCTTTTCCAAATGGGTCTCCCATCATACCGCCGATTTAGGAGACCTATCTTCTTAAGGCCAGGAATGAAGTCAACACAAAACCCGATGACATCCTCTCGCTTGATGGCCCATGGAGATGCTTCCTTCTGCCTAAGCGGTTACGGAAATATTTATTTAGGACTCCATGAACCTCTCAAAGGGGAACATATTGTGTAGAAATACGGGACCCGTAATGACAATCTCGTTGACTAGATGAACTAGGACGTCGTCATGATATTGAAGAAGGATGGTGGGAACACCAGCTCGAAATCGACAAGACATTGCGCCACATCACTCCTTAGCGTTGGTACGATTTCTGGATCGATCACCTTCCGAGATATTGCATTGAGGAATGCACATAGCTTCACAATGGCTAATCGAGCGTTTTCCGGTAGAAGCCTCAATGCAACCGGAAGCGATTTGCGTCATAATTACGTGGCAGTCATGAGACTTTAGGTTCTAGAACTTTTTCTCGCATATTTATTATTCCCTTTATATTCGACGAGAAGCGGTCGGGACCTTCACACTGAGCAGGCATTCAAAGAAGATTTCTTTCTCTTCTTTTGTAAGAGCGTAGCTGGCGGGACCTTCATCTTTGCTTGGAGGCATGCCGCCTTTTTTCGTGCAAATGTTGCAGGTCCTCCCATGCCTCATCTGTATCTTTTGTCTTCCCATACACACCCAAGAAGCCTAGTAGGTTCACGCAAAGGTTCTTCGTCACGTGCATCACGTCGATCGAAGAGCGGACCTCTAGGTCTTTCCAGTAGGGTAGGTCCCAAAATATAGATTTCTTCTTCCACATGGGTGCGTGTTTCTCAGCGTCATTCGGAACAGCTAGTCCACCAGGACCCTTTCAAAAGATTACGTGTAAATCATTGACCATAGCAAGTACGTGATCACCGGTACGCATGGCGGGCTTCTTCCGGTGATCTGCCTCGCCTTTGAAATACTTGCCTTTCTTTCGACATTGATGGTTGGTCGGAAGAAATCGACGATGGCCCAGGTACACATTCTTCCTGCAGCTTGCCAGGTATATACTATCGGTGTCAAGTAAATGGTGCGTGCATGCCTGGTATCCCTTGTTTGTCTGTCCTGAAAGGTTACTGACAGTGGGCCAATCGTTGATGGTCATGAACAACAACGCCTTTAGGTCAAATTCCTCCTGTTTGTGCTCATCCCACGTACGTACACCGTCTCCATTCCACAGCTGTAAAAGTTCTTCAACTAATGGCCTTAGGTACACATCAATGTCGTTGCCTGGTTGCTTAGGGCCTTGGATGAGAACTGGCATCATAATGAACTTTCGCTTCATGCACATCCAAGGAGGAAGGTTATACATACATAGAGTCACGGGCCAGGTGCTGTGATTGCTGCTCTGCTCCCTAAAAGGATTAATGCCATCCGTGCTTAATGCAAACCATACGTTCCTTGGGTCACTTGCAAACTCATCCCAGTACTTTCTCTCAATTTTTCTCCACTGCGACCCGTCAGCGGGTGCTCTCAACTTCCCGTCTTTCTTACGGTCCTCACTGTGCCATCGCATCAACTTGGCATGCTCTCCGTTTTTCAGACAGACGTTTCAACCGTGGGTAATATAGGAGCATACCACATCACCTTCGCGAGAACCCTCTTCACAGGGGCTCGTCGTCAACATCACCAGGTCATCTCGTTTGATCTTCTACCGTAATGCATCGCATACCGGGCATGCGTTTGGATCCTTATGCGCACCGCGTAGAGGATGCGATCATTAGGCATGCATGTATCTTACGCACCTCAATCCTAGAGGGCATACGACCTTCTTTGCTGCATATGTACTGTCGGGCAATTCGTTATCCTTTGGAAGCTTCTTCTTCAATATTTTCGTAGTTTCTCAAATCCTTTGTCAGCACAACATTCTCTCGCCTTCCTTCGCAGCAATTCCAGTATGGTACCGAGCTTTGTGTTGCCATCTTACAATTGGGGTACAACCCTTTTTTGCGATCCTCTAACATGCGATCGAACTTTAGCTTCTCCTTTTGACTTTCACATTGCGTCCTTGCATCGACAATGACCCGGCGGAGATCATCATCATCGGGCACATCATCTGGTTCCTCTTGATCTTCAGCATTTCGCCTTCTGCTGCAGCATCATCATGCACATCGTCTGGTTCCTCTTGATGTTCAGTAGCATCACCGTATTCAGGGGGCACATAGTTGTCATCGTACTCTTCTTCTTCGCCGTCTTCCATCATAACCCCTATTTCTCCGTGCCTCGTTCAAACATTATAGTGTGGCATGAAACCCTTGTAAAGCAGGTGGGTGTGAAGGATTTTCGATCGAGTAAGACTTACAGATTCCCACATATAGGGCATGGACAACACATAAAACCATTCTGCTTGTTTGCCTCGGCCGCTTCGAGAAAATCATGCACGCCCTTAATGTACTCGGAGGTGTGTCTCACACCGTACATCCATTGCCGGTTCATCTGCATGCATTATATATAATTAAGTGTGTCAAAACCATTACGTAACATCATGAATAGATAATTAAGTGATCAAATTAATATAAGTTCATCATCACATTAAAACCAAAGTACATACATAGTAAAAGTAAGAAAATAATACAAGTATCTATCTAAACATACAAGTAAGAATATTTTTCCTTTCGAGAAAGAAGATAAGAACAAGAGGCTCACCACGGTGGTGCCGGGCGATGAGATCGGCGCGAGCGATCGGCAGCCAGTGAAGACGGAGATGGGACGTGACAGACCGCTAAACCTAGACAAATATTGAGGAAAATGGACTTTGGAGGTCGAGCTTGGAGAGAAGAAAGTTAAGTAGTGTGGCTCGGGCATTCCATCGAACACCTTGTGTGCATAGGAGGTGAGCTAGAGCACCACAAAGCTCTCCAACGGCCGGGCAGAAAACAGAGCGGTGAAGTGCTCGCTTTCATGAAGAGGGTATATATAGGCACCTCAGTGGTCCCGGTTGGTGGCATGAAACAGGACTAAAGGGGAGCCTTTGTTCCCGGTTCAAGCCACCAACCGGGACCAATGGCGTGGTGGGCCAGGAGCGAGGCCCATTGGTCCCGGCTCGTCCCACCAACCGGGACCAAAAGGGCCAGACGAACCGGGACGAATGGCCCACGTGGGCCGGCCGGGCCCCGGGGCTCACGAACCGGGTCCAATGCCCCCATGGGTCCCGGTTCTTGATTGAGCCGGGACTAATGGGCTGACCCGGCCTGGATCATTGCCCCCTTTTCTACTAGTGTCATTACCTTGCCAGTTGCGTAGGAGTGCCATTGATACATTTGTGCATTTTCTAGGATTGTAAGTTTAGACAACAATACTTGCACTGGTCCAAAGATGATGACATAAGAGGCATCGTTGTCTCCTCTACGACAATTGCTCCCACCTCCATGAAAGGAGCAATTTACTGTATGCACCGCATTGCATGTATGATTTTGGGAAGCATATATCCACCCTCAGGTGGCGGCATGATATATATTGATTGGGGAACCAAGCTGAGATTATAAATATTTGTTACATAACTGAGGATCAAGCAAAGCAAAACTGAATCAATCTAAAATCCTCATGGTATGACTTGTACAATATATGGCATGGTTTAAACCATTATGGTTGTGTTGCATGTGGCATGTCCTCTCAGTATTATAATATCATGCCTCAATCACAACTTGCTAGACTGAGATGTCACCAAAAAATATGCGGCAACTCAACTAAGAGTGGGTTTTGTAAGCACATCACCAACCTGATCATGAGATGGAATAAGCTGAATATCCAATAATTTACGAGCTACCCTGTCGTGGAATTGTCACGGCAAAAAGGACTTAGTCGTGGAGCCATTGCAACTAGGAAGCTTAAAGGGGTTAAAACGGGACAAAGGACACAAGAGTTTATACTGGTTTGGCCCCTTGCGGTGAAGGTAATGGCTTAATCCAGTTTGAGGTGGGATTGCTTATGTCTCGATTACCAGGGAGCGAATCCACTTGACCTAGTTCTCGATCTGATGTTACTTGTCCTGAACCGCCGGTCGTCCTTTATATCTGAGGTCGGACGCCAGCTCTCACGATCTCGGCCGCTCATAAATGTTGTCCTGCCTCGGTCTCTAACTATTCCTTCCTTACAATACAAGTTATGTACATATGGCGGTTTATCTCTATGGGCCTTGAGTCGCCTTTGGGCCTTGGGCCCTTAACTGAACCACCATCTTCCAGTGCCGTCTTGGCCTTCATGAATCGCCATAGGTATAACCCGGCCCCTCCTGGGCGGGTCATACCTAATAGTTACACTATAAAAAAAATACACTTCCGTGATGATACATGTTTGTCACACTAAGTCGTGTTTTTTTTCATGTATGTACATCCCTGACGATTTTATGACAGAATCAAGATAGTCATACATGTGCTGTCGTAGAAGTGTTTCATGACATTACCAAAATTATCATCACGGAAGTGTCCACTTCCATGACGATAAATCGCAAGGCCGTAAGTGCTTTCGTCAAGGGTGACCGACACGTGGCATCCACCGTAACGGAACGCCGTTAAGCTATCGGGACGGGTTTTGGATCCGATAACTGTTATCAGCCCGACCAATGTGGATTTTCCACGTGTAAAATCATCATTGGCTGGAGGAAACACGTGTCGGCTCATCGTTGGGGACAGATGTCATCCACTCATTGGATGTAGGCGCCTATGATATCGTCGACACGTGGCATGGCCCAACAGAGGCCCATCCCTGTGAAAAGGCCGCCCGTTTGACTTGGTCAAAGGTGGCGGGCCGCCCATGGAAAGCCCGTTAACGGCCTCGCTCGCATATAGCCCATTTACAGCCCGCTAACCCAAGGCCCGTTCGCCCTATCCAATTAGGCCCAGAGCGTCATCTCGAGCCATCCAATATGATTCCAGCCCGTTTTCGCTTACGGCCCATGTATGGCCCATGACGCCTTTTTCGCCCATATGAGGCCCTTTGTAACTCTTGGCCCATTAACGGCCGTGGGGAAACTAGCCCATAATGAACGGTGTATCACTTTACACCCATTAACGGCCCATGGTGAAACCGGCCCGTAATGAACAAAGGTATCACTTTATAACCATTAACAGCCGTTATTCCGCTAATGCTTCCAGCCCATGTTATGTTTCGGCCTTCTCGTAGCCCATTAATTCTTGGGCTCATTTCAGATTCGTTTACTTACGGTCCATTATCGTCATTTTTCGCTTGTGGGCCAAATTCAGCCCACGGTTACTGATCGGCCCGTTTGTGGTCCGTTAATTCGTTGGGCCATTTTCATAGCGTCATCAAATATGGCCTATTAAAGATGGCCCGTTATGGTCGGCCCATGAACGGACGATTCCAACTCTAGCCCGTTTACGGCCATAATGCGTGTCTGTTATTGGCCCATGTTTGGCCAATCGATCATACAGCCCTTATAAGGCCCATTGATGATACGACCTGTAGAAGGCCCATTGTTTCTACGGCCCAGAAGGCCCATTGTTTCTATGGCCCGTAGAAGGCCCATCGCTTTACGGCCCGTAGAAGGCCCATCGCTTTTCTACGGCCCGTAGAAGGCCCACTGTTTCTACGGCCCGTGGGAGGCTCGGTCACTACAAAGAATATTAGCCCATGGTTATTGTGGCCTAGTTTTAAAAATAGGTTATTGCAGCCACTAGCAAACGCGAAAAAGAACTGCATCGACTACAAGCAAACAAATAAACAAGACAATAAGGAAATAAATAAGCAAGCAACTTATGCTAGGCTATCACGGCTATTACACATATTACATCCATCGGGCATCAAAGTTCGCCACCGGTGCAAATATAGGGAACAAAGCAGCATATAAACGCCGCAAAGAAAACAAGTCCGTAACTGAAACCACTTCGTAAGAGTTCAAGAAACAATATCCCGGTACCCATAATGTCAGGCAAGATGCTTAGCAAGCTTATTAACTTTCTCTTGTTTGGCGCTTAAATCCTCCAGTAACTTGTCATTGCACAAGAAAGTAATGCGCATCTGAATTATGCAGGACTTCCCTCAGCCCTTCGCTTCTTGTCAAGAGCACACGGTGGTGATGCCTTTCAGCTTGTAGCCGAGACTGAAGAAGCCGAAGTGATTCAGGTAGCGAAGTTCGAAGAGCTTGTGCCAGATCGCCAAGATAACTTTCGAACACTACATCAACGCAGGATCGTGGGGTTTTCTCACCGCTTACAAGATCGCTTTTATCACCTTTCTTGGAGACCAACAGGTTGTCTCACTATCTTGAACCTTATTTGCATTACTTTCTCTACCATTGCATAGTGGGGTGCTCTTCTCCAATATTCTGTTTGCATACTACAAGAGAAACAAGCAGACGCAAAACAAGCAGACACATCACAGGTTTAGCTTGCAGTATACGGAACTCATTTTTTGTAAACCGGTTCAGTAGTAAGGTGGACAGGATAACAACATGAAACAAACATATATCTATGTACTATGGTCACTGTATTGTCCATATCATTCTAGTTTATGTTCCCTAATCAAGATAGAGACACAGTTCAACTCATATATTTTTAAGACACAGCAGCATAGACAGAATATAAGTGTGAGAAACTACACAACATTGGTAGCACTTGTAATGTGCATCACATGAGAACATAACTGTTTATACAACTTAAACTGAAATCAACATAGAGCAAGAAGTTAGAACAGCCATCCAGTTAAAGAAATAGGTTTAAAACATACCTGTTGCGCAATTGGAGTTTCAATTGGATCCTTCAAATTCGAAAGTAGTTGGTATGATTAAATACAATGATGCAACAACAAAGGAGTATGGACCATAGCTACAGAATCTGACCTGAGAATAGTTGCTCTTCTGCTTTAAACGTGGAGTTTGGGTTAGCTGTGGTGGTCTTCGTGCTTGGGCACCGCAGAGCTTTACAAACTGCTCGTGTGGGGTACTGTGGTGGACATGGTGCTTTGTCAACTAGAAGTGGGTTACTATCCGGCTGGGTTGCGGTTAGATGGGTTGTAGCCGGGTCTCCGCCCAACGGTGTAAGTGTGCAATCTGGAAGAGTCTCGATTATGTGTGGTGGGGCTAGTTTGTGGGCCAAGACAACCATGGTTCTATCTACATCGACGGGTAGTAATCGCCTTTTGTGAAGAACGGGTTTTTGCTCCCTTAGATACTGCCATCACCCTCCAATTCAAATGGGTGATAAACAAGCAAAAGAAATTGAACGTCTGACAGCATTGTATGATAGACAGATGTGGTGATTCACATATATGTTGTCTAACCAAACAGACAAGATGACACAATTTCACATATATGATGCCTAACTAAACAGGATAGAATGACACAGTTTCAGATATATGATGGATAATTTAACAGGATATAATGGCATAATTCAACATATGATGAGTACCTAAACAGGATGACATGACAAAACTATATGATGTCTTTCTAAAATAGGTTGGGATGAAATAATTCACATACATGTTGTCTAAGTATACAGGATGGCATGATATAATTGACATAATTGATTCATATACTAAGCAGCTGGCACTCTCATGTATGATCTCTAAACTAAGCAGATGGAATTCAATATTGTGCATATTATGTCTAAACTAAGCAATGCAAGACACCATATGCATCATATGAGAAATATAAACATTGCAACTTAGAGCATACACCTCAGGTGGGATATAGGACTGGTCATCTGTCTCTAATCCTCCTCCGAGGAGCTCCTCATAACCATCGACATATATGCTTCAACAGTACCATTGCAGCCCTGACGACCTTGCTTTCCTCCAGTTTTTCCATAACCGGCTCAAATGGCTGATACTCATGAAGAGTAGTTCAATATACATGATTGTCGACAAATGGAATACATAATGAAAAAAAGATGGCATGAGATAATTCACATATATGATGCACGGCTCCATGGCGGTGCATAATTCACATATATGATAATCGGCTGAAAACATGGCATTGCATAATTCACATATCTCGATATAGAAAGCAAACATGAGGCTTCACACAAAGCATGTCTAATCTAAGCATATGGCATGGCAATGCAAGACACCATATGCATGATATGAGCAATATAACCCAGCCAAGTTAGAGCATGCACCTCGGGGATACGACTGTCATCTCTCTCTAATCCTCCTCTCGAGGAGCTATTCAGAACGAGCAAGAAATCTGCATCAACAGTAGCACTGATCGCTCAAAAGACCTTGTTTTCACTCCAGATTTTCCCATGACCCACTCAAATGGCTGATGCATGTGAAGAGTAGATGAATGTATAAACATTGTTGACAAATGGAATACATTATGGGAAAAACTATGGCACCGATACAATTCACATATACGATGGTGGCTAAACAGGATGGCATTGCATGATTCACGTATATGATGCCCGGCTAAAGAAGATGGCATTGCATAATTCCATATATTTCTTCCGTTTTAATATTTGTCTTTTTAGAGATTTCAAATGGACTACCACATACGGATGTATATAGACATATTTTACAGTGCAGATTCACTCAATTTGTTCCGTATGTAGTCACTTGTTGAAATCTCTAAAAAGACAAATATTTAGGAATGGTGGCGATGATATAGAAACCAAACAGGTGGCATTCACACAAAGCAAATCTAAACTAAGCTGATGACATATAAGATGTATAATGTAAGCAATGCAAGGCGCCATATGCATGATATGACCAACATCAAGATGCCAAAGTTAGAGCAAACACCTCATGTGGTAAACAAGCGTGGTCGGCTCCTTTGAATCCCCATCCAACAGTTATCTTCCTCCTGAATACAATCTGGAAATGCAGGAGGAGGGGGGCCCACTTACCACCATGGAGCGGCGTCTGCATGACATTATATTCCCATAACGGTCTTCTTTTTTCTCTACATGTTCAGTACGATTGTGTACAATATCTGACATGCATAATAAAAAAGTAGTTAGATTTTGTAAGTCCTAAGGGTGCATGCAAAAATCAAGACTCATGGTAGCAAACGAGTGGATGGATCCAAAACTAGTGATAGCAAGTAGATTATAGCTTCAGTTTAAAAAGATAGACAATGGATCATCTATTGTTTGTTGCCCACCCAACATGAACCACATAGAAGACCCTGATGAACCAGATAGTAGATGATACAATTCATTGTTGGCTCGATATGAGACCCATGGGCATTTCAAAACTCAAGTTTGAACGATAAAGTAGCAGGTAATAATAACCGATGTATAACGTAAGCAAACACAAAAGACTGCGACCTCTCTTCCGAACTGTAGTCCTCGTGTTCATCTCGTCACCGATGATGGTAATGCAGTTCAGCGTGGCTGCCGTAACGGGAAGATGATCCGAGGCGGCGAAAGAAAGTCTGCAGGGGGATCTTCGCTGCAAAGTGAACGCCTCTGTCGATGGTGCACCTCAGGTGGGGTGGATGAAGGCATGGCAGGAGCAGGACATAACACACAGAGTTTTCTTTGACGCCTATCTGAAAATGAAGTAAATTTGTAAGGGCTCCTTAGAATTGGAGGATTCTATAAACGCAGGGACAGGAAAAACATAGATATAGGATAGGAATGCACGTGCAAAAGCAGGCATTTGGAAACATAGGATTTCAGTCAACCTGGGTGTTTGGTTCACATGAATTGGAAGAACACAGGAATGGAGAAACGTGGTCAAATTAAAGTCAAACCACGTGAAAATGAAAAAAATAAGAATCTTATTATGCCAGTAATGCAATTAGTTCTGTTCTTCATGCATATTAATTTGAAAAGGACGTCCAAGTGAATAAAATTCCTACGTTTTTTTCTTTCAAAGAGACACCAAAGGAACAAATCCTCCAGTTTTGCTTTGCTCCACTCCTTCTAACAGATTTGCACGAATAGTAGTTCCATAGCAAAGGATCCCTGAGGGATCGACATGAATGCAGAGTAACAAAGTGATGCGACGAGTGTACAACCTCTTTGGCATAGCCTTGTGGACCTCAGCATCATTGGGTTGGACGTGGAGGATGGTGATGATGCTGGTGTATTTATGGGAGGCGGGGAAGAAGATCCGAGGCCTCTAGAAACAGCGTAAGTCGCTCCTTTGTGATGGGACGGTTCCGCCGTTGGAGCAGCTCCGTAAGGTGTACGGCGACGAGGTCAAGCAGGACAAGATGCATAACATTAATCTAAAGTGGGACCCTAATATCATTCGCAATAGATGATGTAAAATACATCACCAAAAAGTGCTAGATGTGAACGATCATCGGCCAGCTTAATGCCGCTCCGACAGATGTCGTAAGTACTGCTCACTCGAACTTAATCAAGAAAAATGAACTTTACAATGAAACTGTACCGAAACTGATTGAACTAGTAGCGTAACATTGCAATAGATGTTTAGGCGTTCGAGCACTAGTAGCGAGAAGCAATGATCTAAATCAGCAGACGCCGAGCAGGGAACACACTAGCAGAGACCAAGTCGCGTAGTAGCACCGCTGAAGCGAAAAGTGCTAAAGCAGCAACTCCTCAGAGGTAGCTGCGGAGGTCGTGCAAAGCAGCAGAAGCAGCGAGAGCAAGAGCAGAGCAGCAAAGCACGAAAGAAAGCAAGAGTAGTGCAGCAATGACCGGCAAAGAAGAACAGAGCCGCAGCGAGAGCCGGAGCAGCAGCTAGTGCCGTTGTGGAAGTCGCCACGAGGAAGCAACGACATGGGGGAAAGATGCCGTGGATGATGTAGCCGGCGACAGCGCCGTCGATGGAGACCCGCCATGTCTGCTCGGTATCGAGCACCGACAGCCCCGTGAGATCAAATAAATGATAAAAATGCAGCGGTGAGTGCAGAACCTCCTTGGTGGCGCTGAGTTGGCCTCGGCTTCATCGGAGGAATTGGTGAGGGTGCTGTGGTTCCGGTGGGGCAGGTCAAGACGGCGCTGTGGGGATTGAGGTGGCGCGATAGACGAGGCGAACATTGAGGCAACTCCTTGGAGGTGGAGGACGGGGCGGCTGATCCGGCAGACGCACGAGATCGACAACGGATCCTCATCCGTGGAGTGGATGAGGGACGGCGAGCATTGCGGTGGACTAACGTAGTCGGGGAAGAGTCTCCGGCTGGGCGGCATCGGGGAGGCCGACGGAGGAGCGTGGGGTTTCATGGGTTTTGGCGGCCTCGATGTACGAATGGGGGCGAAGGAGGAGGGGGGAGCCAAGCTTAGGGACGCGCTTGTCCGAAATGTTGGGTAAGTTACCAGCGTACCCCCACCGGTTTTGACACCGCGACGTGGAGCTTCATTTTCGGCTGAGGGGTAGAAGGGGGATTTCGCATGTCTGGGCTACAGGACTGATTTCGGATGAGGGCGGAGTTCTCGCGCGCGTCGAAATTTCGGGATAACAAGGTGTGGCGCGGGTTGAAGAGGCGGGAGTTTCAAAGCAGGTGAGACAAAAGATACTCGAGCTTGAAAATTTTGGGATAACAAGGTGTGGATTCCTTGTTCGGTAGAATAAACTTAACATGTAAAAAAACAATTCATACAATACACAAGAGAGTCATGTCCCCTTTTACTATATTGCTATAGATGCCATTGAAAAAACTACAAGAAAAATGTAAAAAAAAATCGGGAGAACAAGATTACTCCTGACAAGCATCAAATCGATTTGCACTTCCCTCAACAACAACAATAAACAAACCAATTCCCACCAAAATAAAGAGTAATGTCCCTTTTTATATGATTACAAATGCCAGGATCTCGAATTTGAATTTTTAAATCCACGTTATGTTGAATTCGAATATATCGTTAGGTGACCTTGCGTGTTTATAATTGATGTAGTCGTACATTTTGATCTTCCATCATATATGAACATTTTACTCCACCATGTGAACATATATATTGTCATCTACCATATGGACTAAATTTGAATCAATTTTCCTTATTTGAATACGATTATTGTCAAGTTATACAATAATTTAAATATTATCTTAATAACAAAAACATGCATATAATAAAGTAATCATATTTCACTATGAACTACATGTACCATACGCTCTCCAATTCAAATATTTGTATCCATTTTATGTTGAATTCAAATCGTAGTACATTATTGGTCTAGGTAGCGAGATGTTTGGGATAATCTAAACCCTGTTTTCATATGTATAATTTTTGGCTGAATTGGGACAAGTTTTGGTATAAGCTTCTTGCAAAACCGGAGATTCTCTCAACAAGCCTCGTGGTTCCGAGAGGGAACGTGTCACCTTTGTGTGCGAAACGATATACGCTGCCTCCCCCTGATTTTCTTTACAGAGGCAACATAGAACTATATGAGTGCCCTAATTTTGGAATTATTTCGGGTTTGTTTGGCCTTTTTAATGTGCATAATCTAAATATGAACTACATGCACATGCTCCGATGCACCAAAGTTGGTTAAAAAATCACATTTGTGTCTTTGGTTGAATTTCTAGGTCCCATGGAAGAAATGAGAATGAAATTCAAACATCTCAAGGCCGTGGACTCGGCCGAGAACATCGAGAAACTTAGATTTTAAATTCATGTAAATCCAAAACTCTTTGGAAATCATGAAACTTGGCATGGTGTCATGTCATGGCACTAACATGTTGTGGTAAAAATTGGGCCGATTTGGAAGCTCATGGTTCTAAGAGGGAACGTGCCACCTTTGAGTGTGAAACGATATCAATTGCCCCCCCTTGAGTTTCTTAACAAAGGCAACATAGAAATACATGAGTGCCTGTTAAATTTTGGAATTATTCCGGTTCGTTTGTCGTTTTTATACATTAATTGAGTTTCGTCATTTAATGTGCATAAGTCAAATTTGAACTACAAGCACATGCTCTCGTGCACCAAAGTTGGTTGAAAAATCACATTTGTGTCATCGTGAATTTCAAGGTCCCATGCAAGAAATGAGAATAAAATTCAAACATCTGGGCATCGTGGCTCGGCCGAGAACATTGAGAAACTTGGTTTTAAAATTCTTGTAAATCCAAAACACGTCTGAAAATCATGAAACTTGGCATGGGTGTCATGTCATGGTACTACCATGTTGTGGTAAAAAAATTGGCTGAATAGGAACAGATTTTGGTATAAGCTTCTTGCAAACCGAAGCTTCTCTCAAGAAGGCTCGTGGTCCTGAGAGGGAACGTGCCACCTTTGAGTGCTTAAACGATATCGTTGTCCCCCTTGAGTTTATTTACAAAGGCAACATAGAACTACATGAGTGCCCTGTTAAATTTTGGAATTATTCCGGCTTCGCTTGGCCTTATTTACATATTAATTGAGTTTTGGTCATTTAATGTGCATAATTCAAATTTGAACTATAAGCACATGCTCCCTGCACCAAAGTTGGTTGAAAAATCACATTTGTGTCATCAGGTCAATATCAAGGTCCCATCAAAAAAATGACAATAAAAAACAAACATCTAGGCATCGTGGCTCGGACGAGAACATTGAGAAACTTGGTTTTAAAATCATGAAACTTTGCATGGTATCATGTCATGGTAGTACCATGCCGTGGTAAAAAATTGGCGAATAGGTACAAATTTTGGTATAAGCTTCTTGCAAATCGGAGCTTCTCTCAAGAAGGCTTGTGGTTCTGGGAGGGAACGTGTCACCTTTGTGTGCATAATTCAAATTTGAAATACAAGCACATGTTCCAGTGCACCAAAGTTGATTGAAAAATCACATGTGTGTCCTCGGATAAATTTCTAGGTTCCATGCAAGAAATGGGAATGAAATTCAAAATTCTGGGCGTCGTGGCTGGGCTGGAAACATTGAGAAACTTAGTTTTTTTAATTCCTGTAAATCCAAAACACGCATGAAAATAATGAAACTTGGCTTGGTGCCATGATATGGCACCTACATGCTGTGGTAATTTTGCAGTCCGATCTGCGAAGGCGCACACATTAACAATCAACAAAGTCATTTTGGAACAAGTGTTGTCACGTTACAATCGGAAACACAAGTATTATTGAAACCGTATGCTTCTATTTATCGTACATTTACATGCCGCCACGCATCCCCATTTTTTATTAGCTAGGAGGCGCCGTGCAGGGTAGCTATTTGAGTACGAGAGGCGTGCGATCAGACCCCTGCGCGTGCTTATCGGGAGGAGAACCCTTAGACCTCCATCTGCCGTCCACCTCTCTCCCAAGGTCTCCATTAATGGCGCCCGATCCTCTGTTTAATGGCGTGGCTATGTCCCACTCGACTGAGATTTAAGAGAGAAAAAAGAAAATCTGAAAGCACGGGTCTTGATGTAAGATCCGACGGACCTATATAGCATCTACTGCGACTTATAGCAAGACTGATGAATATATAAGGATGATTAATTGTCTTACATAATTAGAAAGATAATTAAAAAAGCCACATGTGGCTATGCTCGAACTACACAAGGGCAAAAGAAGAAGGAAGACAAGGATCTGGCTCACTGATTTCTACTTTCTTGATGCGTTGCTGCAGGCCCCGGGAACTAGTCTCCGCAGCGAGCGGCGATGAGCTCTTTCGTGTCCTCAAGACGTTGCTTGAGAAAATCCACGGATTCCTCCACCAACCTTTGGCGCTCGTTGCGGAGCATGTCATTCTCGTCCATAAGTTTCTTGACGATGACGCCGGTCCTCTTCAAAAAGTCACTGGTCTCCTCCTGCTGGTCTGCACTTCGGACGATCTTCGCCCTCAGCAGGTCGCGCTCGGCCCGGAGCCTCTCATTGCCCTCCCTTAGTTGTCGGATGACGCCGGTAGCCTGTTCAAACGAGGCTTTCACATCGCCCCGCAACCTCGCCAGCCGGAGATCTGATCCATCCGGCTATGGACGATCGCATGCATGCACCTATAACGATGCCGCCTGCCGCGAGAAATTTTCCCGAGCCGCCCAGCAGTGCGGCAGACATCTTCTGCATTGGCGGTCTTGGCGGGACATCTCTCTTTGCTTCGAGCGGCCGGACCAGTCTGCTTTGCATCGGCGCGACGGGACCTCTGTCTGCTTCAGCGACGCACGCGACCTCTGTGCTGCTACTTGGGCGGGCGGACATGTCGGCTGCTTTCGCAGCCAGGCGGGACATCTCTCGTGCTTCCGCTTCCATGCTCTCTCTCCTCGTGGCAATCTCTCGACCCAGAACTCACGCTGGCCATGGCGTAGCAAGGGAAGGATGCTGAATGACTTGTTTGTTTTTGTGGATGAGGAGTTGAGGAGGAATGTGCAGTCATCTTGGCATACTAGTATTTATAACCGTGTACTAATACGCTCCTAAGTGGGAAACCGTTTAAGTTGTGATCGGTGTGAACAGGTTTGCAATTCAATATAGCGTGGTACTAATACGCTCCTAAGTGGGAAACCGTTTAGGTTGTGATCGGTGTGAACAGGTTTGCAATTCAATATAGCATGGAGTAATTTGGAATGTGACGAGACGCAAGCTCAAAATATATTGACGGTTCTAGTTTCGAAGTGCGGCACTATTCCCGGATGGAGTAGTTCTTTTTCTATTGTTGTGTACGTGCAATAACTGGCACCGTCGTATACATATCTTACGGTTAATGGGGTGTTCGACAGGAATAGCCGCGTGGCGAGCTCTAGGCTAGTCTTTTTTTCAGACGCATTAAACCTATCTCTCGGGACTTCTCGCACGCACCATCATGCCACCCACAAAAACTTGTACTCTGAGTTTAGTACGTTATACAGGAAGAGAAGAGGTGCACGCACGCACTCATCCTCTCACACACGTGTCTGTTTTTTCTCGAAAAGGAGGATGATGACCCCCGGCCATTGCATCTGGGAGTCACACACGCATCTGTAGCTACGAATTGTAGTGTTCTCAACCATCCGATTGGCTCTATCATGGATGTACCTATATACTAAAACATGTCTAGATACATCTATATTTTGACAAATGGAAGGCATGTATTGTGGAACTAGGAGAGTGCTTGTCATTAAAATGGATAAAAGGGACGTATCTAGAACTAAAATACGTCTACATACATCTCCTTTTATCCATTTTGATGACAAGTAGTACTTCTTACCCAAAGGAACTTTATATCCAATGTACACAAAATATCCGTTCGACTGTTGAAATTACCGATCCGATGTCGAAGTAATTACTGCATCGCCACCAAAACCCACCATTTCTTAAGCTAAAAGTAGACCGAGGTAATCCCTATATTAACATATTACTAAGATAAATGTAAGGCATCAGAGAAACATTTAGGACGTGAGCTTGTCAATCTGAATGTGGAGGGACACCACTTAGCCCTCGCCAGCAGCTTAGGCGGAAGCGTGAAGAAGGTCAGCTCACCGCATGTCGACGTCGCCGATCCTTGCTGCTTCTCACCTCCATTTCCACCTTAATGGCGCTTGTCGTGCCTTTGGGCTCCCCGGGCCGTTTCACGCACAGGTTGGCCACGTGAGTGCGGCAGTGGGGGACGCCCCCGCTCTAATGCGCACGACCGACACGGTGATAGGCGCGCCGATGTCGAGCACGCCACGACCAAGAAAAATGCGCGTTCGTCCTCCTCACAACAGCAAGAGCCGTGGGTTCGATAGTGGCACTTGCGTACCGAGCACCTTGCCGTCGGGATCCCCGTGCACAGGCATGGGATGCGCGGTGCTGATGTGGTGGTAGAGCGCGGCGGCCTTCGAGCCGCACACGGGCATGGGGCATTTGCGGGCGCGAGCGGACACACGCCCGGTGATCGGCGAGCTTGTGGTAAGTGACGTAGAGCCCACAGCCTTCGTGCGGGCACTCCACCCTCACTGACGAAAGGACGGAGTCCATCGCCGTGTTCCGCACGTCGAAGCCACCGCTGCGCTCGCATTTCTGGCACTGCCGCTGGTTCCCGAGGCGCTCGACGCGGCAGTCCGCGCAGGCCAGGTGCCCTCCCTTGCACTGCAGAAATCAATCGAACAACACATCAATCAAGAAACCTGCACCTTCCTCAATCAGCCGAACGGACGAGGTGTATTCGAACCTCATACACTGGAGGCGTCAAGGGGCAGAGGCACAAGGGGCAGTGGAGCATGGTGAGGTCCATCAAGACCTTAGAGAGCTCCATCGTCGGGTCATGTTCGATCTGCATGATCTCGCCCTCCTCGTGCACAACCATCTCTCGACTTGGGTCGGGGCATTACAAAGCTTTACCGTCACATATTTTATACTACTTCAAGGTGTATTAAATCTACACATGCAAGTATCAAAAGGAGAGTCACGGCATGCATGCATGCATTGTAATTAATGCATCGGTAAACGCAAATTATTGGAATATATCGAGTGCAGTGCTTTGATATGTCGTGGTCAACTCGCACATCAACGGTAGAAGTTTGTTATCCTCTCTCGCGGGACTTAACTGCACCTGCCTTTGGTCTGTATGACAGGTTGGCCACCCACCGCCGGGCCCACCTGTCATACACGCAAAGGCGTGAGCGCCCTCCCTCGCCCATGAGTGTGGTGGCTGGCAAGACTAGGAGAAGCTGCTACACGCCTCCCTCCCGCACGCAATTAACATGCAGCAGTTCAATCGGTGTCGATGGCTGTAAGCGCATCGTAGTACCTCCAAAGCGCAATTGTACTCCATCATTGTTCGACTTCCCGAAGAGGCGAAGAGCCAAGCGCAGCCCGGACGCTCGTGTGGCAGTTTCATGTGTAGAGTAGTCTAGGATAGCGCGTACCGTGCATGTAAGCTTAAAATCGTTGGGGTCGGCTCCATGTTTTGTGGTCGTCTCGAAGTTTTTCAAAAAATAATTAAAATAGTCTTCTGGTCCTACCTGTCACCCTGGTGATTGCAGTTTGCACGCTCATCTGGTCAAAACAAGAATATATATTTTAATTTGTTTTTTTTTTCAAAAGGATTTCGCCTCCGCATCGTAATGATGCATACGGCCACATATATTTTAAGTTGTGGTGGGTAAATGTTAGAGGTTGCAGCAAATATATTGTACTCTGCGGGTCTTTCAGCCAAGTTTAGAGGCAAGCATGTGGGGTCACTGCTATGATGTGTCGCATCTACTCGTACAATGAGGAGAAGCTTGATTTTACTACTACACGCCTTCTCCCTCGCCCATGCGCGCGGTTGCTTGCAAACGAGGACAGACTTTTGCTTAGTAGTACTTCTACAACAAGCTATCCCTCCCGCTTGCGGTGGACGGACATGCAACAGTGGATTCGACACTGCAGAAGCAGTAGTAGTAACATTATTGTTCGCCTTCTCAAGAGGCGAAGAGCCAAGCGCAAAACCGAACGTGGCGCTATGTAACAATGGAGCACGATATAGCCAGGCTCTTGCATGAGACAAAATTGCTATGTGAGCCCACTATTGTACTAGTACGCATAACTACTTGTTAGTATAGCCCCGTAAACCAGAAATGAGTATTTGCCCTTCTAGAGATTTCAACAAGTGACTAGACTACACCGAGACGGAGTACATATGGAGCAAAATGGGTGAATCTGCATCGTAAATAAACACGCATTCTAGTTCTATCGCTTTCCTCTCCGAGGTGCACAATATTGAGTATACCGACTAGTCTCTTTTTGACACGCATTTACATTTTTTTGACACAAGACATACGCAAGCGCCATATACACGTGCATACACTCACCCCTATGAACGCATTACACGCACGGCACTATCATCTTGAAATTCTACGAAGTCACCATAGGCACCTCGCCGTCGACGGGTCCATAGGTGCTTGAATGCCAAGGAGGGAGAGGGTAGCGGTTCCCAAGACATTGAACGGTCAATGATGCATCCTCAATTACATGCAGAGGGAATTAACTGGAGAAGCAGAATAGATCCAGCACGATGTGAATGAAACAGAGTTTGGACTCTCATATAACAAAGGCGCCCCACCACTCCAATCCATCTACTCCCAAGTCTTCGCAACACCGCTCACTCCAATCCAAGACCAAGTGACCAGAATCCACAAGCACCTATGAAGGCGATGGACGCGAGCGGTAGTCGGTCAGTGCCAAATCATCCAAGGCGCCATCTGCGCCCCGCATCAGGCAAGAGTTTCCAGACGGTGCTTGCGCATCGCCGCATCGTAGTCTCATCGACGCCGCTTCTCGCATGGGACGACATGATGGTCAACTCCATCCGCAATTTCACCGCCACAAGAAGCGCGACGGACGACCTTGCCAGATTGCTCCAGCCCGCTACCAGCTCCTCATTACCTGCCACCTCATCGGCCTCCATGGTGATGAACTCTTTCAAGCTCGTGGCCCTGCAGCCGGAGGTCGCGACGAAGAATGTGCACTCGGGCTGCGCGCCGCGCCAATACCGCTTATGAAAGAAACCGTCGACCTGCACATCCACGCTTCACGAGGAAATCGCCTACATAGGCCACTACAAGGCAAGCAAGGACAGAAAGACGCTGGCCTTCTTCCAGCCGGCCGGAATCATTGGACGCCATTGTTCGTAAGCACGCCGACCGCCACGAAAGCCGCCGCTTCTTAGGCGCCATTCGGTGGTCCGCGCCTCGAGTCGAGGAGGTGGACGCCGCCGATGGATGCATCTTTTCTTCTTGCCTCCGTGAATCAAAGATCGCATTGGCTCTTGGCCTTAATGTTTTATTAGTATAGTATTCTTCCGCTCCCAAATATAAGTCTTTCTAAAGATTCCAGCAAGTGACTACTAACATACGTAGCAAAATGAGTGAATCTACACTCTAAACTATGTCTACATACATCTCGTATGCTGTATTCCATTTGAAATAGTATCTAAAAAGGCTTATATTTAGGAACGGAGGGAGTATATGGCATTTTTATTCCATGTAACGCTTTTCACCGTGAGGTGGGGGTCAGCAGTTGAGCAAACCCACCTCGCCCACCGGCATCGGCCGAGTTTAGAATTAGAAGAGAGAAACGAGGGAGGAGAGCTATCAGAGTACCTGACGCTGTTGTCGATGGGACTCGTGTTGATAGAATAGGAGTACTGAGCACTCGTGCCTCTTCTTTTAGAGGGAAAAAATAGTCGTATGTCTAGTACCACTAGTTGGGTGCGTGCGACCTATAGCTGTCATCACTTTAGGTCTCCTTTTCGAACCGCAGCTACGCTTCACAGTACATATTAGTTCACGCATTTATCCTCCTATATGTACTCCTAGGCTATTTCCACGTGCTCCCATTTGCCGACATGTGGGACATAGAGCATCCGGGTCAGAAAAGTGCATGCACGACCCGGAGCATATGCCGGGGTACTTTACATTTTAGACTCACGAATTACATGCAAACCCCCCGTAGAAGAATAAATAAATGAATGAATTACTACATGAAACCGGATTTTTTTCGTAGAAACCGGAGCACATTCATTAAATTTTGGACATAACACGTTTATAAAAAATGACCGGACCTAAACCAGTCTAAGGGCCTCTTTGATTTTTCCCGCAAAAAAAGGGCCACTTTTCTTCGCAGGATACTGAAAACACAGGAATGGGGAAAGTATGATGGCGATGAACCGAGACAAGGAGAACTCTAACTCAGTTAGAGGTTAGAGTTAGATTCTAACCCTGAACTAACTCTAAACCAAAGCGTGTATGGATGGCAGGGTTAGATTGACAATAAATGCTCTTTCTCAATCATTTGACTACTTTGGACCCTATTTCCTGCCGGATTTGGTGTGGCTGGCTCTTCTGTGGCCTCCTCCCGCTCACAATTGACATAAACGAACCATCTTTACAAATCAAGCATGCAAAACATGATATTTTTTACCTTGCCCATACAAATGAGATATCCCACTTAAACATACAAGTCGTCAATCAAGCTTCACAAAAAAACACTCCATGAAACAAAGCATGAGCTAACTCATCACGGAAGTCATTCACGATAGGGAGGGAGCCCGGAGCCCCTCACGCACCGAGGGAGGATCTCGCCATCGCCGCCTCGAGGAAGGCTCAGAGGGCCCAAGCCTGAACCTCCCGACGCACGCCTGCCCTTATGAAGTTGAGGTCGACACCTGCATGGGTAGCAGGGCCGCTGTCACGATCGGGAACTTAATCTTTGGGCCTCTAGAAATAATGCAAGCCTGTAACTAAAATACCTAGAAAGGTGAACTAAATCTTTGGGCCTCTAGAAATAATGCAAGCCTGAAACTGAAATACCTAGAAAGGTGAACTGAATCTTTGGGCCTCTAGAACTAATGCAAGCCTGAAACTGAAATACCTAGAAAGGTGAACTAAATCTTTGGGCCTCTAGAAAGATTTATTACCTCCTTAAGAAGCATCAAACAATTCCATGCGTGCACCACAAATCTGTACCAAGTTTGATCAGGATCTACTTTTCCAAATCAGAATTAGTGCTAGAGCGAGCAAGATCAATGATATGGCCGTGAGACAGAGAAGGAACTAACAAACTCACCCTTGTCGTGACCTCCCTGGTAGATGCGCCGCCGCCGCGCACGACAGAGGGAGAAAAACGACCGGTGAAGGGGGAGCGGGGCGACCTTCGAAGGCCGGAGGGAGAGGGCGGCCGGAGTAGGGCGGCGGAGGCCAGAAGGAGAGGGCGGCCGGAGGAGAGAGAGGGCGAGCGGCGCTTGGGCGGGCGGCCCTATGGGGAACAGAGAGGAGTCGTGCGAGAGGGAGGGGGGCGATCTGGTGCGGGCAAGGGAGATTTTTTTAGTTCTCTTTTAGTGGGCCCGAGGATTACTAACCCAATTAGAACCTCTCCACCGGGCTAGTTTTTTTAGCTGGGTTAGAGCAAACTAGCTCAAACTAACCCTCTTGTTTCGATAATTTGAGGCTATTTCAACCCAAACTAGCTCTAACTCGTGGATCCAAACAAAGAGGAGTGTTATCATACATCATACAAAGGTGGACCGTAGCACATTGTTTTTTATGGCCATATCACCACATTGTTTTCTACTGCTGGTTCACTGGGCTACCGTGGTTCGCACTGCTGGTTCACTGGGCTGCCGTGGTTCGCACTGCTGGTTCACTGGGCTGCCGTGGTTCGCACTCCTCCGACCTGAGTAGTAGTAGTACTACTATATACCGCATCATTCTTTGCTCCTTCTTACTACTCTGACATATGGGAGAGCCAAAGATCCGGGTTGACGGTCATGCACCAGATTAGAGCGCCGAATGTAAAGGGGCATCACCCCTGGTCGGAGCGCCAAGAATTCATGACTATAGTGAGTGGTCATATCACAAGTCTTTCCAGAAGTAACGCTACCGTCAAATCGCTGTGAGTCTTAACCTTTCCAAAGAAGTATGTTTGAGAATCCGCCACTCGCCACCCTCCTCGCCTCTTTGTCAAACCGCTTACCCGAAAACTGCCACAGACGCCTGAAAAGCCCCGCCTCAACTTTTAACTACGCAAAAATAGTTCGAGCTTGTTTGTTCTATATAAATACAAGATTTCATCAGATGTTTATTCACCCGTGGGGTTGTTCAATGAATGGAGGGGCAGGGAGCATAAGTGAACAATACTAGTACTACTAGTACTAAGTAGGGGTCGTACAGTAGTCACCTTAAATAGAGAGTTTCTTTTCTTTAATGCCACGTACACAAATTGAAATGCTTGTTGTGGAGATAAAAAAGATAATCACTCCACTATATATGTACGCTAGGGCCTCGAGCGCTTGCTTTACTAGGGTTGCTCTTCATTCTCTCATCCTCTCCAGATATAAACAAGACAAGGAGAAGCGACATTTTCTCTCCGCCACCGCTGGTCACAGATCCGCCGGATCCCTTCAAATTGTGTGTGTAGAGGACTAAAAGGTGCATCGCATCGCTGTCATCACAGCCGTGGGAGGAAACCCACAGCCACCGAAGGGGCCCGATCCTCCGCCCATGTCGTTTTCTCGACATAAAATACGGCTGGAGGTCCTCCGACCCTTCTTCCTCCCCGTCAGATTGTCTCGCAGATCCGACTGCCGCCACGCATCCCACCGACCTCGTGTATAAGTTCTTCGAAGTGGCCTTGGTTCATCGCCCCAGCCTTCCCACGTGGTCTCGCATGTGCATCTTTTTTCTACTCCCATCGGCTCTTCCAAAGCCACCTAATTTTTTAGTATTATTAGAGGTAAAGCTACTTCATGCATTCGAATCTAGGGCTTTGTTCAAACAAGAAGAAAGGGGGAAAGTTGTAGCATGAATCTAGGACTTGATTCAAAGAGGAAATAATATGGTGAAAGTAGTAGAGACTGGATACACAACCGGGTCTCTTGGTTGAAAAAGGAAATAATGGGAAAACGCAGACAAACCGGATAAGGAACAGATCTATTATTGGTTGAAAAAGGGATAGAAAGTGGCGGTCAGGACAAGTCAATGAGTATGTCCAGATTAGATTTGCTGCCATCACATAGTAAAAGGTCTCTGTGAGTAGATTTGCTGCCTCACATAGTAAAAGGTCTCAGGATTAGATTTGTTGCCCTCACATAGTAAAAGGTCTCCAGGATTAGATTTGTCGCCTCACATAGTAAAAGGTCTCTAGGATTAGATTTGCTCGCCTCACGTAGTAAAAGGTCTCCAGGATTAGATTTGCTGCCTCACATAGTACAAGGTCTCTAGGATTAGATTTGCTGCCCTCACATAGTACAAGGTCTCCTGTGATTAGGTTTTGACCTCACATAGCATGAACAAACTCGCATCACCACTTTATGCCTCCTTGTAGGTACATTGTGTCGACAAGGCCCACTATCGCATGTCCTTATACCAACCTTTTGCTGTTGTTAATGTAAAGGCGCATGTAAAATGAAGCGATCGCACTGTTACCTTAGGGACATGTCTAACTAGTGTTATTGTTAATCTAATGCCTCCAATGATAAGATGCAATTAAACTGTTTTACAAATGGCACTCCTGCTGTTTTCCCCAGTATGATAAGTAAGTTGCTCCTTTACGCTGCTGAGTGTCCTGGTGTCCCCACGGTCCCATGCCCTTAAACCAACTCTTTAGCTGCTGTTGATTTATTGTGTCTGGTAAACAAGCAATGCCACCATTAAAGTAATCCCATATTTGAGGAATCTCATTGTTGATCGTAATGCTTCTGGTAACATGAAGCATTGCTGACGTTTTAAAATTTCTACCAGTGCTTATGTGATTGCCATGAACATAATTAAGATGCTTCTTTTCATTTTGTATATGTTTTGTATATTCTTATTGACCAGCAACTGTTTACTTTCTATCTTTTTGTGCAGATAGGGATATCCATTTCACCTTGTTGCTATTGTGACCTTTTGGTGAACTACACAAAACACTTTTTTTTTGGAATGAGTGTCTTGTACAGTTCAACTAAAATGTCATGTGGGCAACATCTCTCAATTTTGGTGGAACTGCACAAAATGGTGATTGGAGTTTCCAAAATCTCCGCTAAGTTCTGCTGGTAATCTCGCAACATTTTATTAGCCTTTGCAAGATGATCCGCCATCGTCACCACAATGGCACTTCATTTTAGTGGAACTGCACAAAAGGATAAGAAAATTATAGTTGCACCTTACATGAGCCGACAGCCAACCTTAATGTTCCTCAATTTTAGTGCAACTACTAAAGAAGAACCTGCCAAATTTCACGAGAGCAAGTACTTCTTGCTAGCTGAATGATGCAATCTTTTGCTTCATTTCAGGTGAATCAGAGAAAAGGCGCATGAATTGAATCATGGAACTCCGTGTGCACCTCATCCTAGTGGAGCTGCAGGTTGAGTTCAAGGAGGCCACTATTAAAGTGAAATCATGCTCTTCTTGTTTATGCTGTGCAAACAGGAATACTCAACTACAGATGTTGTGACGGTCAAGAGCATTCGCCAAGTTCTTCGATTGTATGACATGGCTAGCCAAGATGGATTTAATCCCGATATTCACTTGATCAAAAGGCTCTAATGGGTTGGTTCTGAATCTTGCAAGTCGGGAATCAATGAGATGTGTAGGCATCTTTGTTGTACTTATTATTTGAATCTTATTTATTGGTTCTAATCTTGCAAGTCGGATTCAATGAGATGTGTAGGCATATTTGTTGTACTTATTATTTGGATCTTATTTGTTGGTTCCGAATCTTGCAAGTCGAATCAATGAGATGTGTAGGCATCTTTGTTGTACTTATTATTTGGATCTTATTTGTTGGTTCTTAATCTTGCAAGCCGGGAAACACGGCATGATGATGCAGAGGACAACAACCATAACAAACAGTTCAAACTTGGTAGTATTATCTTTGTGAAAGTGCGACAAATGTGCTGATCGTGGGCGTCCTGAGAATAATAATTCTAATTGTTGAGCATGTTGATCCTATGACACTGATAGAACGAGCCAATGCATTGCTTGTTTTAAGTATGAATTTCTATTAAAGCTAATTAAATTTAAGTAAAGTGACCACTAACTCCTGTTATTATAGTACCATATTGCACTCCGCCGTGAACCGGACGGTGGACGGAGTAGGTTTCTTAATGGAGGCGCTTGAATGCGCCGAGGGTGCATCTTCTCGCCAGCGGCAGCGGACGAGGGAGGGGTAGTAATCGTTGTCGTCATACACATTCAGCTTACTATTGAATCCAGCCCCAAGAGCTGAAAACGAATCGTCCGCCGCCGCCACACACTTGTTCACTCAAGAGACTCCAAGCATGCGATCCGAGGGGTGAGCTCGCCGATATGGACTTCAGCAAGGAGTTCCCTTTGAGTTTGCTGCTCAGTCCTATGGCTGCACCAAGTTGAATGTGATGTACACCAACGATCCGGACTCGGTGAAGATCTCGCCTCGCCGAGTTCAAGCAAGACTTACAGACGAGAAAGCACAAGGTTGCAGGACTAGACCTTGTGCCCATCCATTCGCCTCCTCGACAGGACCAGCGGATCGCCGTCGCCTGTGTATGTGTGCGGACGAGGTTCTCATCTACCAATTTTGTAGGGCCATCGAGGTTCTGAGCATCCGCCTGTTTCATCGGTAGCGCCGATCGCACATTTGCTACGGTGGAGAGAAGGAAGAACGCCGATTTATTCGCCATCTAGTGCAACAAGCTTGTCGACATACAGAAGTAATACAAGATCATCAGCAACGGGCAGGAGAAGGACTCCGTGGTTGACCTCGCCGAGACCATCATCGACCCCTGATACGCCAACATGAAAGAAGACAACGATACCAAGGACCTGAACACGGAGGTACCTCTGAATCTAGCCTACATAACCTATGCGTGCCAAGGACGCATACGCATGCTACGTACATGTACAAAGCGTATCTTAGACATGAGGGCGGTTCTGCTCTCAGAATCGACGAGTACACGGACAGCCGCAGCGCCATGATCAAGCTTGCCAGGAAGGTCTAGATGTTGTACTTTATCTGTTTATAATCACCTTTATCATCTGAGTGTTTCATGCATTAGCCTATGTGTCGTAATTATCTGTTTTGTCCGAAATATTTCTTTTAAGAACCCATTAACCCGGTTGCTTTTTTAGTGGCTATTTTCTTATGTAATGAATTAGTTCACTTGTCCGTTAAAAAAACTAGTTCACTCGGGCTGTCAAGGCCTCAATCTCCTTCCTCCCAACATATTCTCCTCGTGTGGACCCAAAGAGGTCTCCTGAATTTTCTCCCACTTTCTTTTTTCGATGTAAAATGAGTTTTCTCCCAAAGATTTTCCCTAGAACCAACTCAACTGTCCCTAACGCCTAGCCTAAAAATAATAATAATTCACATACTATTAACTCATCAAATTTAAATGATATTTTATTTCATAAGTTGAAAGTTCTTACAAAATAATAATAATAATTGTTTATATATAACTTGGCAAGTTAACTCCTAGTGATTATGCATATAAGCTTGCAAAGATTTTACCGACCAATGCAGTAATAGACGTGCAATCATGTGTTTATGTTTTTATAACATTTCTCCGCCTAGCCCAACATGATATTTTCACCCAGCCCAGCAAGTCCGCTGGATTTCGAGAAAAATGCAAATGGGATTTAAACGGGCTGCATAGATGCTACATCATTGTTTCACCCAGCCCACCAAATGGACTAAAAAACAAATGGACTGGCCGACATGTGGGCCAAGAGGGTCGGTTTAAGAAGGCGTTGATTTACATCCAACGGCCGGCATTCTTCTTCAATCTCTCGTTTTCTTCCCCACGCCGGGACCGCTTCGCCCAGCCTTCTTCGGGCGTTTAGCGGGCGTTGTTTTATGCCTCAAATAAACGCTACCCCATTGATGGCTGTGCCATCCCTCCACTCCGCACCTCCTGTTATTCTCTCGCCGAGTGTAGGCCCACCCCGCACCAACCAGTCAAGTTTCCCACTCCTCTCCGCTCAGGACTCCACCGCCGCCTTCCCCATCTCCCGGGTCGCTCCATCACTGGGGCCTCGCCATTGTCCACCGCCTCGGTAGCGCTCGCCGGGCGTGGTCAATATACAGAGTCATCGGAAGAGGATCAGACGTGGAGAGCTCGCGGCTGGGACCCACGAGGTCCATGGTCGCACGAAGGAAAGTTCCTCCTTATTACGCCCGCACGTGGACTGTAGTGTGGGAAGGCCTTCAGATTTTGCTAAAAACGCTCCCCTCAATGGCCGACAGTCGGACCCACTCAGCTATATCTTTGCACGCAATGAAGTGCCTCCTTATTACGCACAAAAATGAATACCCCTCGCTAGCTGGGACCCACCATAGTGGGTGGCTGACTTAGGACCTACTAAGTTGACGGGGACGGAGGGCTTTGTCAACTTAGTCAATATGAACAATTTAGCTCCAAGGACTGCACGATGTCCATCCAACGCCATAGTGCTTCTTCAACCTCCGGTCTTCTTGCTCCGGCCGCCCAAAGCAAGCGCTGGTCGCGGCTGCGTTCGCTCCTGCCTCTCGTGGCTGGTTGTGATGCCGCGAGGCCTCACCGCCCCTACTACTCCCACCGATGGCCTGTGGCATCCGCTTCACTCACCCACACCCCTCGTTATTCTCATGCGGCGACGGCAGCCTCACGCCGCAGCCTAACCAAAGTGAACCTCAGATTCTCTTCGCTGCGGCATCCATCGTCAGTTTTCCCGGTGCGCTGTCGTCCCTTCCTAGGCCTCGCCGTCGTCCACCGCTTTGGTGCTCTTGCCAAGGCGTGGTCAATATGGTCAACTAATCGACTTCCATCGGAAGAGTACTCAGACATGGAGAGGCCGATACCGGGTCCACGGCCACAACCCAGCTTTTTTGTGATTTGCCGAGTAAGTCGCTTTGTCGTGCCCGTTGAGCTGCAAATCTTTTAAGACGAGGAGAGCTTCATTCGTGGCCGAGAAAATGGCCTATCAGTAATGAGAAATGGGATGTACATTTTTAAAACACATCAAACCGGCAATTAGTTTCAAATTTCTTTTTTTCATTTCGAGATTTTAAATTGCATTTATTTTTATGCGTGGACAATTGTTGGATTTTACATTGATATACATTTATTTTTAAAATCATATTGAATGTGACTCGAAATTTCGGGATTAAAAACAGTTCGGACCAAGACCTAAATATGCAAAATTTCAGATAATTTTTCAACCGTGGCCACAATATGGGTTGTAATGCTAACAAAAAGAATATGGGCTCCAAAAAATCCTTAAGAATTAGCAAATGGGCTGTAAATTATTAGAAATAATGGCAGATGGGTTGTATGTTGTTTTCCACAGATTTGAGGCTTTCTAAAAAAAGGTTGACGCACAAGCGGTGGCTGTTGGATTTCCATCCAACGGTCGTCGTGCTTCTTCAATCTCTGCTCTTCCTGGTCCAAATTACCAAACAAGCAATCGCTGGACTGCTTCGCTTCCCTCCGCCTGGTGGCCGGGTCAGGCCGCTGAAGGCCTCATCGCCCCATCGCACTCCCATCGCTGGCCTAGCCATCCCTCTACTCACCCACACCGTTGTTATTCTCCGCGACGGCAGACGAATCCAAGAAACCCTCGTGACAACATGTATTCTCCGCTGCGTGGGAAACAACTGCCGAAGTCTTCCTCGCCTCCATGTCGTTCCCTTCCTAGGCCTCACCGTCATCCACCGCCCTGGTGCTCTCGGCGCGGCCTAGTCAACGTGGTCAACGACCGACATCTCATATAGATATACTATTATTGACATCTTTTATGATTGTGAGCACTCATTAAAATATGACATGCTAAAGAGTTGATGTTGGACAAGGAAGACAACGTAATGGGTTATGTTCTCTTATATCTGAGATAAAGTATATTGTCATGGATCTTCCAACATGTTGAGCTTGCCTTTCCCCTCGTATAGCCAAATTCTCAACACCAAGTAAAGATACTACTTGTGCTTCCAAAACCCTTAAACCAGTTTTGCCATGAGAGTCCACCATATCTACCTATGGATTGAGTAAGATCCTTCAAGTAAGTTGTCATCGGTGCAAAGCAATAAAAATTGCTCTCTAAATATGTATGATTGATTGGTGTGGGGAAATAAGCTTTATACAATCTTGTGATGTGGAAGAAATAAAAGCGACGAACCGCATAATAAAGGTTCATATCACAAGGGGCAATATAAAGTGACGTTCTTTCGCATTAAGATTTTGTGCATCCAACCATAAAAGCGCATGGCAACTCTCTCGCTTCCTCTCAAGGGCCTATCTTTTATCATTATCCTCTACCTTATGCAAGAGTCATGGTGATCTTCACCTTTCCTTTTACATTTTATCCTTTGGCAAGCACAAGCAGTGTTGGAAAGATCCCGATTGATATATCTAATTGGATGTAGGGGCATGAGTTATTATTGTTGACATTACCCTTGAGGTAAAAGGTTGGGAGGCTAAACTATAAGCCCCTATCTTTCTCTGCTTCCGATTAAAACTCCGTAACCACAAGTATCGCATGAGTGTTAGCAATTATGAAGGACTAAATGATAGTTGAGTATGTGGACTTGCTATTAAGCTCTGACATAGACTCTTTCTGATGTTATGATAAATTGCAATTGGTTCAATGATTCGTACTCTGCATTGAGACTATAGTTTGTTTGTTATCAATAAAGTTTATGATTCGTACTCTGCATTGTGAAGGGATTATTACTTGAACATAAGCAATCATATGACATTTCCTATATATGTTGCTGTTATGAGAATAATCATGATGCCTTCATGTCCGTGATTTTGTTTTTATCGACGCCTCTACCTCTAAACATGGGGACATATTTATCGTTATCGGCTTTTGCTTGAGGACAAGCAAGGTCTAAGCTTGGGGAGTTGATACGCCCATTTTGCATCATGCTTTATATCGATATTTATTGCATTATGGGCTGTTATTACACGTTATGTCACAATACTTATGCATATTCTCTTATTTTACAAGGTTTACATAAGGAGGGAGAATGCCGCACCGAATTCTCGGGCTGGAAAAGGAGCAAATATTATAGACCTATTCGCACAACTCCAAAAGTCCCGAAACTCCGGAAGTCATTTTGGGAAATAATAAAAATATCCAAAGAAGAAGTTCACTTGGGGCTCCACCTGCCACGAGGGTGGGGGCGCGCCTCACCTCGTGGCCTCTCGTGGCCCTCCGATGCCCATCTTCTGCTATATGAGGTCTTTCGTCGAGGAAAAAATCACAAGCAACCTTTCGGAACGAAAATCCGCCGCCACGAGGTGGAACCTTGGCGGAACCAATCTAGGGCTCCGACAGAGCTGTTCTCATTGGGACACTTCTCCGGAGGGGGAAATCACCATCATCGCTATCACCAACGCCTCTCTCATCGGGAGAGGGCAATCTCCATCAACATCTTCACCAAAGACCATCTCCTCTCAAAACCCTAGTTCATCTCTCTTTGTATCCAATTCTTGTCTCTAAGTCCTGGGATTGGTACTAGTAGGTTGCTAGTAGTGTTGCTTACTCCTTGTAGTTGATGCTAGTTGGTTTATTTGGTGGAAGATCATATGTTCAGATCCTTTATGCACATTATTACCCCTCTAATTATGAACATGAATATGCTTTGTGAGTAGTTACGTTTGTTCCTGAGGACATGGGAGAAGTCTTGCTATTAGTAGTCATGTGAATTTGGTATTCGCTCGATATTTTGATGAGATGTATGTTGTCTAGCCTCTAGTGGTGTTATGTGAACGCCGACTACATAACACTTCACCATTATTTGGGCCTAGAGGAAGGCATTGGGAAGTAATAAGTAGATGATGGGTTGCTAGAGTGATGTGTTTAAACCCTAGTTTATGCGTTGTTTCGTATAGGGCTGATTTGGATCCATATGTTTCATGCTATGGTTAGGTTTACCATAATACTTTTGTTGTAGTTATGATGCTTGCAATAGAGGTTAATCGTAAGTGGGATGCTTGTTCAAGTAAGAACAGCACCCAAGCACCAGTCCACCCACATATCAAATTATCAAAGCAATCTAACGCGAATCATATGAACGTGATGAAAACTAGCTTGACGATATTCCCATGTGTCCTCGGGAGCACTTCTCCTATTATAAGAGTTTGTCTAGGCTTATCCTTTGCTACAAAAAGGATTGGGCCACCTTGCTGCACTTTATTTACTTTAGTTACTTGTTGCTCGTTACAAATTATCCTATCACAAAACTATCTGTTACCACTTATTTCAAGATTGCAGAGAATACCTTGCTGAAAACCGCTTATCATTTCCTTCTGCTCCTCGTTGGGTTCGACACTCTTACTTATCGGAAGGACTACAATAGATCCCCTATACTTGTGGGTCATCACGAGACAAATTGGAAAACAAAGCAGGACAGTCATGATCGACCTAGTATCCGTCATGGCGGTTCGGCCGCGTTGGTCCTCGACCCCATCATTGACGGATTCCACCTCACACGAGTCCTTATGGACGGTGGCAGCAGCCTGAACCTGCTCTATCAGGATACAGTGCGCAAAATGGGCATCGATCCCTCAAGGATCAAACCCACCAAAACCACCTTTAAAGGTGTAATTCCAGGTGTAGAGGCTCGTCAGACGGGCTCAATCACACCTGAAGTAGTCTTCGGTCTCCTGACAACTTCCGGGCAAGGAGTTAATCTTCGATATCGCCCACATCCGCAGTGGCTATCACGCGACCGCTCGGACGAACCGCATTTGCTGATTCAATGCGGTACCGCATTATGCGTACCTCAAGCTCAAAATGCCGTGACCTCGGCGGGTGATAATAATTAATGGAAACACAGAGCGCTTCCTCCGCACGGAGGAGCACACATCATGACCCTCGCAATGTAAGTATGAGCAGCCTTCTTAGCAGACCTCCTATTCGGCAATAAAGCCCCCGGGCACCGTCAAGCGAGTCCGAAGTACTCTGCAACAGGATCGTCCGGCACGTACAGAGCTCGCCTAGCAATTCGACCTCCGTCCTATCCCCAGTCAAGTGGTGAAATTTGTGTCGCACGTACATAATTACGCACTTAAAATACCATGGGCATAGGCGGAGGCACGGCTACAATGCGGTCCACAATGTGGCTCAACCGCCCCAGGACCCCTACACCTTCCCCCTTTTTTTTCTTTCTTTCAGGCCTCTATTTTCTGAAGGCTCTTCCGATAGCCTGATTATCGGATCCATCGCGGGACGGAAACACCAAGGAGGCAAGGAGCTTTGACGTACAAGAGAATCCCCAGGTGGTCTCTGATAACGATCGCTATACCTGTTTTACATACCCACACGCAGCTCGCTCATGGTTAGGATATGTCAAATAATCCTATTTTTCTTATCGCATTACTTGTATACATACGCCTTGACGTATTATTCAAATAACAATGGAAAATAACATACAACGCCAGCTTATTATTACATTTCTTTATCTTTTTCCTTCACTGCTTATTTATTGCAAATCGCACCCGTACATTCTGGTACGTTCAGCTCGCCAGGGGCTTCAGTGTACCCCATAACACGGCAAGAAAAGTCCGAACACTTTATACAGTGCGGCACCCCAAACTTATAGCATTATATGCATCAGCTCCGAATCATGTCTTGGGTCAATAGTTGGGTTTGCCCGGCTCCCATGTTTTGCTGCCTTACGTTCCGCTATATCGGCTAAGGTGGCATAGGGAGAACTACTGCGATTGTGTCCCGATTCTTCCGGACGAGCACCTTAGTAGAGAAAGTCGAAAACTGACTGTCATGATGCGGCGAGAGCTGGTCGCTGTTCGAGACGTCTCAAATCCTTAAAGATTTTTTCCGCTTTGGGCGAGGAATCGGCCTTGTCCGATTTAGGCGTGTATAACGCCCCAAGTTCGGCCTTCCAAATACCATGGGCTACGCCAAAATTTAAAATTATAGAACTTCTATGGCTAAGTGAGAGTGACAAAGCTGTATAGCCCGATTGCCTTGTTCGTTGCGCTAAACACCTCCTTAAAGGACCAAAGATTTGGATAAAGAGTGTTTAGATTTATCCCAACACCCCGGTACTAGTTACATGGGGCGAAGCCGTGTCATGAACGCCAACTCTCAGATTTTATAAACGGCTGCGCAGAAGGTAAAATTTTAAATCAGCACGCGTCTTATTGCGCAAATGAACTTGTTTTCATATTACAGGATCAAATGAGTGCATTCACTCAAATATTACATCCTTAGCACACTGCTCCGCCACAAGGTGGGAGCCCTTCAGGACACTGTCATAATACTTTTCGGGATGGCGATGCTCCTTGCCCTTCGGCGGCCCTTCGGTCATCAACTTCTCGGCATCCATCTTCGCCCAGTGCACTTTCGCGCGGGCGAAGGCCATGCGCGCACCTTCAATGCAAACTGACCGCTTTATAACTTCAAGCCGCGGACAGGCACTCACAAGCCACTTTACTAGGCCGAAGTAGCTACTGGGCAGGTGCTCGGGAGGCCATAGCCGGACTATGAGGTCCTTCATGGCCAGTTCAGCCGCTTTGTGCAGTTCGACCAGTTGCTTCAGCTGGTCGCTCAAGGGCATCGGATGTTCGGTCCCAATGTACTGAGACGAGAACAACTTCTTCGTCGAGCTCCCTTCTTCAGCTCGGTAGAACTCTGCGGCGCTCGAGATATCTTTGTACGGCAGATCTGTGGAATGCTCCCGAGAGCTCCAAATTCGGTAAGTAAAAGGAAAGTCTCCTTCACATGCTTGCTTTGCATAATGAATGCCTTACCCGCCGCAATCTTCTTGGCCTCCTAAATCTCCTGGAGGGCCTTTTGGGCTTCGGCCTTGGCGTCTCATGCGCTCTGGAGGGCCTTCGCAAGCTCGGACTCTTGCGTCTTAGAGTCACGCTCTAAGGACTCGTATTTTTTGACGAAATCTCGAGCTCTTTGCCGGACCTCGTCGACACGGGCCTCTTGCTTCTCGCGCTCGGCGCGCTCCTTGGCCGCTTTGTCTTCGGCCTTAGTCAGCGCCTTCTTAAGGGCCGCCACTTCGGTCGTGGCCCCTATTAAAGTTCATGACGCTTCTATTAGCAGCAGCAAGTTTTTCAATATAAATACACAAACGGGGTATTGTGTACCTTTGTTTTCCTCGAGCTGCCTCTTCACGAGGCCGAGCTCTCCCTCGGTCCGCTCCAGGTCCCTCTTCAGTCCAAAGATCTCCGCAGTACGAGCGGCAGCGGCCAGCAGTGACGCCTGTTTATTCACATAGACATCTTCTGTTAGACTCCTGCGGATGTTATTTGACCCTCTGTTCGGCTTTTCTTTCCGAACACCAAACAGAGCATCAGGGGCTACTGTTTATACTATGATATTTTCTCACAATTTTGTTACTTACCTCAAAGCCTGTTAGGAGGCTGGCGCAGGCTTTGGTCAATCCGTTTTTTGGCGGACCGGACCTTCTTAATCACCGCACTCATAAGAGTACGATGTTCTTCATCAATGGAAGCGCCGCGAAGCGCTTCCAGCAATTGATCCGATGCCTTTGGATGGACAGAGGTCATCGGTATGGGCGGCTCGCCCTCCTTAGAGAGAGGCTGCCTGCCTGGATCCGTAACCACTTGGGTTTCCGGAGCTGTATTCGGCTGGGGGCCAGACTTGCTGCGGCCCCCGTTATCGGAGTCCATGGGGGTCTTCCCGCCCATGTGCCCGACGACTAGGATTTCGCCGGAGGGTGTCTCCAGAACTGTCTCCCCCTGGTCCGGTATCCTCTGAGACAACACCTCGGTGTCGTCCGCGGGCCTGGGGGAGGAGGTTGCCGGAAGTGAATCATTGTTCATCACCGACAGGCCCAGAGACCCATCCGAAGAGGATACGTCGATGTGGGATTTGGCCGGACTGCATGAGCATGTTCGGCATGATAAGAAGCAATAAATCAAAACGTGCCAGAAGTATTATAGTGTCCGGATACTTACGACTTAGCCAGGGGCTTGTCCCTGGGTAACCACTCCTCGCCGTTGTAGGTGGCTGCGGTGGAGTTGTCCAGAAGGAAGGTCTTTCCCTTCTTGGACGCTTCGGCCTCCCCATGCGGGGCGATCTTTCTCTTCTTTTCCCCCATGGTTGGGGGAGGGATTTCCTCTTCCTCCTCCTCGCCTTCGTTGGAGGAGCGCGCCTCGGTGTCTTCGGACGATGAGTCTGACACAACCGCTTGCGCCAGAGACCTTTCCTGGTCCCCTTGGTCTTCTTCTTGGCCTTCTTCTCCGGCACCTCGTAGGGCACCGGAAACAACATCTTCGTTATAAGGGACGATGCTGGATCTTCAGGTAGCGGAGCGGGACAGTCGATCCGCTCCGCTATCGCTACCCAGTCTTACATTCCTCCCACGAGTATGCTGGTAAAAGGCACATCTTGCAAAACATATAAACTCACCGAATGGGCTTGGCGTTTTGCGCTGAGTCCACGATCTTCGGTTATGGGTGGGGGGACCTCGGTGGCCTTGAACAAAGCACCTTCCAGACGCTCTTCGTGCCGTCAGGTCAAGAGCTCGCGAAGTCTCCGTGTTCGGCCAGGTCGAACTCCCACATATTGAAAGCCCGTCTCTGACACGGGAGGATCCGGCGGATGAGCATGACCTGGACCATGTTGACAAGCTTGATTTTCTTGCCTATCATATTTTTGACGCAGGTCTGAAGTCCGGTCAGCTCCACCAATGAAACCCAGGCTAAGCCCTTCTCTTTCCAGGAGGTGTGCCGCATGGGGATGCCAGATCGAAATTCGGGGGTCGCGCGGCGGTGATGTAGAACCACCCCGATTGCCACCCCTTCACGGTCTCCACAACGGAGCCTTCGGGCCAGGTGACATTGGGCATCTTGCCCACCATGGAGCCCCCGCACTCCGCCTACTGGCCGACCACCACCTTCGGTTTCACATTGAAGGTCTTCAGCCATAGGCCGAAGTGAGGCGTAATGCGGAGGAAGGCCTCGCACACGACGATGAACACCGAGATGTTGAGGATGAAATTGGGGGCCAGATCATGGAAGTCCAGCCCGTAGTAGAACATCAGCCCGCGGACAAACGGGTGGAGGGGGGAACCCAGTCCGCGGATGAAGTGAGCGAGGAACACTACCCTCTCTTGGGGTTTCGGGGTGGGGACGATCTGCCCTTCGTCCGAAAGCCGGTGTGCGATGTTTGCAGACAAGTATCCGGCCTCCCGAAGCTTCGTAATGTCCTCCTCCATGACGGAGGAGGCCATCCACTTGCCTCCCGCTCCGGACGTGTTTGGAATGGCTTTGCGGAGAAGGTGAAATCTTGGGCGCTGGAGCTCGAGCGAGAATGGATGAGCGGAGGAAGAAGAGGGCGTGGGTGGAAAAGGGGAATCCTTATCTCTTTATAAAGGCGGTAGAAACTGTGCACCTCCCCACTTGCCCCATAAACTCGCTTATTCCCCAAGCGCCGCGTTGATGGCTCAGTTGGGTTACCTACACCCGTATTGATGAGAATCTCGTGATAAGGGGACACGATCTCTACTTCGACAAGACATGCCAATAAAACCGCCTCACAATATGTGCAGTAGCAGGTTGAGAAAAACGGTTCGCATAATGACCAGGCTGCGGCGTGATGTCATGCTATGAAAATTTGTCAGCAGATTCGATTTGTGGAATATTGTGCTCTCTACGGTGGTATGTGGAATTTGTTTTGCAGAGCCGGACACGATTCGTGTGTTCAAAATCTACCTTGAGTATTCGGAGAAGGAACCCGCCTTGCAATGCCGAAGACAATCAGGCGCCGCAGACTCGCCGTCATTGAAGCCTGGTTCAGGGGCTACTGAGGGAGTCCTGGATTAGGGGGTCCTCAGACAGCCGGGCTATGTACTTGTGCCGGACTGTTGGACTATGAAGATACAAGATTGAAGACTTCGTCCCGTGTTCGGGTGGGACTCTCCTTTGCGTGGAAGGCAAGCTTGGCAATTCAGATATGTAGATTTCCTCCTCTATAACCGACTCTGTGTAACCCTAGCCCCATTCAGTGTCTATATCACCCGGAGGGTTTAGTCCGTAGGATGAGAACAATCATAATCATAGGCTAGCTTCTAGGGTTTAGCCTCTACGATCTCGTGGTAGATCAACTCTTCTAATACTCATATCATCAAGATCAATCAAGCAGGGAGTAGGGTATTACCTCCATAGAGGGGGCCCGAACCTGGGTAAACATTGTGTCCCCCGCCTCCTGTTACCATTAGCCTTAGACGCATAGTTCGGGACCCCCTGCCCGAGATCCGCCGGTTTTGACACCGACACAATCCCTTCACGGTAACTTGCGAAAGTGAGATCTGATAGAGATAATGAGATAAGATAAATATTTTTGGTATTTTTATGATATAGATTGGAAAGTAAAGATGCAAATGAAAGTAGACGGGAAACTTACATAATAAAAGATAGACTCGGGGCCATAGGTTTCACTAGTGGCTTCTCTCAAGATAGCATAAGTATTATGGTGGGTGAACAAATTACTGTCGAGCAATTGATAGAAAAGCGCATAGTTATGAGATTATCTAGGCATGATCATGTATATAGGCATCACGTCCGCAACAAGTGGATCGAAACGATTCTGCATCTACTACTATTACTCCACACATCGACCGACTCCTGCCTGCATCTAGAGTATTAAGTTCATGAAGAACACAGTAACGCATTAAGAAAGATGACATGATCTAGAGGGATAAACTCATGCAATATGATATAAACCCGATCTTTTTGTCCTCGATGGCAACAATACAATACGTGCCTTGCTGCCCCTGCTATCACTGGGAAAGGACACCGCAAGATTGAACCCAAAGCTAAGCACTTCTCCCATTGCAAGAAAGATCAATCTAGTAGGCCAAACCAAACTGATAATTCGAAGAGACTTGCAAAGATAACCAATCATACATAAAAGAATTCAGAGGAGATTCAACTATTTCTCATAGATAAACTTGATCATAAATCCACAATTCATCGGATCTCGACAAACACACCGCAAAAAGAGTTACATTGAATAGATCTCCAAGAAGATCGAGGAGAACTTTGTATTGAGATTAAAAGAGAGAGAAGAATCCATCTAGCTAATAACTATGGACCCGAAGGTCTGTGGTAAACTACTCACAACTCATCGGAGAGGCCTTGGAGATGATGTAGAGGCCTCCATGGTTGATTCCTTCCCATGAGCGCGCCAAGGCTCCAAGATGGGATCTCGCGGATACAGAAGGTTGCGGTGGTGGAAATAGTTTTTCGTGGTGCTCCTGGATGTTTTTAGGGTACGTGGATATATATAGGCGAAGGAGGTAGGCCAGGGGAGCCACGAGGGGCCCACGAGGGTGGGGGGCACGCCCTCCTGCCTCGTGGCCGCCTCGACTGCTTCTTGACGTCCACTCCAAGTCTCCTAGATTGCGTTTGTTCCAAAAAGATCGCTCCCGAAGGTTTCATTCTGTTTGGACTCCGTTTGATATTCCTTTTCTTCGAAACACTAAAATACACAAAAAAATAGCAATTCGGGCTGGGCCTCCGGTTAGTAGGTTAGTCCCAAAAATGATATAAACGTGTAAAGTAAAGCCCATAAACATTCAAAACGGGTAATATAATATCATGGAACAATCAAAAATTATAGATACATTGGATACGTATCAAGCATTCCCAAGCTTAATTCCTGCTCGTTCTCGAGTAGGCACTACAAAAAAAAGACACATCCATGACATTTTGGGCCGAACGAAATTTTTTCTGTCATACATATGACACTTCTATGATGATAATTGTGACAAAACCCGGTATCATCATAGTTGTGGTGGGCTCCTACTTCTATGACAAAAAATCATGATGTAAAATGTGCTTTTCGTCTCCGGGCGGGCCGGAGATGCTGCATGACATTCTTTGGGCCGCCCATGATGGCAAAAACCGTGGTAGAAGCGAGGGGGAGGAAAATTTTGGGGAGTTGCTTTACGGTGGGAGGTCGGGCGCGAGCGATGCGCTGCTTTCTCAGACGCACGCTGCGTGTAAGTAGGCGTTGGTTTAATCAAGCCGAAGCGAGGCGTTGGGCTCTAATCGAACCCGAAAGGACAGACTGCAGGCTACGCTGCTACATTAAACCCGAGCGATCGATCGATGGTCGTTAATCGAACCCGATGGAGCGATTCTTCGCTCTGCTGCTAATCAAGTCGGTCGATGCCGCCTGGGATGAACAAAGGAGCGTTGTGGGGGAGGGGGGTTGGATGAATAAAGGAGTGGTGGCGTTGCGTCTGGATGAACAAGAACCCGTGGTGTGGAGGGCTAGATGAACAAAGAGACGGTGGAGGGTGGCCGTGGAGGGTGGTTGAACAAGAGACGATGGAGGGGTGCCCGTGGAGGGGTGGTTGAACAAGAGTCGGTGGAGTAGTGCTACTGGAGGCTGGATGAACAGGAGCCCGTGGAGGCCGGAGGAGGTCGAGGGTGGAGATGAATAAGATCCCATGGAGTCCCGCTTTTGCGTACGCCACACCCTCCCCTCCCCTGCTTTCGACCGTGGCGCCCAACACAAGTTCGCTTTCGTCCGTTGGCGGCACGCCACACCCTCCCGATGAACAGGACCCCATTTCGATCCGTAGCGCTCCAACACAAGTCCGTTTATCCGCTTTTGGCGGTACGCCACACCCCTCCCGATTAACAGGACCCCGTTTCGACCGTGGGAGGTCCGCTTCTCCGCTTTTGGCGGCACGCCAGCCCCTCCGATCAACAGGACCCGCTTCGAACGTGGCCGGTCGAACACAAGGCCGCTTCTCTGTTGTCAGCGGTACGTCGAGCCTCGCTTCCGTCGCCTGTTCCGCCCAAGCCCTCCCGATGAACACGACCACGCATTCCGCTCCGACCCAGCCGTTGGCTCCCCATGAACACGGCGACGACGCTTGTTTCTCCGTTCCGACCCAGCCATGTAATGCGTATGCGCCGATAGGCGTTAGAGACCCTGCCCGTATGTACAAACGCGTGGCGTATTTTCTTTCTTGCACCCTCGCCGATGTACGTGACGTGTACATGCTACGCGGCGCGCTCTACTACGACACGCGGCGCCGCTCTACATCCACCAAGATATATGTACGCATCGTCACGACCAGAATGACAACGCCACGCACGCTTCACCAGGTGGGTCCCGACCGCCGTGCACTTCCTTGCGCGGCGAAGATGTAGCCGTGGGTCCCGCAGCCGTGGGGCGAATCGCTTTTGCGGACACACTTCCTTGCGTGCGAAGATGTAGCTGGTGGGTCCCAAAGTCGTGGGCGAATCGCTTTTCTCACGAAATACGGTGGCCCGTCCGGTGGGTCCCCGCCGCCGTGGAGGAATCATTATTTTGCGCGATAATAAGGAGGCACTTCCTTGCGGCGGCCGTGGACCCAAATTGCCGCCTCTCCACGTCAAAGGCACGTCCGATGGAAGTCGCTCTTGACCACGTTGACCACGCCGGCGCCGAGAGCACCACGGCGGTGGACGACGGCGAGGCCTAGGAAGGGACGACTCGGAGCCGGGGAAGACGCAGCAGTGGATGCACACGCGAAGAGGAGTACGAGGATTCACTGGTTCGGCTGCGGTGTGAGGCTGCTGTCGCCGCAGAATAACAGGGGGTGTGGGTGAGTAGAGGGATGGCCTGGACAGCGGTGGGAGTAGTAGGGGGTGGTGAGGCCTCCGCGGCATCACAGCCGTCCACGGGAGGCAGGAGAACGCGACACGACCGACGCTGGTTTGGGCGGCTGGAGCAAGAAGACCAGAGGTTGAAGAAGCACTACGGCCGTTGGATGAACATCGTGCAGAATGTGGAGCTAGAATCGCTCATATTGACTAAGTTGACAAAGCCCTCCGTCCCCGTCAACTTGGTAGGCCCACAAGTCAGCCTCCCACTATGCTGGGTTCCAGCTGGTAGGGGGAGTATTCATTTTTTTGTGCGTAATAAGGAGGCACTTCCTTGCGTGCGAAGATAGCTGGTGGGTCCGACCTGTCAGCGGGGGGCATGTTTTTTTCATGAAATACAGAGGCCCTTCCGGTGGGTCCCAGATGTCAGGTGGAGGAATCATTATTTTATGCTGTAATAACGAGGCACTTCCTTGTCATGCCATGGACCCGGTATTAGCCTCTCCACGCGACAAACCATCGTCCGATGGAAGCCGTTCCTTGACCACGCTGACCACGCCTGCGCCGAGAGCACTAGGGCGGTGGACGACGGCGAGGCCTAGGAAGGAACGACACGGAGGGAGGAAGACTCGCAGCTTGTTTCCCACGCGAGGGGAGTATGATGTACGAGGGTTTATCGGGTTATGCCTCCGCCTCACTGGAGAATAACAGCAGGTGTGGCCGTGTGGGTGAGTAGAGGGATGGCTAGGCCAGCGATGGGAGTACGGTGGGGCGGTGAGGCCTGCTTGGCGGCACAGACCCGGCTGGGAGGAGGGAAGCAGGCAGTCCCACGGCGCTTGTTTGAGCGGCCGGAGCAGGAAGAGCGAGAGATTGAAGAAGCACGATGGCTGCTGGATGGACATCAGACGGTCAATGGAGCTAGAATCGCTCATATTGACTAAGTTGACAAAGCCCTCTCGTCCCCATCAACTTATTAGGCCCATTAAGTCAGCCTCCCACCATGGTGGGTCCCGGCTAGCGGGGAGTATTCATTTTTCGTATGCGTAATAAGGAGGCACTTCCGGTGGGTCCGAAATGACAATGGGGGGAACATTTTTTTCATAAAATACGGTGGTCCGTCCGGTGGGTCCCAGCAGTCGAGGGCAAACATTTTTCGCGAAACACGGTGGCCCATCCGTGGGTCATAGCAGCTGGGGAAACGTTTTTCATGAAATCTGGTGGCCCGTCCGGTGGGTCCCTCGCCGTGGAGGAATAATTATTTTGCGCGTAATAAGGAGGCACTTCCTTGCGGCTGCCATGGACCCAGCTGTCACCCTCTCCACGTACAGTACTCTTCCGATGGAAGTCGGTCTTTGACCACATTGACCACACCGCGCTGAGAGCACCAGGGCGGTGGACGACGGCGAGGCCTAGGAAGGGGACGACGCGGAGCCAGGGAAGACGCGGCAGTGGATGCCCACGCGGAGAGGAGTACGAGGGTTCACCGTTCGGCTGCGGTGTGAGGTTGCGTCGCCGCTACGTAATAACAGGGGAGTGGGTGAGTGGAGGGATGGCCTGGCCAGCGGTGGGAGTAGTATGGGGACGGTGAGGCCTCACGGGCCTGACCCGACCATGGGAGGCAGGAGCATGCGGCACGACCGGCGCTGCTTTGGGCGGCTGGGGCAAGAAGCCAAGAGGTTGAAGAAGCACTACGGCCGTTAGATGGACATCGTTGACCACGCCGCGCCGAGAGAACCAGGGCGGTGGAAGACGGCGAGGCCTACGAAGGGAACGACAGGGAGCCGACGAAGACACGGAAGTGGCTGCCCACGCGGTGGAGAGTACGAGGGTTGACCGGTTCGGCTGCCGTCGCCGGAAAATAACAGGAGGTGTGGGTGAGTAGAGGGATAGATGTGCCGGGGATGCGAGTATGATGGGGCCGTGAGGTTTACCCGGCAACCGGCCGCCACGGGAGGCGGGAGCAAAGCGGTTCCGACGGTGCTGGTTTGGGCGGTCAAGGGGAAGATCGAGACTCAAGAAGCACGATTTCCGTTAGATTGACATCTAACCGTCTGACACCGGTAGAGTCGATTGTTGACTAAGTTTCTTTTTAAGAAACCTTGTGTACGCATGAACTTCAGAGGGCCCACAAGTCAGCCTCCAAATCATGGCATAAACATAAAGCCCATTTGCTATTTTTTACAATTTGCAGCCCATTTGCTATTTTTTATAATTTGCAGCCCATTTGCTAATTCTTAAGTAATTTATTACAACCCATTTTCTGCCCAGGACCACGGTCAAAAAGTTCAACCTTATTTTGCATATTTCTGTGGAGTCCAAACTGTTGTAATCCCGAAATGATAAACATTTTTTTAAGAACTTATTGATTTGCCAAAAAATCGCTTTTGTTTTTGTAAGCAAATAAGACGTGGGACAATTGAGTTGGTTTAAGGGAAAACCAAAGGGTAAAAAATCAGCTACTGGGTGGGAAAAAACAACAAAAATAAGAATGTAAATATGAAAAGGGAATTTTATGTGTTTTCAATATAATGATACGTGTATATGAACTAGTAAAACTATAGGTAGAGATTAGAAAACGGATGTAGGACATGCATTTCAAGAGGAAAATAGAACTGGGCTGACAAAATATAACTAACGCTAACGGGCCAGAGGCCAGTAGATACCTGCTGGATCTTTGTGCCCTATTGTCGTCATGGGCTGGGCCTGTTAAAAACAAAACCAACCCTGGTCAGTCTACAGCCCAGTTGAAACTTGCTCGACCTGAAAAAACAATATACGTGCTCAATAAACGAGAGAATTCTGCAAGCACGCATCGATAATCGACGCAAGACGGATATTGTTTTTTATCGTGATAATAAGTGCATGCACTTGTTTCAAAAACTGCAAAACTGGAATTCGAACGGCGGGTGCTTATGCTACCCATCAAATAAAAATCAGGTGCACGAGAATTCGCTTTTGAAACAAATGATTCAGCTTTATATCCACGTCGACCCTCGGCATGATGGTTGGAAGCAAATGCAAGTTCATACCAAAAGATCGTTAACAACAATACCAACTTATGGACGACAAGGTAGTAAAACTACCAATACCAAACTACTCCAGGACCTAGAGTTCGTCTGGTAGAAAATCTTAAATAGGACCAGCTCCCGCTCCTTCTCTTGCTCCGTGTCCCCGATGTGGTACCGTGCATCACCCGCTTGGTCCTCTCGCTGGTTGAAGTTCTTGTTGGTGTGCAGCACTGTAACCTTTTTGTCGCCTGCCCGTCGCGGTAGTTGACCATCACAGGCAAGGTATTGCCGGTCTTGTGTTACATCGCGCGCGTAAGCCGACTCCGATCAGATTCTTCACGCATCCACGTGCCCCTTTGAACGCCTCCGAATTATACTGAAGAAATGCTTCCTTAGGGCCACTCAAGTGATACCTGCAGATTGTGGAATACAGGTTTTAGTGTACCTAGTTGGCATTTTCATAACATCTTTGGCATGTTGCGGTCACTTGTTTCACTTTTTATTAACTGTCAAATGGTAATTGTTTCACCAGTGTCTGCGTCTAAAAAGAAAAATAGAGCTATAAACAAAGGAATATGTTTGTGCAAGTAGACGACCGATCGGTGTCTTACCCGGAAGTTTCTCGTGTTTGGTGTAGCATATGTCGTGCTTTCGGGCCAGTCGATGGTTGGTATGAACAAATCGATGAGAGACTGAAATCTCACGCTGTCAACACTCACTTTGGCCTCAGGGTGCTCGATCAGCTCCTGATCCGTGGGATCGAATTTGACGCAAGCCAGCAGCACCGGCCAATCCTTCTTCGACTTGCATCGGTAATTCCAGTTATATGGTACTCAATGTATGACCAATCGACTGTTTTAAGTGAATGATGAAAGATTTTGACAGAGTAAAAACTCGCGCTTCTTCGGCCAGCTTGTACGAGAGTAATTGCCATGCCGCTTTGCAAGGGCGCTTGTAAAACTCTAAACTCTATTCTCCTCTTATTTAATGGATGAGGCAAGTCTTTTGCCTCCGCTTTGAAAAAAAAAGATTTCGGCAGATAAGTGGTACTCCAAATCTGAAGTCCGAATACCCGAACACGCCGCCGGGATTCTTGTGTCACCTCACGCGCAGCGTGTTGTCACGTCAATTCAATGTGTGGACATGATGAATAATTTGACCGACGTATACTAGTACTACTAGTCGTATTTAGTGTCACAATTTATACATAGGTTTAATTAACAAGTACGCACTTGAAGCCTAACTGATATATATGTATATATATGGCTTCTGCACAGCATCTCCATCATCATTATCAGTACATCCTACGCAGTGAGTTAGGATGCACTTGATCCCGTGAAGGTATCTATCCTTCAAACCAGAGGAGTGCTTCAAACTAACAATAGTACATAATATCCAACAAAAGAGGGTCGTACAAGCAGCAGAATCACATGGCTCAGTCTAGATATCAAAGACGAATCAAGTTGTGCATATTTGCTGTTGGCATGAACCACATCGCCGCATGTCGGGTTTGCAAAAAGCCATCCATCGCATGGAAGCTTGATGCCTTTCACACAATCAAGATTACACCGCAACAAGTCGTGGTATGGTGATTCATGAAACCCATGGTATGATGTGTAAACACAGCCCCTCGCGAATGGAAGTTGTGATAGCACAGTAATCATCGCCGGTGATATGATCGATGATTGGTTGGATGATCGGATAATTGAGCCCGAGGAACAAGAAGTGGTTGCCGAGGCTGTAAACCCACCTCCAGTTGAATACGCCTGGCCTAATGGAGCTGGGATCTTTCTCGAACACGAAGCAGCCATAGCCATCAATGTCATTTAACGCCTAACGCATTGTACCGCTTGTGGTTTGATGTAATGGTTTGGTCCATTTGGTATGTGCGAATGAGCATCAAGCCGTCACCGAACGAGCGATAAACCAGCACCCATCGGTTGGTATGATTCCGTGTCCCGAATCATGAAGGCCAGCCATTTGCGTCTCACGCAACAATTCAAATTGGAGACCAAAAGGACAAAATAAACAATCATGTTCGATTGTATGTGTGGAATTAAGATTATTATAACAAAGGACACATATCATAGACAGAGAATTGCAATGCCGTGGTCATAATCATACCCCAAGTTAAAAAAGTAAGCCAATGGCTTTCATATTCTAGCAACATGTCATGGTTCAAACATCATGTAACAATGAGAGGAAAACAGCTATGACAAATACTTACTCATATTCTACCATAGCACTTACTACTACTATTCTCATATCAACTCTAAGCAATAACATGCGTTGTTATAAAAATCTAGTAAACGAGAGTAACATATAGCAATCATGATGTTATGCTCATAATATGTATTCTAACAATCATTAGATGCCAATTGTTCTCATATCAACTCTAACAATAACATGTGTGGTCATAAAAATCTAGGAAATGAGAGGAACATATAGCAATGATGTGGTTATAGACATGTTATGCATTCTAAATTTGTAACAAATGAACAGGCAGTCGTATTCATAAGGTAAAGATGAGATAAGATAGAACAATTATACGACGATAGATTCCACCAGTATAGGCAGCCAATCTGTGCGTCGACCGGCATGTAAACGATGCCATCGCGGCACTATAGCATCGCATGTAAATGTTGCCTCAACAGGATTGATGATGAGCCACAACCATGTATGGCGACCGGATTCCAGATAGACTAATCCCATGTTGAACAAGGCAATGAGCTTGTAATCCATGTAGTCTTCTGATGGTGTGGGCACTTCGCAGATTACAACTTTCTGCAAACAGAGGTCGAGCCAAAAGCTTGACGCGCCTCGTTTGTAGTAGGCAGGAGTGTCCGGCGGGCGCGAGGCTCGATGGCGGCGGTATCCAACGATGGAAGGGTGATCTCTCGCTGGGTGTAGATATCCACGAGGCGCCACGGACTACCGTGTGGTGGACGAGGATGATTCAATTGGCCTTCATGCCCGCCAAAGAGTGGCCGCGCATGAAGGACATGTGGACGGGTAGTGGTAGCATGTCGAGGGCACAACGGCAACCTCCGTAGGATCGCCAAGTCGGTGTCTGGGCCACCGCGAGGATCGGGCATCGGCAAGAACGGTGTCTTGAAAAGAGCCGTCCGGTTGCGCATTTAGTAGACGGTACAAAGACACCGAGCATGCGGCCAGACGACGGTGCCGAGTAGGTCCATACGACTACATATCTGCTCCAAGAGAACATCGGGAGGAATTCCAATCGCGCTCTGCGTGTCACCGGTTCTGCCATTGGGGTTTTGAGCCTGCGAGCCGGGAAGTGGATTCAAAGCGGCGAGCGAAGAAGCTTCTCCTCGTGTGGCCGAAAGCAATGAGCGGGGGATATGGTACGCGAGCTACCAAGGAAGATGGCGCCAAGGGCGGCAAAGGAGCGGGGGTAAATGGTGTGCGGCCGACGATGGGGAAGAGAGGAGGAAGAAGAAGAGAGGAGGAAGTGCATTAAATCTCAATTCTACTAGTACTACTACCAGGATATAGGCACCGTCCTTCGGAGTGTAAATAGTTACACCGATGACATGTGGGTCTACCACAAGAGGGCCCATATGTCAGTTAATGGAGGACATAGGTGCGTAGGCGTATTTGCGGAAGCGTGCTCTACTGGCAAACATGATGGCAGATCTTGGGTAAAGGCTGATTTAGTAACACCAACACGCTGGTTCAGCTTATTAATTACGTGTCCCATCTGCCGCAAAGATGTATTGTCACTTCACCGGGAAGACTAGTTGAATAGTTCTCTCTGACCGAGATGGGGAATGATGGATCGCGAGGATTACCTTTCTACAAAGATCCCTATGCCTCTATGCTCACTTCACTCATTTTGCTCCGCACCTAGTCACTTGTTGAAATCAGAGAAAGACAAATACTCCATATTTGGGAACAGAGGGAGGCTTTTACTCCGTACTGGAGTATTTGGGAACAGAGGGAGTATCACCATATGGAGGGAACACAGGAAGTTTGAAATATGAACATGTCAATGGGAGGGAGTAAGCCCCATGCATGCATGCAACATGCAACACTCACACGTACTCCACATGGACAAACGCAACACTCACGCACCCCATGCGGCACACAGCACATGACGCAACACACACGCTCACGCTCAAGTGCTCAACCTACTCCCTACGTCCGTGAAAGAATGTACATTTAGAGATTTACACATTGACCCGTGGTATAATTAACGCCCAAAAGTAGCAAACTTATGTGTGCATGCCACCATTGAGATAAGAAGATTAAATGAAGGCCGTTGCATGCTATAATTAAGGATAGACATGTAGCCTATACCTATAGCACAAGTTGGTGCATTAGTCAATCAATATCGATTTAGATTAAAGGCTAAATGCATTGGAAGTGTAGATGTACATCATGTACTACTACACTCTTTGTTTTATAGCTGATGTACACTCTTTGTTGGAAGGCCGAGGGAGGACACGTGCATGCACTCACATACACAGCCGTATGGTTCGGGTGCAAGGGTTGGACTCGTGTGGCGCCTAAGTAAAGTTTTGTTTAACTGATTTCTTTGCTCGCCAACCGGCGTGTGGGACCCAAAAACCAGGTGACAATTTAACCAGTCAACAAAGTGCCATGTCGACTATGTGGCCGGTCAGTAGGGTGCAATACGGTGCTCTACGATGAGCTAGTGATCGTATAATCTACGCAAAACTATATATAGTGACCATAAAGAGCGTATTGTTACATACGTTGACCGCCAATGTATTTTTCTCGTTTCAAATTAAGCCATATTAATCGGAAAGGATGCAGTATGGACTACTACTAGTACTAGTACTGCTTTGATGTGTCCCGTCAACTCGCCGAAGAGGAGAAGCTTGCTTACTACGCCTCTCCCTCGCCCACGCTGTGATGGTTCACGGTGACGAGGAGAGGGTTTTGACTACGCCCTCTCCCTCTTCCTCTCCCTCGCCCTCGCCCTCGCCCTCGCGGTGGACGGCGATGGTTCAATCGGTGTCGATTGCTGCACGCATATTGTACTGTAGTATCATCATTGTTGGACCTTCCGAAGAGGCGAAGAGGCAAGTGCAAGATTCACACGAGTACGAACTGTTGAACCTCCGGAAGAGGCAAAGAGCCAAGCGCAAGGTTTTATAGGAGTTGTCGTCCTAGTAGGAGTGTACTACAACTATAGCGAACGATGCTACTGTATGATGCCGCCACGTCACGTATATCCAAAGCTGTGCCACCTTTTTTTCTCAAAGAGCGTGTTGGAGCTCGTGCAACAACCACACAAGTTGCACGTACACATAACACATTTACTAGTAATAAATTCTAAAGGACTAATACCAGTATGCCACACAAGTTCATCTCTAATTCATGTTATAAATTTGTGCACGACTAGTCTACATATATTCACAGCGCTACCGTTCACAATTACCGTACTCCACTTACACGTTATAGATGGGCTACATGCATGTCCTCCTCCGTGTTCCAGCCGTGTGTTCTTCATGGATGGCACGATCCATAGTGGTGGGCAACAGAATCATTGTCGCAGCTTTCTAGTCCGATTCCACACGATGGAGACTCATCCAAGCTGAAGCGGCATAAATCAGGATAGCGTGTCCCAGCATGTCGTTCATCCGGCGGTACGCAATGAAGACACAACCATGCTTCATGAACGGCAGGCCCTCCGTGTCGTGCACGGAAGGTGGCATCCGCTTCACAATGGGGTAGCTGTCCCCGATGAAAAGCGAGTACTCACCAAGAGTGTTCCTCGGCACCCACGTAGCATCACGGGGTCGAACTCGACGCCATTCATCCGGGTACACGCGGCATCCCAGATCTGGACACATGGTGACGTACATAGTCAAGGTCCATGCATCATAATGTTGTGCTCAAATATGGCGGTCGAAGAATACTGTAGCAAATAGTACTACTCCGTATAGAGGAAGTAAAATAACCGCTTATTATATATAGCCACTCTTGGCTACATGGATGAGATAGTAAGACATGGAAAAACAAAAATGGTGGCAGCTAGTGGGTTCAAGTCTTCAAGGGCCCAGCTAGCTATACGCTGCCTCCAAGGTAAAAGTACTCCTACTAGTAGTACTAAGTATACTACTAGTACAACAATGAAAGAGAAAGGCGAGAGGGTTAAAAATGGAATACCTGGGTAGATGGTGACGGTCCGATCATGGTAGATTGTGTGGCCATGTTGCACATCAGTGGTACCATGGGTAACGACTGCTAAGATAGTTGATCCCAATATGCCAAAGTCAGCTACAAGGTTCCAGGTTAGACCGAATCACGGATGCAAATGCACATCCAGGATCGGCGATCTTATTTTGATCTCGGGATGACTGGTCCCCTGCAAAATAATGGAGTACCGTTAGGGATGCAAATGATGGTTTGTGCATTCCGTTTGTAATCTCCCGTACCGTAGGATGGCAACCAGATGAAACAAGTCCCCTGGCTTGTCACCGCGAAGATGCGGCCTAGATGGCGCACGGCGTCTTCGAACGTGTAGGGGTACAAATCTGCCGCCGCCAACATGCGCCAGCCTCTGCCGTTACTGCCTCTTGCATTGATGGCAATCCTTATGTCGAACACCGCGATGAGATAGTAATCATCGTAGCCGTGTTGCTTTGTCGGCGGGTCTGCAATTGCTATCTTCTTCAATCTCATGTAGGCATCATCATACGTATTCAAGCCCAGCCAGTCCGGAAGGCCGATCCCAATGGTGGAGAAGGGGTCTACCGGAACGGCCGCACTGCTGTGGATGTTGTGCAAAATGATGGTGGTATCCGACTGGAGGTATGCAAGCCAATCTTCGTTGGCACTGACCCAGACCTATATATAAGACGGTGGGCAGCGGAGATATTACGGGATGGAAATGGAATAACTAAGTACTACTTGATCAAACTCCATTACTGACCTGCTCATCGGACAAAATCCAACTACCTCTCAACGTCGGCAACTCTATCGGAGTCAACGTGCAACCATGGCCAGGGAGCGGTGGACTGTTCGAAGGATTGTCCCATAGAAGAACCTTCTCCTCGAGGACGCATGGAAGACCAACAAGCATGGCCTTTTTCCAAACCTGTTTAAGCAGCATCTTGAAAAAGTTGGTGCAGGAAGCACCGAAGTCTTCTTGGCGGTGAGGGCGTCGGGCGGCGTCACGATTTCTCCCAGAGGATCTTCGTCCAAGGTCTCCCAGCCCCGACGAGGAGGAGAACCGCTGGCGAATCCATGGGAGCAGCGACGAACTGCCTTCTCTTCTGGGAGGGAATCATGAGGAGGAGATAAGAGTGTAGTAATCATGAGCCTCGTCCCTTCCAATCAAGATCGTTCCTCAGCTAAGGGGTGAGGCTATTATTTACTACTAGTACTAGCATTATGGAACGTTATGGGATTGCATTATACTATAAATAATAGCACTAGTAAGAAATTTTTGGCACTAGGTAGTAGTTTTTGGCGTGGATTAAGAAATTTTGGGTATGTTTTTGCCATTTTTGTACACGCCAACTAGTATCAAAAAACGTCTTACATTATGTGACGGAGGAGTACGTACTCGTACTATAGCAGTACCATTACTACTTTTCTCAACTACGAGTATTAGTGCGATGTACTGTACTTCTAGCCTAGTCTAGTCTAGTATAGAGCACCAGTTTTGAACTCTTGAATCTCAGGACCAAGGAGCTACAGTTGGAAGTGGAGGGTACTACTGTTCTCTAGAACCATCACGTACTATCAATGCAGAGGAAGTACACTGCGTAGTGGCCTAGTGGGTACTCTCGGTGCTATATTCAGCCGCCTCTCACGTAGGAGTAGCTGGCCTACTCAGCCGCTCCTCTCACGCACACACTAGCAGCCTATTTATCGTGACGATTCTTTAGCGGTCTCAAGGCAGAATATTTGAGTTATTTGATACAATGATACTAGGCTTTTCGCTTCCATTTGCGGAGGTGTAATGGATCTCGTCGAACTTTGTTAGTAGTTCCTTCTTTATGAATGAGATGAAGCAAAGCTTTTGCCTCCGTTAAAAAAAACACGTCAAGAGGAATTTCTTTTATAGTAGAGCCGATAATGGAGTGAAGTCCATGCGCAACGCCACAAGCTACAGAGTACTAGTAGTACAACACTTTACATAGAGTACAGAGCCATATTGCACAGTTCCCAATGCCCCGCCAGGCTTTTCCGGCTCCTCGGGCTTAATTGGGAGGCGCTAGTTTAAATATGCTACTACTAGCTGATGAGGAAGCTACAAGCGAGGTGCGGCTAGGGCGAGCACGCGAGCCACGGGATGCTGGGAAGGAAAACCCGTTCACGTGGCTAGGCTGTCGAGTGCACCCAGATTAGGGGGCACGCCTGCTTGACTTCAAAACTCAAACTACCCGTGTAAAATATTGGCTCGCAGCGAAGTGTAGTACTAGTACTATTTTTTTTTTAAAAGGTCACGTATGCTCGCCGGGATCGAACCCACGAAACGAGGTATACACTCCGCAACCACTAGTAGTACTCGTTGGAGTACAACGCAACCTAGAATCGCCTTTTGTCGCTAGTAGTACGTACATTGTTCCTTACAAGAAACCCCTAATAATGCAAGAAACCACTAAAATGCCAAGAAACTACTACCACTTGCATACGTGGCAGACTTAAGATAAGACTACCTTATCAACCATTGTACATGCTCTTACCAACCAAAATCCTCGAGTGACCTCCTACCTATGGCCCGTCCACCTAGTCATCCTCGGCCATGGGACGCAGCTACCGCCGCCGGCAGAAGGCGAGGTCAAAACCGCCCGTGCATCGGAGCCCATGTTGCGGCAGCCCGGATGCCCGGCTCCGTCCGGCGCCCGTGGCGCTAAGCTAGCCAAGATAGCTCCGTCCACCGCTTGTCGCAAGGTTTGCTAGCTAGATTGGCACGGCAGCGCCGAGGCTTGCTCACGCCGGCCGCCCGGCTCAAATAACCATCGGCTCGGCGAAGGCATGGCAGCTTGCTCGCTCGTGAGTCACGCTGGCCAGCCTACCAACCCGTCAGGCGGAGGCCACAAGGCGTCTGCCCATCCGGCGAGCGGCGCCAACTCGCTCATCACCGGGCGCCACCGACGAACACGCATCGATCTTGCTTGAATTAATGTTCAGGAAAAATAATGATTTGAGGGAATAACAGGATAGAAGGTCGATGTGGGTCCCTCGTGTCAACGGTCAAACAAAATGTGTTGGTTTAAGCTGCCTCACAAGACGGGACGTGTGGGCCAACCCAGTCATAAATGGGTTTAAACGAACCTAATCGGTAGGAGTACTAGGTAGTACTACCTCTCTCTCGGATTTACATGCAGCGTATGCGTACCCCTAGCTCGTCAATTTGACCAACCTAATACAAGTCATATATTACAAAAAATATACCAACATAAACTATGGAGTTTCTACTTTCAAAAGGTATAATTTTTGTGCTATATAGTTTATATTAGGATGATAAAATTGACAACCTAGGTATACGCGCAAGACTTGTAAACTGAAACGGAGGTACTAGTAGTTTTTGCCGTGGATTAAGAAATTTTGGGTATGTTTTTGCTATTTTTTGTACAATAGATTCTTCCTAGGGCTGGTTGAAAGTGGTAGTTTTTTGTTAAATACTCTACATATTGTAAGTAGGAGTGAAAGTTAAGCTTTGGAAGCCAATAAGCAAGGCTAGTTACATAGTGCATATGTGTACATGATTGAAAGTAAATATCAACCATGAGTGACTAATATCTTGATGGAAAACTCGAAACTATGGAATACTAGAAAAAAAATACATGGTTGGAAATACTAGCAATGTTCATGTCCGCTTAAATCTAATCATAATTAGAATAATACTTATTCACAAACTTGGTACAGAACACCCTAATTTTGATATACATATGTATATTATGTTTCAATTATAATATATTCCTTGGGCTGTTTTGGTGAGGTCAGAGAGGGATGTGGTTGGTTTTAAGATACTAATTATGGGTTTTTCTGCAAATTGGTAGACAAGTGGGATGTTGGTGAGAAAAGGCAACAACTTACCTCAGAATCGTTAGATGTAGATCTAATGGTCGAAACGACGGATGGCGTATACACCAAAGATCACCAACTTAGTCTTGTGTAGGAGTACTAGCAAGATCCGTGCATTAACGGAACATCAAGATGCATTTTTTATAAAAACACTTGTTGTGATTGACCCTTGCGGGAGTAATCCCATGTGTAAAAACTAATGATATCTCGGGAAATATGAGATAAGGTGAAGAGGAGTTGGGTGTGGTGGTGGCTGGTGGTCGGACTGGCGGAGGCATGGGGATTGGACGACGCCGGGCAGCCGCCACTAGGCCGGTTGTTCCAGAGGCTTCCTTTCTTAATTGCTCAAAAATGAGGTTTGTTGGAGATAAGGATGAGCGAGGGAAGGCCTTGTCTGCAAATGTGGAGAGGGTGCGGGTATCTTTCAGTTTAATTTCCATCCGCTGATATAGATCAGACGGTCTATATTGCAAGATGGCACACGTACCATCATAACCAACTCGGTTTTTTATACAAGAAGAAATATAAGTATGGAGATACAAACTGAAAATCGATACTTGCTTCCGAACACTAGCATCTACATTCAATTCAACGCCTCGGCAGGTGGGGCCTTAGCACAATGACTTCTCGACTATGTAAAACAAAGATTTTCCGTCGCCGACAAGGAGGGGGGTGACGGCGCGCCGCTTTTTGGCTTGCTCTAGTCCTAGTAGTCATACTAGGTGGTCTAAGCACGTGTAGATTTATTCTTTTTCACGTCTACGTGTTCGGCCAGATTGCCACGACTGTTGATGAGTAGACGGTAAGTTATTCACGGGGAAACCCTTGTTGAGCGTGTTTGCGAGAGAGAGAGAGAGAGAGAGAGAGAGTGCGTGTGCGATATGTTAGAGACTGAGGCAATGATAACAGATTCTTTGTGTCTATGTGTGTGGAGGATAGAGAGAGACATGTACATGGGGCTTTGTGTTGTGTAACGTGGAGACACATATACATAATTAGAGAGTGAGTGTGTGAGATACACATGCGGACATGGGGAGAGATGAGGATCCAGATAAATGGGTGTTTGTGCGTTTCTGTGTGTGTTTGTGCACGCGTTTGTGTGTGACAGGGAGAGAGTGTATGTGGAGTAGAGAGACCACTCATGATGTAAACCTAGTATAAGGGAAGGGGGGGCAGACTATTTGGAAGAGACATCGAGTGTGTGTGTGGGAGAGGGGTGTGAGAGCGAGAGAAAGGGAGAGAGCTAGCGACGAGAGAGAGAGAGAGAGACATAGAGACAGAGAGATAGAGAGAGAGAGAGAGAGGAAGAGAGGGGGCGAGAGAGGGGTCGTTTGTGTCCATAAATGGCGTATAGATAGGGAGACAATGTTGATGTTGTCCTAAATTGGCCTATGAGCGGAGACGCAGGGAAGCGAGTCATTGTGTGTGTGATAGGGACTTCATGAGAGATCTAGAATAGATGGTGTAGAGAATAATGTGCGAAATCGAGAACGATTATACATTATGGAGCTATCTTGAAGAGTCACGACATATATGTATATCTGAGGAAGGAGCTGGGGCGGGTCCGCATGTGGGAGAGATAGAAAGAGGAGAGTGGTGCACAAGGAGACAAAGTTTGCTTGTTTGCGATGGGGGTGGTGTGTGAGGTGAGTGCTTGCGAGAACCACATAACTAGGGAGATAGATGTTTGGGGGCTTACGTTTTGTGTGTATGGGAAATATACACTCTACATAGTGCATGTGCTTGGGTAAGAGAGATAGCGGGAGACCCTCTGAGTGAGGGAAGAGATGTGTGCATGCCCGGGAGACAAAGTGATAGAGACCTATGTTGGGGTCCGGACTTTACAAGAGAGAGGGGTGTTAATGTGCTCGTGTGTTGGTGTGTGGAGGAAGAACGACTTCTCTAGGTGTGTGTGTGTGTGGTGGTGGTGGTGGTGGGGGGGTGACTTCAGATAAAGAGTGATGTGTCTATATTTGAGGGACTTTAGCATAATTGAGATATTGTGCACTCATGGTTGATCAATTTGTTCCATAGTTTGTACAATGAGATAACGATACTTTTGAACATGCGTGATATACCTTGATGTACCAGAATTACAAACCTAAGATTGGAATTTTGGAATTCGACTCCATCATTAGCTTTTGTAATTCATTTAAACGGAGGTACATTTTTTAAGCGAATTTCGTGATTTCAAATTCATATATCAAACCTAGAGATATACACATACGGGCATGTTCAAACTTTATAATCATCCACTTTATTCATACACATACACATATTTGCTTTTGTCATCATATTTAGGATATAAACACATTTGGAATTTCATTTGAATTGGACCGTATGATGGTATTTGCTTGTAGTAGCTCAATGATCCATATTTGAATTGAATGGACAATCTAAGTTTCGTGTTGGAGACATTGATTTTCAAAACTTGCACTTTTTCTTTGCGTGCAAAACAAACAAATTGTCGGCCATGGTATCATAGTCGGCCGTACGAGAGCAGAATACTTATAATTTTAGGCGCCAAAAGCTTTCAAACTTCCCACTCACATCGAAATATCACGCGCCCGAAAGTTTAGCCTCGCGATATTCCTGTTTTACCCTGCCACATGAATGAAAAAGGGCTGCTTTGGTAACTCCATTATTTTCCCTCTTTGCCCCCAACATTCTTCCCTGCAGCCCTCCCTTCCCTCCCCGACCCCCAACCACGGCAAGTCTAATCTAGTCCTCTCCGCAGCAGTGGACCTCACACCCCACCGGATGTACCTTCCGCACCTTGGAACCCCCAACTGCCAACTCACCACTTCACCGGAGCTCCAGATCTCCTTGACCGCCATCATGGTCCACCGCACCAGATCTGCTTAACCGGCGCCCTCGTCCCCCACAAAGATAGGCCCTTCATCGACTCCCTAGTCCGCCCCTTCATGGCCCTTCATACAAGCCCTCGCCCTCGGCAACAGATCCGCCTCACCGAAGCATCGCATAACGCGCCACGAAGCCTTCGCCCATCGCACCGGACCCGCTCCCACGGACGCCATATTCAACTCCACCGCCCTGCTTACCGACGCCGCAGCCTCATCAAAGTTATTTCGATTTGTACTCCTTCGGTTTTCTCTTTATCGTGCAACTTTTCACTTACCACAGATGAGCTTTCTTGTATGTCAACAGCGCCGCAATCAGAAGCACCGGGAGCCGCTTCAGCCGACGGCGATACCAGCCCAAACGCAATCAAGCAACACGAGCACCATCGACGATCCTTAGCTATCAAGTATGACAATGATACCCATACGCCGCCGAGAATCAGGTACTATCATCCAACGGCCGGCGTCTCGTTCACTTTCCTAGCATAAGCACCGCACCTTTGAATTTCTTGAGGGCATCATTCAGTTTTTCATGAGACGCGTTATTCTCGCTTGCACTGTAGGGCCATACTTACAGCGATGAACATGTTACATGTGCTAAATTACATACCGGTGCACATATAGTTAATATGCTTTAGTTTTGTTCGATGCCACTGTTGGTTCCATCGATTCGGTTAATGTTCTCTATGCTTAATTACACATCGGCAAACTAGCATGTGGTTCCACCGCTTTTTGTTTGTTTTACCCTACATTTTCTCGATGCTAGCTATTACATCACCGCTCCGAGCCTCTGTTCATTAATTGTTTGTGTGTTCTTGATCTTCCCAAGTTGCATGACTAATTTGATGCTTCTATTAATTATGGAGCTGCCAACCCCATCAAGCAAAATATTTGTTCTTTTGGGGCCGGCACCTCGAACAAGCATAAAAATTGAGGGAAGCAGATATATTGTCGTGTATGCACACACCCTTCTTTCATTAGTTTAGGTGAACCATTGATGATCAATTCGGACCAAAGTGCATGCGATTAAAATCAATTTTACCTAAATAGATGGTGCGTAATAAACTACAACAACTAGATTTGCAACCATGGATCTTTGTGATATTTTCAAAGAACATTGCAACAGCGGCTAGGCTTCACGGCAACATATGGTAAGCCAATGTGTTTTAGTACATGTGAAATGTAATGCGAGTGGGCTGCTTTCTTGGCTTGTGCCCTCAACGTGTAATCCTACCGAATTACAAATAGTTCAGTTGTCTGCTTTGCTGTATTGCTTGATTCGAATGCTTGTTTGTTGTTACGCTTTCAAACTTCCCCCTCACATCGAAATATCACGCGCCCGAAAGTTTAGCCCTGCGATATTCCTGTTTTACCCCTGCCACATGAATGAAAAAGGGCTGCTTTGGTAACTCCATTATTTTCCCCTCTTTGCCCCCAACATTCTTCCCCAGAGCCCCTCCTTCCCTCCCGACCCCCAACCACGCCAAGCCGCAGAATCTAGTCCTCCGCCGCAGCGGTGGACCTCACAACCCACCGGATGTACCTTCCGCACCTTGGAACCCCCAACTGCCAACTCACCACTTCATCGGAGCTCCAGATCTCCTTGACCGCCATCATGGTCCACCGCACCAGATCTGCTTAACCGGCGCCCTCGTCCACCACAGCATAGGCCCTTCACTGACTCCCTAGTCCGCCCCTTCGCTGGCCCTTCATACAAGCCCTCGTCCTCGGCAACAGATCCGCCTCACCGAAAGCACTGTACAACGCGCCCACCGAAGCCTTCGTCCACTGCACCGGACCCGCTCCACGGACGCCATATTCAACTCCACCGGCCCTGCTTTACCGACGCTGCAGCCTCATCAGGTTATTTCGGTTTGTACTCCTTCGGTTTTTCTCTTTATCGTGCAACTGTTCACTTACCACGGAGGAGCTTTCTTGTATGTCGACAGACGCCGCAACTGTAGCACCGGAGCCGCTACAGCGACGGCGACAACCAGCCCAAACTCAACCGCAACACGAGCACCATCGACGATCCTTAGCTATCAAGTATGACAACGATACCCATACGCCATCGAGAATCAGGTACTATCATCCAACGGCGCGTCACGCTCACTTTCCTAGCATAAGCACCGCACCTTTGAATTTCTTGAGGCATCATTCAGTTTTTCATGAGACGCGTTATTCGCTTGCACCGTGAGGGCCATACTTACAGCGATGAACATGTTACATGTGCTAAATTACATACCAGTGCACATATAGTTAATATGCTTTAGTTTTGTTCTGATGCCACCTGTTGGTTCCATCAGACTGCTTAATGTTCTCTATGCTTAATTACACATCAGCAAACTAGCATGTGGTTCCACTGCTTTTTGTTTGTTTTACCCTACATTTTCTGATGCTAGCTATTACATCACTGCTCCGAGCCTCTGTTCATTACTTGTTTGTGTGTTCTTGATCTTCCCAAGTTGCATGACTAATTTGATGCTTCTATTAATTATGGAGCTGCCAACCCCATCAAGCAAAATATTTGTTCTTTTGGGGCCGGCACCTCGAACAAGCATAAAAATTGAGGGAAGCAGATATATTGTCGTGTATGCACACACCCTTCTTTCATTAGTTTAGGTGAACCATTGATGATCAATTCGGACCAGTGCATGCGATTAAAATCAATTTTACCTAAATAGATGGTGCAGAATAAACTACAACAACTAGATTTGCAACCACGAGGATCTTGGACGATATTTTCAAAGAACATTGCAACAGCAGCCTAGGCTTCCATGACAACATATGGTAAGCCAATGTGTTTTTAGTACATGTGAAATGTAATGCGAGTGGGCTGCTTTCTTGGCTTGTGCCCTCAACGTGTAATCCTACCCGAATTACAAATAGTTCGGTTATACGCTTTCTTTGTATTGCTTGATTCGAATGCTTATTTGTTGTTACGCTATACCTGAGTTGGCCAATATGTCAGTAGTGCCTGTTGTACTATCGTAAAGAAATGCATGCCTATTTCATTTGAGTCCTTAACTTTTCCTCTCAACTTCATCACAAGATTGTCTTCGTAGTTTATATGAGGCCACACTTTTTAAGTGCTTTCTCAGATTATTTCAACTGCTTAGATGCCTTGGCAACTTAAATATAGCGGTTGTACACTCCCTTTCAACTAGGGATGTCAAGCTCGGGTCCCGTTTAATCCCGATTAAAGTCCACTAGTGGTATGATAGTTCGTAAGAGTTTTGTTTTTGAGAAAAATGAACTAGGGAGGTAGCAAAAACTAACTAGATGGGATTTGGCGGATGTCGTTTATTTGCCACTTACATCCCTAGTTTCATCTTACCATTTTAATTTCTTTTCGGTGATGCTTTGCTTGAACCATTCAAATATAGTTTGCCATGCTCAGCAATAATTCGTCTGCGTTTACCATGTAAGCTTCTTGCCTGGATCACACGATAACTATCTCTTACTTATGTCCGGTGAAACCTTTGAGATGCCGTTCACACTAGGACACAATGTACAACCCAGAATCTATTTGTGGAAGCGATGCCATCCATGTTACCGGATGGTAGCAGTTCAGAGGCAACAACTGCCGGAGAGCAGTCTGAGCACAGATATTATAGTGCTTGAGGCTCTACTAGAGGCAGAAAGAGATGGTGCGGCTGCCATGAATGAGGTAATCTTTATCTTGAGGCTAGAAATTACGGAATTAGGGCACGCATTATGCAAGCAACCCAAGAATTGGAGGAAGTAAAAATGTTGCATTTGAAGACGGAGGAGGTCCTGCTTGTTTACGCTATCCTGAAGCCCAAGGTAATCCCGGTTCTTCTTTAGATACTAGTTGAAATTGTCATTAGATTATTGTACTTGCATGTTGTGTCATGTCTCTGAATGGATTATGTTACAAGACCCCTATGTTGTCCGGAATTCCATGTTGTCCATGTGTTGTAATGATCCGAATTTTTTAGGCGAGGTAATCCTCGGTACTTGTATGATTGACATAAGGTGAACTATTTTTCGTGTGAGCATATTGTATTAGATGAAATAACTGTTTGAATCAGAGTGTATCCAACCTACTGAATTCTAAGATCACGACATTGCTAAATCATAATCATATATAAAGGTGGAATAAATCTTTGTTGTGGTGTTGAAGAAATAAATAACAAAACGTATAATTATCTGTGGATATTCGTAATCGAATACAAATTGGATCTGAATTTAGTTTGCAGTCCCAGGGCAAGCGTGAATGCTAATTCTCCCAAGTTTTGAGCAGGCGGCTAAACTCCCACTATAATTTGTGGGCTGCCCGAAGCAAGTGTTTGCGAGATGGAAATTACTGTCTACCCCTGACACTGAGTACATCCTTATCGACCGGATTTACACTGTTGTCGATAGGGGTAGAGTAGTAACTTCAATCAGACGTGACACGACGTCCTCTGAGCCCATTCAGACACGGTGGGCGTAAGCGTGGGCGGCAAAACACATTTGATTCAAGCTCGTCCGAAAGACATGTGTCTCTTCCTCCATTTCCCCATTCATACACGGTGGGCGGCAAAACAAACTCTCCTCATCCGAAATCGATGTAGGCTAATATTTTAAATAAGGGCGGATGTGTAACTTCCATCGACGTGACACAACCGCCCTACACTGTCAACCCGTTCATACACCGTGGCGCCAACCGTGGGTGGCAAAACACCCTCTCCTCGCCCGAAATAGTTACGGCAAATATTTGGGAGATGCGAGATTACCGTCCTATCCCCAACCGGCCGCGATGTCCGAAATTTTAAACGGGGGATAAGTTCATAACTTGACCCCATTTCATAGAAGCGCGTCCCAAAGTTTGAGATCCCCCTCCCCTCCATTTCCCCACTCATACACCGTCAGCGGCACGACAACCCCCGCACTGCGGCCAGCCTCCTTCGTCCGCCACCCCATCCTCCACCTTGCTGGAGCCGCTACCCCTACCCCGTCGTCCACTGCAGAGATGGACGTCTCTCATCCACGACGCTGGACCAGGATCCTTTCATCGCCTCCTCCCGCTTCATCGGCGCCGTTGTCCACCTTGCCGTTGCCGCTCCTACGACCGCCTCATCCACGGCAACAGGATATATCCCCCGACCCGGCCGCCTGCCATCTAAAGTCTTCTTCCCGCCGCCCGACAACCATCGCACCCGCAGCACCCTCAACGTGTCGGCATAGGCCTACAGGCGTCACAAGACAGGTGGTACTCTTCCATATGTGCTTAAGTTATTGATCTCACCCGGAAAATAGATCGTAATTTGTTTAATGTACTTTTCTTGTCCGTACCAAATCGTAGTGGCTAGTTGAAAGCAAACATTGGTTGCGAAGTAGCTTTGTCCGGTTTGCACCTTCAGATCCACCATGGCACAGGCACTATACTCGTAAAGCTTATGGTTTCCCCTTTATATTCACTACCATCATCGTGAGGTGCTTCGTGTCGTGCTAGCCCTGCTCCTCAAGACCTCAACCCAAAGCTTACGTGTTGAAATCTGAATCTGATATGATGCTCATATCACTAAAAGCGAAGAACGTTTAATTGGTCACCTAATGTTTCCTATATTAGTTTCGAAAAGCATGTGCGCCACCTTTAGTCCAGCTAGTTTCACTTTCCTGATTTTCTCTTGATGCTTAGGGTTTTCCTTTTATCTACTCCACTATGATCTGCGTAGGTGCTTTCGTCAGATGCGGCATTACTCCACCCTTCAAGCTAAACAACACAACACTTTTCGAATTAGCTTAGTTGTTCAAATATGATTGTGATATGATCTTGATATTAGTTAACCGACACATTTAATTGGTTAGCTAAAGGTCCCACTTGAGTTTCCAAATGCATGTCGCGACATATAGAGAGACAGCATAATTGCATTTCTTTGTCACTTGTTGACCGTACTTTCTTGTCCATACCAAATCTTAGTTGTTATTTCAAAGCAAACATCGGTTGCTAACTACCCTTCTTGGCGGTTTGCGACTTCAGATCTGCCATCCCACTTTGCCACGGTCAACACCGTACTCATCATGCTTATGTTTTCCCCATTTTATGATGACCACAATAAGCCTACGTGGTTCGTGGTCGTAATAGCACTGCTCCACCCATCGAGCTAAACAAGCTTAGTTGTACAAATTCATATCGATATTATTGCTGATATTAGTAAAAGCGAGAGATGTTTAATTGGTGAGCTAAATGTTCCTACTTTAGTTTAAGAATGCATGTGAGCCACATATGGAGAGACCGGAAAGAATAGTATTTCTCTGTAGCTCTGTTCATCATGGGTGGCCAACCGACATTGTATTGAAAGACTTGTAATATCTTCAATCTGCTTGCTCTTACGCTCTTCTTTAAGATGATACTCTTCTCTTGCGATTATTTGGTCAGTCGAGTTGTTCTCCTTAGTATATTTTGAATCTGTCGAGGTCGGTCGACTTGTTCTTCTTTACTATATGTTGAAGCTATCATCTGCGAAGTGTCATCACTACGGAGCTCTCATATTTTGAGTAGTAGGCCACATTATATTAATGCACACAACAAATTATAGCATGCATGGCATCTTTTAAAAGAATTACAGAGATAGCACAAAGGGGTTTCTGAGGAGGCGGTATTGGATTAGAATCACTACGCATTACAAAAGAAAATCTCACTTGTTTTTATGTTTTCATGCATGTCGATATTGAACATTATCAAAATGAATATGAGAATGGGTGCACGAGAGGAATATTGCGGAATGATCCATCGCTAACAAACTTGGCATGGTGGAGGATGGCCTATCTTATTCACCCATCAAGGTGCTTGCTCTAGCTTTGCAAAGTTGTATTGGTCGCACATATTTGCATCTGACCTCTTGCATTACTTCTACTTTGTTACACCATCTGCTTAGTTTAAGCATCATATATGATTATATGCCATACCTATCCATTTTCTGTACCTATTCCATGTGTCGTCACACTATCTTTTCCGATCAAATGTTGTTCTTTACGTAATAGATGTCCAAAAGGAAGAGGGTGAGTGCAGATCCTCAAGGAGTACAAACTATGTATTTGGAAAAGGTAGTGATACTGTTAAATCAGATAGATCAAGAGCCACGTAAAACACAGGCCCAACTGTACCACACTTTACCCCTACTCCAGTGGTCAAACCCCTATTAGAACTGCTGGAGCCCAGCGTCAGGTACTGTCTATGATATCAATTCAAAATTTCAACTCCTAAATTTCTGCTTGTGCCTTACCTTCTCTCTTGTATGAAAAGTAATTTCAGATGAATCTCCTTGCTCAAAGGATCATACGATCTCAAAACAATAATGGGCTCTGCATTGCTCTTGTCAGTACCTCTCTGCCTTTTGCCTTGTAACGCTGTACTTAATTAATTGCTATTTGATTATGTATCATCGATTGCACTTGAGCTTCATTATCCTTTGTTTCTTCCAATATTATTTGATCTATATTTACTCTTTGCAAAATGTAGAATAATGGCAACGCTTATAAAGAATTTTCTTTGGGGAATTTATTGAATTATCCTTCCATCAACATGGAGAAGGGCTTTGTCCAGCCCGTGTTAACATGTAATGTAAGTTCATCCTTCTCAAGCCTTCAAACTTTGTTCTAGTATAGATTTGGATAGGCATCATTTCCTCCATTGCTTTGTTTGCTTTGCTGTTTACATCTGATTGGATGTTTGCAACAACTACCGATTTCAAATTGTAGTTGTAAAAAATGTTCCTTATGTAGAACAGATCCATTTATTTGCTTATATAATTGTGAAACATGTTACGTGTCTCCTTGTTTCTCTTTCGTAGTCGTATCTCTTACGCCAAAGTAACTTTAGGGAAGATAGTGAGCCAAACCATCTTGTGGACAGCGAGATGACCCCAAGGTCCTGTCTTGATGAAGACAGTGAGTTGAAGCTACTCACCATCAGGTGTGAGACAACCTCTGTGCAGTCTCTACCTCGATCAGTTCGACTTCTTGATCTCAACTTAAAGCGGAAAGGCTTGCTTCAGCTCGGCTCGACTTGAAGTCAAAGATCCAATGAAGATGTCGAGGAGGACTGCCGTCGCACCATCAAGCCTTAAATCTAGTGTTGATGCATCTATCGTTGACACAATCGAGGTCTACTCGGCTTCTTCACTGTTTGGGGGCCCTTCTGGCCAGGCCTAGTGCGTTACGAAGTGCTCTCGGTTTTGTATATTCTTTTGTCGTAGCGTTTATTTGCACTTTGGTGGCGAACTTTGATGCCCAAAGGATGTAATATGTGATAGCCGTGATTGCCTAAGCGTAAGTTGCTTGCTTATTTATTTCCTTGTTGTCTTGTTTATTTGTTTTCTTGTAGTCATTGCGGTTCTTTTCCGGTTTGCTAGTGGCTGCAATAACCTATTTTAAAACTAGGCTACAATAACCATGGGCTAATATTCTTTGTAGTGACACTTTGGGCCTCCCTACGGGCCGTAGAAAGCGATGGGCCTTCTACGGGCAGTAGAAACAATGGGCCTTCTAAAGGGTCGTAGAAACAATGGGCTTTCTACGGGCCGTATCATCAATGGGCCTTATACGGGCAAGATGATAACATGGGCCAATAACAGGCGCATTATGGCCGTAACGGGCTAGAAGTTGGAATCGTCCGTTCATGGGCCGACCATAACGGGCCATCAATAGGCCGTATTTCATGGCGCTATGAAAACGGCCCAACGTATTAACGGACCACAAACGGGCCGATCAGAATTCACGGGCTGAATTTGTCCCTGGCGTAAAATAGCGATGTGAGCCGTAAGTAAACGAATCTTTGAAATGAGCCCAAGAATAAATGGGCTCCGAGAAGGCCGAAAAGATAACATGGGCTGAAAGCATTAGCGGAATAATGGGCCGTTAATGGGTATAAAGTGATACATTGTTCATTACGGGCCGATTTCACCACAGCCGTTAATGGGTGTACAAGTGATACCTTTGTTCATTACGGGCCAATTTCACCACGGGCGTTAATAGGCCAAGAGTTACATAGGGCCTCATATGGGCCGAAGAGGCGTCATGGGCCATACATGGGCGGTAACGGGCAATTTGGAATCATATTGGGTGGCCCAGATGACGCCATCGGGCCTAATTCGGATAGGGCGTAACGGGCCTTGGGTTAGCGGCGTAAATGGGCTATATGCGACGAGGCCATTAACGGGCTTCGATGGGCCGCCCGCCACATTTTGACCAAGTCAAACGGGCCGGCCTTTTCACAGGAATGGGCCTCTGTTGGGCCGTGCCACGTGTCGACGTATCATAGGCGCCTTCCGTCCAATGAGTGGATGACATCTATCCCAACGATGAGCAGACACATGTTTCCTCCAGCCAATGATGACTTTACACGTGGAAAATCCCCATTGGTCGGGGCTGTTAATGGGTTATCGGATCCAAAACCCGACCCGATAGCTTAACAGCGTTCCGTTACGGTGGATGCCACGCGTGTCGGTCACCCTTGGACGAAGCACTTACGTGACGCGTGATTTATCGTCATGGAAGTGGACACTTCCGTGATGATAATTTTGGTAATGTCATGGAACACTTCTCTGACGACACAGTGTATGACTATCTTCATTTTGTCATAAATTTGTCATGGATGTACATGCATGACAAAAAACGCGACCTACTGTGACAAACACGTATCATCACGGAAGTGTATTTTTTTGTAGTGAGGTAAATGATAAAAACAGAATTTTTGATGTGAAATGCTACCTAGCATAATTCTCAATGTAATTTTCTTTATTGTGGCATGAGTGTTCAGATCCAAATGATTCAAGATAAAAGCTCATAAAACATAAAAATAGTAATACTTCAAGCATACTAACAAGTAATCATGTCTTATCAAAATAGCATAGCCAAAGAAAGCTCATCCCTACAAAATCATATAGCTAGGCCATGCTTCATTTTCATCACACAAAATACTCCCATCATGCACAACCCCGGTTTCAGCCAAACAATTGGTTCATACTTTTTAACGCGCTTCAGCTTTTTCAACTCTTACGCAATACATGAGCGCAAGCCATGGACATAACACTATATGTGGAACAGGGTGGTGGTTGTGAAGACAAAAAGGGAGAAGATAGTCTCACATCAACTAGGCGTATCAACGGGCTATGGAGATGCCCATTAATAGATATCAATATGAGTGAGTAGGGATTGCCATGCAACGGATGCACTAGAGCTATAAATATATGAAAGCTCAACAAAAGAAACTAAGTGGGTGTGCATCCAACTTGCTTGCTCACGAAGACCTAGGGCATTTTGAGGAAGCCCATCATTGGAATATCAAGCCAAGTTCTATAATGAAAAATTCCCACTAGTATATGAAAGTGATAACATAGGAGACTCTCTATCATGAAGATCATGGTGCTACTTTGAAGCACAAGTGTGGAAAAAAAGATAGTAGCATTGTCCCTTCTATCTTTTCTCTCATTTTTTTTCTTTCTTTTCCCCTTTTTTTCTTTTTTTTATTTGGTGGGCTTCTTTGGCCTCCATTTTTATATGGGCTTCTTTGGCCTCTTTTTTTATAAAGTCCAAAGTCTCATCCCGACTTGCGGGGGAATCATAGTCTTCATCATCCTTTCCTCACTTGGGACAATGCTCTAATAATGAAGATCATCACACTTTTATTGATTTACAACTTAAGAATTACAACTCAATACTTAGAACAAAATATGACTCTACGTGAATGCCTCCGTGATGTGCAGGATATGCAATGAACCAAGAGTGACATCTATGAAAAATTATGGAGGTGGCCTTGCCACAAATACGATGTCAACTACATGATCATGCAAAGAGCAATATGACAATGATGGGGCGTGTCATAATAAACGGAGCGGTGGAAAGTTGCATGGCAATATATCTCGGAATGGCTATGGAAATGCCATAATAGGTAGGTATGGTGGCTGTTTTGAGGAAGGTAAATAATGGGTGCATGATACCGGCGAAAGCTGCGCGGCATAATAGAGGCTAGCAATGGTGGAAGGGTGAGAGTGCGTATAATCCATGGACTCACATTAGTCATAAAGAACTCATATACTTATTGCAAAGTTTACTTGCCCTCGAAGCAAAGTACTACTACGCATGCTCCGAGGGGAAGGGTTGGTAGGAGTTAACCATCGTGCGATCCCGACCTCCACACATAAGGAATACAATTAAAAGAGCACACCATGCAACAAATTTGTCACACAACTTTTACCATACGTGCATGCTATGGGACTTGCCAACTTCAACACAAGTATTTCTCAATTTCATAATTACCCAACTAGCATGAATCTAACATTACCACCTTTATATATCAAAACAATTATCAAGCATCAAATTGATCATAGTGTTTAATGCACTTTCTATGATAGTTTTTATTATACCCAACTTGGATGCCCATCATTCTAGGACCAATTTTATAACCATAGCAAATAACATGCTGTTGTAAAAGACTCTCAAAATAATATAAGTGAAGCATAAGAGATCAATAATTTCTACAAAATTAAGCCACCGACGTGCTCTAAAAAGATATAAGTGAAGCACTAGACCAAATTATCTAACTCAAAAGATATAAGTGAAGCACATAGAGTATTCTAATAAATTCCAAATCATGTGTGTCTCTCTCAAAAGGTGTGTACAGCAAGGATGATTGTGGTAAACTAAAAAGCAAAGACTCATATCATACAAGACTCTCCAAGCAAAACACATATCGTGTGGCGAATAAAAATATAGCTCCAAGTAAACTTACCGATAGACGAAGATGAAAGAGGGGATGCCTTCCGGGGCATCCCCAAGCTTAGGATTTTGGTTATCCTTGAATATCTTGGGGTGCCATGGGCATCCCCAAGCTTAGGCTCTTGCCACTCCTTATTCCATAGTAAATCAAATCCTTACCCAAAACTTGAAAACTTCACAACACAAAACTCAACAGGAAATCTCATAAGCTCCGTTAGTGCAAAAAAGAAAAACCACCACATAAGGTACTGTAATGAACTCATTCTTTATTTAAATTGGTGTTAAACCTACTATATTCCAACTTCTGTATGGTTCATACCCCCCGATACTAGCCATAGATGCATCAAAATAAGCAAACAACACATGAAAAACAGAATCTATCAAAAACAGAACACTCTGTAGCAATCTGTAACTATCGAATACTTATGGAACACTAAAAATCCTAAAAAAATAGGAAGTCCTGGGAAATTTTTCTATTGATCTACTGGAAAAATAATCAACTAAAAATCAAGTTTCTGTGATTTTTTAAAATTGTTCTCGTGCGTGCAAAAGTTTCTGTTTTTCAGCAGAATCAAATTAACTATCACCGTAGGTTATCCTATAGGTTCTACTTGGCACAAACACTAATTAAAACATAAAACCACATCTAAACAGAGGCTAGATGAAATATTTATTACTAAACAGAAGCAAAAAGAAAGAAACAAAAATAAAATTGGGTTGCCTCCCAACAAGAGCTATCGTTTAACGCCCCTAGCTAGGCATAAAAGCGAGAATAGATCTAAGTATTGCCATCTTTGGTATTCAATTCATAAGTGGCTCGCATAATAGATTCATAAGGTAATTTGACTTTCTTCCTAGGAAAGTGTTCCATGCCCTTCCTTAATGGAAATTGGAATCTAATATTCCCTTCATTCATATCAATAATTGCACCAATCGTTCCAAGGAAAGGTCTACCAAGAATAATAGGACATGAAAAATTGCAATCTATATCAAGAACAATGAAATCTACGGGCACATAATTCCTATTTGCAACAATAAGAACATCATTAATCCTTCCCATAGGTTTCTTAATAGTGGAATCTGCAAGGTGTAAGTTCAAAGAGCAATCATCAAATTCACGGAAACCTAGCACATCACATAAAGTTTTTGGAATCGTGGAAACACTAGCACCCAAATCACAGAAAGCATAGCATTCATGATCTTTAATTTTAATTTTTATAGTAGGTTCCCACTTATCATAAAGTTCTCTAGGTATAGAAACTTCCAACTCAAGTTTTTCCTCATAAGATTGCATCAAAGCATCAACGATATGTTTGGTAAAAGCTTTATTTTGACTATAAGCATGAGGAGAATTCAACACGGATTGCAACAAGGAAATACAATATATTAAAGAACAATTATCATAATTAAATTCCTTGAAATCCAAAATAGTGGGTTCATTGCTATGTAAAGTTTTGACCTCTCCAATCCCACTTTTACCAAATTTAACATCAAGATCTAAAAACTCCGAATCATTGGGACGCCTTTTAACTAAAGTTGACTCATCTCCAGTCCCATCATTATCGTGATTCATATTGCAAAACAAAGATTTAATAGGAGACACATCAATAACTTTTAGATCTTCATCATTATTTTCATGAAAACTAGAAGAACACGCTTTTACAAAGCAATCTTTCTTATACGCATCCTAGCGGTTCTTTCTTTGCACTCATCAATGGAAATTCTCATGGCTTTGAGAGACTCATTGATATCATGCTTAGGTGGGATAGATCTAAGTTTCAAAGAATCAACATCAAGAGAAATTCTATCCATGTTCCTAGCCAATTCATCAACTTTAAGCAATTTTTCTTCAAGTAAAGCATTGAAATTCTTTTGAGAGATCATAAATTCTTTAACACTATTCTCAAAATCAGAGGGCATCTTATTAAAATTTCCATAAGAGTTGTTGTAGGAATTACCATAATTATTAGAGGAATTACTAGGAAACAGCCTAGGATTAAAGTTTCATCTATACGCGTTGTTACCAAAATTATTGCTACCAACAAAATTCACATCCATAGATTCATTATTATTCTCAATCAAAGTAGACAAAGGCATATCATTAGGATCAATGGGAGCACTCTTAGTAGCAAATAATTTCATAAGTTCATCCATCTTTCCACTCAAAACATTAATTTCTTCTATCGCATGAACTTCTTTACTAGTAGATCTTTCGGTGTGCCATTGAGAATAATTAACCATAATATTATCTAGGATTTTAGTAGCTTCTCCTAAAGTGATTTCCAGAAAAGTGCCTCCCGCGGCCGAATCTAAAAGATTTCTAGAAGCAAAATTCAATCTGGCATAAAAATTTTGTATGATCATCCATAAGTTTAAAGCATGTGTAGGGCAATTGCGAATCATTAATTTCATTCTTTCCCAAGATTGGGCAACATGCTCATGATCTAGTTGCTTAAAATTCATAATATCATTTCTAAGAGAGATAATCTTAGCGGGAGTAAAATACTTAGAGATAAAAGCATCTTTGCACTTATTCCATGAATCAATATTATTTTTAGGCAAAGACGAAAACCAAGTTTTTTAGCACGATCTCTAAGTGAAAATGGAAATAACTTCAATTTACCAATATCATTATCCGTGTCTTTCTTCTTTTGCATATCACACAAATCAACAAAATTGATTAGATGAGTAGCGGCATCTTCACTAGGAAGGCCAGAGAATTGATGTTTCATAACAAGATTCAACAAAGCAGCATTGATTTCACAAGATTCAGCATCATTAAGAGGAGCAATCAGAGTGCTAAGGAAATCATTATTGTTGGTATTGGAAAAATCACACAATTTGGTATTATCTTGCACCATCGTGACAAGCAATCCAACGCACAAGCACACAAGAGGCAAGCGAAAAAGAGAGGTGAACGGGAAAGAGAGGGTGAATAAAACGGCAAGGGTGAAGTGGGGGGGGGAGAACGAGAAGCAAATGGAAAATAATGTAATGCGAGGGAGATGAGTTTGTGATGGGGACTTGGTATGTCTTGACTTGAGCGAAGACCTCCCCGGCAACGGCGCAAGAAATCCTTCTTGCTAACTCTTGAGCAATGCGTTGGTTTTCCCTTGAAGAGGAAAGGGTGATGCAGCAAAGTAGCGTAAGTATTTCCCTCAGTTTTTGAGAACCAAGGTATCAATCTAGTAGGAGGCTCCACAGAAGTCCCTCGTACCTACACAAACAAACAAGAACCTCGCAACCAACGTGATAAAGGGGGTGTCAATCCCTTCACTGTAACTTGCGAAAGTGAGATCTGATAGAGATAATAAGATAAGATAAATATTTTTGGTATTTTCGTGATATAGATTGGAAAGTAAAGATGCAAATAAAAGTAGATGGGAAACTTATATAATAAAAGATGGACCCGGGGGCCATAGGTTTCACTAGTGGCTTCTCTCAAGATAGCATAAGTATTACGGTGGGTGAACAAATTAGTGTCAAGCAATTGATAGAGAAGTGCATAGTTATGAGATTATCTAGGCATGATCATGTATATAGGCATCACGTCCGCAACAAGTAGATCGAAACGATTCTGCATCTACTACTATTACTCCACATATCGACCGACTCCTGCCTGCATCTAGAGTATTAAGTTCATGAAGAACAGAGTAACGCATTAAGAAAGATGACATGATGTAGAGGGATAACCTCATGCAATATGATATAAACCCCATCTTTTTATCCTCGATGGCAAAAATACAATACGTGCCTTGCTGCCCTAACATCCTTTGGGAAAGGACACCGCAATATTGAACCCAAAGCTAAGCACTTCTCCCATTGCAAGGAAAGATCAATCTAGTAGGCCAACCCAAACTGATAATTCGAAGAGACTTGCAAAGATAACCAATCATACATAAAAGAATTCAGAGGAGATTCAAATGTTTCTCATAGATAAACTTGATCATAAACCCACAATTCATCGGATCTCGACAAACACACCGCAAAAAGAGTTACATCGAATAGATCTCCTAGAAGATCGAGGAGAACTTTATATTGAGATTCAAATAGAGAGAAGAATCCATCTAGCTAATAACTATGGACCCGAAGGTCTGTGGTAAACTACTCACAACTCATAGGAGAGGCCTTGGAGATGATGTAGAGGCCCTCCGTGGTCGATTCCCCCTCCGGCGGAGCGCCGACGAAGGCTCCAAGATGGGATCTCGTGGATACAGAAGGTTGCGGCGGTGGAAATAGTTTTTCGTGGTGCTCCTAGATGTTTTCAGGGTACGTGGATATATATAGGCGAAGGAGGTAGGTCAGGGGAGCCACGAGGGGCCCACGAGGGTGGGGGCGCGCCCACCCCCCTAGGGCGTGCCCTCCTGCCTCGTGGCCGCCTTGGCTGCTTCTTGAAGTCCACTCCAAGTCTCCTGGATTGCGTTTGTTCCAAAAAGATCGCTTCCGAAGGTTTCATTCCGTTTGGACTCTGTTTGATATTCCTTTTCTTCGAAACACTGAAATAGGCAAAAAAAACAGCAATCCGGGCTGGTCCTCTGGTTAGTAGGTTAGTCCCAAAAATGATATAAAAGTGTAAAGTAAAGCCCATAAACATCCAAAACGGGTAATATAATAGCATGGAACAATAAAAAATTATAGATACGTTGGAGACGTATCACTGTGCGCCTGCGGCTGCCACAGAGCCATTGTCGGACGTCCGCAACCAGCACCGACGTGCCCGCTCATCTCTACGACGGTGCTGAACCCTGGAGCTGTTTGTACCTAGGTACACTCCGCCCCCTGTCGACGACCTCCGTTGCGGACAATGTTGAAAATATGCCCTAGAGGCAATAATATTGTATTATTATATTTCCATTATTCATAATTAAGAGTTTATATTTCATGCTATAATTGCTATCGTCCTGGAATATGTGATTCAGTGGAAAACTCATATGCACGTGTGAAATGACAAATGATAAACAATAGGTTCCTAGTCTTGCCTCTAAGACTGGGTCAAGTGTTGTTGGTGATCACGTTTTCTGGATCTTAGGATACCGTTGAGCGTAACGATATTCCTAAAACAACATTGAGGGTATGGCGTTAGAAGAACAATCATATTGAATCGACCCAAACTTGGCTGTTATACTTTGTGATTATATCGTCCGAAATCATTTGTTATAACATGGAGTGTTAGCCTGTGTTTTAGTTCCTCGGATCATGAGAGTCTCTCGGTCACTCCTACCAGACGGTGGACTTTGGGGTTGCTCAAACGTCATCTATAACAAGGTGATGATAACGACAACTTTCAGGCTCACCGAAAAGTTTGACAAGTGACCGGATAGCTCGAGAGTGGGATTTGCTCCTCCGACGATGGAGAGATATTCTTAGGGCCCTCTCGGTGTGACGGCATCCATCATCGTGTGGGCAGACACAGGTGACTACGTCACATGGATGCTGGAATATGTCAACGAGAAAGAAGAAAAAACTCGGTGACGGGTGCAACGGTATAGTGAGCATGGTGATGACTCAGGAGGATACCGATGCAGACCGGGTTTTGTAAAGTATCGTGAAGCAAAGGGAACACTGCATGATAACCAAAGGTTCAATCCTATATCAATCCTGTAATCATAGGGACCGATATGGATGTCCACGGTTCCGCTATCGGTCAGTGAACAAAGGGGTTTCGTTCATGTCTATGAACAACGAACCTATGGGGTCACAAGCTTAAGGTAATCATGATCTACTGAGTGTTAGTGGTACGAGAGAAATGAGAATATATTTGTGGAATTGTTCCATTAATATCCAGAATAGTTCCGAGAGGTTCCGGAAGCGTTTTGGGGTCACCGGAAGGGTTACAGTGAATATCGAGTAATACCGGGTATTAGCAATTAATATATATAGGTGGAAAATGTTTCCGGGGATATAAATTATATATATAATGTTCTGAAAAAGTTTGGAACAAATATATATTTAATTTAATATCAACGGGCCTAAAAAAGCCAAGAGGTGGAAAGCAACTTGGTCCACAAGGGCCCAAGTGGGGAGAGGCGCCCCTTCCCTAAGGAAGGAGGCCGAATAGGAGTGGGGGAGGAGTCCAGCTCCTCCTCCCCTTGGTTGGACGCCCCAAGGAGGGGTTCCTTCTATGGTGGCAGCCTCCCTCTCCCCTCTAACCTATATATAGTGGAGTTTTGGTGCCCAATTAGATACACAAGTTTTGGTGCCCAATTAGATACACAAGTTTTGGAGCCTCCTCTAGTTAATCTAGTTCTAGTTCTCGTTGGTCCTAGTTGACTAATTAGAGCTAGCCCTAGCCACCTCTAATCCTCATAATTAGAAGCCTCGTGTGGTTGTAATCTCCTCCCTCTAATTCCCAGCGACGATTAGCTCTGGATGGTGAAGCGTTGCCGGATCGTGAAGACCGTATGCTTGCAACCAAGTAGAGAGGTCGTGCTTTTGGTCTTCCATTCGAGGGATCATTCGAGGGCGATTCATGGGATCGTCGTCGGCGCTCGAGGGACTCCAAGTACGATCTACACCGACTCGTCTACTTCCGCTGCACTCTCGGAGTCGGTAACGATCATTGATCCAAACCCGTTATGCATCTTCATATTGTTCTTAGGTGATCGTAGGGCGAAATTTTTGTCTTCTACTACGTTTTCCAATAGTGGCATCATGAGCGGTTCTATGAGTATATGCAGGTTTCGATCTAGATCACATGTGATAGTGAGGGTCATGTTCTTGCTATGCTTCCCTTGAGTGTTGCTTTGGTTCAGTTCATTGACGGCATGGTATCGCTTTCTACAAGGTTCTGACAATCGTTCGGCTCTGGTTGTCGATGATCTGAACAGTTCCTTGGGCTTCACCATGGTCAAGAATAGTGAACCGCCGCATGCACAAGAGGGCAATGGAGATGCACGATCTTCTAGGGGGTCATGCGTATTAGATGAAATTTAGTGTGGGGGGACGAGATTTTTAATTAAATATCTTCTTTCACACACCCTTAAAGTTAATCTAGCAACAAGAATTATCACTTTATGGTGTGCACGTATGTAGCTAGGTTTATCCGGAAACCCTAGAATCCACGTAATTAAAATTTGCCAAAATGATTAGAGGACGTCTAACTTGGTTTTGCAGGGTTTGCATATGATGTGGTATAGCCTTTGTCATGATAATGAGTTTATGTACGAGATGGTTATATGTTGTAATGTTAAGTGGCATGTGCGTCACGGCATGATGGCTGGACCCACGAGATTGCCACATTAACGTAAATATCATAGAGATAGGTTACAAGTGGTGGTGACAAGATGTACACATAGGACCCCGACGAGGAGAAGGTGTACCAGGCGTGGGGCGAGAAGCTATAGTTTCGTGCCACGGCAAAATTTCAGATTTTGGTGCCACGACAACGTTTTCTGAAACGACCGCTACGACAACGTTTTCTGAGATTGCCGCCACGGCAACATTTTTGAAATGTTTGCCACGACAACGAAATATTGGTCGTCACGTCGCTTCAACTAGAGATGGAGGATGATCATAGAGAACTCCTGGTGCCCAGGGCTATACCATATCATGCTATTATGAATTGCTTGAGATGTTTATCCCTTTGTTGTTTGCACCCTTTGATTGCACAGTAGTCAAATTATTAGGGTGATCCCTCATAGTAAATATCAAGTTAAAAGGTGCTCTTCCCAGCGTTGCAACCGTCTATAACACGTAGCGTTCCAGAGTGCGTTATGGCCACATGAGTACAAATGGGACGTTAGGTGTAAGACGGGGACGATTAGACCACGGATGCAGATAGCACTCAGTTGTCTAGAAGTTCTAGCAGAATCGTTCTGATCTCGGAGCACGAAGCATCAAAAGATGAACAAGAGTTATATGGAGATATGATCGGCAAGAGTTTGCCCACGAAATTCTCGTCATCAGTGATGTCCACATCAATCGGTGAGAACTATATTTGGATCTTGAATCACTTAAAATCAATTATGAGATATATTGATTTGAGCCGGAGCACAATTATGTATTAATTTAGTTTAATCACTAGTGCAAATTAATTATGAACTATGTCTATGTGTAGTTTGCATTATTGTTGTAGAATTATGGCTCACAGTTCCCCCTTTGTTGTTGAAATCGATTGGCTATTACTTATCTGGTTGATTTTTTATGATTGAGAGGATTGTCCTCTAAGAATGCCAAGAAGGATTTTGTCCTATTGCATGCTTACAATACTCTCTTGCTAATGCTATGGATGATGAGACTCATGTCCTTCGATCCAAAAGCTAGAATTGCATTACGGTTTGATTACTTCTGAGAAACCCGAACTTCAAAAATGTTTGGGATAGTTATGTGATATTCTTGGAACCAAAAATTGTTTTCAGAAACAAACAAAGGTTAAAGATATGTGATATCTAAAGGAGTGTTATATTTGCAAGATCTAGTGAAGTGTTCAACTATGTTTAAGATTAAAATGTGTAAGAACCGGAAGAGCGTCAGTCATGAGTTGATTGCGAAAACTTAAAGAGAAAGAACAAAACCAAAGAATGTAATAAGATTTACAGGCATATGGAAGGTCGGGGCTCACTCCACTCTTAAAAGGTTAGATGATTCTTCTGTTGAGTGGGAGAAATATTGAAAGTAAAACTATAAGAAGTTTAGAGGCGGAAGGAAAAAAGAAGACTGGAATGTCCACCTCGGGTATGAATGTAAGTTATAAGATGTAGAGAAAGTCGGTCAAGTAAAGTGTGATTGTTGAGAATTGTGATTAAATTTTTAAACACTAAATTCTTCGGGGATTGTGGTTAAACAAGGATACCGACTCGATTGCATGTTGTGAAAATCGATGCAAGAATTACTATGGCCTAATGACCAACAAATTAATGAGGTTAAAATATGTCTTGAAAATTTTGTAATAGTTATGATACTTTTTCATCAACACATTACCTCTGAATTTATTACCATAATTCATTTAGAGTTTCATTCACTCTAACCGATTGCATAGGAGTTGCAAAGAGGTTGTTCATGAGAGAACAATAGTTGTTCAATGCAATGAACAAAAGGGTCCTACTCCTATTGTGAATAGGATTTAAGTTATGAATATTGATGATAGGATTGAACATCCATACCACTTTCACTAAATGTCACAAGACTAAAAGAATACCACATATGTGTGGCATTGCATTTAGTCACATTGGAGAAACCCGCATGGAGAAATTCCATAGTGATGGATTTCGGAGTCATATGATTACGAATCATCTGACACTTGCAACTTCCGTTCAATAGTGAACTAAACAAAAATACCATTCACAGGCCATAAAGAACAAGTAACAAAAATAATTGGGAATATGCATATTGATGTATGTAGTCCAATAAGTGTTGTTGCAAGCAGTGGATTTATCTATCTTCAAGGATGACTCAAGTAGATATTTATATTTACTAACTGAGACATAAATCTGGATCTTTTGAAATGTTTCGGAAAGATTTCCAGTATGAAGTATAAATTATTAAAACAAGAAAAATTATGTTTCTACAATTGGATTGCGGAAAAAAAAGAATATTTGATTTACAAATTTAGTGAATGTCTGATGAGCTATAAAATAATTTTATAGCTTGCACCTCCTAGAAACACTAATGAGAGTAGAGTGTTTTGAGTAGATGTAATCAAGCTATGTATGACATGGTGAGATCAGAGATGACATTGATTATTCCACCAATATACTTTTAAAGTGATGCTTTAGAGACTACGACTTCTACACTGGAAAGAGCGTCATCAAATTTATTGAAATAAGTGCTACTTTGTAGGTAATCCCAAATTGTTGGGTATTCCTCAATCACCACGCTGAAGCAAAGTGTTTTGTCATAGAGTGTGGAAATTTTGAAGAAAATGTTTTCTGCAAAAGAGTGAGTGGGAGGACAGTGCAATTCGACGAGACAGAATCTTCGTGATCAGGTCAAAGAAAAGAAACACTAGAAGTGGTTCTGGAATCTTTTACCGCGGCCGATATAGAAGCCTCTACATAGGATATAGAGATCTCAGTCGAACATGCAGTTGAACTATCTAGGTTGGAAAAATTCATACATACCTTCAGGGTATGCAGACGAATATTGTTGAATCAAACAATGAACCTATGATACACATAGAAGCATTGATGGGCCCTGACTCCGGAATTGGCTATACGCAAAAATGATCTGAGATAGTATCCATACATATAATTCAAGTTTAGACCCTGATAGACCCTTTGAAAGACTTAAAGTCTAAAGTGTAGTGATGGTATCACATGCGCTCATACTCCTTTCCTTACTGCAAGATGATCTGCTCTTGTCTCGTCTATTGCTGCAAGATGGTGGCCCTGTGATGCATAAAGCTTCCCCCTCTAGTTCTGGCATTCTGCAGTATAGTCCACTGATATACCCCATTCCTTTGATACCGATGCATATGTAGTATAGATCTAATGTAAGTATTGCGAGTACTTCTGATGAGTACTCATGGATGCTTTGCACCCCTTTTCTTCTACCCGGTTGCTGCGATTAGGTGATGGAACCTAGGAGCGAGAGGATTTCGAGCTTGCTACTATGTGGATTTCGACATCGACGAGTAGTTTGGAGGTCCCAGGCAGGAGGCCTGTACCTTTTCGATCTAGAGTCGTTGTTTGTTTCAGCCTTCTTAAGGCACCCTTGTATTTGTCTGTAAGACAGACCTAACTCTTGATGTAATTTTGGGTCCTATGACCCAGGCTTGTAATATTTTTGTTCTTTGTTTAAATTTGAGTCATAGAGTCCTGTTCTTATATTATAGCGTGAGTCACTGATCTTGATCGTGCATGCTGTGTGGATGTTTAGTGCACGATTAATTTAGGGGCATCACACATTCGGACGTGTCCACGGAAATTTAGTGTGTCTATTTTGATGTAATGCGTAGGAGATTCCTCTACTACAAGAATGTGTGGAGAACAATAATTATAGCTGGGAACAAAAAAAACATGAATCGAGCAAAGCCGAATCCTCTGGCTTCCACGAGGAATTCCTTGTGTAAAAAAGGGAAGGCAAGTTAGAGACCTTTGGAGATTGATAGGGATATTTTGAAAAGGTTAAAATGAGGCTTTTAAAAACTAAAATAAGTCTTTTGAAAACTGAAATGGATCTTTTGAAAACTGAAGTTACTTTTTTAGATATTGAAATGAGCATTGTTCAAGAAATTAGAGTGAAAGGAAAGTCAAGTTACTTCCCTTCCTATGTCAGAGGACCCGACTCCAACTCAGACAGTCACGGAAACTTGCATCACCCATGATTCATATTTTTTGTTGGTTTCTGAACCCATGAAGTACTGGCATCGAACAAGGTTCCTGGCCCAAATATGTACCATAAATAAACGGTTTTGCTAATTTCCATCCGACTGAAAAAAATTCATTTTCGATCCGGATCTATCTTCTGTTCGATCCATATGCACCTATTCGTGCATGCTCGCTTGGTAATTTGTTTTAGCGGGCTCACTCATGTGTCATGTGTTTATGGGCTGCCCGTTAACCCGTGCGACGGGTTGTTTTCCCTTTGATTCTGAAACTTCTCTATTCGCTCTATAGCTTGTCTTCTTTTTACAACTTCGTCAGCAGCAGTTCAAGAAATACATTAGGAGCATGGGAGAGAGAGAGAAACATGGGCGATTTACATTCCGAGCTCTACATCTCTCATTGCTTGAGCATTTGGTTGATGTTCTCAGCCACTGTGTTAGAGGTGCTCTTCCAAGTGGTTTGCATATGTTGTTCTCCCTTTCCTGTATTCCTTGTTCCTTTTCTAGATCTTGGTTCGTAGATTTTGAGCTCTCACCCGCCAATCCTAGCTAGGTTTATGTTCATGTTTTTGCCTTCTTTTGTAGCTCTTCTAATCCGTTGGATGGACCCCTTGCTTGAAGTTTAGGTTGTTGCGGTTGGCTCATTTGGAGTTTGCTCTTCCCAGCGGTTTGTGTTGTTCTTAATCCATTACTGTATTATCTAGATCAGTGAGCTATGGTCCTCCATTTTGTTGTTCCCATCCTTGTGTTTGCGTCTGGCTTATCATCCTTAAGTTGATAGGTAGGTGCTTTGTGCTTGTCATGTGTAATGTTGGTGCAATTCTAGGTGTACTGTATGCAAAATATCCTCATTGGAGAGTTGGATTTAGCTTTCTAAGGTTATTAAGTTCTTTGTCTAATTATTTCACATCTTGAAACTTTTAGTGGTTGTTGATCTGTAATTTGTTTTGTTGTTTTTCTATAAATTCAGTGAGTTGTCTCCGTAATTTCTGTTTGGTTAAAGTCCACAACATTTTAAAGTTACTATGTTGTACCTTATAAATGAATTGTAGTCCGAGAGTGTCTTTGTAAGTCTTTTAGTGATTATTTGCATTATTACCTCGACATCTTCTAATTGGTTGTTTCCTGCAGGTTTGTGATGTGGCCATCTTTACCGGGAGTTGCAAAAACGTCTTATATTTAGTCACAGAGGTAGATTTTTTTTATGTTAGGTTTGGTTCATTTTTTGAAGTTCAATAATATGATCATATAAGCAGTTATGATTTGTGCTTCCTCTACTGAGGTTGTAGTATGATAGATGTGCTCCGCAGATCATGATCAGTTTACTCTAGAGTTTCTCTATAGCTAGGTTTTATTTGTGTTATCCATGTAGTGATTCAGTTAATTTTTCAGTCCTACTTTTCATTTCTGATCATTTTTGTAGTTGCTTTACGTACCCCCCCCCCCACCAAACACACACATATGTACTGTAAATTGATCAACCGCTTCATGTAATTTGTGTGTTTGTGTAATGCAATTATCGAGTTTGTCTACATTATTGAGTTTGCACACACAGTTGAACTGTTGAGGCTACATGTTTCGAGCTCTCTTACTGTGTTTCTTCATGTTTCTTACTATTTGTGGGCTGATGTAAATTTTTTGCCCCCACATGTAATCAAATGAATCATTTGATTGTATACTCTTCAACCATCTCTTTATTCGCTAGTTTTCCTTTTTGTTGTGGTATGTTTTGTACTACTTTTTAGGGGACTTTTTATTCCATGTGAGTTGTAGCTTATGTAGGGGGTTAGTGTAATAGAAATGGGTAGATTCCAGAAGCTTGGGCAGAAGGGCATTCTTGTTGTGTCTTCGGATGGAAGTGTTGATTCAGCAGCAGATAAATCTTTTGTTATGTTTGAGATAATTTATACTTTCGATGAACTATGATAATAGATATGGATTATTTAAAAAACATGCATTGCATGTATGCATTTAATAGTACTAACATACACATGTACTAGTACTCTACAAGTAAATGTGATTATTGGAAAGGAAATTAATTGCAAGTTGATAAGGCGGAATATCATTTGTGCATTAATTATGAGATTAGCACAAACATTCATATTTGGTATGATATTAATTGCGCATTAAAAATGTTGAGTGCTCACCATTGTTATAGATATAGATAGACATAGAGATAGAGATAAGCATGAGTTAGATTATTATAAGAAGGACCACCATTACCAGACACTTGAAGCAACTACATGCAATGGCAAGAGCACTTGCGATGATGCTACTCATGGCCATTGCGCTAACCACCACTATGTCGGCGGCGAGCGCCATGGACATCACGGATAAGGACCTGGCGTCGGAGGAGTCCTTGTGGGCGATGTATGAGCGCTGGTGCGAGAACCACAACGTGGAACGCGAAATTGGCGACAAGACTCGGCGCTTCAACGTGTTCAAGGAGAATGCACGCATGATCCACGAGTTCAACCAACAAGGCGTGCCCTACAAGCTAAGCCTCAACCTCTTCGGCGACATGACCGATGAAGAGGTAGACCGTACTTACGGTCACTGCTCCAACATCAGGTCCAACGGCCGGAAGCGCCGGCATCAGGGTCGGCTCACGCAAGGGTCCATCATTGCCCGCGAAGACCTCCCAGCTGCCGTGGACTGGCGGATGATGGGATACGACCAACGTCCGTCAGCAGTGACGAACGTGAAGCGTCAGGGGACCTGCGGGGGCTGTTGGGCCTTCGCGGCGATAGCGGCGGTGGAGGGCATCAACTCCATCAGGACACGGAACCTGACGTCATTATCTGTGCAACAACTTCTAGACTGCGATAAGGGGAACGAGGGATGTCGTGGCGGCAACGCGGAAGGGGCCTTCAAGTACATTATCCACCATGGGGGCATCGAAACGGAGGCTGAGTATCCGTACGTTGGCCATGAGCACGGCCGCTGCTTGGTGCCCAAGCAGAACTAGAACACCGTCGTCACCATTGACGGCTACAAACAAGTGCCGCCCAATGAGGTGGCATTGATGCAGGCAGTGGCGGCCCAACCTATCGTCGTGGCACTCGATGCTAACTCAACGGCCTTCCGACGCTATGGGGGAGGCGTCTTCGTGGGACCATGCGGGACAGACCTAAACCACGAAATGACAGTGGTGGGCTATGCCACTACCAATGAGCAGGACTCAAAGAAACGCATGGATTACTGGATCGTAAAGAACTCATTGGGGCCTGAATGGGGTGAAAATGGCTACATCCGCATAGCACGCGACGTCAACAGTCAGGCCGAGGATGGGTTGTGTGGTATCCTCATATATGCGCTGCATTACCGGTGAAGTTCAAAAGGAAAGGCGTGAATGATATCATGAAGATAGTGTAACAAATGCGTATAAAGATTTGAGAGTTCTTTCAACATGCATGTTCCAGACATATATATGGACCCTTCATTTTATTATCGCACAATAATATTACCTTTATCATTGGGAAGGTAGGATGGTGCATGTCTATGATAGTATATAACGATTATACGGACTGCAATATTGTGGGAATGTTTTATGGGAGCGTTTTTCTCAGTGAGCGTCAAATTTGTCATGCCAAACCAACTAAAGTTGCCATGGCAACTTTGTAGGATTTGCCATGATAGGAGTAGAAATTTGCCATATAGCACAAAAAAAGCCGAAAAAATGTCATGTTTCGCAGAAAAATTGTCCTTCGTTCGAGCTTTGAGGGTGTCCGCTGGGAGGCCCAAAAATTCAGGCGTTCGCTAGTTATCATTCTTGTATACTTTTATAAAACAAGGAAAATAATATCTTTATTAAGAACACGACACCAGATTAGAAAAGACATAACAATGTCCAATTAATGCTATATCTATCTTCCAATTTTGGTTGCCTATAATAACTTCCTGTATTAACACATACTTCTTTCGTTCCAAAAATAAGTGTCTTAACATTAGTATATCTTTATATTAAAGTTAGTAGTACAAAGTTGACATACTTATTTTAAGACGAACGGAGTACAACATATACTAGTACAACAAAGATTCTTAGTTATACAATATCAAATACTCTCTCTGAAATGAAATATAAGAGTGTTTAGATCACTACTATTTCCTTATGGAGGGAGTACTACCTCCGCCCTGATTTATTAGGCCACCTCGTATTTTAGATCACAATTTTAACAAATAAAATATAAATTATGCATAGAAAAATGAAATCATTGAAAACTACATTCAAATACGAATCGAACAATATAATTTTTTGTGACATGAATTAACATCTTGCTAGTCAAACATATGGTCAAATTATGACCGAAAATACGATGAGGACTAATAAACTCATACGGAGGTAGTAAAATTTAGGCTGTGAAAACACTTAAAAGCATTTGAGGCCCTAAAAAATCTGAGGTTAATACACAAATAAGGTTTCACATGTCGCTACCGGAAAGGATGTGTATGCCAAATGTATTGTTATTTGCCCTGTCTACCGGAAAAAAACAATGCACATGTCTTTGCTGAGTCAACCGAACAGAACACTCGACAAAGGTTGCAGCGAGCACTCAGCAAAGCCGGTGCCACGTGTCTCTTGCCGCCACAAGTGATGGTGCTGTTACAATGAGGCGGGTTTGTCAGAGCATCTCATGTTGAACACTCGGCAAAGAATTTATTATCTTTTCCAGATGTTGAAAATATTTGCTGAGTACTCCCTCCGTCCTTTAAAGAGTGTACTTCCAACTTTGTTGGAGGATCAAACTATCTCATAGTTTAACCGAGTTTTTATAAAAATATATCGATATTTGTGAAATCGAATGGGTATATGATGAAAATATACTTTATGATGAATCTAATGCTACTAGTTTGATGTCATAAATGTTGTGTATTATTGTGTAAATACGGTCAAACATAAAAATGTTTGACTTTCCAACAAAGTTGGAAGTACACTCTTCAAAGGACGGAGGGAGTACCTGACATATAACACTCACCATTTTTCTTTTTAAAAAAACATCCCTTTCCTTTCTTTCTCACCGTTTCTGCCCCTTCTTTCCCAAAAAATTAGAGTACTCGGCAGCCCGTTTGTCAAGTGTTGTGGGGCTTTTGTCGAGTATTTATGGCACTCCGCATAAAACAGATTCCGGTAGTAGTGTACGTGTGTGTATTTTATGTACATAAATATATTTGTTAAATACTTAACTTTTGGCCTCTATGTGATGCGCACAATATTTTACTTTGTTATATACTATGTGATGCGCACAATATTTAACTTTTGGACTCCTTGTGCTCCCAGGTTCTCAAAGCAAAATATTATCCTAATGGGTCCCTTGAGGACACTGTTTTTTCAGGTAACACGTCACCGACTTGGCATGCTATCCAGCATGGTCTCGAGCTGCTCAAACGCGGGCTCCTATGGCGCGTGGGCAATGGAGAGCAAATTCGCATCTGGCGCGACCCTTGGATCCCGCGTCCAACTTCCTACAGGCCCATCACGCAACGGCGAACATGCCGGCTCAGGCGGGTATCGGAGCTATTGGATGCTAATGGAAGGTGGCGGGTGGACCTCCTCCAACAACACTTCAGCGCCCCCGACGTGGAATGCATCTTGGCGATCAAGGCCAGCCCACGCAGGATGGAGGACGTCCTATCATGGGCTCCGGACGCGCGGGGCAATTTCAGTGTCCGCAGTGCATACAAGATCGCTCTCGAGGAGCGGACCAGCACCACCGCGTGCGCCACGAGCAGGGCACCGGACAGCACTCGTGCCGTCTGGAAGGCAGTGTGGGGGTGCCCTGCTCCCCCTAAGGTACGAGTTTTCGCATGGAGAGTCGCGAACTCTCTGGCAACACTTGAAAATAAACATAAACGAACATTGGAGGTGTCTAATATATGTGCTTTATGTGGTTTGGAATGCGAGGACACATACCATGCCCTATGCCGTTGCCCGTTGGCCCGACAGCTATGGAAGGTGATGGCGCGTACATGGAGTATGCCCAAGCTGGAGACCGTCGTCAACACTGGGCCGGAGTGGATCATCCACCTGCTGGACCATTGCAAGAACGAGGAGAGACTCCCTGTGGTGATGACACTTTGGCGGAGCTGGTATGTACGTAATGAAGTATACCACCACAAACCTGCACCACCACTTGAGGCTTCTACCAGATTCCTGTCCGGCTACATCAATACGCTGTTGTACATTCAGCAAAATCCATCTGATGACGTTGCCAAGGGGAAGGGAGCGATTACTTATGGTGGCCGCACGTCCGGCAAAGAACGAAATAAAATACCAAGCACTTGCTCACGTCCTGTTGAGCACTGGAGCAAGCCTCCATTTGGCTGGGTAAAACTAAACGTGGATGGTGCATGGAAGGAACAGGAGGGAACAGGAGGTGCTGGGATGATACTTCGTGATCATACAGGTGCCGTCATTTTCGCTTCTTGCCGGTTCATCCCACGTTGTACAAACGCCCTCGAGGCAGAGATGGCGGCACTCATGGAGGGAGTGACTCTGGCTATGGAGCGGAGCCCGGACAGGTTGATAGTGGAGACGGACTGCTCGACGGCGGCTCACATGGTCAGGGACACCGAAACCAACAGGGCTCCAGTGGCGGCCATGGTTGGCGACATTAAGCAGATTCTAGCTGTCCGGCCACATGAAATCGCGGTGATTAAACGAGAGCAGAATAAAGCTAGCCACGCTCTCGCACAAATGGGCCATTTATTGCCCAAAACTGCTGTTTGGCTTCATTGTGCCCCTGATGAGGTTGACATGTTATGTCAACAGGATTGTAATGACTCTGGTTAAGTAATGAAAGTTTTGTTATGCGCAAAAAAAAATATATAAGTGCAGCGATTGACTGGGCCGGCCTAACAACCTGTACAGGTACTGTAGTGCAAAAATATGCAAAAAAAATCAAGCACTCGCTAGGAATCAAACACAAGATGCCGAATTCGTGAGTCCCGCGGTGCAAACCAAGAGACCACCAAGGATTCGTCTCTACATAGCAGCGCGAAGACTTAGGGGTTGTTTGGTTCCTAGCCACACCTTGCCACACTTTGCCACACCTAACCTTAGGCAAGTTTGATCAAGTTAGGTAGGTATTTGGTTCTTGCCACACCTAAGTCAAGGATTTTTTTTATGAGCAGTGAGCCCCACATGTCATAGACACAAAAAGTGTGGCAAGATTCCCTTAGGCAAGCCAAAGTGTGACTAACAATTTGAGAAACTAAACTAAGGCAAGTGTGGCAAAAATCATGTGGCAATATATGGCAAAGATAGTCACAATCCAAACAGCCCCTTAAGATCAACAACAACAACAAACAAATCTTTCTAGAAATGAATATTTCTTGAAATGAGACCACTTTTAAAATGCATGAATGAATTTTCAAAAACCCATTTTTTAAATGTGACCATTTTTAAAATCTATGATCAAATTTAGAAAACTGAACACAAATTGAATAATTGAACGAATTTTGAAATTCTGAATACAAAATTGAAAACATGAACATTTTATGAAAACCCCCGAACAAAAATTGAAAACGGGGACATTTTTTTGAAAAACATGATGTTTTTTCCAAAAAAAAAAACAATTTTAGTGGGAGTTAATTTTTTTTTTTAAATTCAGTATTTTCTTTGAGTGAGAACATTTTTTCAAAAAAACTTTGTAAATTTGATCATTTTTTGTAAAAAGTGAACAAAACTTGAAATTCCGAAGGTTTTTTAAAAGCACGAATTGTTTTGAAATTTGATCTTTTTTGTTATTTTTGTACAAATTTCGAATATATGAACTTTTTGAAAAAGTTTTTAAAAAAGTTCCAAAGATTTTTACATAACACGCTTTTTGTCGATATTCCAAGCTTTTTTTTTGAAGAAAAAAGACTTCGAAAATTTCTGAAGTTTTTAGATGATTTAGAAATTGACAATTTTAGGACAAGAAAAGAGAGAGAGAAAGAAACAGAAAAGAGAAAAAAAATAAACGAAGCAAAAGTTAGTTCGGGAACCTGCTAGAAGGTTCCTGAAACCGGGATGAAGGGATGGGTTAAATGGGCCGGCCCAAGTGCGCTGTGGGTGTTGAGACATGTGCGTTTGGTCGACCGTTCTTGCAAAATGCCATAGATACGCACTCCCTCAAGATTCAGTCGGCCACCCCTACCATCTCAAACCCAATACGTTCTCTTTCCAAACATCTTTCATAAATAAACATACACACCAAACACCAGACTCCGTGCCATCATCGGCATTTCCTATTCGGCGCCTTAAGGGTGCATTACTGTGCATTTCGCAAACGCATGCACAGCCCCATTTGCGCTGGGCCGGCCCATTGGCCTTTTTCTGTTAAATTGCAAAAAAAAGGTGCGACCGGCCTTCATCGAACCTGCATTCTCTTCCTCAAGTATAACTCGAGGTAACCACTAGGATAACTTAGCTCTTGAAACTTCTTTCTTCCTTTTTATGATTTATTCTTTTTAAGCTCACAGAAAGCCCACGATTTTTTTCGGCCCCTTGACAGTTTCCGGTTCGCAGAAAGCCACTAGTTTTAGGACCCGTTTTTGTTTATTTTCTTTCCTTTTCCTGTTTATTTTCTTCTATATTTTCTTTTTTCCTTTTTCTTTACTCCTTTTCTTTTTTTCGAAATGCTCGATATTTTTTAAATTCGATTAACTTATTTTCAAATCAATGATATTTTTTCAAATTCGATGATTTATTTTCAAATTTTACGAGCATTTTTAAAATCGATTAACCTTTTTCAAAATAGGTTAACCTTTTTCAAATTTGATGAACCTTTTTGCAAATTCATGAAATTTTTTGAAGTTTGTGAAAAAATTGAAATCTGTAAAACTTTTTTGATTTGTTTCCTATTCTCTTAAAAAAAAGTTCATATTTTCATAAAAGCCAATGGTTGACAGGTCCGCGACTGGTCAAACACGATCCGACCTACAAAAAAGAACGTGATCGAGCGACCATGGAGAGATTGCCTTCTTCTTGGGCCGGCCCATGAGCAGGGCACATGGGCGCCAGCAAACCTGTTCGGGCGCTTAAGGCGCTGAACGAGAAGCTCCTGTCATCATCATCCTTGCAATTTTTTTTTTTGAAAAATGCCTGGCTTCAGCCAGTGGATCGCACGTGAGGATCCATCCGTCATCCATGCGATGTGTGTCTTTGTCTCCCACGTGGTCGCTGCTTGCTGCTCGCTGTAATGCGTTTCTGCAGCAAAATCTTTGTTGCAAAAAAAACTGTAACAAGACCTCTGTTGCAAAAAAAAGTTGCAACGAAATCTTTGTTGCAAAATAAATTAACTGCAACAAGACCTTCATTGCAAAAAAATTAAATTGCAACAAGACCGGTGTTGTAAAAGAAAAAACTATAACAAGACTTTTGTTGCAAAAAATCTGCAACTTGACTTATGTTGCAAAATTTTCTGCCGCATAACCTGTATTGCAGAAATTTTCTACAACACGACATGTGTTGCAATGATAGAAGATGACGCTCGGCCACTCAATCTGCCAGATCCAACGGCTCGCGAGGCGGCGGATCTTTAAAATGGTCCGCCGGCCGACGCGTAGCAGGGCCTTTTTTTAAAGTTTTTCTAAGACGTTTCATTTTTTAAAAGTATCCTTGCATTTTTTTAGGGGTAGAAAGTGTCCTTGCAAATCTTGAGTGTGTAGTTCGGACCGACGAAAAGAAATCACTGGTTTTCTTTTGGAAAGAGCCCACGCGTCTTTCGCCCCTCCCGTCCCCAACTCCAAGCCCAAACCCAAACCCGCGTTCTCTTCTCCAATACGCGGCCTCCCTCAAGATTCAAGTCAAGTAGAAAAAGGCGGCAGAGCGCGCGTGTCTTCGATCCACCCAACCCGAACCCGCCGCCGGCGCCTCCCAGATCCCCCAAACCCTATCCAGCACCCCGCCGGCCGCAGCTTCGATGACCTGGCCAAATGTACACCCAAATTTTTCTACAAATAGAGGTATATGGAAAAAAATACTACTAGCATGCATGCTTGAGAGCAGCCCACCAGTGAAAAATAGGCCAATAGCCCACTACGCAGCAGCCCAGGAGCAGCAGCAACTCATAACTTGTGCCCAGAGCCCAACGTACTCACGCACGAGACTACTACTCTATTCAGCTTCAGTCCAAAACTCCAAACTCACAGGGGACCCCTCCGGCTGCTGTCACACCGGGGAAGGTTCCTATAGTAAAGAGGAGGAGACAGGGGCATGAAGCGGAGGCGAAAGATATGGACACAACTTCTGAGGCGGGCTCCCTCATGAGGTCCCATGAATAAATGAGGATTATGTCATGGAACTGTCGAGGAATTGGCGATCCCTCGACAGTTCGCGAGCTCAAGGAGCTCATTGGGGAGTGTGCGCCAGAGGTGGTATGTCTGCTTGAAACTCAGCTTTGCAAGCAAAGGGTGGAGGGTCTGACTAGTTTGTTGGGTTACGATGGAGGCTATGCGGTTGGAAGTAGTGGTAGAAGCGGAGGTCTGGCTATGTTTTGGAAGAATCCAATAAGCATGCGGCTGCTGAATTTTTCTAAATATCACATTGAGATGGTCGTTTCTGAGCCGAGTAAGGAGGAATGGAGGCTTACATGCTTTTACGGTGAGGCAAACAGGAACTTGAGATGTAATACGGGATATGATGTCCTTTTTGAGGGGTGAATCCACCTTACCATGGGCCTGCATTGGCGACTTTAATGAGATTTTAAGAAAAGAAGAGCAGTTTGGTCCTAACGAACGCGATGCTGCACAAATGGCAGGGTTTAGAGAGGCAATTGATGTGTGCGGTCTATGCGATCTTGGGTATATCGGAGTGGATTGGACATGGGAGAAAAAGGTGACGGGTGGATACTTACATGAGGGTGCGGCCGGATAGGGCACTTGCTCGCTAGCTGGAGCTCCTTGTTCCCTTTCGCTTCTGTGAGACATCTTGTGGCTGCGAAATCTGATCATTCACCAATTATCCTTTTTAATGATTTGGATGCAGCAAATAGGAGGATTGCTTTGGACAGACCATTCCGCTATGAACAAATGTGGGAAACTCATGATGAATACTTCCCGATGCTTGAGCAGGTGTGGGCATCGTTAGGTAAGGCTGAGACGGTTCAAGATACCAGTTTGAAGTTACATGCCCTGGCCTCGGCTTTGGCTGCATGGGGCAAGCACACTTTTGGTCAGGTGAGGAGTGAGCTTAGAAGTTTGAAGAAAAAACTTGAGGAGCTAAGGTCTGAACCTAATAGGCAGGGGCCTTCCTATGAGGAGTTGAAGGTGCAAAACAGAATAATAGAGTTGAATTTCCGCGAAGAGATTATGTGGCGCCAACGTCACAAGATACAAAGGCTTCTTGGAGGGTGACGGCAATACAAAGTTTTTCACCAAAAGGCGTCTATGAGGAAAAGAAAAATAGAATCAGTGAGCTTCCGAGGGAGGATGGCACTTTATGCAGAGATGAAAAGGAATTGGGCAGCATGGTGTCTGAATTCTACAAGAATTTATATGCATCTGAAGGCACTGTTGGGATGGAGGAAGTGTTGTCCCACATTCCTTGTAAAGTCAGTACTGAGATGAATGACATGCTTAATGCACCATATAAAGCTAGTGAAGTAAAGGAGGCCCTATTCCAAATGTATCCAACAAAGGCACCGGGACCGGATGGTTTTCCGGCGCATTTCTTTCAGCGGAATTGGAGTGTTTGCGGTGATGAGGTTACCGAGATGGCATTGCGTGTTCTCAATGGGCTTGATTCTCCGGAGGTTATAAATAAAACGTTCATTGTTCTTATCCCTAAGGTAAAAAACCCAACCTCTTTGGTCCAATTTCGACCGATTAGTTTGTGCAACGTAATCTTCAAGATTATTTCTAAAGTTCATTCTAACCGGCTGAAGAAGATTTTACCGGAGATTATTTCCCAAGAGCAATCCGCTTTCGTTCCTGGCAGACTCATTACTGACAATGTTATAGCTGCATATGAATGCCTTCACTTCATGAAGAGATCAAGGAGTAAGAAAAATTCACATTGTGCATTGAAGCTTGACATGATGAAAGCGTATGATAGGGTTGAGTGGAACTACCTTGAAGCTGTTATGCTAAAAATTGGCTTACATCCATCTTGGGTTCGTAAAGTTATGCAATGTGTGAATACAGTTTCCTTCTCAGTTTTGCTGAATGGTGGTCGACTGGGGGAGTTTAAACCCACCAAGGGCATCCGCCAAGGTGATCCGATCTCTCCGTATCTCTTCTTGCTAGCGGCAGAAGGTTTCTCGTGTTTGTTGAACTCCAAGGGTGAGGATGAAAATGTGAGGGGGGTAGTTGTCGCTCCTACGACTCCTCCCGTCAATCATTTACTTTTTGCGGATGACAGTTTACTTATGTTCAAAGCAAATGATATCGCTGCTACTATCATCCGAGATACAGTGCAGCAGTACTGTGATGCTTCAGGCCAAAGAGTTAATTTAACCAAGTCTTCTATCTTTTTTGGGAAGGGTTGCCCGGAGGCTACAAGGAATTCTATTAAATCCATTCTTACTGTTCCGAATGAGTCTTTAAATGAACGGTACCTTGGCTTACCGTCAGATGTGGGAAGGAGCAAGAATGGATCATTTAAAGTACATAAAAGACAGAATGTGGGCAAAAGTTCAGGGCTGGATTGAGAAGTGTATGGCTTCATCTGGGAAGGAAATTCTAATAAAAGCTATCGCTCAGGCGATCCCCACTTACTCCATGTCATGCTTCTTGCTACCCCGGGGCCTTTGCAATCAGGTGAATACTATGTTGAGGAAATTCTTTTGGGGGAGTAAAGATGGAAATAGAAAAACAGCCTAGGTCTCTTGGGAGGATCTCACTATGCCCAAGTACATGGGTGGTCTGGGATTTCGGGACACTGAGCTCTTTAACCTCGCAATGTTGGCAAAACAAGGATGGAGAATACTCCAGGAACCTAGTTCGTTGAGTGCTAGAATTTTGAAGGCAAAGTATTTCCCATCTTCTGACTTGTTGCAAGCAGAAATTGGATCACAACCGTCACAAGTATGGAGAGCTGTTTATGCGGGCTTGGAAGTTTTGAAACAAGGGCTCATACGACGGATCGGTGATGGTGGATCAACGCACGTGTGGAACCAAAACTGGATTCCAAGGAACAATATGCTGCGGGCTTTGCACCCAATCTCCGATGTTCCTCCGGTTTTGGTTGCAGAACTAATTGATGTACCCTCAAGAAAGTGGGATCGGGCTGCTGTTAACCAGCACATGAATGCCATTGATGCTAAAGCTGTGTTAAATATTCCGCTGAGCACTTCTGCTTCAGAGGATTGGTGGGCGTGGCACTATGAGCGTTCAGGTATTTTCTCGGTACGATATGCGTACCACCTGCTGGTCGATACGAAGAGGCGAAGGGAGGATTGGCTATACCACCATGGAAGTATGTCAGATATGGCATCAAAACAGAAACAATGGCAGAATCTATGGAAAGCAAATGTCCCAGGGAAGATAAAAATTTTGCTTGGAGATTAGCTCGGAACTCTGTCCCGACTGGTGCAGTATTAAAACAGAGGCATATAGCTGATTCGGAGACCTGTTTTCTTTGCAATGCCGAAGTGGACAGCTGGCGCCATGCACTAATTGAATGCCGCATGTCAAAATGTGTCTGGGCACTAGTTGATGAGGACATAGTTGAGCATATGATTGCATGCCAATTCGATGATGCAAGGCTGTGGCTTACGGAGATGCATGAATCAATGAGTGAACAAGTTTTTGCGAAGATTCTTGTGACACTCTGAGCAATTTGGTGGGCAAGGAGACAGGCAAAGCATGAAGAAATATATCAGTGTCCCCTGTCTACTTTTTCTTTCATTCAAAGATTTTTGGATGATCTTCAGTTAATGCCCGCAAAGGAGAAGAAAAAGCTCGCTGGAGTTCAGAGAGGAGTCACGAAACGATGGTTGAAAAGTGGTCCTGGTGTAGCAAAGATTAATGTCGATGCTTCAATCTCCAGGAATAATGCAAGAGGTGCAAGTGCAGCCATCTGTCGTGATGACAAAGGTGTTTACCTGGGAGCTTCAGTGACTGTCTTTGATGGACTAGTCGATCCTGAATGTTTAGAAGCCCATGCTTGCTGTGAGGCATTCGCCCTAGCAACAGACCTGCAGTTGAGAAGGGTGAAAGTTGCAACTGACTGCTTAGCCACTGTCAATCATTTATATGGTAACTTCATGGGCTCCTCGGCGACTATTATCAGGGATATAAAACTGAGAATGAGGCAAGTCGATGAATCTGAAGTGCTGCATGAAGCTAGAGAATGCAATTTTGAAGCTCATGCTTTGGCTAAGGCTTCGGCCTCTCTTGCCGCGGGACGGCACCTTTGGTTATCCACTTTTCCTACTGTTTTATTTGTACCAAACATCATTGAGGTTTAAATAAAGTGTGGTGACCCTCAAAAAAAAAAGGAGAGGCAAAAAATCGCCCCTGAGGAAGCGCACGGCTTAAACCAGCGCCTTTGAGGCGTGATGCCCTCCAATGCAAGGCGCCCACGGTTAGTCAAAAAGTCAACACGGGCGCAAAAACGACTCAAATTTAACGCAAACATCGGCGAAGTTCGTTCAAACTTAAACATATTTTACAAAAAGAAAAAAAACTACCGCTGGCTACCCGCTGCCTCTCGCCGCTGCTTCACGCCGTTCTACATGCCGAGGAGGCTGTAGAACCGCGTAGTCACCGCCGTCGTCGTCATCGTCGTAAATCGTCGCCGCCCGCTTCCTTACGCCTCCGCCCGTCCCTGCTGCATCCCTCCCGGTTGGCGTGGCGGGTTGGGCCGGTCCGGGCGTCGTCGTCGCTCGTCGTCGATGTCGAGACCACGACGCTGCGTGCTCGTCCTCGCGCCCACGCTTGCGGCGGCGATCTCCTCGAGGCCGGCGCTGCGACCATCTCGTCATGAGGTAGTCGTCCCGCGCCACCGTATGGCGTCCTCGTCGGAGAAGCCGCGCCGGGCTATCTCTCGTACTCATGGGAAGCCGGGCTCCGGCTTGGGCTCGGCGAGGACGGCGGCGGTGGTACGGAGAGGCGTTACGCCGATGCGCGACGCCGGAGCTGCGGGTGCGGCCGACCAGCGTGCCCTAGGGCTCCGGCTGACGGGCGGAGGCAGGGCGAAGCCGCCGACGAGGAGGAGGACCCCGTCCCCATGCGCGCCGGTCTCAGGAGCTTCTGCCGGCGTGAGAAGGAAGGGGAGCGGTACCGAGGCGCGGCGTGTTGCCGCCCTCGATGTACTCGAGGACGGCTCCAACGTGCGCCGGCACGCCCCACCACCGACGCCGCCGGGCGGCGTTGAGCTCGCCGGAGGGCACGACGCCGTTGGTGGCCTCGAGCTGCCGGGTGACGGCGGCGGAAATAAGGGTCCCGAGCGGGCTGTCGAGGGGACGTGCGTGGCCCTCCTCGCTGCAGCACGCTGCAGGTTCGAGCGGATGCGTCACGATCTCCGCCGCCGCGCCAGCCGGTGGGTACCGGGCACCGCACGCCGCCGCGCTGATCCTCCACGCCGGGCACCCGCATGTCCCGCGGGACCAAGTACTCGGCCTCGTAAAGGAGGCGAGCCTCGTCTTCATGAAGATGGCGGCGGCCGGAAGCCGTTCGCCGCCAAGCGTCAGCGTGGAAGCGCCGGCCATGGGTGTGAACTGAGACGGCGAAAGAGAGGAGAGGAGAGGAGGAACGACGACGGCGGAGAGTGTGAGTCGCCCGAAAGCGCCGGGCGCGCGTCATATAGGCCGAGGCGCGCGTACACCGTGTGTACGCGGCGTGGCGAGGGAGGGCGAGGGACGCGTCGTCCGGTCTTCATCAACTGCGCCGTGAGGCATCAATGGTGCAGGCTGACCGGCGCAGCCGCGGCAGCTTTGGCATTGATTCGCCCTTGAAACGAGGCGATGAGGACGTCGAAGGGCCGAGAAGAGAGCCGTGTCGCTGACGCCGGGCGGGCCAAGCTTTTCGCGCCAAAACAGTTCGCCCGGCGCCTGGCGCCAACAAGGCCGGGTTCGGGCTGGGTCCGCCGGCGCTTTTTTTGGCCCAACCCGACTAAAATCGGGCTCTGAGGCGCACCAGGCCGCCGCGCCGCGCGAAAAAAACGCCTGGGGAGGCCTTCCTGAGGGCGCGGCTGGAGATGCCCTAAGGGTCAGGCTGTGGGGATGACCGGCGCGACGGCCACCGCCGAGGTCATTGACATCGGGTAGGGGATCACAGGGCACGTCCCGGTCTTATTTCAGCTGCCAACAATTTCAATCTACAACCCTAAGGTGAATCTCCTCCAAACTTCCAATCTGAAATTACATTCCTTGACATGTACATGTGTAGTTTTTGTTTGGATTTACTGAGATAGCGCCACTGCTGCTGTGACTGATTTCATTAGTAAAAAAGAACAAATGAATTTTTTTTAATACTAGCGGTAGGCTGGAACGGCAAACAAAATCGATGTTAGGGTAGAAAAAAAATTTGAACACCCAAACTTGAATTCCTGGATCCGCCACTGTCCTGGGTGACTTCGTGATGCCTGTCCCTGAATCAGATGTCAATTGCAGCTTCTCCATGGCCAATCAGAATTCTGATCAAGTCTTTCCGGGTGACTTGTTGATGCCTGTCGTCCCTGAATCAGAGGTCAATTACAGCTCCTCCATGTCCGACCATGCTGGTTCCATGGTGAGAAAATACGACACCGTCCTCCATGGTGGTTCAGTCACACCCATTTTTGACAATTCTGATCAATTTGACTTGTCGGTGCCCATCATCGAACCACTGCCCACTGACTTGCAGAGCCAGACAGCAATGCTAAATTTCAGCTTCCTGTCGTGTGCCCCGTATGCTGGAATTTGTGATTCTTGGACAGGAGGCAACACCACGGACAATGAAGCGGCCTCAGTCAGCTGGTATGACTCCGCTCCAAGCTCACCGACAATCCAAACCGAGTGGATGATGCAATCACCATTTGCCACCCCATATCTTTTCTGAAGCTAACCAGCTTCGTATTGTGTGTGTGTTTTCGCTACCCCATGGATAGGATACATCCGATCGCCATTTACCCCAAGGATAGGATACATGTTTTTGTAGCTTGTACCAAGGTTCAAGACCTTGTTGAGTTGGCTGATGGTCGATGTAGTTTTGACTTATAATGATCTGGTTATGTATGTTACTATACATTGGGGAGGTGTATTGTCATCTTTAACTGAATTTAGATGTCTGTTCAATCTGAATTTAGATGTTTTATTATTCAGCATGTGCTTGCTTGTGATTTCCTGTGTTGTATGCTGTAATTATTCCCCTTTAGCTGCTGTCTTTGATCCTACAGCCGGCTCATGCACTTGGGATCCTTTACTGTCTGACAATTAATGAGTGTAGTATGTATTTGGATCTTAATTAGAATGCAATACTTTTCTAACAGCTGGGGGAGAAATTAATGATACTGAACTCATGGAACAGAAAAACAATGAAAATTTTACTACTTACAGTGTAAAAGTTTTCTGGCTAACTCTTTCAGGTCACCTAACACTTGAGATCGGGATTCCTTGTTCTATAATTCTCGAACCATATATGACCATGGAATATTGGAGACCCAAATTATTGGTGTTAGAAATAGTTTCTCTCTGCATTACTCACACATCATTGCCATCTCATTTAGGTGGATTTTTGTGGTGGGCCTATGTGCTGGAGCATGTTAAACATCACATATGCGGGTATATGGTTGAGATATAGAGATATGGCTAGGAGGTAGTTTGTATGAGATATTCTTGTAACCATCTCCTCCTTTTCTTCTCTCTCAAGTTGTATCTTGATTCTCCCTTATCTCTTCTTGTAACCGCACCATGTAAAGCCATCTAGGGTTTTGGCTCCCTCCTATATAACATGAACACGTTGCCCCCAACAGGGTATGACGTTTTACCGCTCGCACATGGTAATCAGAGCCCCTCTTCTTCAACTCATCTAGCTACAAAACCATCTGTGCCAAAGCCATCATGTCTTCCTCCTCCGGCGCTTCCCTCCCGGCCAGTCTCAATGGCCAGGTCACCGAGAAGCTATCCCGCACGAACTACGTGATGTGGCGCACGCAGATCATCCCCCAACTGCGTGGCGCCGGGGTCTTCGGCTACGTCGACGGCACCCAGCCGGAGCCGGCAAAGCTGCTAGTCACCACCGACAAGGAAGGCAAGCAGACTTCAACGCCCAACCCTCTCCACCCAATGCAGGTCCGGGAGGACAAGCAGGTCCTTGGCTACCTGCTGGGCAACCTCACAAAGGAGGTGCTCCTCACGGTGACCACGGTCACCACCGCGGGCGCGCTCTGGATGACGCTCGCCGGCATGTACTCGTCGCAATCGGTGAGTCGTATCAACAACATTCGCACTTCTCTCATCAATGCGCAGAAGGGCAACCTCTCCGTCGCCTCCTACTTCGCCACTATGCGCGTTTCACGCCGACGAAAGGCCGCAGCGGGCAAGGCGATCCTCGACGATGAGCTCATCTCCTACATCATCCACGGGCTCGGCGTCGACTACCAGCCTCGATCTCTCGCTCGACGGGCCCGCATGACCCCTGTCACCATCGACGAGCTGTTCGCTATGCTCTCCAACTTTGATCAGAGGATGGTGCACTTCCACGGGTCCAGCGGCGGCGGCTTCAAGTCCTCCGCGAACTCGGCCTCTCGCGGTCGTGGCGGCTCCTCTCGGCGCGGCGGCTTCTCCCGTGGCAGGGGGAGGTCCAGTGGAGGCGGAAACGGCGGCGGCTCCAACTCCCGCAATGGCAGCGGGCGTGCTCCCTCCAACAACCGAACTCGCCGCGGTGGCGGCAATCCTCGTGCACGCCCTGATGCTCCTCGCTGGCAGATATGTGGCAAGTTGGGGCACATAGCAAAAGATTGCTGGTACCGCTATGAAGAGGATGACGACTCATCTCAAGATGATGACAAGGTGGCGGCGGCTGCAGATGGCTCCTACGGCATCGACACCAACTGGTATGTCGACAGCGGCGCCACCAACCACATCACCAACGAGCTCGAGAAGGTGACCATGAAGGAGAAATACCGCGGCAAGGACCAAATCCACACAGCTAGTGGTGAAGGTATGGAGATTCGTCACATTGGTCATTCAAGTTTAGTACCCCTTCTCGTAAAATCCATCTTAGGAAAATTTTGCATGTACCCAACGCCCGACAAGAGTCTCCTTTCTGTCCATAGAATTGCCCTTGATAATCATGTTTTCCTTGAATTTCACCCTTATTTATTTTTGATCAAGGATCAGGCGACGAAGAGCATTCTCTATCGAGGTAGATGTGTTCGTGGACTCTATCCGTTGATTCCGGAGCTTAGGAGACCGAATAAACAAGCTTGTGGTGCTATCAAGCTTTCATCCACACGATGGCATGATCGTCTAGGACATGCTTCTTTTTCTTTAGTTGAAAATTTGCTTAGAAAGAATAAGCTCCAGTTTGTTGGTGAGCGCAATATTGAAACTATTTGTGATTCTTGTTAACGAGTTAAAAGTCATCAGCTACCTTATCCTATTTCTACGAGTGTTTCTACCAAACCATTGCAATTAATCTTTTCAGATGTTGGGTCCTGCCCCCAACTCAGTTGGTAGACATACGTACTATGTGAGCTTCATTGATGATTATAGTAAATTCTCTTGGATTTATCTTCTCAAGAAACGATCTGATGTTTTTCAAGTTTTTAAAAACTTTCAAGTACTCGTTGAACGCCAGTTTGACTGCAAGATACTTGCTGTCCAATCAGACTGGGGCGGAGAATATGAGAAATTAAATTCCTTCTTTCAAACTCTCGGCATCTCTCACCATGTGTCATGCCCTCACGCTCACCAACAAAACGGTTCTGCCGAACGCAAGCACCGGCACATTGTTGAGGTCGGTTTAGCTCTTTTAGCTGGCGCCTCCATGCCTCTCAAATTCTGGGATGAAGCTTTTCTCACAGCCGTTCACATCATTAACATGCTTCCTAGTCGTGTTATCAATAACGAAACTTTGGTAGAACGGCTACTCCACACCAAACCTGACTACACGACTCTTCGTGTTTTTGGGTGTGCATGTTGGCCAAATCTTCGTCCATATAATCAACGCAAACTTATGTTTCGCTCAAAACAATGTGTTTTTCTTGGGTATAGCGCCCAACACAAAGGTGTAAAATGCCTAGATGTGTCCACCGGGCGTGTTTATATATCACGTGATGTTGTCTTTGACGAAACAAAGTTTCCCTTTGCTGATCTTCATCCCAATGCCGGTGCATAGCTTCGCAAAGAAATCCTTCTCCTGCCATCTCATCTTCTCGGCCTTGATTAAGGGGGGGTGTTAAACATCACATATGCGGTATATGGTTGAGATATAGAGATATGGCTAGGAGGTAGTTTGTATGAGATATTCTTGTAACCATCTCCTCCTTTTCTTCTCTCTCAAGTTGTATCTTGATTCTCCCTTATCTCTTCTTGTAACCGCACCATGTAAAGCCATCTAGGGTTTTGGCTCCCTCCTATATAACATGAACACGTCGCCCCCAACAGGGTAAGACGTTTTACCGCTCGCACAGAGCACTCTTACAGTTTCTGCATTTTCTGGTAGGATCTTTGATCAGATATTAGCGTGCTTCCTTCTGCTTCTAACTATTAAAATAGCTTTCAATGCTTGTTTGCTCCTTGAACAGGCAAAGGTGCTTACTGTAATGGGCAAAAGATTCATTTCAACAGACAAGGTAGCTTATTTTTCTCGTATACAACTGTACAAGAACCTATGTGCCCACCTGTGTGTGCCTGCCATGAAAATCTTCCAGTGACCATAGACCCAATGTACCTGTTCATTCAAGTATTTCAGGATGCATTCATAATGTATGTAATACAGATAGTTCATGCAGCAGATATGAGCCAATATAAATTTGTTCAAGGAATTTACCAACGTTACTAGGGTAAGTGAATCTTCCTGTGATTAAAACGGTATCACTGTGTGTTCGGTAACAAGACCAAACACCATGAACATGCTTTTCTCCTTTATGTTCTTTCCTTTATCCTTCTTTGATATGTACTTTCTTTCAGGGAGTACGAAGGCTAGGCTCTGCTGCTGTTGATCTGTCCCATGTTGGTCTAGGCATTACAGAAGCCTATTGGGAATAACAGCTTAAGCGATGTAACAATCTCTTCTGGTAACTCGGTTTGGATATGTCCCATGATCCTTTTTGCCCCATGAAATTAGATTTGTGAAATAATTATCAGTTTGGTTGAAAGTGGGACTGGCTTATTTGCTTATATTCAAACCTTACCGCATTTTTATCCGGGTAATGTTCATGTTTATGATAGTTCTTATATTTCTGGATTCTCATAATTTGGTTTGAAAATTCTAGAGGTAATCTTAAAGGTTTCATTGAGCTAATTTCTGAAAGCAATTGATTCCGTTTTCTGTAATCAGATGCAGAATTTGCGTAGTAAAAGCCTAAAAGGTATCAAAGTGATGCAAATATTCTGAAATGTATTTATCTAGCATAGTTTTATAAATTTCTGACAGGCGCCGCAGGTTAGTATGCTGAAAATGCCTTCTCATGTTTTGCTAAAACTGTTACACTGGAGCCGCTCGCCCGCAAGGGAAGATAGGGACTGAAATTGTACCATGCTTGGGCTCAACCCCACCAGCTTCAGACCAAATGGCTGCACCACTGTAGCGATGCTCAAGTTGGTTATGTTGGACAGCCAGAAACTTCTGTAATATCTCTATTAGCTTTTTTTTAACACCTCTAGCTGAATGTTTTGTCGATTTGGTTTGAACTATGATTGTTTGCTTAATCTTTCCAGTGAGACCATTGGGGAGCGATGAGAATGTACCGACAGTATCATAGCTTGCACTACTAGTAAACTATGCTTGTTCTGCCATATATTTCCTTTCTCTGTTATTATTTTTGTTTGGTTGACAAACAGCGTGTAGTGTTCCTGATGTTTGCAAGTAAGCATTGTTGTGTTGGATTTCTGCATGCTTTTCAAATGGACGACAAATCAATTCATGTTGATGACATTTCACATGAATCTGTTTAATTCTTGCATTCTAAGATGGAACTGGGATACCATCCTCTGGCTAAATGCATAGCTCTCTGATCTTTGTCATGAACCGACGCTTAACGGCTTGAGGCTGAAGCAGTGGATAGTCCGAACCACTGGATGCTCTCATATGCTTGGTGCAGAGGTACCCATTTGCACAATATCTGGAAAGTCACAGGAGTTAGAGACAAGCGTATGGCCCAAATAACTATAAGCTGTTCCGAATCCAAAATGTAGCTTAATTTCACAGTCCCCTATTTTCGCTTCCCGAGCTTATCTCTTCCGCATACATACAGCTTCTCACTCTGTCGTCCACGGAAGATTTTTTTTCTTGCAGTCATCTTATTCTGAGTTGGTGCCTCCAGAACTTTACAAGCAAACAAACTTTACATGTGCGTGCCACCTTTTTAGAAAAATTCCTAGTATCACTGAACTTGCCTTGGCATAATTGTCCTGTCATGTTGACAGGAAAACTGAATGTGCATGTCATTTCTTATATAATAAATATATATACATATTACGAAATGTACCTTGCTGAAATTGATCTCTCATATACTGCTTCATTATTTGATACAAAGTCGAATATGTAGATAGCCATTCGCTATATCCAATACAAGATGTTGCTACTTACACAAAGAAACAAAGTGGCACGTGACATTTATTTAAATCGTTACAAATTCATATCCAATACAAGATGTTGCCCACACATGTGTGGATCATTGTGCTAGTAGTAGTACAATGTATTGTGAAAAAGAAAACTCTTGAACAAATATATGGATCAGTCAAGGCCGAGCCCTCCTGGAATCGATGGATCCGTCGATCTAGTCCTTCCTCGACCGATGGGAGTTACTCATCTCCCATCGTGAGTTGAAATCCAATGTTTAAGTGCTTGAAATCCAATGTTTACAAGCTAGCGCTGTGGGGTACTACTGTACTGAGTTAAAGACGACGACAACAGCAACAAGATTAAAGTAAAACTAGGAGGATCAGAACTTACATCGCGTATATAATCGGCTGGACAAGGGACGGATCGATGTCAGGCGATCGATGGTTCACCGGCTGTTGCTAGCAGGAGAGGAGAGAGTTGCATCGGGGAGAATAATTAGTCCTCAACTACCGGATGACTATGCAACGGGCTCGATGTATTCATATGCACACCCACTAGTCAAGTAAATAATCCAACGTACGTCAACAAAGATAATGAGAAGACCCGGCCGAGCAACTCGGCATGATCCAGTCTTTCCTAATAATCAAGTCCTGGGAGCTCGATAGCCTCAAAGTACACTCAACCACATCCTTTTTCTTTCTGGGCTGCCAAAAGCTGTCACATGGATCGAAAAATTTCCATGTTACTTGAGCATCTCTCACGTGGCCATGAATATAATACAGTAGGTTTTTGTTTTACCCAGTTGATAGAGAGCATCTCTCATGTTCTACTGTGATCCAAATAACTATTTTAATCCTGGGATTAGAATTATATATATATATATATATATATATATATATATATATATAGACACACACAACTAATATATTCATATTGATCATCTTCTTTACAGAGGTCGAAGATACGGGATGAACTCCTACCAACGGATCGCATAAAAGCAATTCAAGTGGAAATGACGGGATTTTTTTCTTGACCAGATTATAGATCCCGAAGAAGAATACTGTTTCACCAAATGCTTGCATGTAATGATCTGCAAGCTGTAGGAGAAATCGTATATACCAAATTATATATGTGTGTATATATATATGATCGGTTCTACAAGAAATTATATATATATATATATATATATATATATATATATATATATATATATATGCATAATGTGTACAGTATGTAGTAGCGTAAAATATGTTTAAAATAAAAAATAATTAAATGGAAAACTCAAAATTAAAAGGAAATATAAACCATAAACCATAAACCCCTAAACCTTTTTGTCCCAGTTGGTGTCACCAACTGAGACTAAAGGACCCCCAGCCCCCGGCGCGGGCTCGTGTCACATGGTGGGCCTTTGGTCCCGGGTCGTGATGAATCATCTCACTCTTTAGTTAGGTTGGCGAACCCGGCAAAGCTTCTGAAAGGTCTTATAGACCCGATTCTGCACTAGTGATAGTATATACATTATTTATTTTTATTTATTCCTTTAAAAATATTTCTTTTTATTTTTTGCCCTGGACAGTATATACATTATTTGATAGCTGGTTTGGGTTGTCTGCCTTACAGCTTGAGCAAACTAGCCACGGTAAAAAAGACTCTAAAAAAGCTACTGCACAGACCGCGCCCCAATGTTAGTTTCAAAGTTTTTTTTGCGAGGAAGATATGCTTCTTGATGATACATGGAAATGTGTTTCCTATTTTTTCTTTCTTATGGGTGCGCTTGTGACTGCTTTTCTTTTAAAAAATAATATCCTTCTAATCTTTCCTATTGTGTGTTCTTCTATGAAAATTTCCTCTCTAATCCTCGAATCGTGGAAATATGCTTCCTAATCTTTGAATCATGGAAATATGCTTCCTAATCTGTGAATCATTGATCTCATGCTGATGCATGAAAATCATGGGTTGTTTTCCGAATTTATTTCTTCATGAGATGTTGAGGGAAAAAATGGCCATATTTTTTTCTTGATTTATTTTGTTCATAATCAAGGTGAAAAACGTAAATATTAAAATTTCCTTTTCTTAATGATCAAGGTAAAAGCATAAACTCCGAGATAAGAAATGCTAACATGGTCATGTTTTTCGTAACAAAAATATGGTTTATGTGAGAAACAAGAAGAGCGAACGAAAAATTGCATAATAAGGACTCACTAAAATAGAAGACTAAGGTCAAGAGGAAAGCCAACAATGCTGCTCTCCGATCTGGCTCTGCGTCTATCAAGGGTGAGCGTGGGCACTAGGGCCGCGCTGCACCTCTCGTCGGACGTGGCCAGGTGCACAACCTTGTCGTTGTACATGCCTACTGTGAAGTGTGAACTCCTTGGCCAACCAAGTCCTGGATGCTTTCATCGGTAGAAACTTGGTAGGGGAAAGTTAGTAAAAAACCGATCATGTTAGGGTTTCACGCCCTAGGCGATCAGGTGGCGATAAATCACGCCGCCATCACGCTGCGGGCACCGCTCGATGGCGTGTGGCCCTGCCTCCGATGTCTACCTTTCTGGCAGGGGCGTCGGACTCGTCGCTGACCCGTCCGCGACACCGTTCACAGCACACTTCGCTGAGCGTTCCGCCATGTCGAATCTGAAGACCGAAGCCATGAGGAGTAAGGGTGAGCCGAGCGTCCGGCTGGGTTAGGGTTCCCCTGACCCCTTGTGCAAGGAACTGACATCCCTGCCTCTGGAAAGCAGCCTAGCGAGAAACCGTAGAATCGCGAGGAACCGAGTAAACCACCGGATCGTCTTCTACGAGGGTGAGCCGCCCGCCGTGCAAGATCCGCTCGTCCAGCGATGTCGACGGCTACGCAGCTCGCGGAACCAAGCCCTGTGTCCGGCGTGAACCCGGTGGTCGGTGGGGGCGATCATGGGGCTCCCTCTGTGGATGCTGCCCGCCCAAGGCTTCCGTCAGAAACTAAAGGCGCCTGTGGACGCGGAACCCAGTATCTGGTCGCTCGCTGGTTGGGGACAGATGAAAAACATGGCTGCGGTGAGAGAGCCGGGTACCAAGTCCAGAGGTGGAGACGCTGCGAGCAGATCATGCGCCAGATGTCCGGCGGTGCGGCCGCAGCGATCGAGAAGGAAACAAGAGCTGCAGCTACACACAGCCACACTTCCAGCAAGAATGTACAGCAACGGGGTCATTCACTACCCAGAAGGTCGGACATCATACCGGCCATGCAAAATTTATCACATGAAGTTAGGATGGCAGAAGCTGAGCTATCGGATGACCCATCTACTTTGGGGAAGTGCAGTGTTGGTGATAACCATGTGATCGGCTCGGTGGAGGTGGATGGCAACCAGGCGATGGTGGTGTACTGTAATACAGCAACCTCGGATGTTCCTCTGTTTATAGGCACACCAAAAAAACGCAGGATGGAAGGAGGCCAGATGGAGCAGCAGACAGCGGGAGGAGGGACTACTGCTGACCAGGAGATGCAGGAGGAAACCAACACTCAGGAGGCAGCCGGCCCAGGGGCCGCCGGCGAACAGACGGGGCCGATGGAGCCCCGTCTGGAGCAATGAATATTCTAAGTTGGAACTGCCGGGGTGGGGGGAACCCCCGGACAGTTCGTGACCTCGTGAGCCTTGTGCAGGTTCACTCCCCTAGTATCGTCTTTCTTTGTGAGACTAGGCAATCAAAAAATAAAATGAAGAGATATCGTGCTCGGTTAGGTTTAAGTGGTTTTGATGCTTCTGATAGTGTTGGTCTTAGTGGTGGCCTTGCCTTGTATTGGCATGAGTCTCTGAATCTTGATGTAAAAGCTATAAATGAAAGATACATTGATGTGTACGTGACTGCTGTGGCGGGTGAGCCATCTTGGAGGCTTACTTGTGTCTACGGCGAGCCACGGACGGAGGACCGTCATCACATGTGGTCCCTCCTCCGTGATCTTCACCAACAGGCCGACATGTCGTGGGCTGTGGTTGGCGACTTCAATGAAGCGATGTGGAGCTTTGAACATTTCTCTGAAACGCCACGGTCGGCAGGTCAAATGATTGACTTTCGTGATGTGCTTGAGGTTTGTGGTTTGGGTGACCTTGGTTTTGCAGGCCTACTGTATACTTATGATAATCGACGTGCTGGCCGGGCAAACGTTAAAGTCCGACTTGATCGTGCTGTTGCTAACAACTCTTGGCGGGATATGTTCTCGGAGGCTAAGGTGGAGCACCTTGTAGCGTCGAGCTCGGATCACCTGGCCATTACGCTACACGGTGTGTGAGGAGGAGATCTCACCATCGGCGGCGCGTAAGATGTCGTCGATCTGAGGTGATGTGGGAGAGAGACCCGACTCTCCCAGAGGTAATCATGAACACTTGGACTGAAATGGGTTCGATGATAAATCTGGGTGATATTGCCTCCGGGCTAGGTAATATGATGAAAATACTACAGGATTGGAGCCGCAAAAAATTTGGTAATGTTATAAAAGAAATTAACAAGTCCCGCTCTCGCCTGGAAGAGCTTATGTCTATGAATGCAGATAGAAAGGAGATCGTAGAGGCCAGCGACAGGATGAATGAACTCCTATCTGAGAGGAGATGCTTTGGATCACAGAGATCCGGGTTGCGTGGTTGCGGAGGGAGACCGCAACACGCGTTTCTTTCATCGGAAAGCGGTTTGGCGTCGCGGCGCGAAAAATCGCATCAAGTCACTTGTTGGCCGATGCGAGAGTGGTGCATAAGGATCATGAGTCCATGGCTGCGATGGCAACGTCCTATTTTTCTAATCTGTTTTCTACTGACGCCTCCTTATGTGCGGATCCTGTGATTAACTTAATTAATTCCCGTGTTACTGATGTCATGAATGACGGACTGTGTGCAGATTTTACGGACAAGGAAATTGCTGATGCACTGTTTCAAATCGGTCCTCTCAAAGCACCAGGGCCTGATGGATTCCCTGCTCGCTTCTTTCAGAGGACCTGGGGTGTTATGAAAGAGCAGGTTATCGCTGGGGTGAAGGAATTCTTTCGGATCGATCATGCTGAAGGGGTGAATGACACCTCCATCGTTCTCATCCCAAAGGTAGATAACCCAGAGCGTCTCACGGAGTTCCGGCCTATCAGTTTATGCAACGTCATCTACAAGGTAGTGGTGAAGTGTTTGGTTAACCGGTTGCGTCCCATATTGGATGACATTATCTCACCCGCACAGAGTGCCTTTGTCCCTGGTCGGATGATTACTGATAATGCGTTACTTGCTTTTGAGTGCATTCACTATATTCAACAGGAAAAAGACCGAACAAAAGTTTTGTGCATATAAATTGGATCTATCTAAAGCTTATGACAGGGTTGATTGGATCTTCTTGGAGCGAATGATGCAAAAGATGGGTTTTGCTCGCCGTTGGGTGAACTGGATTATGACGTGCGTCACCTCGGTGAGATATACAGTTAAATTTAATGGGACCCTCTTGGATTCGTTTGCACCGACGTGCGGGCTTCGGCAAGGTGATCCTCTCTCCCCATTTTTGTTCCTATTTGTGGCTGATGGTCTCGGCTTTGTTGAAGGATGGAGAAGAAAAGGGTGATTATACTCCCCTGAAGGTTTGCCGTAGAGCGCCGGGTGTGTCTCATTTGCTGTTCGCAGACGACACCATGTTGTTTTTTAAAGCAGAAGAAGAACAAGCTAAGAAGGTACATGATGTGCTACTCACGTATGAGAGAGCGACAGGCCAATGCATCAATCCGGCCAAGTGTAGTGCACTATTTGGAAGTTCCTGTACCGTTGACAGCCAGGAAAAGGTGCCTACTATTTTGCATGTTGACTTGGTCACTTTTGAAGAGAAATACTTGGGTCTACCTACACCGGATGGGCGTATGAACAGAGGTAAATTTCAGAACTTGCAATCAAGACTTCTGAAAAGGATTATCGCTTGGGGTGACACCCTTTCACTTGCTGGCAAGGAAACCATGATCAAAGCTGTGGCGCAGGCCATCCCTACTTATGTTATGGGTGTGTTCAAGCTACCGATGTCATTTTGTGATGATTTGAACAGGATGGTAAGGAACTTTTGGTGGGGTTCAGCGGAAGGCAAAAGGAAAACTCATTGGATGGCGTGGCCGCAAATTCAGGCTCATAAAATGAAGGGTGGGCTTGGGTTCAGAGACTTCCGTCTCTTTAACCAAGCCCTTCTCGGAAGGCGAGCATGGAGACTTTAATTAACCCAAACAGTCTATGTGCGCAGGTACTAAAAGCCCGATACTATCCGGAGGGGCGTCTCGAGGACACAGTATTCTCGGGGAATGCCTCTCCTACATGGCAGGCTATCCAGTATGGCCTCGAGCTCTTGAAAAAGGGCTTGGTGTGGCGCGTCGGCAACGGATAAAGCATCCGTATTTGGAGGGATCGCTGGCTGCCCATGGAGCCGATGGGGCGGCCTATCACGCAACAGGGCACCTGCAGATTACGGCGGGTGGCGGATCTCCTTGATGACTCCGGCACTTGGCGCCTCGACGTTCTACGGCGGTACTTTCTTCCGGTGGACATAAGCACCATCACGAGCATCCGCACTTCGTCGCGTATCACCGAGGACATCATTGCTTGGGCGCCTGAGAGGAACGGTATCTTCATCGTCCGCTCCGCCTACCGCCTTGCCATGGACGAGCGCGAGCGTCCATCGGCGGCAACCACGCAGCAGGCGAAACCTTTGGATGGTCGTCGCGCCATCTGGAAGACCATATGGGGGTGCCCTGCTCCCCCAAAGGTACGCGTCTTCGCCTGGAGGATTGTTACCAACTCGCTCGCAACATGGGCTAATAAATTCTCTCGTCATCTTAAGCTTACTGATGTTTGTCCCATTTGTGGTGTGGAACGAGAGGATACCTTCCATGCTATGTGTAGATGCCCCCTCGCGAAGAACCTGTGGCGTGCAATGGCGAAGGATTGGCCTATCCCTGATGTGGATTTTGTCCGCAATAATGGCCCTGAATGGTTGTTCTCGCTGCTCGAGCCACTTGCAGATACGCCACGGCTGGTGGTGTTGATGACCATGTGGCGTATTTGGCACGTCCGTAACGAGATAACTCACCAGAAGAATCCGCCCCCTACAGAGGCCTCCTGCAGATTTCTCCATGGCTATCTTTGCTGACCAACACACTTTGCATCAGTCGTTTCTCAAGCAGCTGGCTGAAATCTTCCGGGACTGGGATAGACGAAGTGTAAACCAGAATGTTCCACAAGTCCTCACGTCCCAACCATCTCGCGATTTTGCTGCTCCGATTGTCTCTGCTCTTGGTGCATAGGTGGATAAAGTTGTGCTGCCCCATGGAGCCCGACCAATAGTTTAGTGGCAGTCCTGCCTTTTTCATTGCATAATAGAAGAGACGGCGGGGCAAGCTAACCACCAAATTGAGAGGGCGAAAAAATATCGACCTAAGATGTGGAATTAAACCAAATATATCAGTTCTCGTTCTGAACATGTACTCTGCTGCCCAGCTGGAGAATATGGCTCGCAGCAATGATGTGATTTCCAGGACGACAGCGCCAGCCAGCAAAACATAGGTGGCAGCAACATCTACCCTGCTGTACTTGTCACCCTCTTCTTCACAGAATCTACGGAAAAACATGAATGCAGTCATAGCGGCCAATGGCGAGATGACATGGATGCAGAGCCCGTACCAAGTGTGCATCACCGGGGCCTTGCTGTAGAAGACGTCGTACATGATCGAGAGCTGAATATTGGCCATCTGGTATAAGACCCCCCAGTCGTGATCATCCACTCTCATTCCAAGTGCTACAAGAGGCAACGGTCCCTTCAACAAATGCATAGGGAAACATGCTAGCTGGTGAGCTGCCACCACTGAAGAATGGCCTGAAAAAAACAAACTGTAAGGTGTTCTTCTGACGTGCACCGTGCCAAAGCTCTGGTAATTCTTGCCCGATAGGTTACTGCTGCTAGCACACTTGAGCGCCCATACTCTCTCCCCGTACTTGACAACACCAACCACAAACATCAGGATGGCAGCCCGACGGAGTAAAGTCTGATGAACCACGACAAACGACTCGTAGAGGACATAGCCAGCTGCCAGCACCTGCACCGCAAAAGTCTGCAGGTGTCGCATCCACAGCCGGTTGTCCTCGATAGAGTATGCTGTGATGTTGTCCTGGCCGCCAAGGTGCAGCAGCAGGAAAGGCGCCCAGAACGCCATCAGCTGGTGCTCAGGCGAACTCTTACTGCCGATCACAGACATGTGGCCCAAAACGTATATGGCCGTTGTGTCGGCGAGCTGGTATGCCAACCAAACGATGGCTCTGAGCACGCCGGAGTCTATGAGCGGACGGATCTCCGCCGTGATGAGGAGAATCACCTGGAGCGCGAAGCTTAGCAGCACCAGTGTGTGGATCCCCCATTCTTTCCAAAACACCACTAACTCCCACACTCCTCCGGCCATTAATTACCTATCAACTGGAATAGATGCAAAAAACCAACAGCGGAGACGGTTAAGCACTTGAAATCCAATGTTTACAAGCTAGCGCTGTGGGGTACTACTGTACTGGGTTAAAGACGACCACAACAGCAACAAGATTAAGGTAAAACTAGGAGGATCAGAACTTACATCGCGTATATAATCCGCTGCGCAAGGGACGACGGATCGATGTCAGTCGATCGATGGTTCACCGGATGCTGCTAGCAGGAGAGGAGAGAGTTGCGACGCGATGTGTTCATATGCACACTAGTCAATCCAACGTCAACAAAGATAATGAGAAGACCCGGCCTGATCCAGTCTTGCCTAATATTCAACTCCAAGGAGCTCGATGGCCTCAAAATACACACAACAACCCTTTTTTTTCCTGGGGCTGCCAAAAGTTGTCACATAGATCGAAAATTTTCATGTTACTTGAGCATCTCTCACGTGCCCATGAATATAATAGTACAGTAGTTTTTTGTTTTACCCAATTGGCAGAGAGCCGGTGTCTTTTCTTTGGGAAAACTTTATTTTTACCACTGCCCACTTTGCTTATGCCACTCTAGATTAGCGATGATGGTACTTCTGAATTCTTCTCTCGACCCCCCCACCCCTACTTTACCCCCCCCCCCCCCCCAACACAGACATATAACCCTTGCAGTGGTGTTCAAATACACGCACACAGACATATACTCCTATCATGCAGATGCAGTGGTGTTCAAATACACACAGACACATACCCCTATCATGTTGATGCACTGGTGTTCAAATACAGTGCCCCACAACTTTCTATTAATTCAAACTATTTTTATCAAAAAATTACTTGAAACTATTTATTTTAATATGTTATTGGAGCCAAGAGGTCTTGCGTTTGAGACTAGCGGGCCAACACGATGTTAAAAAAATATTTTCCCTTTCCCTTACACATGACGGCTAGGGCAAAGTTCTGGCGGTGGTAGTAGTCATTCGGCGGTCTAGGATTCTCGATGCAATTTTCATTATGTTTGGCATACTTTGTACTTCAAAGGAACTCTCTTAATAGATCTATGCCTTTTCACAATTTTTTTAATATTTACGGTCTTTATCAATCCCACATCAAAGGTTTGGTGGAGTCTAGACGTTAGTGGAAGTGCTAGCAGGCTGAGCTCCCTTTATAGAGCTTAATTTCAAGTTAATTTCACCCTAAACCTTAAATCGGATATTTTACAACCTATATTTTCCAAAACCACGCAAACAATATGGCATATGGATGTATCGTGGTTCCAAAACAAATAACTAACATGGCATTAAATATAAGTGAATAAAGATTTTCATATGCATGGGTTTCATATGATAGTCATCTACACCCACCGGAGATAAACCGCTTATGTCTCTTTACCTTATTTTATCGACGTTATTGTCCCATAACCAAGCTCCAATCCTGATGGCTTCCCTAATGAGTTCTATCAGAACTTCTAGGATGTCATCAAAACTGACCAAATGGAATTGTTCGATTTTCTTCACTCCGGCCAACTTGACCTATCCCTTCATGGATCGAAGCATCCATTAACGTGAATGTAAGATAGCCCCAACTATCCGAATCAAGGGAAAAATCGTCACCGGGCCTATTGTGTTTGAGATTCTCTCAACTCTACTTCTTACCTTTGCACTTGCATGTTTTACAATCCGCTGGCTATTACTCTAGACTTGCATGTGTAGGGTGCTCTATAGATTGCTAGAAAAACTTAAATCGGCCAAGAACTTAAAATTTGGGGAAAAGAGTTCGCTCTTGAGCTTAGTACTCTATTCATCCCCTCTAACATACTTATTGATCCTATAACAGTGCTGGTGGCCAGGGGCACGGTGGTGGTGGTCGCAACTGCGTGTTCTGATATCGCCAGGGGCTGCGCGTTCGTGGTCGACGGGGGCGTGGTGGTGGTGGTCCAGCCCCTAGGCCTCACCGACCTCTCCTCGGCGTATTCCTACACACTTGTATGTTTCGGTCTTTCTGGTAGTTTTTGTTTGTACATGTGCATTTATACTCTATTTTATTGATTAGTTTAATTTGTGCGCTTTCAAAAAAAATGACCCCCACGCCCGTCCTAATTGCCATCACCAACCGTGACGTCATCTTGCCATAGCCATCGTAGATCACCCCATCCCTATCCACAATGGACTATGCAAGCACATCATCACCCCCAAGACGGAGGGTGGCCGACCCCTTGCCCATCCCGACATGCTCCAGTTCACCGTGTCTCAGGCTCAACTGCTCATAAATTTAGCACAACCACATTAGCGGTGATGCTAATTCTGACTTCTTCTCTCAACCCCATCCCGCCCCCAGTTTTTTAGGTAGCAGGATATTGCCCGGCCTTAGAATGAGCAGTGGCTGATCCAGGAATTGAACATTGGGTTTTCAAAAAAAAAAAAAAGAAATCCACCCTAACACTGAAGCCAATTGGTTCATGGCAACATAAAGTTTTCAAATCAATGGCCTTCCCCTTGTTTTCTGAATGCTCTATTGCCTATACAATTCAAAGATAGTGGCCTCATTCTGTCATTCAGTTTGAAGGTGGACTACAGATATCAGTCAGATCAGGACAATGACTACACATTGTACAGGTCAACGAATGCAATTTCAGAATGGAACTTTGGAGGGGATTCGCCTGATCACCTTAGGATTGGAGGTTGAGATTGTTGGCGGCTGGAACAAGGCCGAGACGTGCCCCGTGATCCCCTACCCGGCGTCAACGACCTCGACGGCGGCCGCCGCGCCGCTCATCGATCCCCATCGTGTGACCAGTCTGTCCCCGCCTACGGCGGCGGGCATGGCACCGCACAGATCCATCCCCATCCGGTGCCAGTGGCTTGGTTGAGCTTCCTCTCGCCTGGCTCACCATTGGCACGGAGCGCCGCGCCGCCGTGCTCCGTGCTCGTCCGACCCGGGTTTGATTTGGGCCGAGCACGGTAGTTTTTTTTTAGGCGAGACCGAGCGAAGTAGTGTCTGGTGGTGCGTGGGGGAACTGGGCAAATGGGCTATTGGCTTGTCGGCTGCCAATGGGCTGGGCTATTGGCTTGTTGGGCACAAGTATGCTACTGATAGTATCTCAAGCATTACACTATCACTTCAAAAAAAAAAGCATTACACTACGGTGTACTCCCTGCTTCCCAAAATATAAGACATCGATTGTCTTTTTTGCTCTTCGTTGCATAATTTTGATTATGATTTTAACGCATTGTATGTATATAAAATTAGTATACAGATATATGAAATAAAACTATTTTGTAAGACAAATATGAAGATACTATTTATACATGTTTAATTCATGTACTTTGATATGTATTAATGGTCAAAGTCGTGCATTAAAGACCGCACAAAGCCAATCACGCCTTATATTTTGGGAAGAAGGGAGTACCTGCAAAATCATAATGTTTCTGTGGAGACTAGCGAGGCATTCACTGCCCACTGAGGATGCTCGTGAGAACCGGAATATGTCCACTGCCAGCTCATGCGGTCTCTGTAGTGCTCATGATTCTTGGTGACCTTCGTTTTTGGAGTGTTCTATGTCACGCTGCATATGGGCACTTGTAGACGGGGAGCTGGCAGAACATAGGTTATTTTTTATGATCAAACACGTTATCACACAATGGCGGCTCCAGGAATTTGCAACCAGGTATTCATGTGTATTCATTTTGCCAAAATCATTGTTGTTTTTCGAAAATTGTCACTCTTTTGCCAAAATCAACACTGTTTTGTAAAAATCATAGGTATTCACATGAAGACCCAAGAATACCTCTAGCACCGCCCCTGTTATCGCATGATGCATTTGTGAAGCTTGGTGTCACCTTATGGGCAACTTGGCCGGCACGAAGGAGAGCCATCCACAAAGCTATTTTTCAAAGTCCACATGCCACACACTCCTTCATCAGGCGATTCATGGCTGACCTAGAGATTCTCAACGAGCAAAGACCGATGAGTTCTAACGCTCGTATTACCCTGAGTGCAACAACAAGCAATACCCGCCCCAAGGCTCCACCAGCGGGCTTTGCAAAAATTCATGTAGATGCTAGGGTTTCAAAGATGAGTAGAAGGGGGTTCGGCAGCAGCAGTGTGCGGGGACGGTCAAGGTAAACTACTTGGAAAGTTCTTCACTTGTTATCTTTGGAGTGCAGGATACAACAACTCTCGAGTCTATAGCATGCCGGGAGGCTCTTTCTTTGGCTGAAGACCTCATGCTCCACTGTTGGAAATATGCCCTAGAGGCAATAATAAATTACTTATTATTATTATATTTCCTTGTTCATGATAATCGTTTATTATCCATGCTATAATTGTATTGATAGGAAACTCAAATACATGTGTGGATACATAGACAACACCATGTCCCTAGTAAGCCTCTAGTTGACTAGCTCGTTGATCAATAGATGGTTACGGTTTCGACCATGGACATTGGATGTCGTTGATAACGGGATCACATCATTAGGAGAATGATGTGATGGACAAGACCCAATCCTAAGCCTAGCACAAAGATCGTGTAGTTCGTATGCTAAAGCTTTTCTAGTGTCAAGTATCATTTCCTTAGACCATGAGATTGTGCAGCTCCCGGATACCGTAGAAATGCTTTGGGTGTACCAACCGTCACAACGTAACTGGGTGGCTATTAAGGTACACTACGGGTATCTACGAAAGTGTCTGTTGGGTTGGCACGAATCGAGATCGATTTGTCACTCCGTGTGACGGAGAGGTATCTCTAGGCCCACTCGGTAGGACATCATCATAATGTGCACAATGTGATCAAGGAGTTGATCACGCGATGATGTGTTACGGAACGAGTAAAAAGACTTGCCCGTAACGAGATTGAACAAGGTATCGGGATACCGACGATCGAATCTCGGGCAAGTACAATACCGCTAGACAAAGGGAATTGTATACGGGATTCATTGAATCCTTGACATCGTGGTTCATCCGATGAGATCATCGTGGAACATGTGGGAGCCAACATGGGTATCCAGATCCCGCTGTTGGTTATTGGCGGAGAGTTGTCTCGGTCATGTCTACATGGTTCCCGAACCCGTAGGGTCTACACACTTAAGGTTCGATGGCGACGCTTAGGGTTATAGGGAATAGATGTGCGTGGTTACCGAATGTTGTTCGGAGTCCCGCATGAGATCTCGGACGTCACGAGTAGTTCCGGAATGGTCCGGAGGTAAAGATTTATATATGGGAAGTCATCATACGGTCACCGGAATAATTCGGGGGTTACCGGTATTGTACCGGGACCACCGAAGGGGTTCCGGGGGTCCACCGGGAGGGTCCACCTGCCCCGGAGGGCCCTATGGGCTGTTTGTGGAGAGGGACCAGCCCCTTAGTGGGCTGGGCGCCTCCCCCCTTAGGGCTCATGCGCCTAGGGTTTGGGGGGAACCCTAAAGGGGGGCGCCCCCTTGCCTTGGGGGGCAAGGCAACCCTCATGGCCGTCGCCCCCTCCTCAGATTGGATCTGAGGGGGCGGCCCCCCTCTCCCTTGCCCCTATATATATGTGGGGGTGGAGGGCAGCCGCGCAAGTTCTGGCGCAGCCCTTCCCTCTCCCAAGTCCTCCTCCTCTCCGCGGTGCTTGGCGAAGCCCTGCAGGATTGCCACGCTCCTCCTTCACCACCATGCCGTCGTCTTTCTTGCTGGGACGGAGTCTTCCCCAACCTCTCCTTCTCCCCTTGCTGGATCAAGGCGTGGGAGATGTCACCGGGCTGCACGTGTGTTGAACGCGGAGGCGCCATGGTTCGGCGCTTAGATCGGAATCAATCGCGATCTGAATCGCTACGAGTACGACTCCTTCATCCGCGTTCTTGCAAACACTTCCGCTTAGCGATCTACAAGGGTATGTAGATGCACTCCCCTTCCCCTCGTTGCTAGATTACTCCATAGATTGATCTTGGTGATGCGTAGAAAATTTTAAATTTATGCTACGATCCCCAACAAAGGGCATCATGAGCTAGGTCTGTCGTAGTTTCTATGCACGAGTAGAACACAAAGCAGTTGTGGGCGTCGATATTGTCAATTTATTTGCCGTTACTAGTCTTATCTTGATTCGGCGACATGCATTGGGATGAAGCGGCCCGGACCGACCTTACACGTACACTTACGTGAGACAGGTTCCACCGACTGACATGCACTTGTTGCATAAGGTGGCTAGCGGGTGCCAGTCTCCCCCACTTTAGTCGGATCGGATCCGATGAAAAGGGCCCTTATGAAGGGTAAATAGCAATTGACATATCACGTTGTGGTTTTTGCGTAGGTATGAAACGTTCTTGCTAGAAACCCATAGCAGCCACGTAAGACATGCAAACAATAATTAGAGGACGTCTAACTTGTTTTTGCAGGGTTTTCTATGTGATTCGATATGGCCAAAAGAATATGATGAATGATATGTGATGTATGAGATTGATCATGTTCTTGTAATAGGAATCCACGACTTGCATGTCGATGAGTATGACAACCGGCAGGAGCCATAGGAGTTGTCTTAATTTATTTATGACCTGCGTGTCAACATAAACGTCATGTAATTACTTTACTTTATTGCTAAACCGTTAGCCATAGTAGTAGAAGTAACAGATGACGAGACAACTTCATGAAGACACGATGATGGAGATCATGGTGTCATGCCGGTGACGATGATGATCATGGCGCCCCGAAGATGGAGATCAAAAGGAGCAAAATGATATTGGCCATATCATGTCACTATTTGATTGCATGTGATGTTTATCATGTTTTACATCTTATTTGCTTAGAACGACGGTAGCTTAAATAAGATGATCCCTCGTAATAATGTCAAGAAAAGTGTTCCCCTAAGCTGTGCACCGCTATGAAGGTTCGTTGTTTGAAGCACCACGTGATGATCGGGTGTGATAGATTCTAACGTTCGAATACAACGGGTGTAAGCCAGATTTACACACGCAATACACTTAGGTTGACTTGATTTGAGCCTAGCATGTATGCATATGGCCTCGGAACACAAGAGACCGAAAGATCGAGCATGAGTCGTATAGTAGATACGATCAACATGAAGATGTTCACCGATGATGACTAGTCTGTCTCACGTGATAATCGGACACGGCCTAGTTGATTCGGATCATGTAATCACTTAGATTACTAGAGGGATGTCTATCTGAGTGGGAGTTCATAAGATGAACTTAATTATCCTGAACATAGTCAAAAGGTTTTTGCAAATTATGTCATAGCTCGTGCTTTAGTTCTACCTTTTTAGATATGTTCCTAGAGAAAATATAGTTGAAAGTTGATAGTAGCAATTATACGGACTAGGTCCATAAACTGAGGATTCTCCTCATTGCTGCGTAGAAGGCTTATGTCCTTAATGCACCGCTCGATGCGCTGAACCTCGAACGTCGTCTATGGATGTTGCGAACATTTGACATACACGTTTTGATAACTACGTGATAGTTCAGTAATGTTAAACGGTTTAGAATTGAGGCACCGAAGACGATTTGAAACGTCATGAACATATGAGATGTTTCGAGGACTGAAATTGGGATTTTAGGCTCGTGCCCACGTCAAGAGGTATAAGACCTCCGACGATTTTCTTAGCCTGCAAACTAAGGGAGAAAAGCTCAATCGTTGAGCTTGTGCTCAAAATGTCTGAGTACAACAATCACTTGAATCGAGTGGGAGTTGATCTTCCGTGATGAGATAGTGATGTATCTCCAAAGTCATTTCCGCAAGCTACTAGAGCTTTGTGGATGAACTATGACATATCGTGGATAGATATGATGATCCTTGAAATATTCGCGATGTTTGACACATGAAAGTAGAAATCAAACGAGCATCAATTGTTGATGGTTAGTGAAACCACTAGTTTCAAGAAGGGCAAGGGCAAGAAGGGATACTTCATGAAGCGGCAAATCATTCTTTGCTCTAGTGAAGAAACCCAAGGTTGAACCCAAACCCGAGACTAAGTGCTTCGTAATAAGGGGAGCAGTCCTTTGGGCGAGAATTACCCTAGATACTTGGTAGATAAGGAGGCGAGCAAGGTCGATAGAAGTATATTGGATATACATTATATTAATGTGTACTCTACAAGTACTCCTAGTAGCACCATGGTAATAGATACCGGTTCGGTTGCTAAGTGTTAGTAACTTCGAAATAAAAGGCTACGGAATAAGCAGAGACTAGCTAAAAGGCGAGGTGACGATATGTGTTGGAAGTATTTCCAAGGTTGATGTGATCAATAAATCGCACGCTCCCTCTACCATCGGGATCGGTGTTAAACCTAAATAATTGTTATTTGGTGTTTGCGTTGAGCATAGACATGATTGGATTATGTCTATCGCAATACGGTTATTCATTTAAGGAGAATAATGGTTACTCTGTTTATTTGAATAATACCTTCAATAGTCTTGCACCTAAAATGAATGGTTTATTGAATCTCGATCGTAGTGATACACATGTTCATGCCAAAAAGATATAAGATAGTAATAATAGTACCACCTACTTGTGGCACTGCCATGTAAGTCATATTGGTGTAAAACGCATGAAGAAGCTCCATGTTGATGGATCTTTGGACTCACTCGTTTTGAAAAGTTTGAGACATGCGAACCATGTCTATTGGTATGTCTGCATGAAGAAACTCCATGCAGATGGATCGTTTGGACCCACTTGATTTTGAATCACTTGAGACATGCAAATCATACCACATGGGCAAGATGACTGAAAAGCCTCGGTTTCAGTAAGATGGAACAAGAAAGCAACTTGTTGGAAGTAATACATTCTGATGTGTGCGGTCTAATGAGTGTTGAGGCATGCAGTGGATATCGTTATGTTCTTTCTTCACAGATGATTCGAGTAGATTACGAGTATGTTTACTCGATGAAACACAAATCTGAATTATTGAAAGGTTCAAGTAATTTCAGAGTGAAGTTGAAGATAAATGTGACAAGAGGATAAAATGTCTATGATATGATCATAGAGATGAGTATCTGAGTTATGAGTTTGGTATACAATTAAGACATTGTGAAAATTGTTTCACAACTAATACCGCCTGGAACACCATAGTGTGATGGTGTGTCCGAACATCATAGCTGCACCCTATTGGATATGGTGCATACCATGATGTCTCTTATCAAATTACCACTATCGTTTATGGGTTAGGCATTAGAGACAACCGCATTCACTTTAAATAGGGCACCACGTAATTCCGTTGAGATGACATCGTATGAACTATGGTTTAGAGAAACCTAAGCTGTCGTTTCTCGAAAGTTTGGGGCTGCGACGCTTATGTGAAAAGTTACATCGTGATAAGCTCGAACCCAAAACGGATAAATGCATCTTCATAGGATACCCAAAATGGTTGGGTATACCTCCTATCTCGAATCCGGAAGCAAAAGTAATTGTTTCTAGAAGCGGGTCCTTTCTCGAGGAGAAGTTTCTCTCGAGAAAGAATTGAGTGGGAGGATGGTGGAGACTTGATAAGGTTATTGAACCATCACTTCAACTAGTGTGTAGCAGGGCACGGAAGTTGTTCTGTGGCGCCTACATCAATTGAAGTGGAAGTTGGTGATAGTGATCATGAAACTTGGATCAAGTCACTACCAAACCTCGTGGGGCGACAAGGGCAGTGCTTGCTTGAGTGGTACTGCGGTAATCCTGTCTTGGAGGTCATGTTGCTGAACAACAATGAACCTCTGAGCTATGGAGAAGCGATGGTGGGCCCGGATTCCGACGAATGGCTCGAGGCCATAAAATCCGAGAGAGGATCCATGTATGAAAACAAAGTATAGACTTTGGAAGAACTACTTGATGGTCGTAAAGGCTGTTGAGTGCAGATGGATTTTAAAAGGAAGACTCGGACAAAGGATGGTAAGTGTCACCATTAAGAAAGCTCGACTTGTCGTTAAGATGTTTTCCGACAAGTTCAAGGAGTTGAGCGATGAGACTTTCTCACTCGTAGCGATGCTAAAGAGTCTGTTGGAATTATATTAGCGATTCTTGCATGATTTATGAAATCTTGCGAATAGGATGTCAAAACATTGTTTCCTCGATGATATTCTTGAGGAAAGGTTGTATGTGATACAACCGGAAGGTTTTTCAATCCTGAAAGCTGCTAACAAGTGTGCAAAGCTCCAGCAATCCTTCTAAGGACTGGAGTAAGCATCTCGGAGTTGGAATATACGCTTTGATGAGATGATCAAAGATTTTGGGTTTATACAAAGTTTATGAGAAACTTGTGTTTCCAAAGAAGTGAGTGGGAGCATTATAGCATTTCTGATAAGTATATGTTGTTGACATATTGTTGGTCGGAAATGATGTAGAATTTCTGGATCAATATGCTTAATAGTACTTTCAAATGAATACATCTGTGACAAGATTTTGAAGGAGTTCAAAATAGATCGGCAAAGAAGGAGTTCTTGGCGGTGTCATAAGGTGTGAGTATTGGGTAAGACTCAAGACCTGACCACGGCGGAAGAGAGAAAGGACGAAGGGCGTCCCCTATGCTTGAAGTAGGCTCTATAGTATGCTATCTTTGTGTACCGCAGGAAGTGTGCCTTGCCATGAGTCGATCAAAGGGGTACAAGGGTGATCCGAGGAATAGATCACAGGACAGCGGTCAAACTTATCCTTAGTAACTAGTAGACTAAGGAATTTTCTTGATTATGGAGGTGGTAAAGAGTTAAATCGTAAAGGGTTACGCCGATGCAAACTTTGACACTAATCCGGATTATTACGAGTAGTAAACGGATTCATATAGTAGAAACGATTATTTGGAATAGCTCCAAATAGGCGTGGTAGCTGCATCTAGGAGATGACATAGAGATTTGTAAAGCACACACGGATCTGAAAGGTTCAGACCCGTTGACTAATAACCTCTCCCACAAGCACAACATGATCAAACCCAGAACTCATTGAGTGTTAATCACATAGTGATGTGAACTAGATTATTGATTCTAGTAGACACTTTGGATGTTGGTCACATGACGATGTGACCTGTGAGTGTTAATCACATGGCGATGTGAACTAGATTATTGACTCTAGTGCAAGTGGGAGACTGTTGGAAATATGCCCTAGAGGCAATAATAAATTAGTTATTATTATTATATTTCCTTGTTCATGATAATCGTTTATTATCCATGCTATAATTGTATTGATAGGAAACTCGGATACATGTGTGGATACATAGACAACACCATGTCCCTAGTAAGCCTTTAGTTGACTAGCTCGTTGATCAATAGATGGTTACGGTTTCACGACCATGGACATTGGATGTCGTTGATAAGCGGGATCACATCATTAGGAGAATGATGTGATGGACAAGACCCAATCCTAAGCCTAGCACAAAGATGCGTGTAGTTAGGTATGCTAAAGCTTTTCTAGTGTCAAGTATCATTTCCTTAGACCATGAGATTGTGCAACTCCGAATACCGTAGAAATGCTTTGGGGTGTACCAAGCGTCCTGGCAATAGCTGGGTGGCTATAAAGGTACACTACGGGTATCTCCGAAAGTGTATACATTGGGTTGTACGAATCGAGACTAGGATTTGTCACTCCGTGTGACGGAGAGGTATCTACTGGGCCCCACTCGGTAGGACATCATCATAATGTGCACAATGTGATCAAGGAGTTGATCACGGGATGATGTGTTACGGAACAAGTAAAGAGACTTGCGATAGCGAGATTGAACAAGGTATAGGGATACAAGCGATCGAATCTCGGGCAAGTACAATACCGCTAGACAAAGGAATTGTATCACGGGATTCATTGAATCCTTGACATCGTGGTTCATCCTATGAGATCATCGTGGAACATGTGGGAGCCAAGATGGGTATCCGGATCCGCTGTTGGTTATTGGCGGGAGAGTTGTCTCGGTCATGTCTACATGGTTCCCGAACCCGTAGGGTCTACACACTTAAGGTTCGATGGCGCTAGGGTTATAGGGAATAGATGTGCGTGGTTACCGAATGTTGTTGAGTCCGGATGAGATCGGGCGTCACGAGGAGTTCCGTAATGGTCCGGAGGTAAAGATTTATATATGGGAAGTCATCATACGGTCACCGAATAATTCGAAGGGTTCTGCATTGTTGTCTTGGGACCACAGAAGGGTTCCGCCCTATGGGCTGTTTGTGGAGAGGACCAGCCCCTTAGTGGTGCAGGCGCCTCCCCTTAGGGCCCATGCGCCTAGGGTTTGGAGGGAACCCTAAAGGGGGGCCCCCTTGCCTTGGGGGGCAAGGCAACCCCCCTGGCCGCCGTCCCCTCCTCAGATTGGATCTGCGGGGGCCGTCCCCCCTCTCCCTTGCCCCTATATATATGTGGGGGGGGGGAGGGCAGCCGCACCAAGTTACATGCGCGATCCTTCCCTCTCCCAAGTCCTCCTCCTCTCCCGCGGTGCTTGGCGAAGCCTGCTGAGATTGCCACGCTCCTCCTTCACCACCACGCCATCGTCTTCTTCTTTGTCTGAGTCTTCCCCAACCTCTCCTTCCCCCTTGCTGGATCAAGGCATGGGAGACATCACCGGGCTGCACGCGTGTGTTGAGCAGCGAGGCGCAAGTGGTTCGGCGCTTAGATCGAAATCAACCGCGATCTGAATCGCTACGAGTACGACTCCTTCATCCGCGTTCTTGCAAACGCTTCCGCTTAGCGATCTACAAGGGTATGTAGATGCACTCCCCTTCCCCTAGTTGCTAGATTACTCCATAGATTGATCTTGGTGATGCGTAGAAAATTTTAAATTTATGCTACGATCGCCGACATCCACAACTTCGTAATTGCCTCAGATGCAAAACAAGCGGTACATGATATTTCAAACAACAGCCGAGGACTATGTGGCACCATTATCAGCGAAATAAAGTCTAGAGCATCCAACTTTAATTGTAAGATAGTTTTTGAGGACCGTTCGTCGAACGATGAAGCTCATAGTTTACCTAAGTTTTATCTTTTTTTAGCCGAGGGGCGCCATGTGTGGCTTACCAACCTCATGATCCTATATGTATCCCACAAACTGTGGCATTTGATGAATAAAACTGTTTCATCCTAAAAAAACTATATACAATTTAAAATAAAACTATATGCTGGCCCAAGTGCGCTCTGGTTGTTGAGACCTGTGCCTTCGGTCAGCCGTTTTTTACAAAATGCGACGAATACGCACTCCAGCTGGCGGCCATCCCTCTCATCCCACACCCAAAGTGTCTTTCCAAACATCTACCGTAAATAAATGTACACACCAAACACCACACTCCGTGCCATCATCGGTATTTCCTATTTGGCACCTTAAGCGTCCGTGATTGTGCATTTTGGAAACGGGCGCACCCCCCCCCCCCCCCCTCTCCCTCGTGCTGGGCCGACCCATTTGCCTTTTTTTCAACTGTTAAACTGCAAAAAAAGATGCGCCCGACCTGAATCAAACTCGCGATCTCTTCCTCAAGTATAATTGAGGTAACCACTATGATAACTTAGCACTTGAATCTTCTTACTTCTTTTTTTCTTTTTGTTCTTTTTAAGCTCATGGAAAGCCCCCGGTTTTGGGAAGCTGTCAGAAGCTTCCCAGCTCGTTTTTTTCCGGTCGCTAGACAGTTTCTGGTTCGCAGAAAGCCCCCAGTTTCTGGAATGATTTTAGTTTGGTTTTTATTTCTTTTTCTGTTTCTTTTCTTCCATATTATTTTTTTCGTTTTTCTTTATTTTTTTCAAAATGCTTGAACTTTTTCAAATCCGGTGAACTTATTTTCAAAATCAATGAACTTTCTTTTAAATCAATGAACTTTTTTCAAATTTGATGATTTTTTTCAAAATGGGTGAATCTTATCAAATCGGATGAATATTTTTTCAAAATCCATGGACTTTTTCAAAATTGTTGAACTTTTTCTCAAAATTGATGATTTTTTTACCAAAATTGATGAACATTTTTATATTTTGTGATATTTTTTAAATCCACATTAGTTATTTAATTTTTGAAATTTTCATATATTTTTTCAAAAAACAATGGTTGACCGGTCAACGAGTCAACCGCGTTCCGACCTGCAAAAAAAATGTGACCGAGCGTCCAGGCAGAGATTGCCTTCTTCTTTGGCCGGCCATGAGCAGGGCGCGTAGGCGCCACCGCGCCAGCAACTTGTTCGTGCGCTTAAGGCGCCGAACAGGAGCTCCCGCCATCAACACCTCCCAAAAAAAAGAAGTTCCCACCATCATCATCCTTGCAAATTCTTTTTTTTTTTTTAGAAAGTGTCATTGCAAATCTTCATTCAATGTGTAGTTCGGACCGACGAAAGGAAATCACCGGTTCACTTTTATGGAAAGAGCCTACGGAACGCGTCTTTCATCACCGATCCAAACCCAAACCCAAACCCAAACGCGCGTCCTCTCTTCTCCATACGCGCCATCCCTCAAGATTTCAAGTAGAAAAGGCGGCAGAGCGCGCGCGCATCTCCCATCCTCCCATCCCATCCCAAACCCGCCGCCGGCGCCTCCCAGATCCCCGGAACCCTAGCCAGCACCCCGCCGGCCACGCCAGCTTCGATGACCCATGGCCTTCTCCTCCATCCTTCCCCAGGGTTGCAGGTTCAGCCCTTCCGACGCCGACCTCATCTCCTTCTACCTCCGCCCCATGATCGCGAGCGAGCCCCTCCCTGACCCCGCCGCCAGATTCCTGCACACTGCCGATGCGTACGCCGCCGACCCGGCGGCCCTCGTCTCGGGCCTCCTGCCCGCGGTCCTGCTGGCGCCCAGGACCGGGGCGGAGACGCGGTGCTGGTACCTCTTCGGCTCCGCCAAGGCCCTGTCCGGGCACGACAAGCGCAGGTCCCGCGCCGTCGGCGGCAGCCAGGGCACGTGGCACGCCGAGAAGGGGAGGGTGGCCGTCCTCGACGGCGAGGGACGCGGCCGAGTCGTCGGGTACAAGCAGAGTTTCAGGTACAAGCCCAGCAACGCCGACGGATCCGTGGATGCCGTGTGGCTCATGGTGGAGTTCCGTATGGCTCATGATCAAGGAGATAATGAGACCGGCGAGACAGTTCCAGTTCTTTGCAAGGTCTACCAGAGCCCACGTAAGCCCCGATCTGCGTCCGTCCCGACGTCGCCGGCATACAAGAGGGGGAGGAAGAGGAAGGCCGGAGACGACTCAGCTCCTGTGACGACTGTGAAGCGGCGGCTGCTTGTCCCTCCTGCTGCACCAGTTCTGCCGCCGGCCGTCGAACCACAGCCAGACTTGAACAACTGCTCGGATGGCGTCTCATTGGAGGTGGACCAGCTTCTTGAAGATCTCATGTCCGGCCTCACGCCTGATCAAGTCCTGGGTGGCTTCGTGATGCCTGTCCCTGAATCAGATGTCAATTGCAGCTTCTCCATGGCCAATCAGAATTCTGATCAAGTCTTTCCGGGTGACTTGTTGATGCCTGTCGTCCCTGAATCAGAGGTCAATTACAGCTCCTCCATGTCCGACCATGCTGGTTCCATGGTGAGAAAATACGACACCGTCCTCCATGGTGGTTCAGTCACACCCATTTTTGACAATTCTGATCAATTTGACTTGTCGGTGCCCATCATCGAACCACTGCCCACTGACTTGCAGAGCCAGACGGCAATGCTAAATTATTTCAGCTTCCTGCCGTATGCCCCGTATGCTGGAATTTGTGATTCTTGGACAGGAGGCGACACCACGGACGATGAAGCGGCTTCAGTCAGCTGGTATGACTCTGCTCAAAGCTCACCGGCAGCAATTCCAACCGAGTGGATGATGCAATCACCATTTGCCACCCCATATCTCTTCTGAAGCTGACCAGCTTCGCATCGTGTGTTGTTTTTCGCTACCCCATGGATAGTATACATGCAACCGACATTTACCCCAAGGATAGGATACATGTTTTTGTAGCTTGTACCAAGGTTCAAGACCTTGCTGAGTTTTTGACTTTAATGATCTGGTTATGTATGTCAGGATACATTATTAAGTAAAATGGCTAGAAGACTGGGATGTGTATTGTCATCTTTAACTGAATTTAGATGTCTGTTCAATCTGAATTAGATGTTCTATTATTCAGCATGTGCTTGCTTGTGTGATTTCCTATGTTGTAAACTGTAATTAATCACTTTTAGCTGCTGTCTTTGATCCAACAGCTCTCATGCACTTGGGATCCTTTGCCGTTGTATATAATTAATGAATGTAGTATGTGTTTGGATCTTAATTAGAGCGCAATGAGTGGAAAAGGAAAACAACGAAATTTACTACTTACAGTTTAGCATTGTTCTAGCTAACTCTTTCAGTACACCTAACGTTTCATATCGGGATTCCTTATTCCATAATTCTCGAACCATACGACTATTGAATATTGGACACGGTCACACAGATATCTCGGTCTAAGAAATAGCTTCCTTCCGTATTACTCACGCGATATTGCCATCTCATTTAGGTGGAATTTTGTGGTAGGCCTATGTGCTGGAGGCCTGGAGCACTCGTACAGTTTCTGCATCTTCTGGTAGGATCTTTGATCAGCAATTGGCGTGTTTCCTTGTTCTGGTTCTAATAACTATAAAATTAGTTTTTCAATGTTTTGTTTCCTCCTTGAACAGGCAAAGGTGCATATTGTAATGGGCAAAAGATTCATGTCAGTCTGACAGACAAGGTAGCCTTTTTTTTCTCGTATACAACTGTACAAGAACGATATGTGCACACCAGTGTGTGCCTGCCATGAAAATCTTCCAGTGACTATAAAACCAATGTATCTGTTCATTTAAGTACTTCAGTATGCAGTCATAATTCATGTAATTAAGGTAGTTCATGCAGCAGATGTGAGCCAATATAAATTTGTTCAAGGAATTCACTGACGTTTGTAGGGTAAGTGAATCTTCCCCTGATTAACGAGGAAAAATATTCTGAGTAGGATTCATTTTTTCCTTCCATTATTTCAGTTTTATAAATTTCTGAAATGTATTTATTACGCATGCACCCACTTTTCTCCTTTATTTTGTTTCTCTTATCCTTCTTCTTTGAAATGTACTTTCTTTTAGGGAGTACGAAGGCTAGGCTCTGCTGCTGCTGATATGTTCCATGGTGGTCTAGGAATTGCAGAAGCCTATGGGAATAACGGATTAAGCGATGGAACAATCTCTTCTGGTAACTGGGTTTGGATATGTCCCATGATCCTTTTTACCCCGTGAATTGGACTTATTAAATAGTTATCAGTTTCGTAGAAAGTGGGACCAGCTTATTTTCAAACCTCACCACATTTTTATCCGGGTAATGTTTTCCGTGTCTTGTGTTACCAGAGTACCTGAATGGACTGCCAGATATTTCTATGAAAGATACATGGAATTTTTACTGGTCCAGCACTAAATACTCCGCAAAAAGAATTTACCTTCAGTTTGCTGGTAATCCACCTGATGCGGCCAAACCCTTTCATTGGATATGGAAATCCAGCTGTCTGCGTAGACAGAAGTTCTTCTTTTGGCTTCTCCTACAAGACAGATTGAACACAAGGGACCTACTTACCAGAAATAACTTCTACGTGGAAAACAACAGGTGTGTTCTGTGTGCTGATGAACCTAATGAGGATTATATCCACCTATTCTTTTCATGTGATTTCAGTCAAAACTTCTGGATTGCTCTGGGCTTTGAATGGAATGCAGATTTGACTATATTTGATATGTTGATGGAGGCTAAAAGAGAATTACAATCAAATGTTTCAAAGAATGTTTGATCGCAGGTTGCTGGAGCCTATGGAAACACAGGAATGGCATCATCTTTGATCACAAGCAAAGAAGCTTAGAATATTGCATCAGTTGCTTCAAAGAACACTTCGCTATGGCGATCAAGAGAACCAAACCTAGTCTTAAGGAGGAATGCAATAATTGTTCGATTATTTGTAGGAACATTTGTAAGACTATAGCTATGCTATACCCCACCATTTGTAATTATTCCATTATATAATGAAAAGGAGTAACAGTAGGGGCCTTCCCTACTGTTTTTGCTATAAAAAAAGGATAGTTCTTATATTTCTGGATTCTTATAATTTGGTTTGAAAGTTGTATAGAGCTAACCTTAAACTTAAAGGTATCATTATGCAGTTTTGAACTAATTTCTGAAAGCAATCGATTTCATTTTCTGTAATCAAATGTAGAAATTGCATAGTAAAAGGTATCAAAGTGATACAATATTCTGAAATGTATTTATCTAGCATAGTTTTAGTTTCATTTTATAAATTTCTGCTCATTGATTCTGAGTAGGATGGCTTCTTTGTTCCTGGTCTAAGCTTATGCGTGTGGAGTTTGTCAGTATAATTACTTGATGACCTTAGTTATTTTTCAACAAATAGCTGAAGAAGCTGGTGGGCTTTTGTCACCCATGGCATGGATGGTGGATGGTTTACAGTCTTTGGTTGTTCTGTTCTTGTTTCCGGTGGTGCTGTTCACAAACAGGTTAATTTTCAAAAGTAGTTTATTCTCTAATTTGGTAGAAATCACCTCCTATAATGGTATTACAATACTAATGTATCAAGCATTGACAGTCATACTAATATCTCTAATGAGCAGAGCTAGTCCTGACCGTCTGTGGTGGAAGCCCATACAGCGGCAAAGGAGATGAGAGGACTAGCGCCAAGTATGACCGTGAACGCAACAAAAGCCAGTCCTGCCTATGACAGGCGCCGCAGATTAGTATGCTGAAAATGCTTCCTTGTGTTTGCTAAATCGAGTTGAAGCACCACACTGAGCTTGTTTTCATCGGTGCAGCCGCTCGCCTGCAAGGGGAGATAGGGACTGATAAGCATACCATGTTTGCGCTCAACCCCACCTGCGTTGGACCGAATGGCTGCACATCTATGTGATGCTCAAGTTGGTTATTTTAGGCAGCCAAAAACTTCTGTAACCTATTGGCTAGCTCTAGCTGAATGTTATGTCGATTTGGCTTGAACTGCGATTGTTAGCTTAAACTTTGCAAAGGGGTTATTTTAGTGAGACCATTGGGGAGCGATGAGATGTACTGTGTATTGACCGACAGTATCATAGCTTGCATTACTAGTAAACTTTGCTTGTTCGTTCATATGTTCCTGTTCTCTGCTGTTGTCTATGTTTTGTGCTGGTCAACTTGTCTAAATTGCTTTGCTGCCAGCTCTCAACTAGAGCTAGTATGTGTGTTTGTGGTGTTCCTGATGTTGCATGCAAATGTTGCTGTGCTGGATTTCTGCACACATTTCAAAAGATTGACGATCAATTCATGTGGATGGAATTTCACATGAATCTGTTCAATTCTTGCATCCCAAGATGAACTTGGATCACATCCTCTGCCTAAATGCATAACTTTGATCTTTGTATCAGGATGACAGGATGAAACGGTGTATCATTATGTGCATAACATTCTTCTGTATTGATATGAAAAAGAAGATAGTGGCTGCATGCATGTCTTTTCATAACGACATTAGTGACAGTTCTTTCTGTGATCAACGCTTTGTGTTGTTTCAGGGAAAATATTACTTTTTCGACGGACCTCTGCACAACGGAATAGCCGCGAGTTTGATGGCGGTGAGATGAACAATTTGCTAAAATTTGTCTAGTCATTGTTTTTGTAGGCAAGGCAAGCAAACTTGAGAACTTGCATTGCATTTTGATGGCAAGAATATTTGTAAAATTGTCGATGGCTGATCTAGTGTGTTCTGCTTATGTGGAGGTAAACGCTCCCTTCTACCTGTCCAGAAGGTGTATGTAGTGCTAATTTTCAGTGTGTCGCATGAAAGCAGACTTTTTATTTGTTTGCTGCACATGAGTAGATTCACTTGATGCATCGATAATCATTATGTATGGTCAAGATGAGTGTATTTTGTAGAACTTCATATTCGCGGCAACTTGCACAAATAACGGGCTGAAACAATTGTTCCATCTACTAGACTACTCCAAGGGCTATTTCAAACTTTACACCATTCACCACTCAGAATAAACTGATTTCCATAAGTTTGTTCTAAACCCATCCTCACAAATTCGACAAGCTTATTCTCACCACAGCTTATGTTGGACCTAACTGGACATCTAGACATACGCACAATCCTAAGCCGTTTCGAACTTTGATTCAACATTTCAGATGCCCCTATGCCTCGCTCTAGAAAGAAAAGAAAAAAAAACTGCTAAGCTAGATTGGCTCAGCCCTACAGCCCTGTGAGTTTCACTTGACTTGCACAAATAAGTGACATCTTGGATACCTTCAGTTAAGCTTTTAAAACTAACTATGAATACCATTTTAATTGTCCAAAATATTGAAAACATATGTACAGATTTGCTTTAAAAGATATTTATAATTTTTAAAATATTGTAAATATATTGTGTTATGAATTAGTGGAACCCCCCATCTTGAGGACCATGCCAACTGTCTCTAAAGTCATTTATTTGTGACATTGATACAGAGGGAGTAGCACAATTTCAACTGAAATGGGATACTCTGAACCAAACATTTCATCTTCTTTTGGCATTTGTGCCTTCGAACAAAAACATTGACTAAGGGCAATTACACCAGGCACAGGCATGAACAGAACAAACCATTTGCCATTGCATTCCATTCCATTGGATACACAATGTTTACAATTCCCCTTTTCCCCTTTTCCAGCTTAAAAATTTCAAGATCTATCAACCACTTAGATGACTCTACATGTTGAGTTTTGGGGGAATGGGATCATCACAATCGTTTTCCTATGATTACAGATAAAATGAATATGCAGATTGCTGACTAAACATCAGCTCATGTGTCATACAAAATGGTGAGTTGGGTACTCATGCTCATCACCGTTGTAGTCGTAGTACAGCCTCTCCCCCTTGGAGATGTCCCTGTTGGCCACCAGGAGACAATGGCACTCGCCGTCAATGGCGAACCGCACGCACTTGAGGTTCTGCTTCTTCCTGCCTTCCCTGCAATGGTCATCATCACGCAAAATTTTCAGACATGGTTCCTAACAATGCGTACGTAAATGCACGGTGGTGGTCAGAGGAAGAGAATGCTTACGGCGTGTGGTTGTTGATCCCGTTGATGAACCGCGCAATGTTGCTCCGCTTGTCAGGGCAGATGACGAGGCTCTTGGACGGCGGCTCGGCAGAGAGTAGGGTCATTATGCTGTCGCCGTCGTCGTGCTCGCGGTTTCGAAGGTAGTCCACATCGCCAACATACTCGGTGATGATGGTCAGGTCCTTGATGTGCCTGTCTGCCTCCACCGTGAATCTGTCCAAGAAATTGCACACAATCATCATCAGTGCCCGAAGGATTCTGAAGAACAAGTTCAGAAATGAGCAGTGAATTGTGCAGATAGTACTAACCCTTCCACCGGATCGAAGACGACGAGGAGAGGTGGCCATTCCCCCTGCTCCATCATCCTCTTGCACAGGCTCAATGTCTCTGCATCCTCCCTCGGCAGCACCTGAGATGAAATGTCACCCGAGATTCAGAAAAACAGAAATGGCGTCGCGATACTGAATTTAGTCGAGATGGGGAGGTTGAATTGGACGGGGTAGCGTCTGACCTGCATCCCTCCTGCCTCGAGGGCGGATTGGTTGGCGGACCGGGGCGCCATGCCGGGCACGTAGGTGAGGTCGTTGCTGAAGACGGCGCCGGTGGCCGTGAGCGCCGTGGCGAGCGAGGCCATCTGCGTGAGGCGCCGGACGGGGTCCTTGCTGGGGGTGAAGGGCAGCTTCCTGCTCTTCTTCTCGGACACCACCAGCGCGCTGGTGGCCTTCCGCTTCCTCTTCTTCCCCTCCGGCGGCTCGGCCGCCGCGGCCGCCGGGCGCCGCTGGATCTTGAAGAAATCGACGATCTTCGTCTGGATCAGCGGGAACTCTGCATCCAAATCACGAGATCCGAATCAGCGAACGAGCAGATGCAATCCAAAAATGGTCAACGTGAGAGGATGTTTCTTTTTCGACTTACGTTTGGGCATCTTGGTCTGGACGACGGCGGCGGATTTGGCAGACGACGAGGTGGTGGTTGCGGGGGCGGCGGCGCAGGAGGGGCAGAACCAGTCGCCGGCCGGCACGCGCGGGAGGATGGGGCGGAGGCAGAAGATGTGGAGGCCGCTGTCGCAGCCGTCGCAGAGCAGCAGCTCGTCCGCGTGGTGGCCGGACCCGCACGCCCCGCACCGGACGCCGCCGTCGTCGTCGGCCGCCGCAGCCCTGGGCCGCCTGGCGGCCGGCCGCCCCGCGCGCGTCCGGTGGCGCTGCTGCGTGGCGGGGCCCATCTGCGGCGATGCGTTCGAGGGAGGCCGAGGGGAGCCGGGGAGCGGGGACGGAGGGCGGACGGGGAGGGAGGCTCAGGTGAGGTGGGTGGCCGTCAGGTGTTGGTGGAGGGGGGAGATGTAGCCGGAGAACGGCGGGAGAAGGGGGGCGCGTTTTGGCGCGAAGCTTCGGCTTCGCGGGAAGCCGAGCGAGCGCGCGCCGCGTTTCGCCACGCGGGTTCGGGTTTTTGGCGCGCATCGGCGGGCCTGGGGAGCGCCTGTGTCTTTATGGGCCGTCAGGGGCCGGTAAAAATGGGTGCTCCTATATCCGAAATCAACCCCTAAAAGAAAACCTAGAGCAACTAATGAGCGAGCTTAGGGTCACTTTGGATGAGCTGGGAGCAAGAGTACTCCTTTGAGATAGGCATGGATTTACTTCTCGTGGAGGCACGGATTTGCTAACGTGAGAGGCACCGCTGTGGGAAAAAACGTTTCCCCCTTTTTTTCCCTTCCGCGAGAGGTTTTTTTTCCTTTTACAGGAGGCACGGATTTACTTCTCGTGAAGGCACGGATTTGCTTCCGCGAACCATGCCTCTCGGAAAAGGAAAAAAAGCGTTTTAGGGTTAATAATTGCCAAACGGTCTGGGTTGTGGTTGGTTGTAGGTGTCATGGTGGTTCCTTCTGTGGATGATGTGGGCTCTATTTGGAGGCAGTGCAGAGGCTTGTTGGGTTTCTCGGATGCCGGGGTGACTGCCTATGAGGTGGGCTATACAGTTTACTCTACGACGAACAGCGTGTCGGCAGTGTTGGTTGTGCTTCTTGGATGCATGGGCGGCGAGAGGGGTGGCGGCAGGTGGTCCTGGTGGTGATGTCTGAACCCTGATCTTAATCTGGAGAGCTTCATTCGATCGTGGTATGTCTTTCACTGTGGCAGGCTCCGTGTCTTTGGTTTCCTCGGTGTGGTGTGGGATAGATAACAAGCCAAAGCTTTGTGGTCGGCGCCAATTGCGTCCTCTTCGGGCGACACATCAGCCTTTCTCTCCCGTGTTAGGGCTCCGGGTGAAAACCCTTGTTCACTCTGCCAGACTCGACGATGGTGACACTTTGTGACGTGACCTTCTTGGGGCATCCTTCTCACGTAGCGAAGACATCTTCCAACGGGCTCACATCATAGCTCGGCGTATCTTTCATGATGATAAGTGGCTGTTTTGATGCCTCCTATGATTTAAATGTGCTAGTGTCCTTCGTGCTCTCAATCCTGGCTATTTAATGGCTGGGTCGGTGCTCCTTTTGCCTGGAGTGAGAGGACAGAGGGTCCTCTACAGTGACGGTTTGATGAGGGCGTAGCAGTGCGAACAGTGTTCCTTCAAGAGGCATGGGGTCGTGATTCGCCGTTCGGTGCCCATGAGCTCTTCTTCCTGCGGCGTGGCTTCTCCGGTGCTCAAGCTTTCCGGCGGTACGACGGCACCGGGTGGTGCATTTATTTTCGGATTCTATAACTCCCGAACGTCAGAATTTTAGCGTTTGGTTCCGAACGCCTCAACTGCCGTCAAATGATTTGCACACATCTTAGAGCAGGTGACACTGCCAAGTCGGCAGAGAAGTAGTTCGGGATTTTCCTCTCAACTCCCGAACGACCGATTGACCAAACGACATCTTCTCCTTCTCCCCCTCAGCCTTATCCTTTTCTTTCCCTCACCCACTGTTCCTCTCCACAACGACTCTGTGGATCGCCGCTTCTTCTCCTTGACTCCCCCGCCGCCCGCGTTGTGGTGGTCGAGGCTGCATACATCATGTGATCCTCGCCGGGGTAGAGAGTGCGGTCGTGGCGGAGGCCAAAGCGCCGCCGCTGCTTTGCGCGCCCGCGATAATCGTCTCCCTCCTCGAGCTCGTTCGAGCGTCTTGACGGGCCTTGGCGTGACTCTGGTCCGCTCCCACCGACTAGAGGTGCGGCTATGGCGGGCAGAGCGCCCCGCTTCGCCCACGCGGCAAGCCCGGCGAGCATCTAGGTCGTCTCCCTCCTCAAGCTCACCGCTTTGGCTCGAGGTGTGGTCAGCCTTGAAGAAAAGCGGCGGGGATCACGGGACGGCAGTCGCGGCCCAGCTGAGGCGTCTGAGGCGGGAAGGCGGTGGTGGCGGGCCTTGACGTTGTGCCATCTGCTCCCATCCGATGAATTGGGGAGGCAGCGATGACTCCAGCGATTCGGCGTGCCGGGCGGAGAGTGGAGTCGGGGTGCCCGGCGATGAGTCCGCGGTGAGGCAACACGATGGGCTCCTCACGGATGGCGTCCATCCTCGGAAGGGAGCCAGCGGGGAGGTGCTCGAGCTCGAGCAACACCAGGCGAGGGGATCCGACAGTCGATCGCCGCCGCTCTCCTTCTGCAATTTTGTGTATGCGCATCGCCTGGCGTCCCATTTCCCCCATTTTTTACCCATGTCGATGAATTTTGCTAGATCTTGAGTACTATCAGCTTTTTGAACACATTTTTGCCACTACTTGTGTATGAAATAGTCCCTAAATTTGCCATGCTACACTAAAATCTGAGTAGGAACACAATTTTTTGTTGTGATTTTTGTAGTTACTAACTTTGCCATGTGAGTAGTACACAAATTTAGGTTTTTGGTCCTAATACATGGCAATTTCTAATCACGATGTTTAGCACAACATGGCAATTTGTTAGATTATTACAAATTCTCATACCATGGCAACTTTATAAATTGTTAGTTCATTCACACATGACAATATTTTTTATATATTTTGTCTTAATATCATGGCCCATCTCAGATTCTTGTTTTCTAATGGTTATATAGCAAATGTAGGCTTTTTTAGTAACTATGTCTCATATAGTCATATGGCAACGAGGTTATCATTGCATTTTACGGGGTTTTTTGCCATGGCATTTTTTGGAGTTCTTTTTGGTTTTGCACGCCAATTTAACAATTGCCATGGCAACTTAATATGTGTTTTGCCATGGCAAGTGTAGATGTTTTCCCACACGTCGACCATTAATACCTTTTTCGCGACAACATTTTAGAAATTATAACTTATGGAAAACTCAAATTATGTTTTTCGCCATTTTGGGAACTCAAAATTATGTTGCCATGGCAACTCAAATTTTATTGTTGTGACAAATTACATTATTTTATTGCCATGGCAAAAATCATAACATGTTGCCTTCAATGGCTTTTGCTTTTCTAAAAAAATGAGTTGTGCCATGGCAAGTGTATTTTGCTAACGTAGCAAAAGCTATAATTTGCCATGGGCCGTAAAGTGAATTTGCCATGGCAAAAAAATTCATAACTTTTGACTTTGTAAAAAAAATTGTTGTGGCAATGTCAATAGTTTTGTATTGATGATATTGAAATTTTACCTTCTATTGAAGAAAAATTGACAAATTTTTCTTTTAATTTTCCATGGCAATTTCCCCTATGTTGGCATGGAGAAATTAATCTATAACGCCATGGCAATTTCTTTTTGAACCTCTATTTTTTCGATGAGAATTTTATTAATTTATTGCCATGGCAATTTTTACTGTTTTGACATGGCAATTTTACCTATTTTTGCCATGCTAATATTGGACCTTCAAATAAAAAAAACATGGATTTTTTTTCTTTCAATTAGCCATGGCAATTTTTCCTATGTTGACATGGCAAATTTATCCGTAACGACATGGCAATTTCTTTTTAACCTCTATTTCTTTTTTAAAATTTTAATTTTTATTTTTCCATGGCAATTTTTACCTTTTGACATGGCAAGTTTATATATTGCCACGGCAATATAGGACATTCAAATGGAAAAAAAAGATGGCAAATTTTTCTTTCAATTTGCCATGGCAATTTTTCCTATATTGACATGGAAAATTTATCTGCAACGCCATGGCAATTTCTTTTTTTAACCTCTATTTCTATTTTTCTGTTAAAATTTTACTTTTTTATTTTTCCATGGCAATTTTTACCTTTTTGACATGGCAGATTTACCTATATTGCCACGGCAGTATAGGAACTTCAAATAAAAAAAGATGGCAAATTTTTCTTTCAATTTGGCATGCCAATTTTATCTGTAACGCCATGGCAATTTATTTTTTAACCTCTATTTCCTATTTATTTTTTGTTAAAATTTACTTTTTTATTTTGCCATCGCAATTTTTATCTTTTTGACATGGCAAGTTTACCTATATTTGTCGACCTTCAATTGGAAAAAAGGGCAAATTTACCTATATTACCTTTACATACATGTCAATGCAATCGCTAATGTTTTCTTTCATGTCAAACCAACTTTATGGGACTGGCATTTTTACTCTAATTTTCTTTGAATATTTTACTTTACATATGATCCATGGCAATTTTTTGTCCCACCAAAAAAAGGGCTTGTGTTTATTTTGTCCCAGCAAAGAAGGGCTTTTTGTGTCGCTTTTGGGCTTTTTTTGTTTCTACAGAGAAGAGGCACATGGCGGTGTTCCTAAAAAGGGCCTGTAGGGGCGGTGGGGTAGGCGCGATTGGTGACTGGGGCCTCTCGTCCCAAAGCGAAATCGTTCGGCGGGCTAAGATGGTGTATCGAACCTTTTCGTTTTCGATGCAGTACGCCCGCACCGAGCGTTAGTGGTTATCGACGTCCTTTATTTTAGAGTAAATAGCATAAAACTACTACTCCCTCCGTCTCATAATGTAAGACGTTTTTTGACACTAGTGTAGTGTCAAAACGTCTTACATTATAGGACGGAGGGAGTACTTTACAAGATAGGGTTCCAAAAAACTACCGGATTTTAATTTTTCTCAGGTAACTACTAAACGGGTTGTGGGCTGTTTCAAAAAACCCTAATCATAGAGTGCTTTAAGATTGATCGCGATTATGACAATTGGGATACGCATGTAAAAAACCATTTGTTTGACCGTTTGTTTGACTGTTACCTTACATGTGGGACCCACATGGCAGTGTCCCTTTGTCATATTCTAATAAAAAATTCTGTTCTTTTATACATTTACAGACAACCCCTGTAAGCTTTCTAAAAAAAGCAATCGGGTCCTGGATGTTTCTAGAAAAAGCCATCGGGCCCTTGAGGACAACTCGCGTGCGCCCAGGGAAACGACGCTGGCAAGGTCGCTGGCCAGGCGAAAGAAGGCGGCTTGGCCGCCACGTTCCTCCGCGCGAGGCGGGCGACACACTAGGTGGCGGAGTTCCCCCTAACCAGACCGCTGCCGCTGCTCCTGGCCATGCGCGTGGTGGCCCGTGCTCCTGTGCACGGCGGCCCGAGCCCCTTGGCATGGCGCGGCTGGTGGCGGCCCATGCTCCTTGGCGCGACTGGTAGCGGCTTGAACTCCTTGGCGCGGCTGGCGAAGCCCCTTGCTCCTGGGCGCTGCAGGTGCGCTCCTGGCCGTGGCACACAGACGGCAGCGGCCTGTGCTCCTGCGTTGCGGTTGCTCCTCCGCGTAGTCTTTGTTCCCGCCGTCGACCTTGTCTTGGTGCGCGACGGATGGTGGAGGTGGGTGTCGGTGGCTGGAGGTAGCCGGGCAAGGGGAGAGGAACAAGAAAGAGCCAGAGGAGAGAAGAGAAGATAGAGGAAGAAGAGACAACTTACACGTGGGTCCCATATGTAAGGTAACTGTCAAACAAAATGGTCAAACAAACGGATTGTTTATGGGTGGGCCCGACCTGTTATAAAATGGGTTAAATCGCTAGCAACGAGTGTTTGGGTTTTTTGAAACAGCCGACCACCCGTTAGGTAGTTATCTGAGAAAAATAAAAAACCGGTAGTTTTTTGGAACCCTAACGGTATATTCGTAGTTTTATGCTATTTACTCTTTATTTTAGGTGTACGTCTGTTTGTTTGGCTTTTCTTTTAGCTGCTTTGTGAAAAGACTTCTTGAACACCTTGTATGGGAGTGGAGCGAATGACTGTTTCGAGAGAGATTCCTTGATTCTTTCAATTTTCTGGCAAGAATTTGTGAAAAAGATGCGATGACCATGCAACGTTTTGTAAAAGGCAGAGAACCGAACCGAGTAAGAACAGAATGGTTGTAGGATGGAATTCTTTTTACACGAAAATTTAGATGTCAATCAAACACACTCTATTTTTTAATCGTGTCTTCATATCACATGCAGGTTGTTCCTTCCTATGGATAAAAATAACAATATATTTTACAAATTGATGCTGGACTTGCAAATATTGCTGGTATGTGAATATGGAAGATATGACTGCTCATCAACTGCAAGCCTAAAAGCGAATATGCAGATTGCAGCACTAAAGAGCGACGAAACAAGCAATCCAACTAACAAAGGCAAGAACTGCTATTGGGGACAATATACAGGCGAGGTGATTTGGTGTCCAGGATCAGCTGCACCTAGGATGAAAAGAAAATTAAAAAAATAGAAAAATGCAAAAGAAAAAACTGAATTATTTTCTGCATGGAAGATAATTTGGTGCGTGAGGTCCGCTCCAAATTTCAGATCATTTTGACATCTGGGTAGCTCTCCGCAAAAAAAAAAAAAAAATTTTGAGGCATGCAAATTTTTTTATTGTTCATGTATTGTTTTGCCCTAACTTGTCTGTTTTTGCTGAGAGTTACTCACATGTTTAAATGATCGAAATTTGGAGCGCATCCCACGCATCAAATTATCTTTCATGCAAAAACAATTTGAACTTTTTGAATTTATTTAGTATTTGTTTGTGAATTTTCTCTTCACTGGGCGCAGATGAGTATCGGCTCAGAAATGGATATTTGACAATATACCTCATACATTATTTTCTCTACCCTCGCCTGATACACTCAAGAATATCACTCTACAAACCTCCAGTAGGATATTTGTTACTCTCGCCCATTTAGAGCCCTTTATTTAAGAGATGTGAAAATAGACACACATATAAGGATACAGTAGTAAACATGTGTGCCCATTATTCATTAGACAAATCTGATTTTGATATGTTTTCTAATTTTGTTATAATTAGGATTTCAAATCAACAAAATATCTCAAACCAATGTCTAGGGAAAATGCATAATTTGCACAACAAAATAGAGTTCTATTTAATATTGTTGTATGCCTATTATATAATATTGAATTCATTGTAATTTTACACGTCATTAATGCCTATTTGTACAAGATTAAAATATTAAATTTGCAGACCAAAGTTCCGTATTAATGAAAAAACAATTCAAATTTAATGCAAGATGATATATAAAAAATTAAAATGTTCAATATAAATATAATTGACAAATATTGGATTGTGTTGCCACTGTATTCATACTTATTATCATGTATGTATCATGCATTCTATTTCTCAACGAATCCTTTATTTTTCAAGGTCATGTATATGGTACAAGTATACTTGACATACATCCACACCGACTAGGCACATGGTCATCAACAAGTATAGCTCACATGCACAATAAAATTCTCATTAGAATTCACATGACCATGAAAAAAATATAAAAGAAATTATCATCGATGTAGCCAATGGAAAGAGTGGGGAGGGGGCAAAAATGCGAGAAAGGGTAGTCGAGAAGGAAGGGTGGATATGGAGGGTCGTGTAACTAGATGATGATAAGGTTAGAGACGGCATAGATATAACATTGTACTAATGAGCCAAAACAACCATGGACGAGACAAATTAATACACGGGTTAGAGAATATATATATATATATATATATATATATATATATATATATATATATATAAGGATTGACTATTCGTCACCCTGGGTGAGGAATAGTTATTCTTCACCTCCTCTATTTTAATAGCAATGCAATCGTAATTTTACATTCCGTAAATTTTGTCTTATTTTATACGTAAAAATAGATCGTAAGAAAATATATAGTCGCCGTAAAAAATATTTTATGTTACGTAAAATTACAAACATAAAACATAGTGTAAAATATACATAAAATGCATTTTTTTCTAATCTTATCACCTATATTTTTGTATTCTTATGCCAAATTTTATGTAGTAAATCAATATGAATGTAACTATTTGTATTTCAAACGTAATTTATTTATGATACGATCGTAAAATTACCTTGGGTGAAGAATAACTTATTATGCACCCTGGGTAATGAATAGTAACACTATATATATATATATATATATATATATATATATATATATATATATATATATATATATATATATATATATATATATATATATATATATATATATATATCGTTGATGCACTGGTTAGTGATATATGATATAAATGAGATTTTAGATTCTTATAAAATATAAATTTCATCTAAAATATAAATGCATAGGGTTATGATATGCTCGCTCCGTCTGGGTTTATTAGGCCCGAGAGCAAAGGTCGCATAAACTGTTTTTATAAGGCCGTTGCAATTATGAGTTTAGTTTGCCTTGATTTCTTTGCGCATGTTGTACAGTCATTGCCTGGAGGTAGGTGTGATTAACTGCAATTAAATTGAAGTATGCAACCAGCTGTACGCCTTTACATCAGGCAAGTGCTAGACGTGGACATGATTGGCTACATGCAGAGACGAAGCGTTAAACAGCTGGGCGGAATAAATGTGAGCTAATAGGGGTTGGCTGTCAGCATGCTCCGAAATCAAAGGTTGTTAGAGTTAATACATCGCCTTGGTTTTATCGAAGGGCCCAATAAACCCGGACGAAGGGAGTATGGTCTAATTATGGTTTAGATTTTTATAAAATATAATTCTGATCTGAAATATGAAAATTTGGCATGGGTTATCATATCTGATCATACAAGATTGTGTTTAAATTTTTCATCAGTTTCGAAAAAATCTATAGTTATATTCTACACATTGCTTGTAACTCAATCATTTTCATGAGTATTTTTTAATTTTCCTCCCGCAAGTCAACTAGGGAAAAAGAAAAATCATCCTTCCCTTGATTCTACCCGCTAGCCCATGGACCCACCTCCCTTCTTCATGCCGCTCTGATGGCCGGTGGAGGGGAATCTTGCTGCCTCTACCTTGGTTAGTAGATATGTTATGTTTTTTTTAGTCATTGCAGGGGCAACACGCTTCATTTTCGAGTCGGTCTTCTAGGCTTCGATTCTCCTCAAGTTCTTTCGTCCGGATGTATTAGACGAAGCCCGGGTGTAGATTCCCATTGGTTCGTTGGGGTGACAAGGTTAGGGTATCACAAGATTTCATGCCACGTTCACGTATCGTTTCAAGGGTTCAACACTGACGATCGCGGCTCCGAGGTGCTGGTCCAGCAGGTACACAATCGCAATTTTTTTTGCATAAATGTTATATATAATATTTTATTGTACTACCTCTATATTTTTTTTGCATGGTAATACGTGTCTCATTCATATCATAAAGATTAAAGTACAAGTCACGTAAGGACCGACATGACAAAACCGAAAAGCTAGCAGAACATCTCTAAGCTTGACACCAACGCCCATCACCGCCTCCTGCATTACTACAACAAAGCAGCCCACCGAAGAAAAGAATGATGGATCACCTCCTCACCCGAGCTCGACGCGGCTCCATCGCTGATATGCAGCTTTGCGGACCTCCAAGGTGGCTCACCAAAAGTGAAGCCCTTACCGTTGAACGAATCAGACCGGGGCAACACCCCGGACACGCCATCGAACTCCAGATCTGGCACCCCACCGCGACTAAGGCAGCGGAAGGAAACCATACCTGCCATCCACGAACCACGAACACAAAGACATGTTCCGTCTTCCAGATGTCGTCGATCACGGACCACAATCTGCATCCGCTCTGGACTACCTCCCAAGCTCCGCTGCCGACGCTGAGCAAACGCTGCCGTCACTGTGGCGGAGCCCGAGGACACAGGTCCACCACGAGGATGCCGCCGCCGCCTCGCCATCCTTGCTTGAACAGACTGGTTTCCAAATCCATCCCCAACCATAGAACCGATGGCCTTGTTAAGGAAGGATCCGAATAATCTTTATTCAGCACTGTCATCGTTGCCGCCGAAACGAAGACGATGAACAGCCTAAAAATCTAAACTAGTACACGTTCCCCCAACTAGAAGTATTTTGAGTTTCAAAAGAAGAAAAACTAGAAGTATTTTGGTACATGGAAGTATATGATAGCTGTGTGCAAAGACGGAGAGGTATCACCTTTTCCCTTTTTTTCAAATGTACTACTTGCCATAAACCACCCCCAGATCTCCGATATGGACCGAGCCGGCTGAGCTCATAATCGAAACTAGATCGGGATCGCGCCTTGGCGCAAGGGTGCCGGTCCCAACATTTGGTCAGGCAGGTAATGCTAAGTTAATATGAATTCAGTTTTAGTATATGCATTCATACAACATAACAAAATAGTGAAGGAGAAACATTCAGTTGTGATAGGAGCAAGACACAATGGTGATAAACATCGGCATGAGACTAAGACAAAATCAATTACAGTGCGTTCGTTAACAGAGGGAATTAAAGCAATTGCTCAGAATGGATTAGACCAATAGAGTAAATTTACATAAAAAAAACAGGGCATTGCCAAACGGCAAGACAACATATATACCAAAAGTATGACAAACATGACACATTTTGTCATTACAAAAATATGTCTAAAGTAGTGATCCAATAATCCAGCGCCTGGTATTTATCAGGGGAGTATGTAAACCAATACAAATCATATAAGTGCAGTACAAAGTAAGATATGGTTCAATAAAAACCATCAAAATTCTTGATAGATCAGGATTACAGCAAGTCATTTATATAGAAATGAATGCATCCCACAAGTTGAATTACCATTATTAATAATTAGAGTAAGTTGGTTACATAGCAAGGGACCGAAAACTAAGTAGCACATTACAGGACAACCGAACATCACAAAATACTAAAAGCAAGGCGTTTATACAAAGGTTGGTGACAGTTAGATGGCAGTCTTGATAAGTACACAAAGTTAGAACCAATGGTGGAGCTCATCATGGCGAGTGATACCTGGAAGCATATGATTGCCAATTCCAACCACTCGTGTATCCCTTCGCCGAGAATCTCATCGGAGTCCATGACGATTATAACTATCGCTTGTCCGGAGAAGGGGTTGCATGGAGCAAATGGATCAAACTTGATAGCACCAAAGGGAAAGAATCACAGTGATAAGTTTAGCTTGAGGCACCAACCTTTGGATATTTTCAACCGAGAGCAAGTCTCGCACAAAGGTATCTCCTCCGTGTCTTTTGCCGAAAGCTCGACCCTGGGTGGCCAAGTGCACTTATCCTGTCCAAAAATCGCTGGGCCTTCTTTGTGTGGCACAGGTGGCCTGAAATTAATCATTGAAGGAATAAACCAATAAAGAATATATGTTTGATCGTTCCGTAGCATGGCATGGTACATATTGGAATGACACGGAAGATCTTCGAACAGTATATGCAACACTTACATACATGCCTCTTGACTCCTGCTCTTCATCCGCAAAGGATACCATGTTGGATATCTCATCTTCATCGTACTGAAACTGATGAAAGCATGCTACAAGAATTAGGTAGAGGAATTAATGGAATCACAAAGTAAACTTGGGTCGGTGTCATCTAAACATGGGCATACTGTGATCTCATTACGTAGAATATAACAAAGATGATTTACTAATTATGACATTGGCTAATTCAACAATTCATTGGAAGTTGTTTCAGGCAGAACCACTCTAATCCATCAGGAGTACCTATTTTTTAGGTTACAACAAAGTTTGTAGGGTTACCTAAGAGTAATACCATACCGAAATCGTTTGAAAATTAAGAGAGGGAGAAGGAGAGGGGAGGCAAGATATCAGCAATTAGGCAGTTTTCAGAGAGGAAGGGACCCCATGGATGGGTCCTTGCGGTCGCCGGCCAAGTTCACGCTGTCGCTGGAGTTCACCTCCGGGCCGTCGCCTAAGAGGGGAGGGGATTAGGTGGAGGATGTCTCAAAAGGAAAAGGAGAAGAGGACGATGCAAGGCGTCGGAAGGGGGTTCTCACCTCACCTCAATGACTTCGTCGGTCGCTGTTGAGGCGTCTTATGGTTCAGCACAGCGGCCACGGCTGACAGTTAAATCTACATCTTGCGGTGACCAATGGTGGACGGAGTGCGTGTTTCTCACCGTCTCCAGCGGTGTCATGCCAAGGAGGTCGTCGTAGATCACCCCCCTGCGTGCACCGAGGGTGCGCCTGGATCTGCCGGTCAGCAGCGGCGCTGATGAGCGCACCTTGACCTGCCACTCCCCACTGCGCGCACTCCTATAGCGACATGAGTGGCGGCAATTGCATCCAACTTGTCTAATTTTTAAAATAAGAAAGCAGAAGGTCATCTGTAAGGAGAGAACACCATATCGCCAAAAATCAAATGCTTATGCTTGAAAAGGCATGCTTACATCCACTATTTAGAACTGATCCTACCAAGAAGAAACATTTAAACTAAGTACAACAAGCACTGACAAAAATATAGGAGCAGCTATTTCAAATAAATCTGAGTGCTTAAAACTTCATTGAAGAAATGAAAATCTGGTTAGATACATTATATCTTAGTACAAGTATATATAATTTGATATCTGGTATAAAAGATGCTTTAGTTAACTAAGCTCGAAGGACCGAGACTCTAGTCAGATGATTCTAAGATAATATCAAGATGCATTAGAAATAACTCGCATAATATACACCATACAGAAAAAAATACACCTACAACAAGACCTTTTTAATTGGCTAACAATACAATAAAATAAAGAAGTAATCAGTATCTGTTGGAAATATCAATCAAAAAAAAGTGTTGCTCTAGATTTTGATGTGTTAGGCAAAAGAGAAAATAAACAACTGCCAGCTTAATATTGGTTGGGTAGTAACATCAATGATGTAATCTTGCTAGACTAATAGGAAAATGAATAAGCATCTACCATATCCAAGCAGGAGCTAGAACCCAAATACTTGAACCTTCATAATATAATACAGTAATAAAAACAGAGTTTCAGAGTATCAGCTCTATAGACAAAATACTCTCATTGCTAAAATAAGGATAAGCTGTGTAAGTTCGTCCTTATTTAACTCCTCTTTATGTAGGTAACATATTTTAAACTCTATAGTTGGAAGAGTGTTCAAACTGCAGGATCCAAAAAAATGCAGTGGTGACGTACAAAATTGGGGAAAGCTTCAGAACAAACTAAAGAAAACGAAAGGAAATGTCTGCTCAATGGCTCGGATTAACCCAGCAACTTAATCACAGCAGTCAAAAAAATGTTTATGGATACAAAATGGGACATGCTACCTCGGTCACTCTTTACATGAACAATCCAGCATTATCTCAAGAAAAATCTCAAAAAATCCTATAGTATTATTTTCTGTAGCATGAACAAATAGCTACAACTGGTAACTAGCAAAAAAATAGAAGTAATAGTATCACAACGAATTAAAACAAGTCATTCAACCGATAACTTGTTGGGAGTGAGTCTTTCTAGTATAACAAAGTGCAACTTACTCTTAACTAGATTAAATCAAAGACCAACAAGAAACAATAAAGGATCAAGAACAACTTATATGCAATAAAGGTATGAGAGAGAAGAAAAGTTTACTTAAAACGGCTATAAACACTGGAGCATAAATAAGCAACACCTTTAAATACAAATGAAAAAGGGTTTAGGGTTCATTGCATAGTGGGCTCAGATTCGCCTTTCCTCGATCATATAACCTACCCTCGTCATCTCTTACCACCAGATCAATCTGTTTACATAGTGGCGCTGCCCTGGTTATCACTCAACAAGAATGACCATCCAAGGACAGAACCATAAGTATCACATGATCAAAAATGATTTTAGGGACGAGAGGGAGGATCCAACTTGATACCCATAGGTGCCTCGATTGCTCAAAGGCACACTTATTTCAGCCACGCTTAATCATCATCGCCCTAGCAAGAATAGCCTCCGACACGAGCATCGGTGCCAAGCAGAGGAGAGAGACCCAGAGAGAAGGGGCGAATGGGAGCATGAAGAGGCAAGCCGCTGCCCTCCCCCGCTCCATAGCCGCACGGGCCAACCACCGCCCTGCCACGCACGGCCTTGGACGCGAAAAGACCGAAATACCCTTGGTGGGGCAAGATATTACGTGCAGTGGCGCGGGATATTTACCCGTCGGTGCGCGCGACGGGACGAACATGCCACACCCGCGACCAAGGTCGCTGACAAACTAAAGAGCACGGCCGCTACAGTATCACTTAGTACTTCGTAGTTGTCACCCTTCACAAATAATGAGAAAATGTGAAATGAGAAGTATGATAAGAATACAAAGGCCAAAGAAAATTCGTGTTCAATCCTCACTTATAAAAATAAGCAGCAGGGGAGTATAACATAGACGTGTTAACTGGTTCCGGTGGTACTAATTACGGTTCAGTATATCACTCCTTCAGGACACATGCAGAAAAAAATCAGTACATGCTAACAGATTACGATTCAAGATGGACAACCTTTTTAAAAAAACGTGCAAAGGCGGTCCATCACATACATGAACCAGTCTGTTCATATATCCATAAGGATCAAATACTATAATGGATGAACACTTCTCAACACAGCCTGTTGCGATGGGAAAGCTGTACCTTAACCTAACTAAATAAAAAAACTGTTGTTTTACTGACACCGTTATTTTCAAGAGGGGGTGATATCGTCCAGCTTCTCAGCCAACAATTTTTAGCCTGATGGACGCAAGTAAAAGTAAACCTGAACTACAACACAAAATTCGTATGCCTGTGACAGATTACGAAAGGGCTAGAACATGGCACTAGCAAATCTCTTTTCCCCATCAAACCCAACCTAATGTATACTAAGCGTGCATGAGCAATTGACTGACAGAGCAGATGCGTAACAGCGGTGGCGACGGCGACGATGGCGCCGCTAGTGCCGAACTGGTACAGAGCGTAATCTGTCACACGCGAATCAACTTTCATGAAACTATCCTGTAGAATTAAATCAGACATTACAAACCCAAACATGTTTGCTGAATAGACCTCGGGTGAAATGTAACCAGATGTACAAGAAATAGTACAGAGGATACTTCAAAATCGTAGAGCCACGTGCATGTATTATATTAATCTGACAAAGCAAGTTAGGAAAACTTTACTCCTTATAAAGGAAAATACACAGCGTGTCATGCAGTAGAACACTATAACCTACCTTCTGGGGATCACTTGGTGCATGAGAAGTGGTATTTTTTCTATCTCCAGCTTAATCAAATTCAAACATTGTATGCTTAGCTTGAACTGAACTTCTCTTGGGCATTTTCTACAGAAGTAAAAACTCATTGTTACAGGCAATGGGAGGGGGCATCTCAAATAGTCATACTTTAATATAACATCTAAGACTGAATGTGGATACATAAGCAATTAGTAGAAAATTTGACAATGAAAGCGGACATTAAAAAGGAAAGGGTTAAAAGACCCTAAATATGCAGTAGCTGTTGTCAAGCTTATCCTATCTAAAATCCAAATCTCTATGTTATCTCCAGTATACGTAAATCAACACATCACTAAATCTTGAAATAGAGTTTACATAGAGCATACACTCTAGTGATCTTGACAATTTGTACCATCAAAATAAGTGATCGTGTCAATATGACAATACTGCCAACACTAATATGACAACAACAAAGAATTTCTTTGACAATAATTCTGTTAACACTCATTTAGTGTCAAAAAATGAGCTCACCAAATGGAGTATAAAATCTTTGAGAGTAGTCATTTACTGAACATTTATCTGCATGCATATAAATGCTGAAATCTTTGACAACCATTTACTGAAGATTTGTCAGTTAACACTGATTTCTACTCCCAGCAAATGTGCTCACTAAATGTGCTCACAACAAAGATTTTCTTCGACAAGAACAAAGAATGACAGCAGCAAAGAACATCATGGTCATGTAGGCATTAAAGATTTCTGTGAGCATTCAGGCTTCTTTGTGACAGGAAGGTAGGCTTACTCTGACGAGTTGGTGCGCATCATGTGGAAACAGGATGCTACCAATAATATTAAACAAGCAGAATCATGTGGAAATTGAAATATAATTGCATACCAGTATTCTGCATCAATAATCATTAGTCTGCAACGAGCAAGCATTGCAGAAGCATTTAACTCTGGGAACTACACCCAAAAAATAACATTCCATCATGCCAAAACCACATAGAGCAATGGAATCCAATGTTTCAAAGATGTAGGAAGGGCAATACAATACAAACCTTTTGCAGCAAAGTCAGGTTTCTGCAGATGCACAAAAGGTCCTGCATCGGTTTCATCCTATGGCTGATGTTCCTCTGTTCTCACCTGACCCAGAGAGAGGCGAAGGTAGAGTAAGAGAAATTCTACTCAATTGCAAAAATTATCACCTGGTCTTGTGGGGTTGGCCTGCGGATCCAGTCGAGGCACGAGTGCATGATGCAGGCGTTGCCACAGCCCTTGTGTAACACCCGCAACCCCTGTAGCTGGCCCGCATGGTCGATCGATGGAGATGGTTGGTTCTCCACGCCACTCCACGCATCATCATCTTCCTCCTTCACGCGAGCGGCAGCCTCCACAGCCGCCGGCTCCCTCGCGGCCGCCGCGCCGCCGGGAGTGCCCATCCTGACCCGCCACGACCCAGCTTAAGCTCTCCATCGACCGTAGCCACACAGTCCTCGAACTGCACAGGGTGGTCCACCAGGAACCCGTCCGCCGGGCGCTGACCAGGATGGCGGCTTCCGAGCGGCGAGGTCGCCGACGTCGCCGTCCTTCATAGCGTGGGATCTCCTGGGATACGAGCCGCCGCCGGATCCGGTCGCCCCGACCTGTAGCTTGAGCGCCGCGCGCCTCCACCACCGCCGCGCCCGGATCGTCGTCTTTGGGAGGCGAGGAGGGCTCTGGTCGCGGCCGATCTGGCACGGACCAGCCTTGATTTGAGTGGGTGGCGGCAGCGGCGACGGTGGGAGGAGAGGAGGCGCTGAGGAGGGACGGAGGCGGCCGCGGACGGGGAGGAGAGAGAGGAGGCGGCTAGGTCTAAGCGCCCTTTATACCCCACCACGCCGAAATTAAAATGTTCTCCTGGGGCATGGTATTTACAATATGTTGCCATTACTATTCATTCCAGCAGTGTTTCTTTCAGATCCGACGGCCCAGATCCTCCCACCTCTCGATCCAACGGACGAAAACGCATCAAGAGATCGCATACAACGGTCCAGAGTCACTGAGCTCTCAGGAGGCTCAGCCATCCCTCCTTCTCTTATTTCTGGATGCATGATGAAAGGGTCCACCCTGCATTTATACACCCGGCCGGCCGGCTCCTCCCAGGAAGCTTCCTCCGACGACAAGCGCTGCACGACCGGGCCAGCGTCACGTCAGATCCTCCCTCCGCCGTCCCAGCCCCGTCACATCATCCCGTGCTCTGGCCTGCTCAGAGCTCACTCGTCCCCTCGTGTGTACAACCACTACCACGGGTGCCGACCGGCCGTCCAGATATCTCCTCCCCACCCGCGCAGCTTCCCGGAAGCTTCTCCCCCGAGATGGACATGGGGTCGCCGTCATCATCCTCTCGATCGTACCGTCCTATCCATCATGATCCGTCCTCACCTCCCCTCCCTCCCGCTTTATACAAGAGCCCAGCCAGCGCTCGGCTTCTTGCGCCCCGTCGACACACGAACAACGACAGCGGCGACAGCTCTTCATCGCTTGATTTCTTGATCGTCGGAGCATGGCGGACGACGGCGCGGGGGCGTACGAGGACCTGCTGCCGGTGATGGCGGGGCGGCTGGGCACGGCGGGGCTGCTGTCGGAGCTGCGGGCGGGGTTCCGGCTGCTGGCGGACCCGGCGCGGGGCGCCATCACGGCCGAGAGCCTGCGGCGGAGCGCGGGGGCCGTGCTGGGCGTGGAGGGGATGACGGCCGAGGAGGCGCAGGCGATGGTGGGCGAGGGCGACCACGACGGCGACGGCGCGCTCAGCGAGCAGGAGTTCTGCGTGCTCATGGTGCGGCTCAGCCCCGGCATCATGGCCGACGCCGAGGGCTGGCTCGAGGAGGCCATCGCCGACGAGCTGCTCCCGCCGCCACCGCCGCCCGCGCCGGCCGCCTGAGCGGTCACTTGCATAGCTAGCCGCCTTGATTGTTATGTACTACTACTTGCATCGCTACTGACTTGTATGTTTGTTGTATCACCGCCGTGTAGTCGCCGTTGTTTGAGTGTTCGTACGTACATGGTGATGCTCTTTGAGCTTTGCGTTGTTGATTAATTTAGCTCGTGCATGGACTTTTTACTTCAGCCAGCAATCCTGGCTCGATCGTGGTCACACTTACCTCCGATCTTCTGAACATTCGAATCTGGGGTAGAAGCAGGCCAAGTTGGTTCGAAACAAAGTGGCTGATACCATACTTTCCGAACAGTTCTCCGGGGAAGTTGATCGAGATGCTGCCTCTGCTCATGTAACAGAGCAAGACTGCTTCTATGTATATATGTGTTTTCCAGGTCGTTCAGCAGTTGACAAAAATAATACCCTGGGATCTGGGAATCATGACGTTCTCTCTATGGGGTTGTTGAATCCTTTAACGCCAAAACTCCACCGTAAGACCCCATCCGGACGTCCGTTTTGTCCTCTTTTCGTCCGTTTGGGGAGGCAATGGGGTTGCCCATGTCCGTTTGGGGTCGTCGCCGTGTCGGTCACGCCCAAGCGTGCGGCGCACCCATATTATGTCCGGATGACATATCCGCTGGCATTTTGTCAAACATGTAGGAGGAAGGGAAGCTTCATCGCGGCTGGGAGCGGAGAGGCGAGGCCCTACGTCTGCGGAGCACCGGCGGAATCTTGGGCGCGAGGACGAGACCGGCGGTCGAGCTCGAACTCCACGCCGAGAGACGCAGCGGCCGAAGCGGCATGGCAACTAATAGCGGCGAAGCGGCGATCGTCCGGGCTGGCGACTCGAGGTGGCTGGGCCTTGCAGAGGCACGCTTCGGCCTCGCCCGGCTTCGCCTCGACTTCGCGTCGCCCTCGGCCTCGCCGCTGCGCTTCGCCCGGCCCGGCTAGCGCTACTGCCGCGTCCGCCGCTTCGCCAAACCACCGCGCCTCGTCGGGTTATTCGCCGCCCGTCGCTGCGCTTCGTCGCTTTCCGCCGCTTCAGCGTGGCAGCGTCGCGTCCGCTCTCGCCCGGCCACAGCGCCCGGCCTTCTGTAGCGCTACAACCGCCCGCTGCGTCTTGCCATAGCCAGCCCAGCGCCTGCTCGCCGGCCTTCGCCGGCTGAAGCGCCCTTAGCGTCCGCCGCTTCATACCACCGCGCGCCTCGTCGGGCTCGTCGCCCATGCCCGTCGCTGCCGCGCTTCGCGTCCTTCCCCCGCCCGCTTCGCGTGGCGGCGTCGCGCCCGCCCTCTCGCCCGCCACGATCTGCGGCTTACAGCGTATAGCCCAGCCTCCCGCCGTGGCGTCGCCAGCAGCGCTGCCAAGCCAGCGCCTCCCAGCCCCAGCGCCCGCCCTACACGCCCGCCTGCTCCACACGCCCGCCGCCTACGCCCGCTCCCACTCGGTGACACGCTCCGCTCCGGCCTCGCATGCTCGCCGTTGCATGCATCGCGTGGGTAGGTCGAGAGAAGAAAAGGAAGAGAGAGAGAGAGTGGTGGGGGTGGGTGGGTGGGTGACAAGTAGGGTCACCTCGGATAAGCATGACGGAAGAGGTGCGAACAGCGTCACGTCTTGTCCGCTTTGGCCCCAAATCCAGCCCAAAGTTTGGTCTGGAAATAGGGTCGACGGACATAAAGCGGACAAGATGGGTCCAGTTCATTGCGCGCTGGGTCGTGGGGTTTGTCCGTTTTACCCCAAACGGACAGAGGCGGACAAAATGGGGTCTTGCGTCCGTTTGGTTTTTTTACTAGTCCCATTGCTTAGAGCATCTCCAGCCGTTGGAGGTGTTGGGGAACGTTGCAGAAAATTAAATTTTTTCCTACGGTTTCACCAAGATCCATCTATGAGTTCATCTAGCAACGAGTCATGGGAGAGTGATTGCATCTACATACCACTTGTAGATCGCGTGCGGAAGCGTTCAATGGAGCAGGGATGATGGAGTCGTACTTTCGCCGTGATTCAGATCACCGATGACCTAGTGCCGAGCGGACGGCACCTCCGCGTTCAACACACGTACGGAGCGGATGACGTCTCCTCCTTCTTGATCCAGCAAGGGGAAAGGAGAGGTTGATGATGATCCAGCAGCACGACGGTGTGGTGGTGGATGCAGCAGAACTCCGGCAGGGCTTCGCAGAGCAACTACGGGAGGAGGAGGAGGTGTAGCAGGGAGAGGGAGGTGCCAGGCCTTGAGTGCGGCTGCCTCCTCCCCTCCCTTTATATCGTGGCTAGAGAGGGGGGGGGGGCGCAGCCTTGCCCCTTCCTCCTGTTGGGGAACGTAGTAATTTCAAAATTTTCCTACGCACACGCAAGATCATGGTGATGGTATAGCAACGAGAGGGGAGAGTGTTGTCCACGTACCCTCGTGAGACCGTGAAGCTAAGCGTTAGCACAACGCGGTTGATGTAGTCGTCGTCTTCACGATCCGACCGATCCAAGCACCGAACGTCACGGCACCTCCGAGTTCGGACACGTTCAGCCGATGGCGATCCCCGGACTCCGATCCAGCAAAGTGTCGGGGATGAGTTCCGTCGACGACGGCGTGGTGGCGATGTTGATGTTCTACTGTCGCAGGCTTCGCCTAAGCACCGCTATAATATTATCGAGGTGGACTATGGTGGAGGGGCACCGCACACGGCTAAGGAACGATCTTGAAGATCAACTTGTGTGTCATGGGGTGCCCCCTGCCCCTCGTATATAAAGGGAGCAAGGGAGGGGTGGCCGGCCTGGGAGGGCGCGCAAGGAGGAGTCCTACTCCCACCGAGTAGGATTCCCCTTCAAGTAGTAGGAGTAGGAGTCAAGGAAAGGGGAAATAGAAGAGAAGGAAGGGAGGGGCGCAGCCCCTCCCCTAGTCCATTCGGACTAGGCCTTGGGGGCGCCCAACCTCTCTCTCTTTTCCCTAAAGCCCAATAAGGCCCATATACTCCCGGCGAATTCCCGTAACTCTCCGGTGCTCCGAAAAATACCCGAATCACTCGGAACCTTTCCGATGTCCGAATATAGTCGTCCAATATATCGATCTTTACGTCTCGACTATTACGAGACTCCTCGTCATGTCCCCGACCTCATCCGGGACTCCGAACTTCTTCGGTACATCAAAACTCATAAACTCATAATATAAGCATCATCGAAACCTTAAGCGTGCGGACCCTACGGGTTCGAGAACTATGTAGACATGACCTAGAACTATTCTCGGTCAATAACCAATAAGCGGAACACGGATGCTCATATTGGCTCCTACATATTCTCTGAAGATCTTTATCGGTCAAACCGCATAACAACATACGTTGTTCCCTTTGTCACCGGTATGTTACTTGCACGAGATTAGATCGTCGGTATCCAATACCTAGTTCAATCTCGTTACGGCAAGTCTCTTTACTCGTTCCGTAATACATCATCTCGCAACTAACTTATTAGTTTCAATGCTTGCAAGGCTTATATGATGTTTATTACCGAGAAGGCCGTAGATACCTCTCCGACAATCGGAGTGACAAAATCTAATCTCGAAATACGCCAACCCAACATGTACCTTTGGAGACACAGTAGTACTCCTTTATAATCACCCGCTTAGGTTGTGGCGTTTGGTAGTACCCAAAGTGTTCCTCCGTAAACGGGGGTTGCATAATCTCATAGTTACCGGAACATGTATAAGTCATGAAGAAAGCAATAGCAATATACTAAGCGATCAAGTGCTAGGCTAACGGAATGGGTCATGTCAATCACATCATTCTCCTAATGATGTGATCCCATTAATCAAATAACAACACATGTCTATGGTTAGGAAACATAACCATCTTTGATTAATGAGCTAGTCAAGTAGAGGCATACTAGTGACTATATGTTTGTCTATGTATTCACACATGTATCATGTTTCCGGTTAATACAATTATATCATGAATAATAAACATTTATCATGATATGAGGAAATAAATAATAACTTTGTTATTGCCTCTAGGGCATATTTCCTTCAGTCTCCCACTTGCACTAGAGTCAATATTCTAGTTCACATCGCCATGTGATTTAACATCAATAGTTCACATCTTTATGTGATTAACACCCATAGTTCACATCGACATGTGACCAACAACCAAAGGGTTTACTAGAGTCAGTAATCTAGTTCACATGGCTTATGTGATTAACACCCAAAGAGTACTAAGGTGTGATCATGTTTTGCTTGTGAGATAATTTTAATCAGCAGATACATCACATACAGATCCGTAAGTATTCTTGAATTCTATGTCTACAATGCTCGCATGTAGCTACTCTAGCTAATTGCTCCCACTTTCAATATGTATCTAGATCGAGACTTAGAGTCATCCATATCTGTGTCAAAACTTGCATCGGCGTAACTTTTTACGGCAGACCTTTTGTCACTTCCATAATCGAGAAACATATCCTTATTCCACTAAGGATAATTTTGACCATTGTCCATTGATCTACTCCTAGATCACTATTGCACTCCTTGCCAAGCTTAGTGGTAGGGTATGCAATAGATCCGGTACACAAAGATGGCATACTTTATAGAACCTATGGGTGATGCATAGGGAATGACTTTCATTCTCTTTCTATCTTCTCGACGTGGTCGGGTTTTGAGTCTTACTCAATCTCACACCTTGTAACACAGTAAGAACTCTTTCTTTGATCGCTCCATTTTGAACTTACTTCAAAATCTTATCAAGGTATGTACTTATTGGAAAAAACTTATCAAAGCGTCTTGATCTATCTCTATAGATCTTGATGCTCAATATGTAAGCAACTTCACCGAGGTCCTTCTTTGAAAAACTCCTTTCAAATACTCCTTTATGCTTTGCGAATAATTCTACATTATTTCCGATCAACAATATGTCATACACATATACTTATCGTAAATCTTTGTAGTGCTCCCACTCACTTTCTTGTAAATCTGAGGCTTCACGGCAAGTCGTATAAAACTATATGCTATGATCAACTTATCAAAGCGTGTATTCCAACTCTGAGATGCTTGCACCAGTCCATAGATGGATCGCTGGAGCTTGCATATTTTGTTAGCACCTTTAGGATTTACAAATACAACTCTTCTTTAATAAATCCATTAAGGAATGCAGTTTTGTTTATCCATTTGCCAGATTTCATAAAATGCGGTAATTGCTAACATGATTCGGACAGACTTAAGCATAGATACGAGTGAGAAACTCTCATCGTAGTCAACACCTTGAACTTGTCGAAAACCTTTTAGGACAATTCTAGCTTTGTAGATAGTAACACTATTATCGGCGTCCGTCTTCCTCTTGAAAATCCATTTATTTTCTATGGCTTGCCGATCATCGGCAAGTCAACCAAAGTCCATACTTTGTTCTCATACATGGATCCCATCTCGCATTTCATGGCCTCAAGCCATTTTATGAATCTGGGCTCATCATCGCTTCCTCATAGTTCGTAGGTTCATCATGGTCTAGTAACATGACTTCCGAACATGATTACCGTACCACTCTCAGTGCGGATCTTACTCTGGAAGACCCTACGAGGTTTGGTAGCAACTTGATCTGAAGTTTTATGATCATCATCATTAACTTCCTCACTAATTGGTGTAGGAATCACCGGAACTGATTTAAATGATAAACTACTTTCCAATAAGGGAGAAGGTACAATTACCTCATCAAATTCTACTTTCCTCCCACTTACTTCTTTCGAGAGAAACTCCTTCTCTAGAAAGGATCCATTCTTAACAACGAATGTCTTGCCTTTCGGATCTGTGGATAGAAGGTGTACCCAACATTTTGGGTATCCTATGAAGACGCACTTTTCCGATTTGGATTCAAGCTTATCATGTTGAAACTTTTTCACATAAGCATCGCAACCCAAACTTTAAGAAACGACAACTTTGGTTTCTTGCTAAACCATAGTTCATACGGTGTCGTCTCAACGGATTTATATGGTGCCCTTTTTAACGTGAATGCAGCTATCTCTAATGTATAACCCCAAAATGATAGTGGTAAATCGGTAAGAGACATCATTGATCGCACCATATCTAATAAAGTACGGTTATGACGTTTGGACACACCATTACACTGTGGTGTTCCAGGTGGCGTGAGTAGTGAAACTATTTCACATTGTTTTAATCAAGGCCAAACTGGTAACTCAAATATTTTTCCTCTGCGATCATATCGTAGAAACTTTTATTTTCTTGTTACGATGATTCTTCACTTCACTCTGAAATTCTTTGCACTTTTCAAATGTTTCGGACTTGTGTTTCATCAAGTAGATATACCCATATCTGCTCAAATCATCTATGAAGGTCGAAATAACGATACTTGCCGTGAGCTTTGACACTCATCGGACCGCATACATCAAGATGTATTATTTCCAATAAGTCATTTGCTCGCTCCATTGTTAGGAGAATGTAGTCTTTAGTCATCTTGCCCATAAGGCATGGTTACTTAAGCATCAAGTGATTCATAATCAAGTGATTCCAAAATCCCATCAGCATGGAGTTTCTTCATGCGCTTTACACCAATATGACCTAAACTGCAGTGCCACAAATGAGCTGGTCTATAATTATTAACTTTGCTTGTTTTGGCATCAATATTATGATTTTGTGTATCACTACGATCGTGATCCAACAAACTATTTTTATTGGGTGTATTAGCATCTAAGGTCTTATTCATGTAAAGCAGAATAACAATTTATTCTCTAACTTTTTAAATGAATAACCGTATCGCAATAAACATGATCAAATCATATTCATGCTTAACGCAAACGCCAAATAACATTTATTTAGGTTTAACACTAATCTCGGAAGTATAGGGAGTGTGCGATGATGATCATATTAATCTTGGAACTACTTCCAACACTCATCGTCACTTCCCTTCAACTAGTCTCTGTTTGATTCTGTAACTCCTGCTTTGAGTTACTAATCTTAGCAACCGAACAAGTATCAAATACTCGGGGCTACCATAAACATTAGTAAGGCACACATCAAACACATGTATATCAAATATACCCTTGTTCACTTTGCCATCCTTCTTACTCACCAAATATTCGTGGCTTTTCCGCTTCCGAAGGACCATTTCCTTTGCGATTATAGCACTCGGTTTCAGGCTTTGGTCCAGCTTTGGTCTTCTTCACGGGAGTGACAACTTGCTTGTCATTCTCGCTTGAAGTTTCCCTTTCTTTCCCTTTGCCCGCTTCTTGAAACTAGTGGTCTTGTCAATCATCAACACTTGATGCTCTTTCTTGATTTCTACCTTCGTTGATTTCAACATCACGAAGAGCTCGAGAATCTTTTTCGTCATCCCTTGCATACTATAGTTCATCACGAAGTTCTACTAACTTAGTGATGGTGACTAGAGAATTCATCAATCATTATCTTATACGGAAGATTAACTCCCACTTGATTCAAGCGATTGAAGTACTCGGACAATCTGAAAGCACATGCTCACTAGTTGAGCGATTCTCCTCCAACTTTTAGCTATAGAACTTGTTGGAGACTTCATATCTCTCAACTCGGGTATTTGCTTGAAATATTAACTTCAATTCCTGGAATATCTTATATGGTCCATGACGTTCAAAACATCTTTGAAGTCCCGATTCTAAGCCGTTAAGCATGGTGCACTAAACTATCAAGTAGTCATCATAATGAGCTAGCCAAACGTTCATAACGCTCGCATACGCTCCTGCAATAGGTCATCACCTAGCGGTGCATTAAGGACATAATTCTTACGTAAAGAATGAGGATAAACCTCGGATCACGGATCCAATCCGCATCATTGCTACTAACATCTTTCAACACAATTTTCTCTAGGAACATATCAAAATAAACATATGAAAGCAACAAACATAGGGAAGCAACAACGCGAGCTATTGATCTACAACATAATTTGCAAAATACTACCAGGACTGAGTTCATGATAAATTTAAGTTCAATTAATCATATTACTAAAGAACTCCCACTTAGACAGACATCTCTCTAGTCATCTAAGTGATCATGTGATCCAAATCAACTAAACCATAACCGATCATCACGTGAGATGGAGTAGTTTTCAATGGTGAACATCACTATGTTGATCATATCTACTATATGATTCACGCCGACCTTTCGGTCTCCGTGTTCGAGGCCATATCTGCATATGCTAGGCTGCGTCAAGTTTAACCTGAGTATTACTGCGTGTGCAAAACTGGCTTGCACCCATTGTAGATGGACGTAGAGCTTATCACATCCGATCATCACGTGGTGTCTGGGCACGACGAACTTTGGCAACGGTGCATACTCAGGGAGAACACGTCTTAATAATTTTAGTGAGAGATCATCTTAAAATGCTACCGTCAATCAAAGCAAGATAAGATGCATAAAGGATAAACATCACATGCAATCAATATAAGTGATATGATATGGCCATCATCATCTTGTGCTTGTGATCTCCATCTCCGAAGCACCGTCGTGATCACCATCGTCACCGGCACGACACCTTGATCTCCATCGTAGCATTGTTGTCGTCTCGCCAACTATTGCTTCTACGACTATCGCTACCGCTTAGTGATAAAGTAAAGCAATTACATGGCGTTTGCATTTCATACAATAAAGCGACAACCATATGGCTCCTGCCAGTTGCCGATAACCCGGTTACAAAACATGATCATTTCATACAATAAAAATATAGCATCACGTCTTGACCATATCACATCACAACATGCCCTGCAAAAACAAGTTAGACGTCCTCTACTTTGTTGTTGCAAATTTTACGTGGCTGCTACGGGCTGAGCAAGAACCGTTCTTACCTACGCATTAAAACCACAACGATAGTTAGTCAAGTTAGTGCTGTTTTAACCTTCGCAAGGACCGGGCGTAGCCACACTCGGTTCAACTAAAGTGAGAGAGGCAGACACCCGCCGGTCACCTTTAAGCACGAAGCGCTACATAGCGGTGAAACCAGTCTCGGCGTAAGCGTCTGGCGTAATGTCGGTCCGGGCCGCTTCATCTCACAATACCGCCGAACCAAAGTATGACATGCTTTGGTAAGCAGTATGACTTGTATCGCCCACAACTCACTTGTGTTCTACTCGTGCATATAACATCAACGCATAAAACCTGGCTCTGATGCCACTGTTGGGGAACGTAGTAATTTCAAAATTTTCCTACGCACACGCAAGATCATGATGATGGTATAGCAACGAGAGGGGAGAGTGTTGTCCACGTATCCTCGTAGACCGTAAGCGGAAGCGTTAGCACAACGCGGTTGATGTAGTCGTACGTCTTCACGATCCGACCGATCCAAGCACCGAACGTACGGCACCTCCGAGTTCAGCACACGTTCAGCTCGATGGCGATCCCGAACTCCGATCCAAAGCAAAGTGTCGGGGATGAGTTCCGTCGACCTGACGGCGTGGTAGCGATGTTGATGTTCTACCGTCGCAGGGCTTCGCCCTAAGCACCGCTACAATATTATCGAGGTGGACTATGGTGGAGGGGGCACCTTTGCACGGCTAAGGAAATCGATCTTGAAGATCAACTTGTGTGTCATGGGGTGCCCCCTGCCCCGTATATAAAGGAGCAAGGAGGGGTGGCCGGCCTAGGAGGGGCGCACCAAGGAGGAGTCCTACTCCCACCGGGAGTAGGATTCCCCCTTCAAGTAGTAGGAGTAGGAGTCAAGGAAAGGGGAAATAGAAGAGAAGGAAGGAGGCAGCCTCCCCTAGTCCAATTCGGAGTAGGCCTTGGGGGGGCGCGCAACCTCCCATCTCTCTTTCCCCTAAAGCCCAATAAGCCCCATATACTCCCCGACGAATTCCTGTAACTCTCCGGTACTCCGAAAAATACCTGAATCACTCGGAACCTTTCCGATGTCCGAATATAGTCGTCCAATATATCGATCTTTACGTCTCGACCATTTCGAGACTCCTCGTCATGTCCCCGATCTCATCCGGGACTCCGAACTTCTTCGGTACATCAAAACTCATAAACTCATAATATAAGCATCGCCCGAAACCTTAGCGTGCGGACCCTACGGGTTCGAGAACTATGTAGACATGACCTAGAACTATTCTCGGTCAATAACCAATAGCGGAACCTGGATGCTCATATTGGCTCCTACATATTCTCTGAAGATCTTTATCGGTCAAACCGCATAACAACATCGTTGTTCCCTTTGTCATCGGTATGTTACTTGCCCGAGATTCGATCGTCGGTATCCAATACCTAGTTCAATCTCGTTACCGGCAAGTCTCTTTACTCGTTCCGTAATACATCATCTACGCAACTAACTTATTAGTTGCAATGCTTGCAAGGCTTATATGATGTGTATTACAAGAAGGCCAGAGATACCTCTCCGAGCAATCGGAGTGACAAAACCTAATCTCGAAAATCGCCAACCCAACATGTACCTTTGGAGACACCTGTAGTACTCCTTTATAATCACCCGATTACGTTGTGACGTTTGGTAGTACCAAAGTGTTCCTCCGTTAAGCAGGGGTTGCATAATCTCATAGTTACCGGAACATGTATAAGTCATGAAGAAAGCAATAGCAATATACTAAAGCGATCAAGTGCTAGGCTAACGGAATGGGTCATGTCAATCACATCATTCTCCTAATGATGTGATCCCATTAATCAAATAACAACACATGTCTATGGTTAGGAAACATAACCATCTTTGATTAATGAGCTAGTCAAGTAGAGGCATACTAGTGACTATATGTTTGTCTATGTATTCACACATGTATCATGTTTCCGGTTAATACAATTCTAGCATGAATAATAAACATTTATCATGATATGAGGAAATAAATAATAACTTTATTATTGCCTCTAGGGCATATTTCCTTCACCTCCAAGGAAGGGTGCGGCCAAAGGGGGAGGCACCTCGGAGGTGCCTTCCCCTCTTAGGACTCTCCCCTCTCCTTGTCTCCTTGGCGCATGGGCCTCTTGGGGCTGGTGCCCTTGGCCCATATAGGCCAAGGCGCACCCCCTACAGCCCATGTGGCCCCCCCGGGGCTGGTGGACCCCTTGGTGGACCCCTGGACCCCTTTCGGCACTCCCGGTAGAATACCGATAACAGCTGAAACTTTTCCTGACCAAAATAAGACTTCCCATATATAAATCTTTACCTCCAAACCATTCCGGAACTCCTCGTGGCGTCCGGATCTCATCCGGACTCGAACAACATTCGGTTTGCTGCATACTCATATTCATACAACCCTAAGCGTCCACCGATCCTTAAGTGTGTAGACCCTACGGGTTCGGGAGACATGCGAACATGACCGAGATGGCTCTCGGGCAATAACCAACAGCGGGATCTGGATACCCATGTTGGCTCCACATGCTCCTCGATGATTTCATCGGATGAACCACGATGTCGAGGATTCAAACAACCCCGTATACAATTCCCTTTGTCAATCGGTATTTTACTTGCGAGATTCGATCGTCGGTATCCCAATACCTCGTTCAATCTCGTTACCCGGCAAGTCACTTTACTCGTACGTAATGCATGATCCCGTGACCAAACACTTGGTCACTTTGAGCTCATTATGATGATGCACTACCGAGTGGGCCGGTGATACCTCTCCGTCATACGGAGTGACAAATCCCAGTCTCGATCCGTGTCAACCCAATGACACTTTCGGAGATACCGTAATGCACCTTTATAGTCACCCGATTCGTTGTGGCGTTTGGTACACCCAAAGCACTCCCTACGGTGTCCGGGAGTTACACGATCTCATGGTCTAAGGAAGAGATACTTGACATTGGAAAAGCTCTAGCAAAACGAACTACGATCTTGTGCTATGCTTAGGATTGGGTCTTGTCCATCACATCATTCTCCTAATGATGTGATCCCGTTATCAATGACATCCAATGTCCATAGTCAGGAAACCATGACTATCTGTTGATCAACGAGCTAGTCAACTAGAGGCTCACTAGGGACATATTGTGGTCTATGTATTCACACGTGTATTACGATTTCCGGATAATACAATTATAGCATGAATAAAAGACAATTATCATGAACAAGGAAATATAATAATAATACTTTTATTATTGCCTCTAGGGCATATTTCCAACAGTCTCCCACTTGCACTAGAGTCAATAATCTAGTTACATTGTGATGAATCGAACACCCATAGAGTTACGGTGTTGATCATGTTTTGCTTTCATGGAAGAGGTTTAGTCAGCCGGATCTGCGACATTCAGATCCGTATGCACTTTGCAAATTTCTATGTCCCCATCTTGAACATTTTCACGAATGGATTTGAAGCGACGCTTGATGTGCCTGGTCTTCTTGTGAAACCTGGGCTCCTTGGCAAGTGCAATAGCTCCAGTGTTGTCACAGAAGAGTTTGATAGGCTCCGACGCATTGGGTATGACTCCTAGGTCGGTGATGAACTCCTTCACCCAAATTGCTTCATGTGCTGCCTCCGAGGCTGCCATGTACTCCGCTTCACATGTAGATCCCGCCATACGACGCTTCTGCTTGCTGCACCAGCTCTTGCTCCACCATTCAACATATACACGCATTATCCGGTTTGTGACTTTGAGTCATCCAGATGCGTGTCGAAGCTAAGCGGCGGCGTAACCCTTCTGACGAGCTCTTCGTCACCTCCATAAACGAGAAACATGTCCTTTGTCCTTTTCAGTACTTCAGGATATTCTTGACCGCTGTCCGGTGTTCCTTGCCGGGATTACTTTGGTACCTTCCTACCAAACTTACGGCAAGGTTTACATCAGGTCTGGTACACATGGCATACATAATAGATCCTATGGCTGAGGCATAGGGGATGACACTCATCTCTTCTTTATCTTTTGCCGTGGTCGGGCATTGAGCTGAGCTCAATTTCACACCTTGCAAAACAGGCAAGAACCCTTTCTTGGACTGATCCATTTTGAACTTCTTCAAAATCTTATCAAGGTATGTGCTTTGTGAAAGACCTATGAGGCGTCTCGATCTATCCCTATAGATTTTGATGCCTAATATGTAAGCAGCTTCTCCAAGGTCCTTCATTGAAAAACTCTTATTCAAGTAGGCCTTAATGCTGTCCAAAAGTTCTATATCATTTCCCATCAAAAGTATGTCATCTACATATAATATGAGAAATGCTACAGAGCTCCCACTCACTTTCTTGTAAACGCAGGCTTCTCCATAAGTGCTCAAGATAAACCCAAACGCTTTGATCATCTCATCAAAGCGAATGTTCTAACTCCGAGATGCTTGCATCAGCCCATAAAAGGATCATTTGGAGCTTGCATACCTTGTTAGCATTCTTAGGATCGACAAAACCTTCCTATTGCATCATATACAACTCTTCCTTAAGATAACCGTTAAGGAATGCCGTTTTGACGTCCATCTGCCATATCTCATAATCATAGTATGCGGCAATTGCTAACATGATTGAGACGGACTTAAGCTTCGCTACGGGAGAGAAAGTCTCATCGTAGTCAATCCCTTGAACTTGTCGATAACCCTTAGCGACAAGTCGAGCTTTATAGATGGTAACATTACCATCCGCGTCCGTCTTCTTCTTAAATATCCATTTGTTTTCTATCGCTGCCGATCATCGGGCAAGTCTGTCAAAGTCCATACTTTGTTTTCATACATGGATCCTATCTCGGATTGCATGGCTTCAAGCCATTTGTTGGAATCTGGGCCCGCCATCGCTTCTTCATAGTTCAAGGTTCACCATTGTCTAACAACATGATTTCCAAGACAGGGTTGTCGTACCACTCGGTGCGGCGTGTCCTAGTGGACCTCTGAAGTTCAGTAGTAACTTGATCCGAAGTACCTTGATCATCATCATTAATTTCCTCTCCGGTCGGTGTAGGCACCACAGGAACATTTTCTGAGCTGCACTACTTTCCGGTTCAAGAGGTAGTACTTCATCGAGTTCTACTTTCCTCCCACTTACTCCTTTCGAGAGAAACTCTTTTTCCAGAAAGGATCCGTTCTTGGCAACAAAGATCTTGCCTTCGATTCTAATGTAGAAGGTATACCCAATGGTTTCCTTAGGGTATCCTATGAAGACGCATTTTTCCGACTTGGGTTCGAGCTTTTCAGGTTGAAGTTTCTTGACATAAGCATCGCATCCCCAAACTTTTAGAGACGACAGCTTAGGTTTCTTCCCAAACCATAATTCATACGGTGTCGTCTCAGCAGATTTAGACGGTGCCCTATTTAAAGTGAATGTAGCTGTCTCTAGAGCGTATCCCCAAAATGATAGCGATAAATCAGTAAGAGACATCATAGATCACACCATATCCAATAGAGTGCGATTCTGACGTTCGGACACACCGTTCTGTTGAGGTGTTCTAGGCGGCGTGAGTTGTGAAACGATTCCACATTTCCTTAAGTGTGTACCAAATTAAGTGACTTAAATATTCTCCTCCACGATCGATCGTAAGAATTTTATTTTTTCGGTCACGTTGATTCTCTACCTCATTCTGAAATTCCTTGAACTTTTCAAAGGTCTCGGACTTGTGTTTCATCAAGTATACATACCCATATCTACTCAAGTCATCGGTGAGAGTGAGAACATAACGATATCCTCCATGAGCCTCAACACTCATTGGACCGAACACATCGGTATGTATGATTTCCAATAAGTTGGTTGCTGCGCTCCATTGTTCAGGAGAAGCGAGTCTTGGTCATCTTGCCCATGAGGCATGGTTCGCATGTGTCAAATGATTCATAATCGAGAGACTCTAAAAGTCCATTAGCACGGAGCTTCTTCTGCGCTTGACACCAATGTGACCAAGGCGGCAGTGCCACAAGTATGTGGGACTATCGTTATCAACTTTACATCTTTTGGTATTCACAGTATGAACATGTGTAACATTACGTTCAAGATTCATTAATAATAAAGCATTGACCATCGGAGCATGACCATAAAACATTTCTCTCATATAAATAGAACAACCATTATTCTCGGATTTAAATGAGTAGCCATCTCGTATTAAACGAGATCCTGATACAATGTTCATGCTCAAACTTGGTATTAAATAACAATTATTGAGATTTAAAACTAATCCCGTAGGTAAATGTAGAGGTAGCGTGCCGACGGCGATCACATCGACCTTGGAACCATTCCCAACGCCCAGCGCGCCGTCACCTCGTCCTTCGCCGGTCTTCGTTTATTCCGCAGCTCTGCTGTGAGTTACATATATGAGCAACGGCACCGTATCAAATACCCAGGAGTTACTATGAGTATGGTAAGGTACACATCAATTACATGTATATCAAATATACCTTTAGTGTTGTCGGCCTTCTTATGCGCTAAGTATTTGGGGCAGTTCCGCTTCCAAAGTGACCCTTCCCTTTGCAATAAAAGCACTCGGTCTCGTGCTTGGGTCCATTCTTTGACTTCTTCCGACAAGCTGGCTTATCGGGCGGCAACATCCTTGCCGTCCTTCTTGAAGTTCTTCTTACCCTTGCCCTTCTTGAACTTAGTGGTTTTATTGACCATCAACACTTGATGCTCCTTCTTGATTTCTACCTCTGCTGACTTCAACATTGAAAATACTTCAGGAATAGTTTTCACCATCCCACGCATATTGTAGTTCATCACAAAGCTCTTGTAGCTCGGTGGGAGCGATCAAGGATTCTGTCAATGACCGCCTCGTCCGGGAGGTTGATGTCCAATTTGGGACAGTGGTTGTGCAACCGGACATTTTGAGTATGTGCTCACTTGTGAACTATTTTCCTCCATCTTACAACTGTAGAACTTGTCGGAGACTTCATATCTCGACCGGGCATGAGCTTGGAAAACTAGTTTCAGCTCCTCGAACATCTCCATATGCTCCGTGTCGCTCAAAACGCTTTTGGAGCCCGGTTCTAAGGCGTAAAGCATGCCGCCTTTGAGCGAGGGAGTAATCATCAAGATGTGACTGCCAAGCGTTCATAACGTCTTTGGTTCTCTGGGATGGGTGCATCACCTAGCGGTTCTTCTAGGACATATTGTTTCTGGCAGCTATGAGGATGATCCTCGGGTTCGGACCAGTCCGGTCAGAATAGTTGCTGCCATCATCTTTCGACTTGGTTTTCTCTAGGAACGCGTTGAAGTTCATGGTGACATGAGCGTTGGCCATTTGATCTACAAGACATTTTGCAAAGATTTTAGACTATTGTTCATGATAATAGAGTTCATCTAATCAAATTATTTAATGAACTCCCACTCAGATTTGACATCCCTCTAGTCATCTAAGTGATACATGATCCGAGTCGACTAGGCCGTGTCCGATCATCACGTGAGACGGACTAGTCATCATCGGTGAACATCTCCATGTTGATCGTATCTACCATACGACTCATGTTCGACCTTTCGGTCTCTTGTGTTCCGAGGCCATGTCTGTACATGCTAGGCTCGTCAAGTTTAACCTAAGTGTTTTGCATGTGTAAAACTGTCTTACACCCGTTGTATGTGAATGTAAGGATCTATCACACCCGATCATCACGTGGTGCTTCGAAACGACGAACTTTAGCAACGGTGCACAGTTAGGGAGAACACTTTCTTGAAATTGTTATGAGGGATCATCTTATTTACTACCGTCGTTCTAAGTAAACAAGATGCATAAACATAATAAACATCACATGCAATTCTATAGTAGTGACATGATATGGCCAATATCATATAGCTCCTTTGATCTCCATCTTGAGGCTCCATGATCATCCTGTCACCGGCATGACACCATGATCTCGCATCATCGTGTCTTCATGAAGTTGTCACGCCAACGACTACTTCTACTTCTATGGCTAACGTTTAGCAATAAAGTAAAGTAATTTACATGGCGTTCTTCAATAACACGCACGTCATACAAAAATAAAGACAACTCCTATGGCTCCTGCCGGTTGTCATACTCATCGACATGCAAGTCGTGATTCCTATTACAAGAACATGATCTCATACATCACACATATCATTCATCATTCATCACAACTTTGGCCATATCATATCACAAAACACTTGCTGCCAAAAACAAGTTAGGCGTCCTCTAATTGTTGTTGCAAGTTTTACGTGGCTGCAATAGGGTTCTAGCAAGAACGTTTCCTTACCTACGTGAAAGCCACAACGTGATTTGTCAACTTCTATTTACCCTTTATAAGGACCCTTTTCATCGAATCCGCTCCAACTAAAGTGGGAGAGACAGACACCCGCTAGCCACCTTATGCAACTAGTGCATGTCGATCCGGTGGAACCCGGTCTCACGTAAGCGTCGTGTAAGGTCGGTCCGGGCCGCTTCATCCCACAATACCGCTGAAGCAAGATAAGACTAGTAGCGGCAAGAAAGTTGACAACATCTACGCCCACAACAAATTGTGTTCTACTCGTGCAATAGAGAACTACGCATAGACCTAGCTCATGATGGCCTTTGTTGGGGAACGTTGCGGAAAATTAAAAATTTTCCTACGGTTTCACCAAGATCCATCTATGACTTCATCTAACAACGAGTCATGGGAGAGTGATTGCGTCTACATACCACTTGTAGATCGCGTGCGGAAGCGTTCAATGGAACAGGGATGATGGAGTCGTGCTACGCCGTGATCCGGATCACCGATGACCTAGTGCTTTGAGCGGACAGCACCTCCGCGTTCAACACACGTGCGGAGGCGGATGGCGTCTCCTCCTTCTTGATCCAGCAAGGGAAAGGAGAGGTTGATGATGATCCAGCAGACGACGGCGTGGTGGTGGATGCAGAACTCCCAAGAGGGCTTCACGAGCAACTACGGGAGGAGGAGGAGGTGTAGCGAGGAGAAGGAGGTGCCAGCCTTGAGAGTGCGGCTGCCTCCCTCCCCTCCCTTTATATAGTGGCAAGAGAGGGGGGGGGGGGGGCGCAGCCGTGCCCCTTCCACCCAGGAAGGGTGCGGCCAAAGGGGTGGGGAGGAGTCCATCCTCCCCAAGGCACCTCGGAGGTGCCTTCCCCTCTTAGGACTCTCCCCTCTCCTTGTCTTCTTGGCGCATGGGCCTGTTGGGGCTGGTGCCCTTGGCCCATATAGGCCAAGGCGCACCCCCTACAGCCCATGTGGCCCCCCCCCGGGGCAGGTGGACCCCTGGTGGACCCCCCGGACCCCTTTCGCACTCCTGTACAATACCGATAACGCATTTAAACTTTTCCGGCGACCAAAATAAGACTTCCCATATATAAATCTTTACCTCCGGACCATTCCGGAACTCCTCGTGACGTCCCGGATCTCATCCGGGACTCCAAACAACATTCGGTTTGCTGCATACTCATATTCATACAACCCTAAGCGTCACCGAACCTTAAGTGTGTAGACCCTACGGGTTCGGGAGACATCTGAGACATGACCGAGGCGGCTCTCGGGCAATAACCAACAACGGGATCTGGATACCCATGTTGGCTCCCACATGCTCCTCGATGATTTCATCGGATGAACCACGATGTCGAGGATTCAAACAACCCCGTATACAATTCCCTTTGTCAATCAGTATTTTACTTGCAGAGATTCGATCGTCGGTATCCCAATACCTCGTTCAATCTCGTTACGGCAAGTCACTTTACTAAATCCGTAATGCATGATCCCGTGACCAAACACTTGGTCACTTTGAGCTCATTATGATGATGCACTACCGAGTGGGCCCGGTGATACCTCTCCGTCATACGAGTGACAAATCCAGATCTCGATCCGTGTCAACCCAATAGACACTTTCAAAGATACTTGTAATGCACCTTTATAGTCACCCGATTCGTTATGACGGTTGGTACACCCAAAGCACTCCCTACGGTGTCCGGAGTTACACGATCTCATGGTCTAAGGAAGAGATACTTGACATTGGAAAAGCTCTAGCAAAAGCGAACTACACGATCTTGTGCTATGCTTAGGATTGGGTCTTGTCCATCACATCATTCTCCTAATGATGTGATCCCGTTATCAATGACATCCAATGTCCATAGTCAGAAACCATGACTATCTGTTGATCAACGAGCTAGTCAACTAGAGGCTCACTAGGGACATATTGTGGTCTATGTATTCACACGTGTATTACGATTTCCGGATAATACAATTATAGCATGAATAAAAGACAATTATCATGAACAAGGAAATATAATAATAATACTTTTATTATTGCCTCTAGGGCATATTTCCAACAGGAGGTCCCCCAGGACAATCGCCGGGCCAAAAATAGCACGTCCTCGGGGGCAAAACATTTTCGCCAGATGAAACGCGAGTACGTTTTCCCAGTCGTTGGTGCCCTCAGGACAATTATCAGGCAAAAAGTGATTGGGTGGGCCAAGAAAAAGGATGCGTGGGGGAATATGATTGGTTGTTGCTTTCGCCGGCGCCCCCAACAGCCCCCAACGCGCCGGGTTTCGCCTGGGTTTGCTGGCGCTATTTTGAGGTCTTGGGGGCGCTTTGGGGGGTATGACTGGGCTGTTTTTTTGTCCTTTTTACATTGCCGGCACACAAAAAGTGGCCCTGGGGGAGCTCTTGAGGGCGCGGCTGGAGATGCTCTTAGTCTGTACGGTGTAAAAGCATCTCTAACCGATCTTCTAAAAGCCGAAGAAGAGTAAAGTTTCACTTTTCCTTCTTTAAACTAGATCTGACTGATTCTTTCAAAACTTTGGAGGAGTGAAAATTAGCCACCCTGACTCTTATTTTTACTTGGTGAGCAATACAATCCTTGCACCACCTGTTTGGGAGCGATGTTATTGTGCATCTCGGTCACCAATCAGATGGTCAGCGTTGTACTGATTGTGGAGCGGGAACAGGACGGCCGCACCTACAAGGTGCAGAGGCCAGTCTACTATGTTTCTGAGGTGTTATTCCAGTGTAAAACAAGGTGCCCTCATTATCAGAAGATTGCGTACGCAGTTTTTATGGCATCTCGAAAGCTCCGACACTATTTTCAGGAGTGCCTACTGTAGCTTCTCAAATCCCCCCCCCCCCCGACATCGTCAATAACCGGGATGCCATAGGCCGGAATGCTAAGTGGGCCATATAGCTCCTTTCCTTTGAGATCTAATATCTGCCACGCTGCCCTGTCAAATCCCAGGTGTCGGCTGATTTTGTCGTAGAGCGGACGATGGCCGAACTCTCCAGGGAGCACGCCACTGAAAGTGCAACTATCCCTAGGTGGTTTTGGTAATTCATAACAACATATAGCTCATTGAGCTAATGCTATTCCAAGACAAATAATTTAGGAAAGCTCAATGAATGGCATGGCATGGATGATGAAAGTGGATCCCTCAAAATATTAAGGACAAAGGATTGGCTCAAGCTCAAAAGCTAAAGACTCTACATTTTACATTTTAGTGATCCAAGATCACATTGAGTCTATAGGAAAAGCCAATGCTATCAAGGAGGGATGAGGTGTTGCTTAATGAGCCTCTTGCTTCATGTGCTTAGTGATATGCTCCAAAACTCTCAACTACTTTCTCACATCCACATATGACCTAAACCCAAAGTCAAACTCGGCCCTACCGATTCTTTCTATCCGGCGCTACCGAGTTCAGATGTCATAGCCACTGCCACAAACCCTAGGCAAATCGGTTTCACCGATAGGGATCTCGGTCTCACCGAGATGGGATTGTAATCTCTCTGTTTCCCTTCGTAACGTTTCGGTCTAACTCAGTGAGCGATCGGTCCCACCGAGATTGCAATGTAAACTCTCTGTTTCCTTTTAAGTAACTTTTCGGTCTCACCGAAAAGGCGAATCAGTCCCACCGAGTTTACCGACCAACTCTACGGTTAGCTAATTACCAAAATCGGTCTCACCAAGTTTGTGTAATCGGTCTCACCGAGATTACGTTATGCCCCTAACCCTAACCATATCGGTCCTACCGAGTTGCATGTCGGTCCCAATCGAAACCACTAACGGTCACTAGGTTTCTTGAATCGGTCCGAGCGAGTTTGTTGATTCGGTCCCACCGAGTTTGGTAAATTGTGTGTAACGGTTAGATTTTGTGTGGAGGCTATATATACCCCTCCACCTCCTCTTCATTCGTGGAGAGAGCCATCGAACAAACCTACACTTCCAACTTACTGGGCTTCTGAGAGAGAACCACCTACTCATGTGTTGAGACCAAGATATTCCATTCCTACCATATGAATATTGATCTCTAGCCTTCCCCAAGTTGCTTTCCACTCAAATCTTCTTTCCACCAAATCCAAATCCTGTGAGAGAGAGTTGAGTGTTGGGGAGACTATCATTTGAAGCACAAGAGCAAGGAGTTCATCATCAACACACCATTTGTTACTTCTTGGAGAGTGGTGTCTCCTAGATTGGCTAGGTGTCACTTGGGAGCCTCCGACAAGATTGTGGAGTTGAACCAAGGAGTTTGTAAGGGCAAGGAGATCGCCTACTTCGTGAAGATCTACCACTAGTGAGGCAAGTCCTTCGTGGGCGACGGCCATGGTGGGATAGACAAGGTTGCTTATTCATGGACCTTTCGTGGGTGGAGCCCTCCGTGGACTCGCGCAACCGTTACCCTTCGTGGGTTGAAGTCTCCATCAACATGGATGTACGATAGCACCACCTATCGGAACCATGACAAAAACATCCGTGTCTCCAATTGCGTTTGAATCCTCCAAACCCTTCCCTTTACATTCTTGCAAGTTGCATGCTTTAATTTCCGCTGCCTATATACTTTTTGCATGCTTGCTTGAATTGTGTGAAGATTGCTTGACTTGTGCTAAAATAGCTAAAATCTGCCAAAGTCTAAAATTGGGAAAATGTTAAGTTTTTAATTGGTCAAGTAGTCTAATCACCCCCCTCTAGACATACTTCAAGGTCCTACAGCCACCTACACAAATTAGGTCATGTACTTCAAGGGATCAAAATGTTCGCCCGCCTAGGGGCTCGGTCATGTACTTCAAGGGATCAAGATGTTTGCCGGCCTGGGGGCTCGCGTCGCGCTCGTTTCACCAACCGACGACATGATGAAGTATGTGTTGCAGATCATGCACACAGACTCCAACAACACAACAGGGTATAGGCACTTTTACATGGTCTTCGGATGTATGTGTCCATGGGGATCCAGTGTCTAGAGGTTCAAGATGATTCTAACCTCAAGATCTCGCAGATTAATGACGACGTGGATGGCAGAGACCCGAGGATGTCAGCGTATTGGGTAGTAATCATGCAGATGTTGGCACATTTCTATGGCATGAAGTTTCAGCACATCCGGCGCAATAACAACCGAGTTAATTGGATCTATGCCACTACAACTTTAGTTGAAAAAATGCCATTACAATTCTGCACATTGGAAAAATGCCATTACAGTTCTTCCGTCCTCCTTTATATGCAAATTATGTTAAATTTGAGACACAAATAGCCTTGTCTTCCTCCTTTCACCCTTCCCTCATGTTCTTCTACCAAAATGACCTGCTATTAACTCCGGCGAGCATGGGGCTGTGCCAAAAACAACTTCCAGCACCGATTATGCATACTGTATGGGGCCGCACGACTTCGGGGACGGCACGGGATGGGTTGTGCGACCGCTGCAGCCTTCTCCCACGAAAATGTTGTCTCGGTCATCTTGTACGTACAATTTTTACAGACGAGATAGGGTGTCATGTCACGCCGGCAAGACAGGCATATCATCGACCTACAGAACCACTCAGAGCATCTCCCGCCGTTGGCCCCCCAGGCAACAATTTTTAGCGCCCCCTGGGGGCGAGCCGGCGCTAAAATCGGCGCGGGGGCGAGCGGGTTCCCAGCCGCTCGGCCAAGGGTCGGCCTCCAGACGCGGTTTTTTATTTTGAAAAAAATCAAATTCGGCAAAGTTCGGCTGAATTCGGCAAACTTGACATAAATATTGGACAGGTTCCGTGTTTACATAAGTTATTTAAAAAAACAACTACGGGGCGAAGAAGTCGCTGAGCGCGGCAAAGTCGCCTACGTCGCCGCCGTCCTCGTCGGCGGCGGAGGCCTCCTCCTTCTCGATGGCGCGGGTGCCCCTGCTGGACTCCTGCCCGGCGTCTCCATGGCGGACCGGTGGCGGCGGCACGTCATCGTCATCGCTGTCGTCGAGGACGACCACGCCTCCCTCGTCCCGACCCTGGCGCCGAGCTTCGAAGGCCTCGGCGGCGCTGGCGCCTTCCGTCTGCGCCCGGTTGTCGCGCGCCCGCCGAGCCGCGCGTCGTCGAAGCTCCTCCTCTGGGCGCCGCCCGGCGGCTTGACTCCGTCTTGACGGCGGCGAGCCCCGGCTCCGTCTTTGGCTTGACGTAGTGCGGAGGAGCCGAGGAGGGGCCGCGCCTGCCACCCTCATTGATGACGATGCCAGCGCTGCGGGTGCGCCGGCCGAGCGGCGCCTCCGCGGCGGGTTCGGACTCGGGCGAGCCAGAAGAGTGGGAGGAGGAGCGGGAGGACGAGGAGGAAGAGGAAGAGCCGAACCTCCTGGGCGCCCAGGGCCCGGCGCTCCGGCGAGGGAGCGGGGCGGCCGCGGCAGGGTATGCGAGCGGCGGGTCATTGTCGCCCTCGAGGTACGCCAGCACCTCGTGGAGTGTGCGTCCGGGGACGCCCCACCAGGCGCGGCGGCCATCGCTGTTCTTGATGCCGCCCAGCACCGGTGCCCCGTTGATGGACGCCAGCCGATGCACCTGCCGGTGCTGGAAGTAGTCCGCCCACGCCATGCGGTTGTCGGCGGCATACTGGGGGAGGGCGCACTGCTTGTCCGTCAGGGACGAACGCCTGTGATGCGACCTCGGCAACGTAAATGCCGGAAGCGTAGCGTCGGCGTCGGGCACCGGGGGGATGGGGACGCCCACGTTGCTGAGCTTCCACCCCGTCGGCCCGGCGCGCATGTCTGGCGACGCCGGGATGTTGGCCTCGAACAGGAGCCACGCCTCGCACTCCTGGAGCGAGCGACGGCCGAAGCCGTTGGCCGCCGCGACGTCGCCGGGAAGCGTTCGGCCATGGAGAGGGGAAGGGGAAGGGGAGGAAAGGGGAGAGTGGTAGAGCTCGGCGGCGGACGGGAGGGACGACGACTGGTTTGGGATCGGCGGACTCGGGCTGGTGTGGCCAGCGGCGAGGGAAAGCCTCTGGTTTTATAGCCCTAGGCCGTATTGAACGTGTAGCGGAAGGGGAGGCGTCGCCAGCCAGCCCGTGACCGGCGGCAACCTTGCCATTGATTCCCCGCGGGAAACTGAGGCGTTCTGGAGAAGACGAGGCGCATGCCGCTGACTCGGCGGGTCCGCGGCGCTTTGGCGCCAAAACCCCCCGCCCCAGCGCCCTGGGTTTGGCCTGGGGCTGCCGGCGCCGATTTCGGCCCAAGCCGGCGGCTCCTGGGGACACGACTGGACCGATTTTTGGACGCCGGCGCGGCGAAAACGCCTGAGAAGGGCCTGTTGGGGGCGTGGCTGGAAATGCTCTCAACAATGCAGCGGGGCCAAACTTTCGCATGCATGTGTCTTCGGCCGGCGGCAAATCGATTAGCTAGCAAGCGTGGCTAGCTTTGCACATGAGGAATTAATCAACAAATCAATCAGCTATATAGCGTGGATAGCTTTGTACTTGCTTTGTACAGGAGGGATTAATCATCTTTGTTGTCTGCTATGTAAGTGCGTGTTGAGGCCAGTTCAATCCGTCGAGCATGGCGCTGCAGGACTAGCAGGAAAGAAATATGCTTGCCGAAGTTAAGGGCACAGTTGTCAGTTTGGTAGAAGAGAAGATGAGGGGAGGGTGAAAGGAAGAAGACAAGGGTATGGTATGTGTCAAATTTAACATAATGGCATATACTCAATGTGCAGAATTCTAATGACATTTTTCAAACACATGAAAGTTGTGGTGGCATATATCCAATTAACCCATAACAATCAAGCAACTTCATCTAAATAGAGTTTCCCATTTTATTGTTTAGCTAGTGAACTTCTAATTTCTAAGACTATTCTTAACATCTGACTATCAAATAAGGTTTACATAGCTTTAGCAATCGTATAAGTTGAGCTTATGGTTATAGAGTTTGAACAAACGAGATCCAAATAGATGCAAACAAACAAACAGACAACAACAAAGCCTTTAATCCCGAACAAGTTGGGGTAGGCTAGAGCCGAAATCCATAAGATATCGCAACTAACTCATGGTTATGACACATGGATAGTAAGCTTCAACGCTCCCCTGTCCATGGCTAGTTCTTTGGTGATACCAAGTCCTTCAGATATCTCTTTATGGACTATTCTCCCATGTCGAGTTCGGTGTACCCCGACCACTCTTGACATTATCGGCACGCTTTAGTCATCCGCTATGCACTTAAACTTCTGAAAGCCTGCGTTGAATATGCCCAAACCATCTCAGATGATGTTGGACAAGCCTCTCTTCAATCGGTGCTACCCCAACTCTATCTCGTATATAATCATTCCGAACATAATCCTTCCTAGTGTGGCAACACATCCATCTCAACATGCACCTAACTATTAAACATATCGCCTTTTAGTCGGTCAACACTCAGCGCCATACAACATCGCAGGTCGAATCGTTGTCCTATAAACCTGCCTTTTAGTTTTTGTGGCACTCTCTTGTCACGGAGAACGACAGAAGCTTGACGCTACTTCATCCTTCGAATAGATGCAAAGCAGAATAATACAAAATACAATTTTTCCATGTTATATTTTTCAAAAGTTTAGAATACATTTCTTTTGCAGCGGGTAAACTAATACAAGAGATTGAATTATAAATAAGGTCAAAATTTACACCGTGTTAAAATTTGACTTATCTAAAACATTTCTTGTTTCCTTGGGCATGAGTAATTTGCTAAAACTCCAAAATTAGTGACGTTGGCATGAATAATATGCTAAAGATTTCATATATCAATGAATTGATGACCAAATCTCGTGACAACACAATTTTGGAGATCGCGGAAGGATCGTTGACAATTATGCTACTAATTATAAAAACCAAATGCTATCAGTATTTTACTTCATTGCTATGCGATATATTTCTAATAATGCCATCATTCTTGTGTTTAATTGCGGAAATATGGTATGCTTTTGTTTTCAGTCAAAAGTCCATGTTAAGCTTGGTATTGTGCACCATGCAAAATTAATGGTCTAAATTGAAGTGCCATCGCAGAAAAGTCTATATAGGGGTGGGAGCACCCTAAAGTTTCCTAGAACCAGTTGTTCTAGCACCCTGTGATTTTTCTGGGACATACCATCACCTAGTTTATGTGTATCCTGGAAATGTAGTTATAGCAAACTTCTTATCTATGTTTCTAAGACTTATAAAATATATGATGTGTTATGTGCTCTTCTCTGTCCCATAATGTTTTCAACTTTGGTAATATTATAAGATTTTTAATTTGGGATGCACGAGTAAGAAATATATATTCTGCACCGGAAATATTTTATAGTAATTCACATATCATATCCTTCATGACTGTAGGCGATATTAAATCTTAAAAAAAATCTAGTGTATATGCCCCATAAGAATCTTCTCATAAAAACAAAATTAGCAAGCCTATCATTTCCTATGATTAATGTAATTTTAAAATTTTATAGTTTTGAAAGGACTATTTAGAAAAACATGCATAGAATTTCCCAAAATATCTCGCTGAACTAGTATAAGAGTTGGTCCAACCCTAAATCCTCACCATGTCTCACTTTCCTCCTCCTCCGCCGCCGCCCCCTCCACATCTCTCCAATGCTTCTAACAACTCTATGCACTGTACTTTGAGTCCTCATATAGCCTCCACATCCTCCTTGCCACCCCCATAACCTATGGTCGGATGGTGGCCTTGACATCAACTCGTTGTCACCATCTCAATGCCTCAAGCCCTTACTCATAGTTTTAGCGTTTGCTTGACCGCAAGTCACCAGATCTAGATAGATGGTAGCATCATCAATACAATTATCAACAACTTCATAGCCTCATACCACCACCGCTCACCAGATCTAAGGTGGGCTTTGATGAATGCCCATGGTGTAGATCAAACGATAAAGACGGATCACGAGGCTTGGTCAGATCACCTAGAAACCACGAGATCAAGCACAACAAATCAGGTACCTACTTAGTAGATCTAACAAGTATCAGCAAAATCATGCATTGTGTGTGTGTGTGTGTGTGTGTGTGTGTGTGTGTGTGTGTGTATCCTCAGAGTTTTAACACCGAGCTCATTGCAAGCTACCAGATCTATGGATGGTAACACCCTCGATTCTCTTTGCTACCCACCTCTTGTTGTTGTACCATCATCGATCACTAGATCTACGGTGGGTGTAAGTGGTTCTCCATGGTGTAAATCTAACAACGAAAAAAGAACATGATGCCCCACCAGATTGAATCAAAGGCACATAATCAAGTACGACCATGAGGTATGTAACTAGCATATCCTAAAAGACGTGCAAAGTGACAAAAATGCATAGGAGCTCTCGGGTGCTACGCCCCCCTATATTCAAAAATAATTTAGTAATTCAAAAAAATTCAAAAAACCCCGGAACTTTTTATGGAATCAAACATGACCAGGTATTGCACTCATATAAAAAGATTTAAATAGGAAATGACTTTTATTGTATCAGGGGTCAAAGATTTCCCAAAAAATGCTAGATACAAGTACTATTCATGCTATATTGTTGTCATAAATTTGTTTTTTTTTTGCCCTGAAGTCAACAAGAATTATTCTTTGGCCAAACATTTTATATGAGTACAATACCTACTCATATTTGGTTCAAAAATATATCCAAGATTTTTTTGGATTTTTTTGAATTATTAAATTATTTCTGAATATAGGGGGGAGCACCGAGTGCTCCTAATCCGCTTCCTGCAAAGTTATGCTTATTTTCATGGTTTTCCCGTGACAAGGTGATCGTATGGCCAAGATCTATGGATGGAAACAGCCTGGGCACTCATTATCACCCACCACCGATCATCATTCCATTGTCTCACACCGGGTCTAGGCGGGCTTTTGCAAATTCCCACTACATTAACCTGATGACCAAGATGGATCTTGATGACCAACTGGACAGAAAAAAAACAACCGAGAGAGATCAATCGTGACAAACCAGGTATCTACTTCGAAGATCCTAGGAGCATTCACAAAATCATGCTTTGAAAAATTAAAGAGACGATATGTGCTATAGTTTCGATTAATAAAAATGGTTCGATATCTATGAAATATGCAGGCCAGATCTACGCGGGAGCAGCCTGGGCTAGAGCCCCCTCGCCTGCCCTTTTACGGAACCATGATGCAAAGATCTGGTGAGCCTCGTTTTAGTTTTGATGCCTAAACATCATTTTAAACACTACTACCAAACATGCTCATGCCTTGCAACGAGAGAGAAGAATCGCATGCTTCCATCATAATAAGCACGACTCACCCCCGAGGTCCATATTATTTTATTCAATATAAGCGCCTCAGCTTTCTTGTCGTTTATCCTCCTTCCCGCCTTTCCAATGTGATGATCTCGATCACAGCACACATAATTGTCATTGAACCACGCCATTGCAAGTGAATGTCTAATAGTTTTAAAACTAATCTCGTGAGTTGGACGCGACATCTGCGCTTCCCGAGCTATGACCAACATCATCCTGCATACGCCCACTCACTTTTAAATTGTATATTTATTTATTTAAATGCATCAACATTCTTTTTAAAACTCATAAATACTTTTCAAATCACATGGACCATTGTAAAGCGCATGAATATTTTTTAAATTATGAATATATTTTAAGCACGTGAACACTTTTTAGAATTACATAAAAAATTAGAAAAGGGTGAAATTTTTTCAAATTATATGAACATTATTCTAATACATGAACACTTTCCTTAAAACTACACAAACATTTTAAAATTTATAAACGATTCTTAAAATTTACATAATATCTTTCGAAAGGCACAAACACATTTTAAATGATACACAAAATAAAATAAAATGTGTGAACACTTTTCGTGAGTTAACTACATGTATTGGATTTGGAGTGTAACAAGTGATCAGGTTACACATACGTGCGACCAACTTTTCTTCTTGATATGATCAGGTTAGTTTTTTTCCCTTCCGAGGCACATCGGAGTTTAATTCATCCTTTTAACTTTTTTCTTCCTGAGGAGGGAAGGAGTTTATTCCTTTTAATTCTTTCAATTCTAAGGAAAGAAAGGGAAGTTTTTTTTAGAGGAGAAAGAAAGGAAAGTATATGTCCTCAACAATGATACGCCCACAAGCAGCCCACCTGCTTATCATAATCCTTCCTTTAAGCCCATATAATCATTTCTTTAATTAGCCCATCCTTTGAATGAGCTCGCCCCAATCATTTCTTTAATTAGCCCATCCTTTGAATGAGCTCGCCCCATATAATCCTCCGTCTGTTTGTTTATTCCCGTCGCGGTTTAATTTCTTTTAATTATAGCGAACCAACATATTTTCTTTTATCATCAAATGGCATGTGGGATGCACAACAACTCGCCTCTGGGTTAGGCCACTAGCAGTTACCAAAACGACGTGTGTTTGTAAGACACGAATAAAAATCCAAAACAACTGTTGAGTTGAAAGATTAGACTCATGACCTCAATATCTCGACCACCTGCTGATAGCCATTCGAACAAACAGCTCCTGCTAAAAAATGGCCAACACGAATATCTAAGAAAATAATGTAGCGTAGCATTTGAAACATTTTTTCATTTTTCTGATTTTTTTGAGCTTTTCAAAAAATAAAGTAATAATAATGAAATTCTGAAAATTCTTCGAAATGTGAACAATTTTTGAAATCCCGATTCTTTTTCAAAAAAATGCGAGCATTTTTTTTTGAAAATTTTATGAAACTTGGAAAAATATGAACAAAACTTGAAATGTTTTTTTTTCAAATTCACAGACATTTTTTGAAAACATGAACCTCTTTTCCAGAATTTATTTTTGAATTTGTGAACAGTTTTTGAAAATGGAAACATGTTTTGAACATTCAAACGTGTTTTTTAAACACAACCCATACTTTAAATTGTTGAACATTTCAATAAACATGATATTTTTCGAATTTTATCATTTTCCAAAATGCAATTTATTTTGAAAATCTAAAACAACTTTGGAAAAAGTAAACATTTTTAGAAAAACCCGAACATTTTGTTAGTTTTGAGAAAAATTGGAACGAGAAGAAAAATAGTTAAAGTTCAAATATATTTCAAAATGGGAACAAAATGTTCGGGTTTTACGAAAGTTTAAACAAAATGGAATTCTGGAACATTCTGCTGATTTTACGAAAGTTTAAACAAAATGGAATTCTGGAAAAATTAAAAATAGAATTTAGGAAAAAGGGAAAAATAAAAATGAAATTAGAAAGAAAATAAAAAAATAAGGTTAAAAAAGGAAAACAAAAGTAGAAAGTGAATAGAGAAAAAACGAAAACGGGCCGACCCAATCTTTTGCGCATGTGCGAAATTTTCAATATTTTTCGGCCCATGCGGTAAATAAGATTCTCAGATGCATGGGCAGGAAACCAATGGGCTTGCTTTGCTGGGCCGCAGCGTGCGTGGCCAACGTACACAATTCAGGACAAAACTATTTTTCTTTTTTAATAGATGTACGCACAAAAATTTAGTACCACCTTGGATAGAACAAAAATCTTTTCGGTCGTGAACGGATGAAAAAGTTGGAGAAACGCACCTTGCTTTATTTATTATATTATAAAATAAAATATAAGTAGGTAGATATAGGTATAGATATAGATAGATGTTGGAAATATGCCCTAGAGGCAATAATAAATTAGTTGTTATTATTATATTTCCTTGTTCATGATAATCGTTTATTATCCATGCTATAATTGTATTGATAGGAAACTTCGGATACATGTGTGGATACATAGACAACACCATGTCCCTAGTAAGCCTCTAGTTGACTAGCTCGTTGATCAATAGATGGTTACGGTTTTCGACCATGAACATTGGATGTCATTGATAACGGGATCACATCATTAGGAGAATGATGTGATGGACAAGACCCAATCCTAAGCCTAGCACGGATCGTGTAGTTCGTATGCTAAAGCTTTTCTAAATGTCAAGTATCATTTCCTTAGACCATGAGATTGTGCAACTCCCGGATACCGTAGGAATGCTTTGGGTGTACCAAAGCGTCACAACGTGAATCGGGTGGCTATAAAGGTGCATTACAGGTATCTCCGAAAGTGTCTGCATTGGGTTGGCACGAATCGAGGCCGATTTGTCACTCCGTGTGACGGAGAGGTATCTCTGGGCCCACTCGGTAGGACATCATCATAATGTGCACAATGTGATCAAGGAGTTGATCGGCGGGATGATGTGTTACGGAGCGAGTAAAGAGACTTGCCAGAGCGAGATTGAACAAGGTATCGGGATACCGACGATCGAATCTCGGGCAAGTACAATACCGCTAGACAAAGGGAATTGTATACGGGATTGATTGAGTCCTTGACATCGTGGTTCATCCGATGAGATCATCGTGGAACATGTAGGAGCCAACATGGGTATCCAGATCCCGGCTGTTGGTTATTGACCGGAGAACGCCTCTCGGTCATGTTCGCATGGTTCCCGAACCCGTGAGGGTCTACACACTTAAGGTTCGATGGCGCTTAGGGTTATAGGGAATAGATGTACGTGGTTACCGAATGTTGTTCGAGTCCGGATGAGATCCCGGGCGTCCACGAGGAGTTCCGGAATGATCCGGAGGTAAAGAATTATATATGGGAAGTCCTGTTTTGATCACCCAAAAGTGTCGGGTTTTATCGGTAATGTGGCGGGACCACCTAGGGGTCCCGGGGTCCACCAAGTGGGGCCACCATCCTCGGAGGGCTGCATGGGCCAAGTGTGGGAGGGACCAGCCCGGGTGGGCTGGTGCGCCCCCCAAGAGGCCCATCCGCCAAGAGATAAAATAAAGGGAGAGTCCTAAAGGGAAGGCACCTCCTAGGTGCCTTAGGAGGATGGACTCCTCCCGGCCGCACCCTTCCTTGGAGGAAGGGCCAAGGCTGCGCCTCCCCTCTCCCTTGCCCCTATATATAGTGGAGGGAGGGAGGGCAGCTGCACCTGAGTCCCCGGCACCTCCCTCGTGACACCTCCTCCTCTCCCGCAGTGCTTGGCGAAGCCCCTGCGGGATTGCCACGCTCCTCCACCATCACCACACCGTTGTCTTTGCTGCTGGATGGAGTCTTCCTCAACCTCTCCCTCTCTCCTTGCTGGATCAAGGCATGGGAGACGTCACCGGGTTGTACGTGTGTTGAGCAGCGGAGGTGCTGTCCGTTCGGCACTAGGATCATCGGTGATTTCAATCACGACGAGTACGACTCCATCAACCCCGTTCACTTGAACGCTTCCGCTTAGCGATCTACAAGGGTATGTAGATGCACTCTCCTTCCCCTCGTTGCTAGTCTCTTCATGGATAGATCTTGGTGACACGTAGGAAAATTTTGAATTTCTGCTACGTTCCCCTACAATAGATATAAACTCACACATTGCTTGACACCCAACTATACCTTTTTACCAATAAAGGGATTAGTGCATCTACCCGTCCATCATGCATTTTTATATAAACCTCCTTAACTTTCAAAGAATCAACCACCAATCCTATTTTAAGTGGCAAAACTAATCGTTTTTCTGATTTTATAGAAAACCCCTACACTTTAAGACAATTGACCTGTAGTTTACTTTTAAGTGAAAAACGAATTGTTTTTTGCCTTTTTGCATAAAACACCATGTCTTTTATGGTAATTAACCCACAGTCCACCTAAAACAAGTGTTTCGCTTCAGGGCACCGATACCCACGGAAGAGGTGGGCACACTCGTCATGGCGATGTCCCCAAAAATGGGGGTATTCATCTCCTGACGGTCAACAACTTTGTGAGGTGGATCGATCAAAGAAACGAGAGCTTTCACGTTGGAGAGTCGAGGCTATCACATTATGGCATTTACGTCTTGGGGCCATGATGCCTCCGTTGGCGACGAGTCTTACACTTATATAGACAGATCCATCATCTTGTTCATCGACGCCATTGCGACTACTATTGTTGACGAGGAGTGCACTCGAGGTCGACGACAACAAGTCCATGTGCACTGAGGCCCCAAACTTTGCACGAGCATGTGGCAACAATTCCTTCAACCTCACGGATTTGGATGGAGATATGTTGCATTGTTGTTCGTGATGAGTTGGAATTACAATGCCTGCCTCATGGCCTACAAGTTGGACACCATGAACAAGGTGTTCCTGCCGGTCATCAGTATTGCCGGTTGCACCATGTTCATCCACTCAAACCAATGCCAATTTGTTGGCGCTAGAAAGTTCCACATTCCGAAGGCTCCATTATTAGAACTTACTACTTTAGTCTAGATTTATTAGTCCCTGTTGTATTTTGGTTCAAACTTTGACACATATTAATTAGTAAAATATTAATGCATGTCACCCAAAATTGGATTGTTGGGTTCGTATTTGAATGTTGTTTTCAATGATATTATTTTTTATAATAAATTATATTTTATTAGTTAAAATAATAATAAAATATATGACCCCAATCATGAGGGGGGCTAGTAAACCAGGATGGAGGTAGTACGGTTATGGGAATCTTGCTGGTGGCGCATAGTAAGAGAAGCCCAATGACTTATAAGACCATAATTGGGAGGTAGTGTCCATCCTTTGTCTATCGCCCAACTCTTGGTTGATTAATATACGACCATCAAGTACTTCAAACTACCCCCCTCCTGTCTGAAAAAGCATGTCGCGGTGTACATTTTGCAAGAAAATTACCTCCAGCTTCCCCCGACACAGTCCACACTCCACGCTGCCCATTCTTTCCACTCGCTCCCCCATTCTTTCACCGCTTGCTTGCAGGAGAAGCCACGTCGCCTTGATCCCCCTCCCTCCCCTACCCCCGCCCAACGTCGGCAACGCCTTCTTTCCCCATGCCTCGTTCGAAGCTTGGACTTTTGCTGAAGCTTGGATTTTTGCACGGCGGCCCGGCTAGGCATCCATATCCGAGGACCTTGGCCATGGCGCCTGGCCCATGTCTAGCTCCTCCTCCTCCGTCTGCCGCCTCATTGACCCGACCCCTTCTCTTCACTTTGTGGCGCCCGCCTCCGCCTCCTCCTGCCTACCCTTGACACACCTGCCACCTCACCGTCGCCGCGGCACAAATGAGGTAGTCTCCGAGACCGTGGAGGCCGAGGAGGAGCTAGTCCACCGAGACCGTCGTCACCCATCGCTGAATGAGTCTTGAACTAGTTTTAGAAGTGTTACAGTGTAAGTTGCAGACCTCCACTTCCTGTCATAGATGGATCCATGGTTGTGAGTTTCTTATTCAATAGAGCTGGATCTTTAAACTCACAACATTTTTTTTGTTACTGAATATGGAGGCATCTATTGTTACTGAAATTGTTTCAATTGCCCAGACATTTTTACTAAAATTGGCTGGTTACTGGAATTGTTTCAGCCAATTCCCCCGGTCATAGATGCCTCCTTATTGGACTTGTTTAAGCCAACAACTAATTGCCCAGACATTGTTATTGAATTCGGTTAGATAAATCCATGCTTAGGCTATCTATATATCCTCTCAAATTATTAAGTGAGGAGTACCGACTAAATTTAGTTAGCAAACAAATGTTGCTCTGACTAAATTAAGTGAGAAGTACTGACATTGATTCAGTTTACTGAAGTACCTTGAAAATTTTCAGCTTACCCCCATGTTCATTGACATGATGTTCAACATAAACCTGTCATGTCAAGATTCTTGCTGCCCGCTTAGAACTGCAGTAAAATGCATCAATGGAGATCTAAGATCAAATCTAATGTTCAGATATGTAGCATCTTTTTGTTTGGCAACTTTTAGCATTGGTACCCAGCCAGTTCAGTTTCTTCTCACCTTGATCATGTTTTCTTCCGTGCCACGATTCAGGACAAGGGATCTATATGTCTCCTTCAATCCTCTCTTAGCAGTACTCTTTGGAATATCTTTTGCCAATATGCGGAGAGAGGTTAACTTGCTTTAACTTATGTGTTTTCAGACAACAGCGTCCAGGAAGACATTAGTGACTCTGCATACAATAGAGGCACTACTGCGCCGGTGAATTCACCGTATGTGGAAGAGATATGCATAACCAATGAATTCATTCTCTGTGGAAGAGGTATGCATAACCAATTTACCAATGAATTCAAAGTGTCATACTGGTGAATTTAGTGTCTAGATCCCTTCTAGATAGAGAGTTGTTTATACTTTCTGAATTTAAAATAAAGTGTGACATTATCTTCCTAGTCTGATTTACTCCTCAGATTTGGTGTCTGCTTACTTGTAAAAAATTCTTGTTTACTCCTCAGCTTTGGTGTCTATTTTATTCCTCTCTCCATTGACCACTTATATTCTCTTTTTCTTCCTCTCTCCTTGTAAGGATTCACATGTGACAAATGGTTAGGAGTATGACACTAATATGAAAATGTCAGCAACTAACTGAATAAAGAGAGAATATAAGTGGCAATGGAATGAATTTTGTCAGTAACTAACTGCCAATAAAGAGAGAATATAAGTGTTAATGGAATACAGAGAGAATGAATATAAGTGTCAAGATTCATATGTGACAACTAACTGAATTTTTGACAAGTAAACAAACAACAAAGCTGAGGAGTAAACATGAATTTTTGATAAGAAAAAGACACCAAAGCTGTAGAGTAAAATATACTAGGAAGATAATGTCACACTTTATTTTAAATTCAGAAAGTACAAACAACTCTCTGTGTAGAATGGATCCAGACACTGAATTCATCGATGCAGACACTGAATTCATTCGTAAATTGTGTATGCGTATCTCTTCCATGGACAATGAATTCATTGGTTATGCATATCTCTTCCATAGACACTGAATTCACCGGCGCAACAATGCCTATATTGGATGCAGAGTCACTAATGTCTTCTTGGTTATTGCCGTCTGAAAACACATAAGTTAAAGCAAGTTAACGTCTCTCCGCATATTGGCAAAATATATCCCAAAGAGTACTGCTAATAGAGGATTGAAGGGGACATATAGATCCCTTGTCCTAAATTATGTCACGGAACAAAAACATGACGAAGCAGGAGAAGAAATTGAACTGGTTGGGTACCAATGCTAAAATGCTACCAAATAAAAAGATGCTACATATCCAAACATTAGATTTGATCTTAGATCTCCATTGATGCATTTTACTGCAGTTCTAAGCAGGCAACAAGAATCCTGACATGATGTGTTTATCTTGAACATCATGTCAATAAACATTAGAGTAATCTGGAAAATGTTCAAGGTAGGTACCACAGTAAACTGAATCATTGTCAGTACTCCTCACTTAATTTAGTTGGACAATACTTGTTTGCTAACTAAATTTAGTCGGTACTCCTCACTTAATAATTTGAAAGTACATAGATAGCCTAAGCATGGATTTATCTAACTAGATTTAGTAATAATGTCCGGCCAATTGGTTGTTGGATGAAACAAGTCCAGATAGGGGAATTGGCTGAAACAATTTTAGTAACCAGCCAATTTCAGTAAAAATGTCTGGGCAATTGAAACAATTTCAGTAACAATAGATGCCTCCACATTCAGTAACAAAGGAAATGTTGTGAGTTTAAAGATCCAGCTCTACTGAATAAGAAACTCACAACCATGGACCATCTATGATAGGAAGTGGAGGTCTGCAACTTAAACTGTCTGAAATTAGTTCAGAGAATAGTTCATCGACGGGTGACGGCGGTCTTAGAGACTAGCTCCTCCTTGGCCTCCACGGTCTCAGAGATTACCTCATCTGTGCCGGCGACGGCGAGGTGGCAGGTGCCGATGGGGAGGGAGGAGCGGAGGCGGGCAGGCAGGAGGAGCGGAGGCTGGGGGAGCACCCCAGCGAGGGCCGAGGAGAAGAGGCCATGCCAACGAGGCGGTAGACGAATGAGGGGGTGCCATGGCCAGGGGCCCTCGGGGATGGATGCCACGCGGGGCCGCCACGCAAAAATCTAAGCTTCAGACAAAAGTCCAAGCTTGGGGGGCAAGGCGGCATGGGGAGGGAGGAGATAGCGTCGCGGCGTAGCCGACGAGCAAGCATCAAAAGAATGGGGGAGCGAAGGAAGAGAATGGCCGGAGTGTGGATTGTGTAGGGAGCGAAGGAAGAGAATGTGTGGAGTGTGGATTGTGAAGAGAATAGGTTCGTTTGCAAAATGTACACCTGTACACACGACATGCTTTTTCGGACGGAGGGAGTATTATACTCCCTCTGTTCAGAAATAATTATCGCATCCATTGAACAATAATTATTTCTGGACGGAGGGAGTATTAGGCAAACAAGCCACCATATTCTTTCAGATAGGTTAAAAATGTATGGTTCGTTGATTTAAATTTTTGACGGTCGAGACTAAAAAAATTACGTGAAACAATATTAGGTCTACCTATTATGCATCTGACTCGTATAGCCTCTGATCACACAATAAAAGAACTGCATACCACATCAAGGTGATAGAGACAATGAAGAATGGTGGTCGCTCTTTCAGTCTATCGACGATAGTATTTGATGATATATATACCACCTTGCGTGTGATTTCCCATATATTATTTTTGAGCATGCTCTTAGAGAGACTAATTGTGATGCCCATGATTTAGCCAAACTAGCTAGAAGTAAGGTGTGTGGGGGATGGATGGAAGATCCACCCGCAGAGATTGTTGATACTCTTGTAAAAGATAATATGGTGATCATCTTGAAATAAATTGTACTTTGATTATAAATTAGTGTATACCACATTTTTAACTATATAAGAAGAAGAAAAATAGGCAATGTCAAAAGAAGGAAAAAAAAAGTAACATATATGCTCCCTACAAAATAAGGATCCATGATCATGAGACAATTCATTGAATCCTTATCCCATGGACAGACTTTGGCTGATTCCTTCCCTGGATTAAGGAAGCATTGCTTATATCCCACCGAAGCCGTCATCCCGAGTCCCAACATCCAACTTAATAGGTCTCTTCTTCTTCTTGAGTGCAGATCTGTGAGCACGTGCCTCTGTCAAAGTTCTTCTACCTGTCACTTGGACTTGCTCATGTGTTTGAGGTAATTCTTAAATAAAATAGCTATGCAAATTATTATCTCTTTTCGGATGAATTTATAGATTTGGTAATCCACACTCCACACATTCTCTTCCTTCGCTCCCCCATTCTCATCATTGTTGCATCGCTATATAGTTGGCATTTGGTACAATTGTAAATTATTTAACATCATGTTTATCCAATTCTTGTTGCAACATAATTGTTATTGTCTGCTACATGCTAGCTAATCTTATATGATGTATCCATGTTCTCGTAGTTCTCTTTATTCTTTTCACTTTTGTGTGTTGGCTCAAATTTATTTATTGCCTTCCAGTTCTCGTCTGTAATTTCGTTCTGCACATGATGTTGGCTAGTTAACATACCCACCCACGCTATAGTGTATTACTATGGTATTTTGGGAACTTGTAGTCTGATATTCTGTTACAATCATGCATTGATATTTGGTTACGTTGTTATTATTTAGTTTAGAGCTATGCAATCACAAACATATGTTTGGTTTAGGTGAACAACTCTTGTGGAATGAACTTGTGGGTAGTGAATTTGTTTATGCCCGCACTATAAAAGTGCTTTCAGTCGATTTACTTCAGGATTAGTTTTTCTCTCATCAGAAAGCTATCTAGAAAAGCACAACGAACAACACACTCCCTAATGTCCATGTTTTCTACTACCTCCGTCTCGGTGAATAAGTCATTCGCGTAGTTCTAGGTCGACGATTTAACTATCTAAATATGTATTACATGTGATAAAAAATATATATTTAGAAACTACATCCGTGTAGAAATCTAGTGATATACTTTTCATGACATATAACATATATTTAATTCCTCAAATCGATGACCTAGAACTACATAAATGACTTATTCACCTAGACGGAGGTAGTAATATTTTGCAAAGATTACATTCAGTAAGCTAACTTTTATTGTATTAATTTCAAATAGTTTGGCATTTAGAATGTTTTCAGAATTTCAGTTGACTAGCTCTTTTCCTTAAGCTATTGAAATATAATTGTCTCCTCTACCCGAAAATAAAGAACTCCTCTTTTGGTGAACTCCTCTTTTGGTTAAGTTAGGTAACTTCACTACGTCTCCACGCTTGCCTCGAGTCAGTCTCCAAATCGAATGGTTTTAGAGCTAGCTTTGAATTACCTTTATATTTGACTAGTTGCAATTTTTTTTATTCCTAATGGCCTTTTTCTGTCAAGCAAGGACTATGTTATCAAGGATTTTGCGATATTCCTTCTACTTTCACATCGTTTTCTTGAATATAATCAAGATAGTGCATTTTCTTGTTTCCATCCAACTTGTTTATTCAGATTTACTTGCTTCCCTTACCATCTCTCTGATGTGATACGGGCAAGAACTATGTCCCTATGATTTAGGTATGCAGTGACCATGGGGTGGTTGTTGAATCCTTGGTTGCTTGGCGTGTCAAGAGGCCAAAACCTATAGTTGGTCAGCAAGCATCTAAGACCTTGTGGGATTATGAAGGTGAGCGCTCTCACTGGAAAAATAAGGTGCGGGGTTATCTTCTGCTAAACCCTCTAATCAATGGCTTTCTGGAACGTCTTAATTAATGAACATACCTGCAAAAGTTTTCTAAGTTTTCCTAACTAGTGGAGGTTCCAAGGAAATAAAAGCTACTCTATTTTCTACCCCATTTTCTAATACTTGCTGCTACTGCAGGCAGGAATTCCCTCATGGTTGCGGTTACATTATTTACTTTTGTCGTGCATATATATATGTGAGCTAATACAATAGCCTTGAATACTGCGTTACATCTTTCTGTTTGTGTGGTCCCGTATAATTTTATACCTTCATGAACCACCGATGCTGTCAAGTTTTTTCTATCAGGTTCTTGATAAGGAACAATATGTGAATTTGTCAGGGTTTGTTCTGAGAGGGTTGAAAATATCAGATTGCTAATAAGGAACAATCTATGAATTTCGCAGAGAGCGTTGAAGATATCCACGATTGATTTGAAGTGAAGACGATCTGCCGAGAATTAGTGACAATTTACGATACGGGCATCTAAAGGGAACATTGCTTGCTTTTTTTTTTAACACGTATTAATCATATTTGTAATACTCTCTTTTTGAACTTTATAATTTTAATACTATTGATGAGTAGAGATCTTGTTGTTAGACCGAAATATATCGAGAACTTGCGTCAAGGAACAACCAACTGGCCTATATCGAGCAGATGATGCTTCATGATGGCCAGACCTGTGAGAATGGCCTTGTCGGTTTTGTTAAACGTATATTGTACAGGTTGATTGGCGTGACCTTGTGGTCCACGGCATAGTTAGTTAGGAGGTTTAAGTTTTCATGTTTATCTCTCTCTCTTATCTCCTAAACCCTCCTGTAATATCTCTGGTGGTTAGCCTCGACGCTGCCTCCTCCTGTACCGAACCCCCTCGATCAATATACGATTTTGCTAAAACTCAGCTAGCTGAGAAACAAATTGGTCTCATTTACATCCTTGACCATCCGATCTTAAGGTGTTGAGATTCGTGTGTGCTATTTTTTCGCATGGAGCCACGCGAGCGCGGGAGCCCAAGTTGTTTCGTTTCGTCGCTCCCGTTTGCCCACGTTACAGGACACACCAACGCATTACCAGGCGCCAGCTACCATAGTCCACACTCATGTCTTTTTTCTTTGTCAGCTCTTTTTTTTTATGTGTGCATGTTAGTAGGAAAAGCAACCCTGCCGTTCTTAATTACCGTGACAAATGTTTCTTTCTTTTTTGGCTGCGTTCTTTTGTTGTTACCATTTGATTTCTCTTTTCTTTTTCATTTTTTACTTTTTTATTTTTATTCTTTATTTGTAAAAACTTGTAACTAGTTCTAGTTAGATCGTTTTTGCTATTATTCTTTAAAATTTGATAAGGTTTTCTTAAATTTGAAATACAACTAGATAAATCTTTGTTCCTTCACTAATATTATACGTCGGTGTGTATAAAATTAATTTGTCGAATGGAGTTTTTTATTGTTGTAGTTGCAACCACCCAACCCTGAACGCAATTGCAACTCAGCACACCCAAGCGTAACTTCATGACATATGATGTGACCGTAACCATGGGGTCGGGGTAAGGGTTGTCGACGCCGATGAATTCGGTTGCATTTTTATTTTATTTTTAGGATTTTTTTTTGTAGTTGCGACCGTTCCAACCCATGCGCAATTGTATCTCAGCACACCCAACCGCAACTGCAGGTCATATAATGTGACCGCAACCAGGGGGGATTGGGGAGGGTCGTCGGCGCCGATGAAACCGGTTCCTTTTTTATTTTTTCTTAGGTCTTTTTGTTGTAGTTGCGAATCCTCCAACCCGAACGCAATTGCAACTCAGCACACCCAACCGCAACTACCGAACATATAATGTGACCGCAACCGGAGGTCAGGGGGATGGTTGTGGGCGCCAATGAAATCGTTTCCAATTTTTTTGTTAGGTCTTTTTGTTGTAGTTGCAATCACTCCAACCCGAGGGCAATTGCAACTCAAAGACACCCTCAAATAAGAATCAGAGGGACATATAATGCGACTGCATCTCGGGGTCGGGGGAAGGGTTGTCGACGTCAATGGAATCGGTTCCATTTTTTTTGTTCGCACTTACTTCCTTGTAAATACAAGCACCTTTGGTTTCCTCGATGAAATACAAGCAATTGTGGGGCCCACATGTCATTTGCAAGTGGACTACCGACTTGCAACTAGGGGTGTTTACTTGACGTCACTTGCAACTCACCCTTGGACTTACCAACCGTATGGTTTTGTGTGTTGTTTCGTAATTGCCCCAGTTGCTAGTCCATCATTGACTCGCAACTGTGGGGCCCGCATGTCACATGAAAGTGGACCATCGACTTGCAACTAGGGGGTGTTTACTTGATGTCACTTGCAACTCAACCCTGGACTTGCAACTGGTCTATTTTTTGTGTGTTGTTTTGTAATTGCCCTAGTTGCAAGTCCACCATCGACTCGCAACTGTAGGGCCGGCATGTCACTTGCAACTGGACCATCGACTTGCAATTGGGGGTGTTTACTCGATATCACTTGCAACTCAACACTGGACTTGCAACTAGGCAGTTTTTGGTGTGTTGTTTCGTAAATGCCCCAGTTGCAAGTCCACCATCGACTCAAGAATCGCGAGGGCCGCATGTCACTTGCAACTGGGTCTTGTTGTTGTTGTTGCCCTAGTTGCAAGTCCACCAACGACTTGAAACTATGTGGCCCACGTGTCACTTACAAGTGGACCATCGACTTACTGGCGGGGTGTTTACTCGATGTCACTTCCAACTCAACCCTGGACTTGCAACTAGGCTGTTTTTTGTGTTGTTTCGTAATTGCCCCAATTGCAAGTCCACCATCGACTCGCAACTGTGAGGGCCCGCATGTCACTTGCATGTTGTTGTTGGTTGTTTGTTGTTGTTGTTGTTTGTTGTTGTTGTTATTGTTGTTGTTGTTGTTGTTGTTGTTGTTGTTGTTGTTGTTGTTGTTGTTGTTGTTGTTGTTGTTGTTGTTGTTGTTGTTGTTGGGGGTGTTTACTCGATGCCACTTACAAGTCAACCCCACGACTTGCAAATCGGGTCTATTTTTGTGTGTGTTGTTTTTGTAATTGTCCCACCGCAAGTTCACCATCGACTTGCAATTGTGGGGCCCACATACCACTTGCAACCTCGACCATTGACTTGCAAGCTGGGGTGTTTATTCGATGCGACTTGCAACTCAACTCTGGACTTACCTTTGGTATGTTTTATGTGTGATGTTTCGGAAGTGCCCCAGTTGCAAGTCCATGGTCGAATCGCAACTGCAAGGGCCCGCATGTCACTTGCAAGTAGACCCTTGACTTGCAACTGGGGGGTGTTTACTCGATGTCACTTGCAACTCAACCCTAGACTTGCAACTCGGCTATTTTTGTGTGTTGTTTCGTAATTGCCCCAGTTGCAAGTCCAGGGTCGAATCGCAAATGCAAGGGCCCGCATGTCACTTGCAAGTAGACCCTCGACTTGCAAATGGGGTGTTTTACTCGATGTCACTTGCAACTTGACCCTAGACTTGCAACTGGGTTGTTTTTTGTGTGTTGTTTCAGAATTGCCCAGCTTGCAAGTCCATGGTCGAATCACAACTCGAGGCCCTCATGTCACTTGCAAGTAAATGATCGACTTGCAAATCGGGATTCTTGTGTGTAGTTTGTAATTGCCTCAATTGCAACTCCACCATCGACTCGCAACTGTGGGGCCTGCATGCCACTTGCAGCTCGACCCTCGACTAGCAAATGGTCTGTTTTTTGTTTGTTATTTTCGTAATTGTCCCAGTTGCTAGTTCACCATTGACTCAAGAACTACGGGCCCACATGCCACTTGCAACGTGACCATCGACTTGCAACCGGGGTGTTTTACTCGATGCCACTTGCAACTCGACCATGGACTTTGCAACTTGTCTATTTTTTGTGTGTTGTTTCGTAATTCCACCCCCGACTTGCAACTCGATGGATGTAGTTTCTAATCGCCGAAGTTGAAGTCAATCCTGTATTCACAACTCGGGGGTCTAGTTCGTATTCGCTCCCAATTGCAAGCGCACCATCAACCATGTTTTGTTCTTTGTTTTTGTGGCAATCGCAATTTGACAACTGATGTGCAACTAGGGGCCTCAGTCTAGCTTAGAACTTCCAACTTTGTGGTGTTTGTACGTTTAACTGGCCTAGCTAGAATTCGACCGTTCACTCACAAGTTTTTTTGTAGTTGCAACCGCCCCCAAGCTGGCCGCAACCGAAACTCAACACACCCAAGTGCCCCCGCAAGACGTGTGGCGTGACCACAACTCAATGACTTTTCTCTTGTCTCGTATTAATCGGCCCTCATCTTCTTTTCTCTTTTTTTTCTTAAATAATATTTTTGCTAAGAGGCGCATAACCCAAAACAAACAACCCAAAAATGCCCATAGGACAAAGGCCCGTATACGTAGTCCGTTGGATACAATTGTTTATCCTTTTTCAGAACTGGACACGCAACCACACGGGTTCGCGTTGTATTTCTTTTGACGATAATTATTATTGTCTAGATGTATATATTTCTTTCCTAGTACTTGCACGCCAATACAATTGAATCATTCATTCTATGGGCCGTTTTATACACTAGTTTTTTTCCGGTTATATTACAGTCACTTTTATGTACTGCTCAAGTGCAATATTTTTGTGATTCCAAAAAAAGTGCAATATTATTTTCACGCTAGGTAATTTTCCAACTTTGTCAGTTTTCATTTAAGAAAAGGTTGGGCTCAGCAAGCTCTTAATATACGAGTCTAATACATAGTAGTTATAAGACAAATAGAAAAAGCATGTGGCAATCGACTCATGGTATGCTTATCTGTGAATGGTGGTAGGATCGTGATATGCTCAAATATGAGTGTTTTCATATAGATTTTTTATTAAAAAGGCCTTTTTTTGTTCCAAATGCATGAAAACACATACACACAGGATAGAAAAGAAAAGAGACAAGACCACGGACACACAGAGCAGCCCACTAGGAGCCCATATTTGCTACCCAGACAACGCACGTATGAAGAAAACTGGCCTACCGAGAAAACTAGACGATGCACGTTCAGGATTGATCCACGATGACGCTGGGTCGACATCACCGACTGAGACCAAATTAAATCTCATTCAGCTGAGTTCCAGGCGCTCCCATCAATATATACTTTGCGGGTCTCCATGTATGGAGATTGAGACGCTTCCATAATATTCCACATGGTATACAGAGCAGGCCTCTTCCATGACATCTAGCTCATCCTCTTCCATCCGTTTCTTCCCCAGAACCACCACGCCGCACCCATGTCCACCTCCTCCGCTGTTCCCTCCTCTGGCCTCAACTACAACACCTCAGAACCTCTCAGCCGGACGAACTATGTCCTCTGGCGAGTCCAAGCACGATCCCAGATACTGGGCGCCAGCTTGTTTGGCTACATAGATCGGACTATCGAGGAGCCTCCAAAAACAATCATCAGCAAAGATAAAGACGGCAAAGATCAGGTAGTTTCCAACCCTGCTCACAATCCTTGGCTCGTCCAAGATCAAAGAAATCGTAGCATACCTTCTCCGCAACCTGTCCAAAGAGGTGCTTGTTCAAGTAGCCTCGCTTGAATCATCACATGCGATTTGGACCGCGCTAGCAAACATGTTTTCTGCGGTCTCTCTGTCTCGTGTCAATAACATCAGATCGGCCCTCACGAACGCCCAGAAGGGGTCACAGTCGGCCTCCACCTTCTTCGGGCAGATGCGTGCCCTCTCCGACGAGCTTGCGGCTGGCAGTAAACCGATCGGGGAGGACGAGCTCATCTCCTTCATCGTCCGCCGGGCTTGATATGGAGTATCAGCCCATCATCTCTCGTGACTGACGTCCGCACCGAGCCCATCACCGTTGACGCACTCTTCTCGATGGTGGCAAACTTCGATCAACGTGCTGAGATGTTCAACGGCGCTGGTGGCTTCAAGTCGTCAGCGAACGCCGCTTCCAGGGGCGATCGAGTGGCGGCCGAGGCGGCTACCGCAACCAGAAGCAAGGTGGTCGTGGCGGCGGCTACGGTGGTGGTGGCGGCCAAAACCCTAGCAGCGGCTATCCTGGCACGGGTAGCGGCGGCTACCACCAAGGCGGCGGTGGCTACAACAACCACGGTGGCGGCGGCCAAAGCAGCGGCCACCGTGGCGGCGGCGGCGGGGGCTACTACAACAACAATGGCCCTCCGCGCCACTCCTACAACAACAACCAAGGGGGCCGTTTCGTCGGGTATGAGGAGTATGAAAACAAATGCCAGATCTGCAAGAAAACTAACCACATTGCCAAAGAATGTAAGTGGGCGTTATGCAGAAGGATAATTCCGAGGAAAAGGCGTGTTGCAGCCGCGGCAGATGCCTCATACGGAGTTGACTCCAACTGGTACCTTGACTCCGGTTCAAATGAGAACATCACCTCTGAACTAGAGAAGATGACCATGCACGAGAAGTATCACGGCCAAGATCAAGTTCACACCGCTGAAAATGGTCCAGGTATGATGATTAGTCATGTTGGAGAGTCTATTATTCAAACCCCACACCGTGATATTCTTGTAGATGATGTACTTCACATTCCTAATGCATCCAAAAATCTTTTGTCCGTACATCGCATTACTCTTGATAACGGTGTTTTCATTGAATTTTATACCTTCTTCTTTTTGATCAAGGATCAGGTCACGAGGAGGGTGCTTTATCGCGGTAGATGTGTGCAAGGCCTCTACCCACTGATCCCCAAAATTTCCAAGTCCAATAAGCAAGCCTATGGAGTCTTCAAAGTGTCTTGAGCGATGGCATAATCGTTTAGGCCACCCATCTTTTTCAATTGTTTATCGATTCTTAGCAAAAATAAGCTCGCTTTTGTTGATGAGCATGATCGTGAACGATTTGTGACTCTTGCTGCCAGAGAGCAAAGAGTCATCGATTACCATACCCTATATCCACAAGTGCGCCCACAAAACCTTTGCAACTTGTGTTTTCCGATGTTTGGGGACCGGCTCCCTCCTCTGTTGGTCGCCATACCTATTACGTGAGCTTCATTGATGATTTCAGCAAGTATACTGGATATACCTTCTTAAAAAAACGCCCGATGTTTTCAAGTTTTCCTTAACTTTCAAGCATTGGTAGAACGACGCTTGACTGCAAAATACTTGCTATGCAGTCAGACTGGGGAGGTGAGTACGAAAAACTCAACTCCTTCTTCCAACGAATAGGAATCTCACATCATGTCTCTTGCCCTCATGCTCACCAACAAAACGGTTCGGCAGAACGCAAGCACAGGCACATTGTTGATGTTGGCCTCTCCCTTCTTCTTTGGCGTCTATGCCACTAAAGTTTTGGGATGAGGATTTTCTCACAAAGAGTACACCTCATAAATATTTTGCCTAGCCGTCATCAATCACGAAACACCCAATTTAACGCCTCCTTCACACCAAACCCAACTATTCACATCTTCGAGTGTTTGGCTCACAGATGTCGCCAAACCTCCGTCCCTATCACAACAAAAAGCTTATGTTTCAGTCCACACAATGTGTGTTCATAGGCTACAGTGCACAACACAAAGGCGTCAAGTGTCTTCACGTAGCCACGGGACGTGTGTATATCTCTAGAGACGTAGTCTTTGATGAAACGGTTTTTCCCTTTGCAAAACTCCACCCAAATGCCGGTGCATTGCTCCGCAAAGAGATCCTTCTCTTGCCCTCTTCCTTATCCGGCGTTGATCATGGGGGAGAGAATAATAGTACTAATCAACTTGCCTCTAATCATCATATTTTTCATGAGATTACTGCTGCAGAAACTAGCTCAAATGGTGAAAATCCAAGGCAAAACGGGCAATATTTTATGTGCCCCAATTTGGAGACATGGACGCGCACCGAGGAGGATCTGCCTCGGGATCCTTGCGGCAGGAAGCACCATCCTCTCCGGGATCCGGGCGGACAGGGCGGCCAGCCCCTGAGCGCGCCTCGGGCCTCGAACGCACGCTGTGATCGCGAAGCGACGTCGGCCCTTGCACTGTCGGTGGTGACACGTGGCGGAGGAGGACACTCGCGCATGGCCGGGCCTCGCTTCGCCCGATTGGCAGCTACTGATTTGTCGGGCCCGCCACCTCCGACCGGCCGCTTGCGCCAGAGTCACCCGGGGCCGCAGATTCGCCCGGCAGCCACCTCGCCTCATTCGCTGCCGCCAAATAGGTGGACAGATCCCCTCGGGATCCGAGTTCACCAAAGGCCTTTGATGCGTATGGATCCTCGCAAGCCGCCTCCCCGTGGGCCTCCTGTGGCGCCACGCACAAGGCTGCTGTATGGGAGTAACTACTGCTTAAATTACAAAAACTTCTCTAAGATTGGTATGTCTTTGCACAACCGGTGAGCCTAATGCTTTAATGTCGCACTTGATGATCCAAGATGGAAGGCAGCCATGGAAGATGAAATCATGGCGTTGCGAAAAAATAAAACATGGCACCTAGTGCCCCCGACCACTGTGCAGAAATTTGATTGATTGTAAGTGGGTCTACGAGAATCAAGAAAAAATCGACGGCACCATAGACAGATACAAGGCAAGACTTGTAGCAAAGGGATTCAAGCAAAGGTATGGCATAGATTATGAGGATACGTTTAGTCCCGTAGTTAAAGCTGCAACAATACGCCTTATATTGTCAATAGTTGTGTCCAGAGGATGGAGTCTAAGACAGCTAGAAGTCCAGAACGCGTTCCTTCATGGTGTTCTGGAAGAGGAAGTTTACATGAAGCAACCTCCTGGGTTTGAGGATAAAAGTGCACCATCATATGTCCGCAAGCTTGATAAAGCCTTGTATGGTCTCAAAGCAGGCACCGAGCATGGTACTCACGATTAAGTTTGAAACTTCAGTCTCTTGGTTTTATTCCATCAAAATCTGACACCTCTCTGTTCATTTATAATAATCATAGAACATCCACATTTGTTTTGATATATGTTGATGATATCATTGTCACTAGTTCTTCCGATGGAGCTGTGACAAAGACTGCTAAGGATTTAGGCTCCGAGTTTGCTCTTGAAGGATTTGGGAGATCTGCATTTCTTCTTGGGTATTGAAGTCAAGAAACATAGCAATGGTATTCATCTATCTCAAGCAAAAGTATGCCACCGAACTGCTAAGTAGAATTGGTATGCAGAATTGTAAATCCTCACCAACACCCTTGTCTAGTTCGTAACCCTTGTCCTTGTGTGAAGGAGAACCGTTGCACCAAGAGGACATCATCAGATTCTGAAGTCTAGTTGGTGGACTTCAAGATTTGACTTTGACTCCGACCTGACATCTCTTTTGCAGTTAATAAGGTGTGTCAAGATCTTCATGCACCTACCACGGCACCTTTGGACAGGCTGCAAAACGAATTCTCAGGTATATAAGCAACACTATACACTTGGGTCTCACACTCGACAAGTCATCTTCCACACTTGTCGATTGCATTCTCGAGATCTGCGGGCTGGTTGTTTGGATGATAGAAGGTCAGCAATTGGTTTTGCCATTTTCTATGGATCCAACTTAATATCATGGTGTGCAAGAAAGCAAGCCACTGTTTCTAGATCAAGTACTGTAAGCGAGAATATAAAGCACTAGCAAATGCAACAAAGCAGGTCATTTGGGTTCAATCCATGCTCAGAGAACTTGGGATAATTCGGACTCAGCCACCGTGCTTATGGTGTGATAACCTTGGTGTTGGGGAACGTTGCAGAAAATTAAAATTTTTCCTACGGTTTCACCAAGATCCATCTATGAGTTCATCTAGCAACGAGTCATGGGAGAGTGATTGCATCTACATACCACTTGTAGATCACGTCGGAAGCGCTTCAATGGAACGGGATGATGGTGTCGTACTCGGCCGTGATTCGTGATCACCGATGACCTAGTGCAGAACGGACAAAGCACCTCCGCTGCTCAACACACGCAGGATGGAGCGGATGATGTCTCCTCCTTCTTGATCCAGCAAGGGGAAGGAGACGTTGATGATGATCCAGCAAAGACGACGCGTGGTGGTGGATGCAGCAGAACTCCAGCAGAGCTTAGCTAGCGACTACGGGAGGAGGAGGAGGTGTAGCGAGAGGAGGCGCCAAGGGCTTCAGGTGCGGCCACCCCTCCCTCCCTCCCTTTATATAGGTGCAAGAGAAGGGGAGGGATAGCCTGCCCCTTCCTCCAAGGAAGGAGTGCGGCCAAGAGGTGGAGGAGTCCATCCTCCCCAAGGCACCCTTGAGGTGCCTTCCCTCTTTGGACTCTCCTCTCTCCTTGATCTCTAGGCGCATGGGCCTCTTGGGGCTGGTGCCCTTGGCCCATATAGGCCAAGGCGCACCCCTACAGCCCATGTGGCCCCCAGGGCAGGTGGACCCCGGTGGACCCCGGACCCTTTCGGCAGCCCCAGACAATACCGATAAAGTGCGTAAACTTTTCCGGCGACCAAAATAAGACTTCCTATATATAAATCTTTACCTCCGGACCATTCCGAACTCCTCATGACGTATGGATCTCATCCGGACTCGAACAACATTCGGTTTGCTGCATACTCATATTCATACAACCCTAGCGTCACCGAACCTTAAGTGTGTAGACCCTACGGGTTCGGGAGACATGCAGACATGACCGAGACGGCTCAACAGCGGGATCTGGATACCCATGTTGGCTCCCACATGCTCCTCGATAATCTCATCGGATGAACCACGATGTCGAGGATTCAATCAACCCCGTATACAATTCCCTTTGTCAGACGGTATGTTACTTGCTCGAGATTCGATCGTCGGTATCCCAATACCTCGTTCAATCTCGTTACCGGCAAGTCACTTTACTCATCAGAATGCATGATCCCGTGACCAAACACTTGGTCACTTTGAGCTCATTATGATGATGCACTACCGAGTGGGCCCGGTGATACCTCTCCGTCATACGGAGTGACAAATCCAGCCTCGATCCGTGTCAACCCAATGACACTTTCGGAGATACCTGTATGCACCTTTATAGTCACCCGCCATTACGTTGTGACGTTTGGTACACCCAAAGCACTCCTACGGTATCCGGGAGTTACACGATCTCATGGTCTAAGGAAGAGATACTTGACATTGGAAAAGCTCTAGCAAAACGAACTACACGATCTTGTGCTATGCTTAGGATTGTCTTGTCCATCACATCATTCTCCTAATGATGTGATCCCGTTATCAATCGACATCCAATGTCCATAGTCAGGAAACCATGACTATCTCATTGATCAACGAGCTAGTCAACTAGAGGCTCACTAGGGACATATTGTGGTCTATGTATTCACACGCAGCGTATTACGATTTCCGGATAATACAATTATAGCATGAATAAAAGACAATTATCATGAACAAGGAAATATAATAATAATACTTTTAATATTGCCTCTAGGGCATATTTCCAACAGTCTCCCACTTGCACTAGAGTCAATAATCTAGTTACAGTGTGATGAATCGCACAAAAATAGAGTTCTGTGTTGATCATGTTTTGCTCATGGAAGAGGTTTAGTCAACGGATTCTGCGACATTCGTGATCCGTATGCACTTTGCAAATTTCTATGTCCCCATCTTGAACATTTTCACGAATGGAGTTGAAGCGACGCTTGATGTGCTCTGGTCTTCTTGTGAAACCTGGCTCCTTGGCAAGTGCAATAGCTCCTGTTGTCACGTAAGAGTTTGATCGGCTCCGGCGCATTGGGTATGACTCCTAGGTCGGTGATGAACTCCTTCACCCAAATTGCTTCATGCGCTTCCTCCGAGGCTGCCATGTACTTCGCTTCACATGTAGATCCCGCCACATCGCTTCCGCTTGCAACAAGCCGCATCAGCCATCGCTTCCACCATTCAACATATACACGTGATCCGGGTTTGTGACTTTGAGTCATCCAGATCTCAGGTCGGGCTTAGCGCCGACGTGAACCCTTTACGAGCTGCCTTCGTCACCTCCATAAACGAGAAACATGTCCTTTGTCCTTTTTAGGTACTTCTTCAGGATATTCTTGACCGCATTGCTCCGGTGTTCCTTGTCGGATTACTTTGGTACCTTCCTACCAAACTTACGGCAAGGTTTACATCAGTCCGGTACACAGATGGCATACATAATAGATCCTATGGCTGAGGCATAGGGATGACACTCATCTCTTCTTTATCTTTTGTCGTGGTCGGGCATTGAGCTGAGCTCAATTTCACACCTTGCAAAACAGCAAGAACCCTTTCTTGGGTGATCCATTTTGAACTTCTTCAAAATTTTATCAAGGTATGTGCTTTGTGAAAGACCTATGAGGCGCCCTCGATCTATCCCTATAGATTTTGATGCCTAATATGTAAGCAGCTTCTCCAAGGTCCTTCATCGAAAAACTCTTATTCAAGTAGGCCTTAATGTCGTCCAAAAGTTCTATATCATTTCCCATCAAAAGTATGTCATCTACATATAATATGAGAAATGCTACAGAGCTCCCACTCACTTTCTTGTAAACGCAGGCTTCTCCATAAGTCTGCATAAACCCAAACGCTTTGATCATCTCATCAAAGCGAATGTTCCAACTCCGAGATGCTTGCACCAGCCCATAAATGGATCGCTGGAGCTTGCATACCTTGTTAGCATTCTTAGGATCGAAAAAACCTTCCGGCTGCATCATATACAGCTCTTCCTTAAGATAACCGTTAAGGAATGCCGTTTTGACGCCCATCTGCCATATCTCATAATCATAGTATGCGGCAATTGCTAACATGATTCGGACGGACTTAAACTTCGCTCACGGAGAGAAAGTCTCATCGTAGTCAATCCCTTGAACTTGTCGATAACCCTTAGCGACAAGTCGAGCTTTATAGATGGTAACATTACCATCTGCATCGTCAATCTTCTTCTTAAAGATCCATTTGTTTTCTATCGCTCGCCGATCATCGGCAAGTCTGTCAAAGTCCATACTTTGTTTTCATACATGGATCCTATCTCGGATTGCATGGCTTCAAGCCATTTGTTGGAATCGGGCCCGCCATCGCTTCTTCATAGTTCGAAGGTTCACCGTTGTCTAACAACATGATTTCCGTGACAGGGTTGCTGCATTACCACTCGCGCGGAACGTGTCCTTGTGGACCTCAAGTTCGGTAGTAACTTGATCCAAGTACCTTGATCATCATCATTAATTTCCTCTCCGATCGGTGTAGGCACCACGGGAACATTTTCCCGAGCTGCACTACTTTCCGGTTCAAGAGGTACTACTTCATCGAAGTTCTACTTTCCTCCCACTTACTCCTTTCGAGAGAAACTCTTTTTCGAGAAAGGATCCGCTTCTTGGCAACAAAGATCTTGCCTTCGGATCTAAGGTAGAAGGTATACCCAATGGTTTCCTTAGGGTATCCTATGAAGACGCATTTTTCCGACTTGGGTTCGAGCTTTTCAGGTTGAAGTTTCTTGACATAAGCATCGCATCCCCAAACTTTTAGAAACGACAGCCTTAGGTTTCCTCCCAAACCATAATTTATACAAAGGTCGCCTCAACGGATTTAGGGTGCCCTATTTAAAGTGAATGTAGCTGTCTCTAGAGCGTATCCCCAAAATGATAGCGGTAAATCAAGAAGAGATATCATAGATCGCACCATATCCAATAGAGTGCGACATTTACTGCGTTCGGACACACACCGTTCTGTTGAGGTGTTCCAGCGGCGTGAGTTGTGAAACGATTCCACATTTCCTTAAGTGTGTACCAAATTGCGTGACTTAAATATTCTCCTCCACGATCTGATCGCAAGAATTTTATCTTTCGGTCACGTTGATTCTCTACTTCATTCTGAAATTCCTTGAACTTTTCAAAGGTCTCAGACTTGTGTTTCATCAAGTAGACATACCCATATCTACTCAAGTCATCAGTGAGAGTGAGAACATAACGATATTCTCCACGAGCCTCAACACTCATTGGACCGCACACATCGGTATGTATGATTTCTAATAAGTTGGTTGCTCGCTCCATTGTTCCGGAGAATGGAGTCTTGGTCATCTTGCCCATGAGGCATGGTTCGCATGTGTCAAATGATTCATAATCGAGAGACTCTAAAAGTCCATCGACATGGAGCTTCTTCATGCGCTTGACACCAATGTGACCAAAGGCGGCGATTACACAAGTATGTGGGACTATCGTTATCAACTTTACATCTTTTGGTATTCACACTATGAACATGTGTAACATTACGCTCGAGATTCATTAAGAATAAACCATTGACCATCGGAGCATGACCATAAAACATTTCTCTCATATAAATAGAACAACCATTATTCTCGGATTTAAATGAGTAGCCATCTCGTGATTAAACGAGATCACGATACAATGTTCATGCACAAACTTGGCACTAAATAACAATTAATGAGGTTTAAAACTAATCACGTAGGTAAATGTAGAGGTAGTGTGCCGACGGCTATCACATCGACCTTGGAACCAATCCCGACGCGCATCGTCACCACAACCTATGCCAGACTCCCCTTATTCCGCAGCTCATGCCGTGAGTTACATATATGAGCAACGGCACCGTATCAAATACCTGTGAGTTACTATGAGTACCGGGTAAGGTACACATCAATTACATGTATATCAAATATACCTTTTAGTGTTGTCGGCCTTCTTGTCTCGCTAAGTATTTGGGGCAGTTCCGCTTCCAAAGGACCCTTCCCTTTGCAATAAAAGCACCTCAGATCGTGCTTGGGTCCATTCTTTGACTTCTTCCCGGCAATCGGCTTACTGTAGCGCTGCAATATCCTTGCCGTCCTTCTTGAAGTTCTTCTTACCCTTGCCCTTTTGAACTTAGTGGTTTTATTGACCATCAACACTTGATGCTCCTTCTTGATTTCTACCTCCGCCGACTTCAAAGATTGAAAATACTTCGTGAATAGTTTTCACCATCCCCTCGTGATATTGTAGTTCATCACAAAGCTCTTGTAGCTTGGTGGAGCGATCAAGGATTCTGCCAATGACCGCCTTCGTCCGGAGGTTAATGTCCAGTGGGACAAAGCGGTTGTGCAACCAGACATTTTTGAGTATTTGCTCACCGATGTAACTATTTTCCTCCATCTTACAATCAGAGAACTTGTCGGAGACTTCATATCTCTCGACCCGGGCATGAGCTTGGAAAACTAGTTTCAACTCCTCGAACATCTCATATGCTCCGTGTCGCCCAAACGCTTTTGGAGCCCCGGTTCTAAGTCGTAAAGCATGCCGCACCGGACGAGGGAGTAATCATCAAGACGAGACCGCCAAGCGCTCATAACATCTTGGTTCTCTCGATGGGTGCTTCACCTAGCGGTGCTTCTAGGACATATTGTTTCCTCGGCAGCTATGAGGATGATCTCGTGTTCCGGACTCCAAATTCGAATAGTTGCTGCCATCATCTTTCAGCTTGGTTTTCTCTAGAAACGCGTTGAAGTTCATGGTGACATGAGCGTTGGCCATTTTATCTACAAGACATTTTGCGAAGATTTTAGACTATTGTTCATGATAATAAAGTTCATCTAATCAAATTATTTAATGAACTCCCACTCAGATTTGACATCCCTCTAGTCATCTAAGTGATACATGATCCGAGTCGACTAGGGCCGTGTCCGATCATCACGTGAGACGGACTAGTCATCGTCGGTGAACATCTCCATGTTGATCGTATCTTCCATACGACTCATGTTCGACCTTTCGGTCTCTCGTGTTCCGAGGCCATGTATGTACATGCTAGGCTCGTCAAGTTAACCTAAGTGTATTGCATGTGTAAAACTGTCTTACACCCGTTGTATGTGAACGTAAGGATCTATCACACCCGATCATCACGTGGTGCTTCGAAATGACGAACTTTAGCAACGGTGCAGTACGCTTAGGGAGAACACTTTCTTGAAATTGTTATGAGGGGATCATCTTATTTACTACCGTCGTTCTAAGTAAACAAGATGCATAAACATAATAAACATCACATGCAATTATATAGTAGTGACATGATATGGCCAATATCATATAGCTCCTTTGATCTCCATCTTCGGGCTCCATGATCATCCTGTCACCGGCATAACACCATGATCTCCATCATCATGATCTCCATCATCGTGTCTTCATGAAGTTGTCACGCCAACGACTACTTCTACTTCTATGGCTAACGATTTAGCAATAAAGTAAAGTAATTTATATGGCGCTCTTCAATGACACGCAGGTCATACAAAAATAAAGACAACTCCTATATGGTTTCGGCCGGTTGTCATACTCATCGACATGCAAGTCGTGATTCCTATTACAAGAACATGATCTCATACATCACATATATCATTCATCATTTATCACAACTTTGGCCATATCATATCATTAAAACACTTGCTGCAAAACAAGTTAGACGCCCTCTAATTGTTGTTGCAAGTTTTACGTGGCTGCAATAGGGTTCTAGCAAGAACGCTTTTCTTACCTCACGTGAAAGCCGCAACGTGATTTGTCAACTTCTATTTACCCTTCATAAGGACCCTTTTCATCGAATCCGCTCCAACTAAAGTGGGAGAGACAGACACCCGCTTAGCCACCTTATGCAACTAGTGCATGTCACGGTGGAACCAGTCTCACGAAGCATACGTGTAAGGTCGGTCCGGGCCGCTTCATCCCACAATACCGCTGAAGCAAGATAAGACTAGTAGCGGCAAGAAAGTTGACAACATCTACGCCCACAACAAATTGTGTTCTACTCGCATGTAGCATAGAGAACTACGCGATAGACCTAGCTCATGATGCCACCTGTTGGGGAACGCTATTAAAATTAAAATTTTTCCTACGGTTTCACCAAGATCCATCTATGAGTTCATCTAGCAACGAGTCATGGAGAGTGATTGCATCTACATACCACTTGTAGATCACAGCAGGCGGAAGCGTTCAATGGAACGGGGATGATGGTGTCGTACTCGCCGTGATTCAGATCACCGATGACCTAGTGCTGAACGGACAGCACCTCCGCGTTCAACACACGTACGGAGCGGATGATGTCTCCTCCTTCTTGATCCAGCAAGGGGGAAGGAGAGGTTGATGATGATCCAGCAGCACGACGGCGTGGTGGTGGATGCAGCAGAACTCCGGCGAGAAGGCTTCGCTGTTTACTACGGGAGGAGGAGGAGGTGTAGCAGAAGGGAGGCGCCAAGGGCTTGTGGTGTCGCCACCCCTCCCTCCCCTCCCTTTATATCGGTGCAAGAGAAGGGAGGAGGGCGCAGCCTTGCCCCTTCCTCCAAGGAAGGGGTCCGGCCAAGAGGGGGGAGGAGTCCTTCCTCCCCAAGGCACCCTGAGGTGCCTTCCCTCTTGGACTCTCCCTCTCCTTGATCTCTAGGCGCGATGGGCCTCTTGGGGCTGGTGCCCTTGGCCCATATAGGCCAAGGCGCACCCCTACAGCCCATGTGGCCCCCGGCAGGTGGACCCCGGTGGACCCCGAACCCCTTTCGCCGGTCCCAGGTACAATCTGGATAAAAGTGCGAAACTTTTCCCAACACCAAAATAAGACTTCCTATATATAAATCTTTTCCTCCCGACCATTCCAGAACTCCTCGTGATGTCCGGATCTCATCCGGGACTCAACAACATTCGGTTTGCTGCATACTCATATTCATACAACCCCTAGCATCACCGAACCTTATGTGTAGACCCTACGGGTTCGGGAGACATGCGACATGACCGAGACGGCTCAACAATGGGATCTGGATACCCATGTTGGCTCCCACATGCTCCTCGATAATATCATCCGGATGAACCAATGGCATGTCGAGGATTCAATCAACCTCAGATACAATTCCCTTTGTCGACGGGTATGTTACTTGCCCGAGATTCGATCGCTTCGGTATCCCAATACCTCGCTCAATCTCGCACGGTTAAACAAGTCACTTTACTCGCATCAGAATGCATGATCCCATGACCAAACACTTGGTCACTTTGAGCTCATTATGATGATGCACTACCGAGTGGGCCCGATGATACCTCTCCGTCATACACGGAGTGACAAATCCTATCTCGATCCGTGTCAACCCAATGCACACTTTCGGAGATACCGTAATGCACCTTTATAGTCACCCAGCTTACGCCAGGACGCTTTGGTACACCCAAAGCACTCCTACGGTATCCGGGAGTTACACGATCTCATGGTCTAAGGAAGAGATACTTGACATTGGAAAAGCTCTAGCAAAACGAACTACACGATCTTGTGCTATGCTTAGGATTGTCTTGTCCATCACATCATTCTCCTAATGATGTGATCCCGTTATCAACGACATCCAATGTCCATAGTCAGAAACCATGACTATCTGTTGATCAACGAGCTAGTCAACTAGAGGCTCACTAGGGACATATTGTGGTCTATGTATTCACACGCGTATTACGATTTCCGGATAATACAATTATAGCATGAATAAAAGACAATTATCATGAACAAGGAAATATAATAATAATACTTTTATTATTGCCTCTAGGGCATATTTCCAACACTTGGTGCCACATACTTGTCTGCAAATCTAGTTTTCCATGCCAGAACAAAGCACATTGAAATAGATTTTCATTTTGTGAGAGAATGTGTTGCCAACAAACAACTTGAGATCAGATTTATACCATCCAAAAATCAGCTTGTAGATGGATTCACTAAAGCTTTGCCAGTGAGAAGTTTTGAAGAGTTTAAACGTAATCTCAACTTGTCATAGTTATGATTATGGGGGAGTGTTAAACGTATATTGTACAGGTTGATTGGCGTGACCTTGTGGTCCACGGCATAGTTAGTTAGGAGGTTTAAGTTTTCATGTTTATCTCTCTCTCTTATCTCCTAAACCCTCCTGTAATATCTCTGGTGGTTAGCCTCGACGCTGCCTCCTCCTACACCGAACCCCCTCGATCAATATATACTCTGCGGGTCTCCATGTATGGAGATTGAGACGCTTCCATAATATTCCACAGGTTTGTCACTCAAGAAGCAAAGAAGGATATAGTTAACTCTCAGGCCTGCCTAGATCAGGGGGCAAAATCATCTTTTACGCCCCCTAGGCCCCGCCAAACGTTGATAATCAACCTTCTCTTTCCATTACAGAAGAAGGAAACACATTTTGAGATCACATTTCTGCATGATGGACGCCGGCGGTGAGACTGCGGACCTCCACAGCGTGGGTCTGCCCCTCCACCCCTATACCACGCCGGAGCTGTGGCCCCGTACTTGCCTCTCCACCACTTCTCCTCCAAACTGACGATTTCTCAACTCCATGCGAGAGATGAAGGCGATGAGGCGATGCCCGGCTTCTGTAAAACGTTATGTTTTGGGAAAGTGCCCGACACCCAATACGGGTGTGGCTATCTCATATATATAAGGGTATATACAGTGTACAAAATACAATATACAGGATATACACAAAAGCTATGTATAGACATTGTCTAACACCCTTCCTCAATCTTAACTGTGACCTGAAGTACAAATCAAGTTAAGATTGCGCCTACAACATGCAAACTAAGGTTGCGGAAGTGGCTTCGTGAAGTTGTCAGCAAGTTGATCTTTGGAGGAGATGAACTTGATATGAATAAGCTTCTGTGCAACATGTTCCCACACAAAGTTATAGTCAACTTCGGTGTGCTTGGTATGAGCATGGAAAACTGGATTAGATGAAAGATATGTCGCACCAATATTGTCACACCAAAGAACCAGTGGCTGCTCTTGAGAGAATCCCAACTCTCTCAATAGAGACTATACCCAAATGAGCTCAACTGTGGCATTGGCAACCGCCTTATACTCTGCTTCAATGCTACTCTGAGAAACTGTGGCCTGCTTGCGCGCACTCCAGGTGATTGATACGTCTCCAACGTATCTATATTTTTTTATTATTCCATGCTATTATATTATCCATCTTAGATTTTTATATGCATTTATATGCTAATTTATATGATTTTTGGAACTAACCTATTAACCCAGTGCTAGTTTATGTTTTTTCCTTCTTTTTGAGTTTCGCAGAAAAGGAATATCAAACGGAGTCCAAACGAGCTGAAAATTTATGGTGATTTTTTATGGACAAGAAGAAGCCCCCGAAGCAAAAGAGTTGGGCCAGAAGAGTCCCGAGCCAACCACAAGGTTGGAGGGCGCCCCAGCGCCGCCCTCCGTCCCTTATCGTTGACTTGTGGACCCCCCCTGACTTGTTCTGGACGCCAAAAAATCCTATAAATATAGAAACCCCCGGAAATAAACCTACATCAGGAGTTCCGCCGCCGCAAGCCTCTGTAGCCACCAAAAACCAATCGGGACCCTGTTCCGGCATCCTGCCGGAGGGGGAAATCATCACCGGTGGCAATCTTCATCATCCCGGTGGTCTCCATGACGAGGAGGGAGTAGTTCACCCTCAGGGCTGAGGGTATGTACCAGTAGCTATTGTAGGGGAACGTAGCAGAAATTCAAAATTTTCCTACGTGTCACCAAGGTCTATCTATGGAGAAACCAGCAACGAGGGAAAGGAGAGTGCATCTACATACCCTTATAGACGGAAGCGTTCAAGTGAACGGGGTTGATGGAGTCGTACTCGTCGTGATTCAAATCACCGATGATCCTAGTGTCGAACGGACGGCACCTCCGCGTTCAACACACGTACAGCCCGATGACGTCTCCCATGCCTTGATCCAGCAAGGAGAGAGGGAGAGGTTGAGGAAGACTCCATCCAGCAGCAGCACAACGGCGTGGTGGTGGTGGAGGAGCGTGGCAATCCTGCAGGGCTTCGCCAAGCACCAAGGGAGAGGAGGAGGTGTCACGGGAGGGAGGGAGATGCCAGGACTCAGGTGTGGCTTCCCTCCTCCCTCCCTTTATATAGGTGCAAGAGAGGGGAGGGCGAGGCCTGCCTTCCTCCAAGGAAGGGGTGCGGCTAAGAGAGGGAGGAGTCCATCCTCCCAAGGCACCCTGAGGTGCCTTCCCCTTTGGACTCTTCCCTCCCTAAGTCTCCTTGGCGCATGGGCCTCTTGGGGCTGGTGTCCTTGGCCCATATGGGCCAAGGCGCACCCCTACAGCCCATGTGGCCCCGGCAGGTGGACCCCCGGTGGACCCCGGACCCCTTCGGCACTCCCGGTACAATACCGATAATGCGCCAAACTTTTCCTACACCAAAATAAGACTTCCTATATATAAATCTTTACCTCCGGACCATTCCGAACTCCTCGTGACGTCCGGATCTCATCCGGACTCGAACAACATTCGTAACCACATACAAACTTCCTTTATAACCCTAGCGCCATCGAACCTTATGTGTAGACCCTACGGGTTCGGGAACCATGCGCACATGACCGAGGACGTTCTCGGTCAATAACCAACAGCGGATCTGGATACCCATGTTGACTCCCACATGTTCCACGATGATCTCATCGGATGAACCACGATGTCAAGGACTCAATCGATCCCGTATACAATTCCCTTTGTCTAGCGGCATTGTACTTGCCCGAGATTCGATCGTCGGTATCCCGATACCTTGTTCAATCTCTTTACCAGCAAGTCTCTTTACTCGTCCCGTAACACATCATCACGTGATCAACCCCTTGGTCACATTGTGCACATTATGATGATGTCCTACCGAGTGGGCCCAGAGATACCTCTCCGTCACACGGAGTGACAAATCCCAGCCTCGATTCGTGCCAACCCAATGCACACTTTCGGAGATACCTGTAATGCACCTTTATAGCCACCCGATTCACGTTGTGACGTTTGGTACACCCAAAGCATTCCTACCGGTATCCGGAGTTGCACAATCTCATGGTCTAAGGAAATGATACTTGACATTTAGAAAAGCTTTAGCATACTGAACTACACGATCTGTGCTAGGCTTAGGATTGGGTCTTGTCCATCACATCATTCTCCTAATGATGTGATCCCGCTATCAATGACATCCAATGTCCATGGTCGTGAAACCGTAACCATCTATTGATTAACGAGCTAGTCAACTAGAAGCTTACTAGGGACATGGTGTTGTCTATGTACCCACACATATATCTGAAGTTTCCTATCAATACAATTATAGCATGGATAATAAACGATTATCATGAACAAGGAAATATAATAATAACTAATTTATTATTGCCTCTAGGGCATATTTCCAACAGCTATGTGTTCGATCTCTCTCTCTCTCGTGTTCTTGATATGGCACGATCTTGATGTACCGCGAGCTTTGCTATTATAGTTGAATCATATGGTGTTTCTCCCCCTCTACCTTCTTGTAATGGATTGAGTTTTCCCTTTGAAGTTATCTTATCGAATTGACTCTTTAGGGATTTGAGAACACTTGATGCATGTCTTGCATATGCTTATCTGTGGTGACAATGTGATTTTCACGTGGTCTACTTGATGTAAGTTTTGGTGATCAACTTGCGGGTTCTGTGACCTTGTGAACTTATGCATAGGGGTTGGCACACGTTTTTGTCTTGACTCTCCGTTAGAAACTTTGAGGCACTCTTTGAAGTTCTTTGTGTTGGTTTAAATAGATGAATCTGAGATTGTGTGATGCATACCGTATAATCAAACCCACGGATACTTGTGGTGACATTGGAGTATCTAGGTGACATTAGGGTTTTGGTTGATTTGTGTCTTAAGGTGTTATTTTAGTATGAACTCTAGGGCTGTTTGTGACACTTATAGGAATAGTCCAATAGATCGATCAGAAAGAATAACTTTGAGGTGGTTTCGTACCCTACAATAATCTCTTCGTTTGTTCTCAGCTATTAGTGACTTTCAAGTGACTCTTTGTTGCACGTTGAGGGATTGTTATATGATCTAATTATGTTATCATTGTTGAGAGAACTTGCACTAGTGAACGTATGAACCATATGCCTTGTTTCCAAGCATTGCAATATCGTTTTCGCTCACTTTTATCACATGCTGCCTTGCTATTTTTATATTTTTCAGATTACAAAAACCTATATCTACTATTCATATTGCACTTGTATCACCATCTCTTCGCCTAACTAGTGCATCTATACAATTTACCATTGTATTAGGTGTGTTGGGGACACAAAAGACTCTTTGTTATTTGGTTGTAGGGTTGTTTGAGAAAGACCATCTTCACCCTACGCCTCCCACGGATTGATAAATCTTAGGTCATTCACTTGAGGGAAAATTGCTACTGTCCTACAAAGCTCTGCACTTGGAGGCCCAATAACGTCTACAAGAAGAAGGTTGCGTACTAGACATCAGCGATCAAGTTGCGACCAAAGAAGACATCATAGCCCCCCGTTGATCGCCGGTCATCCAGGCTCCCAACCCAATCAGCATCAGAGAACACCAAGAGAACACTCGAGGAGGTAGACCGAAGATGCAAACCATAGGAGACAGTATGAGAGAGATAACGTAGTATGCGCTTCACAGCTGACCAGTGTGAAGTCCGAGGAGCATGAAGATACTGGCACACACGGTTGACCGCATAGAAAATATCCAACCGTGTGATAGTCAAGTACTACAACCCACCAACAATACTGAGATACTCTCTAGCATCATCTGAAGGAAGCAAGGAACCATCCAAGGTTGATAACCGATCAGTCGCAGACATATGGGTGGTAGCATGCTTGCATAGTAACATACCAGCACGTCGTAGCAAGTCCAAGGAATACTTATGCTGGGTGAGAATCAGGCTAGCAGGAGACCGTGAAACCTCCAGACGAAGAAAGTAATGGGGAGCACCCAGATCCTTGATAGCAAAATGACCACTCAGAGCAGACAGCAAACAATCAACAGCAGTCACTGAGGAGCTGATAAGAATAATGTCATCAACATAAACCAGCAGGTACATAATAATCTCAGGACGATGGAACATGAATAGAAATGTGTCAGCAATGGACGGAGCAAATCCAAGACGTGGAAGAACCGAGCCAATTCGGGCATTGCCATGCACTACGATACGTCGTTGATACATGTTTACGTCCCTAGCGATATCTTTTACTGATGGAATACAGGAGACGTGGATAGGAGAATTATCTCTCTTGCTCCCATACTGTCATCAGCTTAACTGCTTGAGTAGATAACAATTCTTCGAAATATGGTACTCCCTCCGTTCATTTTTGTAAGATATTTTAAACATTTAAGACAGCACCTAAACCAGTTTAATTTTAGCTGTCCTAAACGACTTACAAAAATGAACAGAGGGAGTAGCATTTCAAAAGCTTGGTGCACATATTTGCCACTAGTCCAAAACATGTGATGCTTCACGGATCTGCGCCCTTGGACAAGATTCAGATGGGTTGACTTGTCAGGATTAATTCAGTGATTGTTTGAGGAAGAAAGCTATTCCATCTGCGGCACATTTGAGTTGAGGGCTTCTGAAGTTTTTGTCAAAACTGTTAACAAAAGAATAGTAGCTGTGGGTACTGTTATGACATGAACACATCCATTTTTCACCCAAAAGCATCACCACTGATGCCTTTTTTATTTGACAAACAGTCAAGCTGTGGCGTGTCCAACCCCCACAAAATGTTCAATACCTTTTGTTTAACATTTAGAGTGCAAAACTGTTAGAAAAGAATTCATAGATCTACATCGGAATATTGCTCGAAGCAGTGACCGGAAGCAGCACTGCAAGTAGCCATGGCCAGATAGAGAGTGGACTTGTGTAGGACGGGCTACTTGTAGCCGGTTATTTAAAAAAATGTCAAATGATATTTCCAAGTTTTTTTAAAAAAATCCTGTGAAAAGTTATACTACATATTCGCGACGGATTTGTAATTTTTTGTTAAAAAATATTATGATTTACAAGCTATGAAAAAAGATCCTGGCCCAACAACAAAAAAAGTTGGCCCATTTTCATGTATGTATTTGTCTTTTTTGTCTACGCTACGTATGAACTTATATTTGTAATGAAAAAAATTCGAATGTGTTATATATGTAGAAAAAAATTCTGCACTGTTGAAAATTATATTTTAAATACGGGCTATATTTGCAATTTTTGTGGCCAGATACCCCAAGGAAAAGGCTAAAAACCGAGGACGGCATTTGGTGTCGGGGAGCATCTGATTTCGCATATGAACAGTAAAATCAAAAGAAATAGAAAAAAATAAACATTTCAAAAATTGGCACAAAAGTTGCACAAGTTTAATAGGTGTATGCAAAAATTTGTGGCGATATGACATCATAGGAGATCTGAAAAAAGATATAGAGTATTGAGAGAGGTTCAATTTTTTTGATTTGGAGCACTAATTTTGTTTTTCCTTGTCCCGAGCTCCTCCCTTGTCACACTACCATGAAACTTTGCACACCCACAGAAAACTTGTTCATCTTCGATGTATAATTTTTCAGATTTGTTGCTATCTTATTTTATTTTATTTTTAGATATTCTCGTGTCTAGCTATGGATTTCACTGCAAAAACCTTACTGGACAAGATTTCCCTGTTGTATACTCTAGGGGAAATGCCCTAGGGTGATGGGGAAATCTTTGTTTCCCTTGGATTTCAGGAGAATACCCCTAGGTAACGAATAATTATGAGTTTGGAGATTCTAGAAGTTATGGCATGGTCCTCGACGTGCATCGATGTGTTCTCCAGCAGTGTAGAAGAGCCCTCGACTGTCTCGTCACTAGAATCCAGCTAGCGTTTTTCGCAAAAAAAAAAAAAAAAGAATCCAGCTAGCGTTACGTCGTCAGCCGGTAGAGAGGTAGAAGGCAATCTGACGGCTCTTGAGCCCGCTTGGCACCGGTTGACTGGCGCCTAGTGTCGGCGTATTATGTCTGTCTGTACCCTTTGACGCTTCATTCTGAATCCATAAAATCTTACTCTTCATATCATATACAATATACAATGTTCATTCATACCACTAATACCAAAGTGGTGTAGAGGGGTGAGACAGAGAGGCGAAACTCAAAAAGGAACGAAGAGGAGCGTCTAGCTGGGAAGGCCTTCGCGCGACTCAGCTGGGCGAGTACTAGCGTGTCAGTGCCACGCACCACTCGCTTCCCCATCGTCTCGATCGGCCCGGAAAAGCCCAACGGACAGGGACGCCTCGATACGACGATACCCGTCGCCGTCGGCCCGGAAGACGCCGGAAGCCAGGCCCAGCCAAAAGCGCTGGCCGCGCGCGTGGACGCCACGCCGCCTGTCGTCTCTCCCCCCCAACCAACACCGAGCTCACACTCGCTCAGCTCTCGCCAGCTCGTCCGTCCGTTCGTTTCCTTATCTCCTCTCCTGCTCCTCCACCCTCCACCCCCACCACTAGTCCAGGACGCACGCAGCTCGAACGCCCATGGCCGCGCCGATGGCCTCGCCGCTCACGGCCGTCGCCCGCGCCGCCCGCCTCCACCCCGTCTCCTGCTCCGCCTCCTCCTCCTCTCCCAAGCACTCCAAACAGTCATCGTCGTCGCCGCCTGCTGCTGCTGCTGTGCCGTCGCTGAGGTCCGCGGCGGTGGCGTTGGCGGGGGCGGTGCCGCTGCTGGCGGCGCTCCCGCCGCCGGACGCGCTGGCGGTGGGCGGCGAGCTGGGGATCATCGAGGGCCGCACCGTCGCGCTGCTGCACCCGGCCATCATGGGCGGCCTCTTCGCCTACACGCTCTGGGCGGGCTACCTCGGCTGGCAGTGGCGCCGCGTCCGCACCTTCCAGGACGAGATCACCGAGCTCAAGAAGCAGGTCCGCCCCGCCGCCGCCACCCCCGCCGCGGTCGGCGCCGGGGAATCCGCCGCCCCGCCCCCGCCCCCCGCCGCCAAGTCCCCCACCGAGATCAAGATCGAGGAGCTCAGCGAGGTAAGTGACTAGCATAGCATTCGCCTTCGAGCTCGTTCGACATACAATGGCGTCGTGATTGATTGCTCTGTTCCGTCGACATGGACGACGCAGGAGAGGAAGAAGCTGGTGAAGGGCGGGTTCCGGGACCGGCACTTCAACGCGGGGTCGATCCTGCTGGGCCTGGGCGTGACGGAGTCCGTCGGCGGCGCGCTCAACACCTGGCTCCGCACCGGCAAGCTCTTCCCGGGCCCGCACCTGTTCGCCGGGGCGGCCATCACCGTGCTCTGGGCGGCGGCCGCGGCGCTGGTGCCGGCGATGCAGAAGGGGAACGAGACGGCCAGGAGCCTGCACATCGCGCTCAACACCATCAACGTCCTGCTCTTCATCTGGCAGATCCCCACGGGGCTCGAGATCGTCGGCAAGGTCTTCGAGTTCACCAACTGGCCATGAGCTCCACCTAGGCAGGCCGTGATCGTCGGCATGGTCTTCGACTTCGAGCTCGGGGTTGTTTGATTCGTCTCTCTGTTCATAAGATCGTAGCTGACTTTGGAGTGTGAAGTTTTGCTGTCACGAGTAAATAAAAACGAATTTGCAGTGCCTTTTGTGTTCCTTTGCCGGATAACCGAAAAAGGCTTCTCGCCCCGTTTTAGATATAATAAAGCACCGACCAAACATCACAAGGCAAACCAGCACCAAACACGACGCCGCAACACACACAATGCAAGATACAAGGGTGCCAAAGATCAACCACAACGCCCCGTACGACTCTGAGTAGTCCACAAATAGACACTAAGCAACACTACAAAGTCGATGGAGCCCTCAACTCTGAAAGACACCGCGAAGAGGTGAAGTTGAACGTCGACAAGCCGTGAACTCGAAGGCGGTGCCTTCAAGAAGATCGGTGCCTTCAAGAAGATCACGATATCGGAGCGTCGCCACTGCCCAATCCAAAGGATCAAAATTTTCATCTGGAGCACGGTGCATGATCCGGAGCAACCACGACGGAGACTTCAAGTAGTAGACGGACGTCGCCTCCGTCAGCTTAGCCAAAGCCAGACAAGGTTTTCACCTTGGCACGCTAGCAGCAAATAACGAAATCTCCGCCATACAACCATCACGGAGCGCTAACCACCAACCACCATGCCGCCCCCATGGCCATGGTAACTAGCATGCATCCGAGCCCCGGTGTCAGCCCACGAGCACCGCGGCTCCCACCACCTAGGCCGTCATCCAGGAGACCGGGCATACTCGAGCTCATCCAAGGCCACGGGCGAAGCATTGATCAATATACCCCGACCGACATGGCCATGGCGATCGTGACCGTGGAGCAACTAGGCCGAGGGAGAGATGATAGTGCAGGAGTAGAACTTGTCCACAACATGCACCCCTATGTCGTTGATTTAGTGGCCCAACTTCATCGGAGCCACCCATCCGCCCGCCATCGATCCATACGCCACCTCCCGTGACGCCCTACCATGGCTCCTTGTCCGGATCCACACATGTTCAGCCCAAAGAACTCCGCCCAATGACGCAAGGTGCTAGACCAGCCGCCGTTGATGAACACCAAGACGCCCACCCGAGCCGGTGGCAGACCATGTTGTGATTCTCTTGAATTCGTGAAGTTGGCGATCTCGCCGACTCTAATGTTGTGACATCGCTCATTTTTTATCCCCTCCTACATAATTTTGTTTTCCCCCTTTTCTCTTCTTCTATCGTCTCATATCCTTGTGTTGTGTATGAATTACCTTTCTTCTCCTTAGATTACGTTTCTTCTTTCGCTTCTTTTACCTTACTGTTTGGGTCACCGGAGGCGACCATCGTAAGCAAAAACAAGGAAGACGACGTGGGTTTGACCACTATAGTATCATGAGACGTGAAAGATCTACATAATAAATACTTAATGCAAAAATTGAATATTGCTTAGTAAGTAAGTGTTGGTTGACGACTTGACGTATATACGTAGGGAGTTATTCTAACAAAAAGTAATGCTATGTTTGGTTTAAACTAAAAATAAAAAATGGGGTAATAGGAACGAGGTACGTTTCATATACATACATTATTATGTGTACCTAAGATGCAATTGTAATGTGTTGCATAGATTATGTGTTAGGGTCATTTTAGTACCTTAGATATATTAATGTGTAGTTCTATTGTGGACACTGCAATCTTACATGTACCATCATAAGAAATTCTAATGGACTTTTTTTACGACAAAGAAATTCTAATGGATATGAGTGTCTAGTTTAGAAACGGTTGAGTCCATTGATTACGAAACTGAAAGCAAAAGGAAGAAACCATAATTCCGCCATAACTTTGTTGTGCTACATTTCTTTAAGTAATTTGTACTTCTTAGATATCTCAATTTACGCAAGAGTAGATATTATAGTCTGCACCATAACACGCACCCTCAGTAGCCTCAAACTAGATAGTAAGTCATCTCGGACTTTTACCCGAGCGAGATGGGATCTTTGGCTATAAAATTGCATGGATACGACGATGATGAAGACATACCAAACGCCATCAATGAAACTGGTGCCCGAATCTTCCTTTGAAAAAAATTGAGGGGCTTTCGAGGTAGCGCCTTCCTAAAAAATTGACTAATCATAGTTACCGATCCTCGCATCTTTGAAGAGGATGGTAACGACGTTTGACAACGCTGTCCCTAGAATGTATAACACGGTAACTTTGATCTCTTCCGTTGTCGCATCACGATCTACCATGTATGCAGGCGGAGAGGCGTACATGCAGTCTACCCTGAACCACATAGTTGCTTTGTTTATAAAGTTAAAATGAACTGAATTTTCAATCAAAATATGATTTTTTGGGGGTGGGTTTGGGGGCATTATTTTCTCTAATCTATGATCTCTCCAAAAATAAACTTCACATATGTGCAAAACCCGGTTTCTTCATGTGTCACTATGGTTGTGCCCACCTCCCTGCTCGGTTGGGCCATCAAGGAGAAGTCGTGCCTGCTCTTCATGAAAAGCACTCCCCATATGGCCCTCTGCGGCACACATCTCCAAAGTTCACTGTCTTGTTGCAGGCTACGTGTTTGCATGCTTTTTGTAGTCGAAAATGCTAAGCACACGGACATGTTCCAACGGACTTTACAGGGTGAAAAGCATGCACTATGAGGGAAAACCCTAGTAGTAGCGCGGGTTTAAAGCCCATTAGTAGCGCGTGCTGCCGTGCTACTAATAAGGCGCTACAGCTATTACTTAGCAGTAGCGCGTGTGACACGCGCTGCTAAGACACATAGCGGCAGCGCTTCTTCTCTCCCGCGCTGCTGCTAATCTAGCTAGTTGCAGCGTGTTTACTATCCATCGCTACTAGTATTTTTTTTAGTGTATGTATACGCTGTTGTACAAATTTTGGTACAATACCAATTATGAGGTTTATATCATTATGTCCATAACAGTGTGTTAAATGAAGGTGAATTAGGTTCAAGTGGAGGCAATATGTGGTGCATGTCAAAAGTATACTACTAATCTAAACTTGATCTAGTTTGGACTAGTAGTACTTTCGATGTGCACCACATGTTGCCTCCAGTTGAATCTAATCCGCCAGCACAAGTTATTTAATCATCATCATAGACATTACCATCAACAGTATTTATTTAATCACCATAATCATAGTGTACCACATAATCATCTTTAAACTCATTCTAGCTAGCTAATCACCACCAACACTAGATGCGGTAGCTATCTAATCACCACTAACACTAGCTAATAACAATCATCATAGTCATTACCACCAACACTAGCTATTTAATCACCAGTCATAGTGTAGCACATCATCATCTTCAAACTCATTTCTAGCTAGCTAATCACTCCTGCTGCTCTCTCTGTAAAATAACATAAAAACATGTGTAGCTCTCCTCCTTCATCAAGTTGGAGCATGCAGATGAACATGTCTCCTAATCGTGGGCTGCGCTTCTGATTGCTGCCCCCTAGTACTTCTCTGCGCTCCTCCATCACAAATTTGGTCCAGTCTTGTACTATTAAGAGATTGTCACTAATCCTGAATGCACTAAAGTGCATTATAGGATATCTTGGCCGTAAGCTAATAATACTCATGGTACCTTTAGTCTCGATCCCATGAGGCACAACATTCATCGGGAGTCCCTGTTGAAGAACATCGTATGGTAACATACTTAGCAATGAAGTTTAGCTTAAAATAATGTATGAAAAAGATGCACTGAGGACAAATAGTAAAAATCTTAACATCTTTCCTAAATAGATGTGACCGTAGTTCATTATGAACACTATTGGTCGCATGTTTTCAGTACTAACATTTCTAAGTGCAGGAAGAAAATTTGTCTTGATAAAGATCAAGATCCGCAAGCCATGAAACATAATGACTTAGCTCCTCGCAGCTTTAGTTCAGTCCCGGATAGTAGTAGGTCCCGCCTACCAAGCGCTGGACATGTTTGCTTGAACGGAAATAAGCTGACAATAGAAATTAGTTGTCAACTATTTTTGAATAAACAATATCAAAGACATAAATATGGTTGAGAAACTCACATAATGGTATAATCGAGGCGTCGCACATCGACCCGGATGTCGGTATTACCTTCAATATCATCTTCCCATTTAATATCAAAAGTGATAACCATATCAGTCTCAAATGCATAAGTCTTGCATAGTGCTCGCCATGTTTTGCATCCAAAATAGGTGTAGTCGTTTATGCTGTATAATTTTATGAAAAATATAACCATGCTCGGTCTTCAAGTAAACTTTCTTTACCTCCGTAGTATGACTGAAACCTATCTTATCCAATACAAAAACCCTTGCATGGCAGGGGATACGCTTAGTAGCATAGTAAAAGAATTAAATTATAAGTTTAAGCAAATGAAGCAGATGTCATGCTTAATTATGAAAAAAGACTTGTCATTGTGACTTACTATATCCACTTCGAAGTTCTCGTCCAGCTTGATGCTGAAGCGCCTATCATCATCTAGGAAGATTCCATCACACAGGCCGCGCTCGTCTTCGCAATATTTGCAAATATCGAAATCCTTTTCGTCGTCAGACATTTTCTATGTTCATAGTTGAAACATTAATTGAAAATCGATCGAAGACAACTATCAGGATACTCAACACACAAATCCGGGGCACTCGATATTTCCTACATATTCTGGCACAAGTCATGCCAAAATTCACGGAAAAATCCGGCATGACCTTTGCTAAAATAGGACATATCGAGCGCCTAAAATTTGCCGGAACGAAAATAAATCAACACTCCGGCAAAACATAGGCCACTCGGAGGTGTAACCTGCAAACATGACTGGCCACTTGGGCAAGCACATATCCTATTTGAGCAACACAAGATATACATTTAAAAATATTTTATAGGACTCAAATTAGCATGCATTCAATAAGCAAAAGTAAATCATCTCATGCGTCCGTACATCGTCGAATATTATCACTAATACATCCTGAATAGTTACATACATATAACATCACTAATACAACTAAAACCCTAGCGCACAACGGGTATCGGCGCGGGCGGTGGACACCCACAGAGAAGGAAACATCACAAGAACATATCTCCAGTCAGATCCTCGAGAACCTGTCGTATTGAGAACCTGTGCTCCAACGCAAACAAGTAGCGACGGACGTGCGCGTCCTCCTCACCGACACGGTGACGCACCACCTCCGCTGGGTCCTCGAGCCTGGACCGCCATCGCCCACGCGATCGCCACCAAAGAAGGTTCGCCAACGACAGTGGCTCCTCACCAACCTCAAGGCCTCCCAAGACTACCTCAAGGAGCTCCGGGTCCCGGACATGGCCCATCTGGTGACGCAGGTGTCCTCCGCCAACTCGACGACGAGGATGCAGGATAGACATCGTCCACGTCGATGCGGGAAAAATTGCTTTAACTAAAAAAATAACATCAAGTTCTTACTAACTAGTTCTATTAATTCAACTAGTTCTTACTAAAAATAAACTTACTATAAATAAAAATAAACTAGTACCTAATTAGTACCTAGTTCTTACCAACTAATTAGTACCTAGGAACTACTGCCCTAATTACCATCTAATTTGATGAACCTAGGAATAGAAAGTGGTAGCGGATATTCCAATTATCCAACTTAAAAGTGAAATAAGTGGTCAAATTTTACTTGTTTTATGATTCATCTTAGAAAATTGATTCGTTTCCACCCTTACATGAACCCTAACTAATTTGAGCCGCATCCGCATCCGATTCGTTTCCACCCTTACATGAACCCTAACTAATTTGATGCAACTAAAATATGAAGAAACCCTAGGCAGAGGTAGGGGAGAGGGAGGAGCAGGCGTGCTCACCTCGGGTGCCTGTGACGAGGAGGGGCAGCGGCGCCGAGGTCGGGTCGGGCTCGGGCTCATGGCGGAGGGCGGCGTCGAGGTCGGGTCGGGGGCGTTGAGGTCGGGTCGAGGCGGCGTAGAGGGTGTGTGAGAGCTGCGAGAGCGGAGGAGTTGGATTTGGGGAAGTGGCCGTGGGGAAGGACGAACCACTGTGGTTAAGTCGAAGTAGCAGATGGCTGCGTTCGAAGCCAGCGCCATCGCTATGTTAGCTACAACGCTGCTCGATACACGCCATCGCTACTCCTTTCTCTTATCCCCTTTTTCATTTATTTTTCTTCACATTTTATTTTTTTCCTTTCACCTTATTCTATTTCTTTCATTTTCAATTATCTTTCTATTTGCTTTCCATTTAATTTTATATCCTTTAGCAGTAGCGAGTTTAGAATAAAACGCGCTGCTACAAATAAAGTAGCGGTAGCGCCATTCGATATAGATCGCTACTACTATGTGTAACCTATCGGCTAAGCCGTGGGACTTTTAGTAGTAACGTGTTTAGAACAAAGGCGCCGCCATCGCTAGAACTTTATCTCAGAAGCGGTTTGCACGTACATCGCTTATCGCTACTTAGCACCAAGGTTTTTTTTGACCCACGCCATCGCTAAAATTACGTATAAGGTTTTCCCTAGTAGTGATGCCTTCATCTAATTGCCCCCCTGAATTCAACTGCTGGGTTGGCCCCCCTTAATTAAACTACAACCAATCTTCTTTAACCACCCCGTAGACATCCCGTGGGTGTAGCATTACTGTTTTGTAGCAACAACCACAACTGTAGTAGATTCCGAAGTTTGGGCTGACCACAAAGACAAGCAGGAATATGATGTCGTCGCGACGGCTCGGCCGTAAGCGTAGTTGTTGGTTGAAAGAATTGGAACCGTGGAAGTTTTTCAATGTGTTCAGATATGAAAGATAAATTAGGGCATTTAGCGAGAGAATGAGCTATGAAAGAAACTATGAAACAATCATTTTTGTATATGAGCCTAACCATGTGCCCAACCTATTGTGGGGAGTACTTGCCGATGTGGCATACATTGCTGTTGTAGTTGGTAGATGCACTTGGCTAGAATACCGGCAAGAACGACGAGGAAGATGCTTCTCGGGCTCGGCATCGTCACACCACCCTTTCCTTATTTTTTGGTGATTTGTGAGGGCTCTTGGCGTGCTTCCACACTTTGGATGGACACAAATATACGAGTGAACTAGAGGCACTGTAGCACGCACCCATATTCTAGCATGACACTGAATGTAAAAGGCCAAAACACACTAAAGTTGCTCCTGATAGTCTCTCTTGCTTCATTTTTGCAAGTAAGTTGTATTTTTTAAAGCGTATTTGTATAATTTTCTAGAAGGTATAACTTTGTAGGACACATGTGTCTATTTTAGCCATGACTGCATTGAAGGGTCTAGACTCTAGACAGAGGGCACGTTGATTGGCATACTAGGGGTTGTTTGGTTTGAGACTAAATTTGCCAAAGCTTGCCACACCTAAGGTTAGGCAAATTTGACTCAACTTAGATGTGTGTTTGGTTAATGGCATGTTAGGCAAGCCACACTATGATCCCACATCACATACACACAACAAGTGTGGCAAGATTCCTTAGGCTTGCCTAACTGTATTTTATTTCAAGAACTAACCTGTATAAGTTTGGCAATATTGTATGGCAAAGTGTGGCACTCCTAGGCCTAGAACCAAACAACCCCTAAGCTTCCCGCCTTTTGCCACATCACAAGTCAGGCAAGCTTGATTGGTTTAACCCCTGTTTGGTTTGAAGTCACATTGTGGCAAGATTCTTTCCATGCGAACTATATCTCACACGTCACCGACTCATAATAAGTGTGGCAAAGCTATCTCAAATGCGGCGTCAATTTTGACCGCCTAACCTTAAACAAGTGTGACAAAAAAAAAGTGTGACAAAAAGGTAGATCAAACAATGGCAAAAAGGTACTCTTATCAAACAATGACAAAATTTGTTTTTTTAATCAGAACAATGACAAAATTTGTTAATTCTACAAGGATTTCACATGAACCTTGTAGGTAAAAAGTTGAGGCAGAACGGCCTTCAACATCAGTCAGTCACCTCAGTGCGTCCGAACTAGTAGTAGTAGAAGCGCAAAACAACGACAGGTCGACAGCAGACGCGCACAGCCAGGCCGCGGGCGCAGCGCAGCGCACGCCGCTGTCTGTCTCCCACCCTTCTAAACCCCCCTCCCCCTCCGCCGCCGCCGCCGCCGCCGCCGCCGGCAATGGAGGGCCTCCACAACCTGCTCGCGCGCCCCAACTCCGCGCCGCTCGCCTTCTCCCTCCCGCGCCCGCGCCGCAGGCCGCCCGTCGCCTGCCGCGCCGCGAGCCGCTGGGCCGACCGCCTCTTCGCCGACTTCCACCTCCTCCCCACCGCCGCCGCCGCCGCGCCCGAGCCGCCGGCCGCGGCCCCCGCCGGCGTCTCCGCGTCCCCCTGCGTCCCGCTCTTCCCCGACGCCGCCGACCGCTCCCTTCCCCTCCAGGTCGACTTCTACAAGGTTAGGCCCGTACAGCATTACTTCACGGGCATCTCGCGTGATTTAACTCAACCTGGTAACGTAGTACATCTGATAGATAAAGATGCATCAGTCAGTCTTGAAACGTGATGTTAATTTGTCGCAGAAAGGCCGTATCATCCAGCATTGTGCCTAGAATTTCCATTCTAAAGACTTCTCTCTAGGTTATCGTCTCGCTCAATCCCATAAAAACATGACCCATATTTACCTGATAAATTGACTATGGATGGAATTGCTCAAACATTTAACTGGTTTGGGAAATGATTAGTTCGCTTGCTCTGCTCAGGTTCTCGGCGCCGAGCCGCATTTCCTCAGCGACGGCGTCAGGCGGGCCTTCGAGGCGCTGGCGTTGCCACCGCAGTACGGCTACACCACAGATACCCTTGTTGGCCGTCGGCAAATACTGCAGCTTGCACATGATACTCTCACAAACCAGGGCTCCCGCACCGAGTATGACCGCGCGCTCTCTGAGGACCGTGACGCGGCGCTCACATTGGATGTTGCTTGGGACAAGGTGAGGCTGTAGGGGCAGTAAACGGTGCACTTGGATCTTGTAGGATTTCAGATAGCACTTGCATGTACTTGTTGTCTCTGCTTAAACTGGGTGTCTTGCCAAGCAGGTTCCGGGTGTGCTGTGTGCCCTTCAGGAGGCTGGGGAGGCGCAGGCAGTGCTCGCAATCGGAGAGCACTTGCTGGAGGACCGCCCGCCCAAGCGGTTCAAGCAGGATGTGGTGCTGGCAATGGCGCCGCTATGTGGATCTATCAAGGGACGCAATGGCGGCTAGCCCTCCAGATGTAATCCGCTGCTGTGAGGTGCTTGAAAGGGCTCTCAAGCTCTTGCAGGTCAGCTGTTTTTACCATCAAACAGTATTGCAGATTTAACATGTGTATGGTGGCTTTACACAAACACCTACTCCCTCCGTAAAGAAATATAAGACCGTTTAGATCACTAAAGTAGTGATCTAAACACTCTTATATTTCTTTACAGAGGGAGTATTTATTAATCCCAGTGTTACATGTTGACTTAGGTTAAAACTTTTTCTTTTTCTTTTTTGACAGCTGTATATACTATGTAGTCTTGATTGATCTAATTGGTGTTAATGCTGAGTATTAGTTCTGATTTTATTTGGCTAAGTAAGTCCCTTTGTGGTAAACATAAGATGCAGCACCTTTTCCTTTAGTATTTCCGTATGTGGTTTCTTTTAGTTAGGATGTATCAAACTTCTGCTTCCATGTATAAGAGCAGGGACAGATTCTACTAAATAAGTTTTTATAAGTAGTATAATAAAATGTACAAGCCTAGCAGTCTAGCTATATAAGATAAATGTATAAAAAGGAGACTCAGTAAAACAATGGTCTTTGCAATTATATTTTCACTGGGACGATATTGGAATTGGATAGATTTGGATAAATATGTGAAGACCAGCATGAATGCATGTGCTGTATGTTGCTAAGAAAGATCTTCTGGAAACAGTACTAAAATATATGTTATCCTTTAGGAGGATGGGGCAATCAATCTCGCACCTGGTCTGCTCTCACAAATTGATGAAACTCTGGAGGAGATCACACCTCGTTGTGTTTTGGAGCTTCTTGCCCTTCCTCTTGATGAAAAACACCAGAATGAACGCCAAGAAGGTCTTCGTGGTGTGAGAAACATTTTGTGGAGTGTTGGCAGAGGAGGTATTGGTACTGTTGGAGGAGGATTTTCACGTGAAGCCTACATGAATGAGGCCTTCCTGCAGATGACATCAGCGGAGCAGGTTTGTAATTATCACCAGTTTTCATGAGGCAGTAGCCTTTTCATGTTTCTGTAGCAATGTTTTGAGAATGTGTTGATTCATTTGTATTACAAATCACAGATGGATTTCTTTTCAAAAACACCGAATAGCATACCGCCTGAATGGTTTGAAATCTATAGTGTGGCACTCGCAAATGTTGCTCAAGCAATTGTAAGTAAAAGGCCAGAGCTCATCATGGTGGCAGATGATCTTTTTGAACAGCTCCAGAAGTTCAATATAGGTTCTCAATATGCTTATGATACTGAGATGGATCTTGCGTTGGAAAGGGCACTTTGTTCACTGCTTGTGGGAGACATTAGCAACTGCAGAATTTGGCTTGCGATTGATAATGAATCCTCACCACATAGAGACCCCAAAATTGTAGAGTTTATTGTGAACAACTCTAGCATTGACCACCAGGAGAATGATCTTCTTCCAGGCCTGTGTAAGCTTTTGGAGACTTGGCTTGTCTCAGAGGTTTTCCCTAGGAGTAGAGATACTCGAGGCATGCAGTTTACACTTGGAGACTACTACGATGATCCAAAAGTTTTAAGCTACCTAGAAATGATGGAAGGTGGTGGTGCTTCTCATTTGGCTGCTGCTGCTGCTATAGCAAAACTCGGTGCTCAAGCTACAGCTGCGCTTGGTACCGTGAAATCCAGTGCTATCCAAGCATTCAACAAGATTTTTCCATTGATAGAACAGCTAGATCGATCAGCCATGGAGAATCCTAATGTTGGCCTTGAGGAATCTGTCAATAAATTTGACCAGAAAACTATTATGGGATTTGATATCCGTGATTCCAAAAATGCTGCCCTGAAGATTGTCGCTGCCAGTGCATTATTTGCTCTGATGACAGTAATAGGCCTGAAGTACTTGCCTCGTAACAAGGTGCTCCCTGCTATTAGAAACGAGCATGAGTCCATGACAGTTGCTAATGTTGTTGACTCAGTTGATGGTAAGTAGACACTCCTTTACTTTCCAACTAGTAAAAAAGGAAAAAGAAACTCTCATGTGTTACTACTGGTCATGCTTGATGTCTAATGACATTACATTTTTGAGATTGTAGCTTTGGGTTGACGTTTTCAACAAAGCTGTGTACCAAATGTTTGATCCATATACAAATTTGTTTCTGAAATCATAGTGCCTATATAGTATTAATTATATATTTATTTATTGAAGATGATGCACCAGATGAGCCAATACAGATTCCTAGAATGGATGCGAATCTGGCAGAAGGTATTGTTCGCAAGTGGCAGAGTATCAAATCCAAGGCCTTCGGATCAGATCATTCTGTGGAATCATTGCAAGAGGTGAGGTTCAAAACTTTGGCTGGCTGGCCTCTGTTGCTGGCCCTGTCTCCTGTGTTTCCACTGACAAGATACCATATGCAACCGGAGACACTTCAGATAGTCATATAGGTTACACTGTTCATAAGTATGCTTGAGTGATAGTAATCCTGTCATGGCATAATTTCTCAAGAGTTATTTCCACTGCCAACTTATCGCCCTTACGACGGTAACTGAAAACTGGTATTTCCATGTTTCCCACAGGTTCTTGATGGCAACATGCTGAAGGTATGGAGGGACCGAGCAGCGGAGATCGAGCGCAAAGGCTGGTTCTGGGACTACACACTGTCCGACGTGGCGATTGACAGCATCACCGTCTCCCTGGACGGACGACGGGCGACCGTGGAGGCGACGATCGAGGAGGCGGGCCAGCTCACCGACGCAACCGACCCGAGGAACAACGATTTGTACGACACGAAGTACACCACCCGGTACGAGATGACCTTCACCGGACCAGGAGGGTGGAAGATAACAGAAGGCGCGGTCCTCAAGTCGTCATAGGGCGTCCGGTGTGCAGTAGATCTTTGTTGATTGATTCCTCCGGTGTTCTTTTCGGTGTGTAAATAAGCAGTCTAGGCCCTTTTCAGTTTGGAAGTTGGAGATAGTTTGGTTAGTCTGACGTGCGATCAGCGATGAGCTTTGTTTTTCCCTGTGTTGTATTCGGATTATTGCTAGCCTAGAAGATCCTTGAGTTGGGGATAAGAGAAACATAGTGCTGAATTTGCCGCTGAAATTGTCTTTTTGATCTTCCACAAAACCCTTACAAAAAAATAGGGGAATGTTATTGTGCTGACCTTCCTTGGGAAGGCATGGCAAAACGTAAGGTTTTTTATGGCAAATTTAGTTGCCACGAGGATGACAAACTTAGTTAGTAAGCATGGGAAATCCTGGTAAAAAAAATTGAACCGGAAGAATTTGCCATGCTTGCCAACTAAATTTGTCATCCACGGACAACAAAAACTGTCGTGCAAATCGATCACAATTGCCATGCCTCTGAGTGGGCGTCAGCTGGTTACGAGGGTTCAAAAATTACACTCTTCGTAGATAAATAGTTGTGCCCCCTATGGAATTTCCTCCCACCTCTCATTGTTGTCACCACCTCCACACAATCAGACTGCAGCAGTAACCTCGTGCATCGAATGTCTGAAGCTAGGAGTCCATCTCTCAAAGCAAGGGCCTCAGTCGTCGGGGCATCATTGACGAATTCAATTGCTCGTCTATTGGCTGCAATGACATTGCCATGATCAGCTATGATAACCACCCCTGTAGCTCCTCGCTCTGTCATTGCAACAAAATCTGCTTGCGGTTTTTCCCATCCGTGGCGCACAATTCCCGAGCTTGATATTTTAGCCCTGCTATAGTTCATGCTGGAATAGCGCAATTTCCGAGCTTGCTTTTCTAGCCCTGCTATAAGTCACGCAACAGCCTATGGTAGGATTGACGAGAGAGGCGACAATGCCGTTTGCTGGAGCTGTCGTGGATAAGTGGCCTACCGTCAGGGTCCTCGGCGGTAGGCCCGACCCCGACGGTAGGAAAAGGGGTCAGATCTCGATTTTTTTAAATCAGGGTCAAATTCGTCTAAACTTTGCACAAAGGGTCAAAACACTAAAGTTGGCCCCAACCGATGACCGCGAGAAGTTCACACCAGCCCACTCTAGGGGTAGCGTGGGACCACATCGCTGCTCATGAAATAACAACATAGATAATCTATTCCCACTTTGCACATAAGCCTCATCATTTGTGTCTTAGGGCACCGAAATAGAGCATGGTTAATACTCTCACAATCAATAGAACGCAGAGAACATTGACCACTCAAACTGTTATGTCTGTTGGCAAGAATTCCTTCGCATGGTATAGCACCCTTTAGAGCCCTGCAAATTAAGATCCTTACCTGTGATGGTAACACTCAAAAACATAGCAACTTCCAAATTGGGCTCCTGGACAACAAGCCAATGTTACTGGTCCCAAGCACAATGATAAGCAGATCTGACCAAAAAGTTGCCATTCTTCTTATGGCCCATATGAAATGAAGTCGTACATCATATATCATCACATATCTGCCCATGCCGAGGAGAATATCAGGTGCTCCCTTTTGCGGCACGTAAGTGCAGGGGCACTCACGTCCCCGGTGCCGCCCTTTTATTTTGGCTTTCAATTTTCAAAGTTCTATATCTTTTAAACGAAAATTTCAAATCAAGTTTTGTTTTCATATTCGTGTTTTTTGTGACCAACGGTTTGACATAAGATGCATTTTGAATATATTTTGATGACTTCTAAAAAATATATTAAGTTTCAATGTTGAAACTTGGTACGGGTGACCGACAAAAATCAATTATTTTGTGTCTACGACCGATAGAAAAGATTGCTTAAAATTATCTAACGGCAGAAAGTGGGCATTTTTAGATGCAAAAACCGTAAGTTTCATCGTTGAAACTTAAAGCTTTTTGAGAGATTTCCCTTTTTATTGAGCCCTCATACCAGATTCAACTATTTCACAAATTGCGAGACAAATCGAACGACGGCAGGGCTTGGCAGGTAAGTGCCCCCGCACTTAGATGCCCTTGTGAATTCCTGTGTTATTGCCTCTCGCTTTTGCATGTTGCGATGTAGTTTTGACCACGCTCTCCACAAGTCATATAGCTTTGAAATTTTTGCACCATGAGCACAAGAACGATGTACACCACCATTGAATTCTATATCAATGTTACAAGGGCCTCTGACTAGATTAGACAGGTGAATTCCTCAGGAGACACATAGCTTTGGATAAGCTACGACAATGATCATATCCTCTCTCTTTTTTTGCGAGGGAGTGATCATATCCGGCTATCCGCACCAACCATCTCATAACATCACACGGACGATGAGTTCTTCAACTGCAACGCATTTTTTTTTAAACCATTCAACTACAACGCGTTTAGTAAGGGAATGACACTAAAGTGTGAGTTCTTCCCACCTGAATAACAATGAAAAGTATATTTCTTTAGAGGCAATAGTAACTTAAAAAAAGACAAATGCTCTCATGATTTGACTAAAACCCTACGTACGAATTTTCCGATGTTAATACTAGTAACCGGACGCCCGGACGTAACTGGTGACCGCATCCGTTCCGTTCCGTTCCGTTCCGCCTCCTCGCACGCGTCGTATATACGCTACGCATCGGCCGGTGCGAAAGCCGCCACTCCCCACACCAACGCAGCACGAGACGAGCCACGAGCCAGCCAGGCCGAGAAGGCGACCCAAACAGGCAAGCACGCAGAGCCAGCTAGGCAGAGCCCGACCCGTCAATCCTTTCCCCTCCAGAACCCTCCCTCCTGCCCCCTCCCCTCCCCTTCCACCCGCCACCAGCCGCCGCCGCCGCCTCGCCGCGGAAACCCTAGACGCCTCCCCTCCCTCCCCCGTCCGCCAGCCGCTCCGTCGCCGCCGCCACCCGCTTCAGATCTCGACGACTTCCGCCAGCGATGGAGGACTGGGGTGAGCGCCTCCCCCCCTCTCCCTCCCTCCCTCCCGCGCCTCCCGATCTGCGTGGGAGCCGATGCTCGATTCGTTCCCGATGCGGGCAGTTCGATTTTGCGACCGACGAGACCCCCGTGAGCCGCCGAATCTTAGGCGTCGTCTGTTTCGCCGGCACGACCAGTCCGTCGGGCGATTGGCGGGCCTCATGGGCCGCTTGCGTGCGTTGATAATCTCGAATTTTGGGCGCTGCGATTGTGCGTGAGATCGGGGCACGTTGCTGCCGAAAACACAGCGCGTTAGGATTCTGGGCGCAATCGCTAGGAATTTGGGTTTTTGGTATTTGTATACGATATACTTGTTTGTCAGGTCTGCGGAGTACATGGACCAGTCATAAGCGAACGCTGTGTGTTGTTTTCTGAGCCCTGGCACGCCCTTAATCAGTTAGACCTCTGCATGTTTCTGTTTCTGTACTACTAGTACAATGTAATGATTTCGCGCTTTGGTGAAGTATTTTGTGCTGCTTTTATCGGTCGGTAATTTAGAAGACCTGTAGAGCATTTAGGGCGGGTTCTTATTTTCGTCGTAGAAACTAGACATTTGAATTTGCATGTGCAACTATGCTTGCTTAGAACAGCTATTGATAGGTTGTGTTATTGCGATGGCCTGCGCTGTTCTTTGTTGTGCTACAAAATGTGTTCCGTGTAGTTTGGACTTGTTAGCCAAATCATTGCACGCACAGTATTTTGATGGTTAATGCAATGTTGCGGGTGAATTTGGCCGAATTCCTGTTTGTACAATTTATTTATTTTGGGAGGTTGAGTGATATCTGATGGTGCTTGCAACATTTTATTAAAGACAGCTTTAGTGCATTATCAGAACAAGTTGTAGGAAGCCTTGAAATCGTAACTTTTTTTATTGAATCTATGGTGCTTGTTTGTTCTGACACTTACATTTTTTTTTTGTATTTACAGAGAATGATGATTTTCAACCAATCGCACCTGTTGTGAAAGCTCAACCTCTTAAAAGTAACTGGGAAGATGAAGATGTGGATGAAGATGATGTCAAAGAATCTTGGGAAGAGGAGGAAGAGGTACTTGAAAGATTTGCGCACTTTTTAGTGCACATAACCCCCCTTTCCCCCTGGCTCCACATTTTTGTAGCACTTAATTTTAGAAAGTTTATAAAAAAGGGAATTGCCTGGTTATTTTCAGATTTTGTCATTTATTTCTGGGCATTATTAGCACTGTAAATATGTTAAACTAGAAAGTAACATCCAATCTGAGGGTTATCAGGGACATGTGTGGCATGTGCCCACTTGCCAAACATTTATTCCACCCCCAATGATTTTGTACTGTTGCTGGAAATTCGCCAAGTAATCCTTGGTGTTCATCGTCGCCATGAATTTCAACATATATCACTTTAGTGTGTAGATGAATCCCTAACAAATCAAACTGCTGTGTCCTTGCACTATGTTCTGTCTGTTCGCTTGGTCTATTCATTTGCCTCAAAAGTATATGTTTGGTGAATTGTTTAACAGTGGCCATATGCTCTTTTGTGTATGACTGGTTCTGACGTGCATATTAATTACCAAAACTTCATGTTCATGCTATGCTGTCAGCAGTAAGCTTTTATTTGGACATGTGCTACAAATATTGAATTGTCATTGATTCAACACTGGTTCTGTAATACATACAATGCAGAAACCTAAGCCACAACCTGTAGAAAAGCCTGCTCCAAAACCTAGTGCTAAAGCTGCTGTGAAAAAAGGTAAACAGCCCTCAACGAGTACTGAAGTAGTGGAAGATGATGTTCTTGATGATCCTATTTCAGAGAAGCTTCGTCAACAAAGGTATTGCTATTTCTTTTCCTGCCGCGACCTTCTGGTATGATGTACCTACCATTCAGTTTGTTCACTCTGATGCATTACTTATTACAGGCTAGTGGAAGAAGCTGACTTTAAGGCAACAGCAGAGCTTTTTGCAAAGAAGGACGGCAGTGAAAAGTCACTAGAGACTTTCATCCCGAAGTCTGAGAGCGACTTTCATGGAATATGCTGAGCTTATCGCAAACAAAATTCGCCCCTATGAGGTCTGTTCAATTTTGCAGAGCTCTCTGTTTGGTTTGTATTGGGACTCCCTTTCCTTCAGGAACTGACATCCTTGGCTCATGTATACAGAAAAGCTTTCACTACATGGGTCTACTTAAGAATGTCATGAGACTTTCCATGACACCGTTGAAAGGTGCGGATGCGAAAGAAATATCCTCCTCTGTCACGGCAATTGCTAATGAAAAGATCAAGGCTGAGAAAGAAGCTGCAGCAGGCAAAAAGAAAGGAGGTGAGATTCTTGGACCTAATCTAGGCACTTTCTGTTTCTGGCCAAACATTATATGTAGCCCTAGAATGGGAATGCTGTTACTATCATATGCCTTCTATGCTGATGTTTGCCATAAATCACCAGGAGCAAAAAAGAAGCAGCTCCATATAGAGAAAGGAGAGGAGGACTTTGTGGCCCGACCGGGTGCATCTTTTGATGATCCTGATGAGTTCGACTTCATGTGATTGGCTGGGAGGGGAGTAGCCTCTTCCGTGTAATACCTTTGAGGCAAAGCAGAGATTAGGGTTTGCGGCGGTCTGTATTCCCTTCAGAGGCACCTGAACACTTGGAACTGCGTGGGAACATGTCTTATCTATTTGAGGTTGATTTTGACACTCGGAGAATAAGAAGAACGCTTGCGGCTCCCTGAGGCGTTTTTCTTGTTCAAGACCTGTTTGTGTTATTTTACTCTTGTTCTGTGGGTTGGGATCTGTTCCTTTTTGGCCAACTGTACTATAACGTGTTTCTGGTTATATTGGAGTCATGCAAGTAAATTTTGGTGGTTGCCTCTGTTAAATTCTTGAGTTCTTGTGAGTTTGTTTTGGAAGAGAATATCTGGTTATTTCGTATTTTTGTCTGGCATGGCTCTGACTCTTGAGTTTGTCAAGTCGTATGCTGCGTAGTGCTCAGGACAAGTTACGTAGGCAGGTTCTTCTGCAGAAACATGTGGTCACTGTTTTCTGTCACGTCCGTCCTGCGGCCAGCAGTTCTAGGACGTTGGCCGCGAATAGATCATCTTTTAGAGCATTTGCAGCCGGGTGGCTCAAACCCTATTAAACGTGCTACCAGTGACTAAAAAAAAAGCATTCTAGATGGGTGCCTCAAAGGCTCAAACGTCTGAGGCTAATCGCCGCCCTCCATATCCAGCCTAAATTTAGGGCAGACATGGAGTGGCCTGGGTGTTCGGTATTTAGGGCAGACATGGAGTGGCCTGGGTGTGACCGAACGATTTAGGGCAGACATGGAGTGGCCCGGGCGTGACCGGGTGCGTTCATCACATCGAAGGTGGTCTACTCTGGCTCACCATGACCTCACATATATTAATCCCTGTCCTCTCCCTCGACCACCGTTGACTGGTGTTGTCCCGTGAGGGTTGGAGGATGCTATGGGTGGCGGTGATTGAGGTCCGCGGTTTTTGATTGAGCACGGTGGCGGATGCGCCGTGAACTCCAGTTCATCCTTTACTGTCAATGTCACCTCCGGCCGGGCAAGTTCCCAAGTTGGCGGAAATAAAAGAGTAAAGAAAGTGCCAGCAATACTACTAGACTAGTGCTTGTTTCCTGCTATCTATTCTTATGCCAGACCATGTGAGAATTCTTGATTGTCATTGATTGTAAGCTATATTCAGTACTATTTCCCTTTCCTATTTAGTACTTTGTCAGACTATGTTCAACTAAATTGGGTTGAGACTATGTTCAGACTATGTTCAACTAAAGTACAATGCTCTGATATGTCCAAACTATTTTCAGTTATATTCAGATTGTGATAAGCTATATTCAATGCAAACACTTTCCTTTTCTCTTGTTCTCACTAGTACACGCGCGCGCGCACGCGCACACACACACACACACATACTCATGCACAATCACTCGATTGATGTGGCAGTCAAAACCAGTCCACGTGGCCTGTTTCAGTCAAAACAGGGTCCACGTCATAGTAAAACCACCTTAAGGGTTATGAGGGATGAAGAGTATCCGGTTCAAAGAGGTGAGGGACGAAAAGTACCCGGTTTAAATAATAGAGGGACTTACTTTTGATGGCTTTTGGTATTGAGGGCCGATTTCTCACTTTCGAAAGAGCTCGAGTATGAAAAATATACTTATCCCTAAAATTAAATGGGTTTACATGGCGCATTGGAGCAACAAGCGACACATGGCATGGGAGTATGTACTCGTAAGAATGATATGTCATGAAAATCATCAACTGAGCAAAAAGAGCGCACGAAATGCACAATGCCTGTGTTATACCATTTGAGAATGCTCCACACAGTCCAAGGAACCTGCATACGTATATGTTGGCACAAGCATGCAAAGTGCCTTTGGGTGTATTTTGGGAGGCGCGATCGGCCCGCAATGGCAGACTTATGATTAACCCTGTGGCAGGTCATGTAATCTGCGTAATTTTAGGAAATCTGGTTGATTTTAGGGGCTGGGGCGAAGGAGGGGCTTCTCCGGTTCCAATACATGGAACCAAACCAGCGTACAGATCATACAGGAGTTCATGGAATGAAATAAAACAGATATAGAGGTGCACGCAGGCAGAAACATCTACTGGAAAGTGTTTTTTGTTTCTCTTAGTTTAATTAAAGAGTTCTTTTACAATACATTCTACACACTACTTTTGATAGTCCTCTATCCCAAAATAAAAGTTGAGACACTTATTTTAAGATAGAGGGAGTCTAATTTAATAATGCACTCGCCATAAAGAAAGCGCATTGGGAAATTTCACTTCTCATCCCCTCCCGGGGAACCAGAACCTTATCCCCTCCCGCGTCGCTCCCTCGGGCGATGGGGAGGGTGACCGCACCACCGCCGCCAGCGGCGGGGCCCCTCTCGTCTCTTCGTGCGGGGTGGCCGGTGCGGGACGACGGTCCCGGACATGGTGGTGGCGCTTCCGTGGGGCTCCACCGCGCGGCATCGCATCGGCCCGGCGAGTGGTGGGCGCGAGTAGCGTGGCGTGTGACGGCCTCGCCACGGTGGTGCACGACCGGTGTGGTGAAGGCGGGCTGCCAGATCAGGCGTGGTGGAGTGCCGCGGGCGGTCGTCTTCATGGTGGTCAGCTCTTTGGCGGAGGTAGCGGCGCAGCATGTGGGTCTCGCCCTCCTCTCCTCTGGTTTTCGCCGAGGCTGGTGGTGGTGGATGTGTGCCAGGCGGATATGGCGCTTTTTTTTCCGACGGGCGGCACGGGTTGGGACAGCGGCCCGGCGTGGTGGCTGCTCCGGCTGTGGGCGGCGGCGGCGAGGTGGCTTGGCCCTTTGGGAGTGGCGGCTTCCTTTCGCTGCACCGGCATCACGACAGTTTGGCGGGTCGGTTGTGGCGGCGGCTGATTTCCGGCGTCGGCTCGTTTGTAGGCGGCCCGTTTCGACCTTCGGTCCCTCTCCCCGTCGTTGGGTCGCTACCATCGTCGAAGGTTCGACCCTCCCCCGGCTACGATCCATCGCTTGTCTCGCGCTCGGCAGCAGGACCGAGCTCGTCTCGTGCCCGGCAGCAGTACCGTCCTCGTCTCGCGCCCGGCAGCAGGACCGTCCTCGTCTCGCGCCCGGCAGCAGTATGAGTCGATGGAGGAGTTGGGGCCAGCCTAGGGGTGCGAAAGGCAGGTCCTTTCCGCCCACATCTTTGGTTGGGGTAGTGGTGGGTCTCGAGTGAGGTGGTGTCCAGGTCTTGGTTGTCAGGGCGGCGACCCTAGTGGTGGTTCCGCGGTGCTCATGGGCAGAGCCTGTGGCTAGGTGCTGCCCGGTGGCCATGGTCGTGTGGGCGGCGTGGTCACCGGGGTGTGGCGTTCGGTGGCGGTGAGTGTTGGCCGGGGTGAAAACCTGTTCTATTTTCGGACGGACCGGCGGCGGCGAAGTTCGTTCCCTTTTTGAAGGCGTCGTCGCGGCTTTCATTGCGCGTCATGTTGCTCCAGAGGAAACTCTGATTCTCGGGTCGGGCGGTGTGGCGGCGCCACGGTAGGGGCGAGTATGGTCGGCCGCCCCGGGTAGACAAAAAACGTATACAGAAAAATACAATTCGTTGTACATGGGCTAACACAGATATGACAGAACGGCTCCGTTGTACATGGGCTAGCACAAAACCCAAACGCTAGCAGCCTAGCACGGCCACTCATTCACCCACGCCCCAAATCGCAATCGCACGAAGGAAATCGCCAATCGGGCGAGGAAGCGAGGGCAACTGCGTAACCTAGTCGTCGCTGACTCGCGGCCACGTAGCTCACAGACGCAAGTCTGCCTCACCCGCCGCCGGGCACCTGATCCAGATCCGAGCGAACCAAAAGATGCAGCACCCTGCGTGGGAGGAAGCATCAGCGGCACCAGCACCGGCACGGTGTCGAGCTCGTGCAAACGGCCGGCAGCTGCAATTTGCAAAATCAGCAAGCGCAGCCAGCAAGCGCAGCCAGCTGGTACAGACCAACAGAGAATATGACCTCCAATTCAGTACCAATTATTGAACTGATGGTCATAGAGGAAAAGCATCAATACGTAATATATGTGTTTTATAAGTGCTTGATCTTTTGAAGCCTGCTGATATGGGACATGGAGTTTTTGGGCGCGAGCTCATATGAGCTCGGAATCCTGGGCGCTCAATGGTGCATACGGATCTGTGCCATTTGCTTATTGAGGCGCTGAAGGAATGGTACAAAATCGGGACTGTAGTGAAATTCGTACACTGTGGTGGGCCTTAAGTTAACAGGCAGGCTGTCGTCCGTCCACCGCTGACGAGGCGGCCGTGGATCAGAATTTGCGATCCCGTCTGATCCGTGGCCCGGGAACTTGGCTTTTCCGTCTGGGACGAGGTGGGTTCAGGTAGGCAATTGAATTACTCAAAAAAAGAAAAAAGAAAAGGTAGGCAATTGAATGCCTGCTCTAGTGACTTCCCGTGGATACGGCCGGGCTCCGTTTGGGATTCGAGGACTTGGAGGCGGGGACAGTGAGCGGCGGCGGCGAGGCGACATGGAGTTCCTCATGCAGCCGATACGCGGGTATGTAGATCCTTTCTTGATTCCTGGTGTTGTTGCGAGTTCATAGACTACTGGATTGAGTGAGCGAATGGGGATTTGGTTTGGCCTGGATCAGATCCACTTTCCTGGATGAGGTAGGAGAAAGCATGGTGCCCCCAGCTGTGCGTTCAGCGCCGGAGGGAGCTGACATGGTCGTGGAGCACCTGATGCCGGAGCAGACGGCGGTGGAGCCAGAACACGCGGTGGGCAGCGCGGATCTTGTCGCCCAAAGAGGCGGTGGCGCCAAGGGGAGAGAGCTCTCGGCCAACATCGAAACTGTCGACTCGGAAGATGAATCCTCGAGAACCTGAATGGAACAAAAGGTTAGCGTCTGGTTTTGATTTCAGTAATCAGGTGTAGCACAGTTCATGCCTTAGTATTGCGTGGTCAATATATAAATCCTTGAGAATTATTTTTCTTATTTGGTGTGGTATGTAACAATGTAGTCGGCATTCCATTAGACATACATGAATTTTGTGATGAGTGGGTCAGAACAAGTAGAGAATTGCATGCACTCAGTGTAGCTTAATTGAGGATAGCCCTGGGCACCTAAGTTCAGAGTTTACTGCATTTTTCAGGCTTAGGTTGGGGGCTGCTGCACCGAGTAGAACACCTTGCGCAAACCGCGTCAGTGCATTTGAGAAGGCTGTTAGGAGTTATTTGAAGAACCCAGCTGAGAATGTGTGTGATTACACTTGTAATTGGTACTACTTTTGATTCGGTAGGCGAGGCATACGCCTTCTATAATTTGTATTCATGTGAGAAGGGCTTTGGCATTTGATACGAGAAGAGCAGGCTAAATGTGAAGAGGATAAAATGCATGAAGGAAATCGTCTGCGATTGCTTGGTGAGTACGCATTTAGTGGTACTGATTGAATGTAGTGATTACATTAAAATTGCCAGAATGGTTAGGAGACAGAAGTTGATTGAAAGTTGTAAACATGTCTACAAGGCAAAGCCAGTGTCAAGAACACAAGGTCTTGCTGCTGCGAATGTCCTGCACTGATAAGGCTTCTACATGCAGAGGACAACGGTTGGTATGTTGCAGAGCATAGAGAGACTCATAGCCACCCGCTTTCACCTAATTTTGGTGAGACAATCCATTGGCCATCGCACAAACAAATAGATGTTTACACCAAGGATCTTGTGAAACGGCTTAGGCAGAACAATGTGAACTTCGCAGAGGTGTACAGTATTAGCGGAGGTTTCTTTGGGTCGATGGAAAATGTGCCACTCACGGAAAGGTCTTTGCGAAATCTTTGTGGGAATATAAATAGGGATTACGCCGATGACGATGTTAAGAAGACAGTGGATGTGTTTCCAGAGATTGGAGCTTGGCCTGTTTGTTGGGGTGAACAACCACTTTCCAGTGTGATATTGGCTGGAGTGCTTTGGGTTCGTGACGAGACGCAAGAGAGTTTTGAGTGGGTTTATCCAGAATTCCTGAGGATGATGGGTGGTTCTCCACCGTCACAATATTGACAGGTATGTTTTATTATTTTTGAGGATGGTACTTAATCACATGGAACTTTTCTGGAGTATTTCTGTTCAAGGGTTATGCGAGCATTGTGCGCTCCACCCATGATCGTCTTGACTTGTATGTTTTTGCATGTTTTTGTAGATCAAAATCGAGTCATGGAGCTTGCTATCAAGAACATTATGCCGAACATGACACGCCGTTGGTGCAAATGGCACGTGCTGAAGAAAGCAAAGGTGTCGTTGGGGGCTCTGTACACCAAGAAAAATGATTTCAGGGCTGAATTTTATAAGGTTATAAACCATATGTTGACGGAGGACGAATTTGAAAAAGGTTGGGAGATGCTGCTGGACAAATACAAGCTAAAGAATCATCCATACATGACACAACTATTTGAGATTAGGAAAAAATGGGCTAAGCCTTATTTTAAGGGAGTTTTTTGTGCAAAAATGGCCAGCACACAGAGGAGTGAGAGTGCAAACTATATGTTGAAGAACTACGTGCTGCCCAATGCACATGTTTGTGCAGAAATACATGAGGCTGCAGTTCATCCGGAAATCGGAGAACTACAAGGAAAAATGAACTCGAATTGTAAGCATTTTATTATGCGTGTACTATGTAGCTGTGACAATCTGAGAGTTGGGTCATACAAAAATTTATTTGATCTAACTGTGCTTGTATACAAATCTGGAGGGGAGGCCACTGATGAGAGCAAACCTGGCAGTGGAGAGGCATGCCGGCAAGATATATACACGGGCCATGTTTGAGCAATTTGGGCATATATTGTATGAGTCTGGAGCTTATCAGGTTGAGGAGATTGAGAAGCACTAGACTTATGTTGCAATCCATAGTGAAGCAGAAAAAAGAGAGAAATGATACGGAGTATCATACAAGGTTACTATGCTAGATGGTGGCAATGAATTCGACTGTGAATGTGGGCAATTTGCAGCCATGTGTTGAAGGTTTGTGGTCAATCATTGCTGGTGTGGTTTAGACTGAAAACTCGTTTACAATTGGTTGTTTTGATCCAACAATTGATACTGGTTTTTTTCTTTTCGCATGTGCTAGATATGGGATTTTAATTTTATTCTGTAGAAAGGAAGGGCTTACATCTTTTCTGACGCACTTGTAGAACCGTTCTCCTGCTCTTGAAATGAAGGTCACCACCTTGTCGCCGCAAGTTGGGCAAGGGATCAGCAGGAGCACCTGGCCCGCCTGGGAGGAAGAAGAGGAGCTTGCCATCTTCTCCAAGCAGATTCTTTCCAGCGACAATGAAGAAGATAAGACAAGAGGGACAGCTTGAGGAATCTTGTGATGGAAGGACACACAGTGTGGGTGGCAATAAATTAAATGGTGGTGGGTTCTGCCGTCCGTTTCGTGGGTAACGTCTGCCGTACCCCAAACGCGACGCCCCATCTCCGAAGCAGACGGCCGTTACATTTAAAGCGGTAGCTGGGTGGGCCACGGCCTGGGAAAAAGCGGCTCATACATGTTCAAATACGGACTAAAAATACATGGGGCGATGCGAATCTCAGCAATAGTTGACGGCTATGATATCGAGTCCATCTGAGCTCGAGCTTAGAATATGACTTTCCGCTGATATGGCCATATATGTTACAATTGATCAAGCAATTGCTGCTTATATTGCCAATTCGCCATATATTTAACAAATAATTTCTTGTGATGTTGTAATGTAGGGAGTCTTCAAAAGAATGAAACCAATTGCTGCATATTTTGTAACTCCCCCACCAACTGTATCAAGTGTCCCTTGAAGCCTCTGATGCGAACATTTTTCGAGTGCATCTAGCTTCGTATTTGAATTTTTTAAGTATTTGTTCAGCGTGCTTGCAATTGCCCATAAAAAAATTTAGACCTAAATGTTCCGCCCCGGCTAAGTTTAATTCCTGGATCCGCCACTGGGCGTCGCTCCGGTGTCTTATCCTTCCCGAAGGCGCCGCCTTGGAGCCCACGGTTCGTCGTATGTGGCTTCATCTATTCGCGGTGACGTGTTCACGGTCGAGGACCCCGGTTGCTCTTGTAGCGCTAGGGTTGTTGCTGCTGCGCTCAGTGCCTATGTATCCTGCCTTGTAAGGGTGGGTATAAAAACCGACGAACCGAAGACCGAACCGATACCGAAACCGAAAAAACCGAAATTTCGGTTTTTGTTGCTAGAATAGAAAAATTCGGTTTTTAACTCTGCAAACCGAACTTACTTCGGTCGGTACAGTTTTTAGCTCGGTTAGCCGAATAGGAAACCGAACATACATCATGATGTAAACCTACAGTAGTTTCTCCAGCGTGTAGTACGTAGGCTCTGCAGCACGCGCGCGCGACAGCGAAAGGAAAATTCATGGGCCAAGTCAACCAACCTGCGTGCAAGGCCCAAAGCTCTTACGGGCTTTCTTTTTCTCTAGTGAGTCCACTGTACGCGCGCGCTGCCGGTTGCATGTAACTTAGTTTAGTCCCACCTCGGCTGGACATACAGAAGGAGTTGGAGTCCTAGCTTATATAAGAGCGCAGGTGGAAGGTAGCTAGCACACAGCCGAAATTCTTATTGCATTCGGCTAATGCGGTATAAAACCGAATACCAAACCGAAATCTTGGTTAACCGAATTTTCGGTTATCTATTTTGTAAAGTAAATTTCGGTTTTCACCTTTCCTAACCGAAATTATAAAAAAACCGAATGGTAGAAACCGAATTTTTGGTTTATACCGAACGCCCAGGCCTATTGCCTTGGGTGTGTGGTGTTGGCGGGTGTTTGTACCGGGTTGTTGAGGATTTTTACTTTATATATAAAACGGGGTGAAAGCCTTTTCCGGTAATTTCACTTTTCTTGATAATCAGTGTTAGCCACAGAGCAATACTCCGGTGTTAACACAGCGGCTACAGAGCTTACAGGACTTTGCCGACCAAGATAAGGCTGGACTATATTACACAGACCAACCTTTTTGGAACGACGGCAGCAGCCACTGCTGACCGAAGATATGGTCGACGTTCCCCTGCGAGATTTTGGTCGTCAACGCAAATCTGCGAGCCACTGCTAGCGCCTCTGGAAAACTCTGCCAACGAAATGAAACTGAAGGGCATAAACATCCATTGAGACATTTTTGGAATATCTGCACAGCACTTGCAGCATTCACGCGGGAATATTAGACCAACACTTGCACCACACACACGGCAGGCAAAGCATACACCACCAAGTAAGCAATTATCTGTATATATAGAACAGGCAAATGCTAACCAGGAAAGCAAACCAAGATATAGCAGCATGGCAATGAGGGTCATCACCATGATGGCCATCGCCATTAGCCTATGCTCATTTCTAGCCACCAAGATGGAGATGTCCGCCATGGCAACCACAGGCGACGAGGCCGCGTTGCTTGCTTTCAAAGCACAACTCAGCCATGGCGGCTCACTGGCCTCCTGGAACAGCAGCGTCGGCTTCTGCAGCTGGGAGGGCGTGACGTGCAGCCACCGGAGGCCGGGGCGGGTGGTGGCGCTAAGTTTGAAGGGCCACGGGCTCGCCGGAACACTCCCCGCGGCCATCGGGAACCTCACGTTCCTACGGACGCTCAACCTGAGCATCAACTCGCTCCATGGGGAGATTCCGGCGAGCCTCTGTCGCCTCCGCCGCCTGCAGAGGCTGCACCTGAACGACAACTCCTTCTCCGGCACATTGCCGGCAAACCTGAGCTCATGCGTCAGCATGACTGAAATAAGATTGGATAACAACACGCTTGGCGGCCACATCCCAGCTGATCTCGGCGACAAGCTCACGTACCTGACACTGATCACGCTGAGAAACAACAGCTTCACAGGGCCCATCCCGGCGTCAATAGCAAATCTGTCCCATCTACACTTCCTCGACTTCTCCGAGAACCAGCTCGTGGGCTCAATCCCATCGGGGCTAGGTAGCATCCGGAGCATGCGATATTTCAACCTCCTCGGGAACAACCTCTCTGGTATGCTCCCACCTTCTCTCTACAACTGGTCATCAATGGAATCATTTAACGTAGGGATAAATATGCTCTACGGCAGTATACCGGATGATATCGGAAGCAGGTTCCCCAAGTTGGAAATGCTTGGCTTGGGTAGTAATCACTTCACAGGAACCATCCCTTCCTCAGTGTCCAACATATCTTCCCTCATATTTCTTGGCCTCAACCAGAACAGATTTAGCGGGTACGTGCCTTCCACTTTGGGGAAGCTGGGTGCTCTCCAAGGCCTGAACTTGGCCTCGAATAAGCTTGAATCGGATAACAACAAGGGGTGGGAATTCGTCACTTCTTTGACAAACTGTAGCCAGCTGCAACTTTTGGAACTCGGCAGCAATCATTTTGGAGGACAGCTGCCGGGTTCAATTGTGAACCTCTCAACGACTCTCTCGCAGTTATACTTAATGGACAACAGGATCTCTGGGAACATCCCAGTAGATATCGGCAATCTGGTTGGTCTGGAAATACTTGCGATAGCAAATACTTCCATGAGCGGAGTGATTCCGGAGAGCATCGGTAAGTTAGAGAACTTGGTTGAGCTAGCCCTGTATAACAATAGCTTATCTGGGCTCATACCATCATCGCTAGGAAACCTTTCACAGTTGACTGGTTTTTATGCAAATAACGGCAACTTGGAGGGACCAATTCCAGCAAGCCTGGGGGAGTTGAAAAACCTCTTTGCACTTGATTTGTCAAAGAATTACCATCTTAATGGTTCAATACCCAGAGAGATTTTCATATTACCTGGCCTTTCTTGGTATTTGGACTTGTCATACAATTCCCTTTCTGGACCCCTTCCAAATGAAGTTGGTAGCTTGGCAAACATTAACGGACTGGTTCTATCAGGAAATCAGTTGTCTGGCAAGATACCTGACAGTATACAAAATTGCGTGGTATTGGAGCGGCTATTCTTAGATAACAATTCCTTTGTGGGAAGCATAACCCAGTCACTGACAAATATCAAGGGGCTCAGCATACTTAACCTGACCATGAATAAGTTCTCTGGTAATATTCCTGAGGCTGTTGGCAATATTGGAAACCTGCAGGAGCTGTACCTAGCGCACAACAACTTGTCAGGGTCAATCCCATCAGATATACAAAATTTGGCATCATTATCTAAACTGGATATATCGTTCAATAATTTGCAAGGTGAGGTGCCAAATGAAGGAGTTTTCAGAAACATCACTTACTCAGCTGTTGTTGGGAATACCAATTTGTGTGGTGGTACACCTCAACTTCACTTGGCTCCATGCCCCACAAGCCCGTTAAGGAAGAACAAAAGAAAGATGCCAAAGTCTCTTGTGATTTCTCTAGCGACAGCTGGGGCAATCTTCTCCACAATTTTAGTTGTCCTACTTGTTTGGAAACTTTGCAAGAAGCTCAAGCCAAGCCGAAAGACATCAGCAAAAAGTTCGATTGCTGATGATCATTATAAGAGAATCCCCTATCATGCATTGTTGAGAGGAACTAACAACTTTTCAGAAGTCAACTTGCTTGGGAGAGGAAGTTATGGTTCGGTTTATAAGTGTGTCCTGGACACTGAAGAAAGAACATTGGCTGTCAAGGTGTTTAATCTTGGTCAATCTAGCTATTCCAAGAGTTTTGAGGCTGAATGTGAGGCCATGAGAAGGATACGACATCGTTGTCTCATTAAGATCATTACTTCTTGTTCGAGTGTCAACCACCAAGGTCAAGAGTTCAAGGCATTGGTGTTTGAGTTCATGCCCAATGGTAACTTGGACGGTTGGCTTCATCCCAAATCTCAAGACCCCACTATAAGCAACACGCTCAGCCTTGCCCAGAGGCTTGACATTGCCGTTGATATTCTGGACGCAGTAGAATATCTGCACCACTTCTGCCAGCCATTCGTAGTGCATTGCGATCTCAAGCCAAGCAACATTCTTCTTGCTGAAGACAAGAGCGCTCGAGTTGGAGACTTTGGCATATCAAGGATCCTTCAAGAAAGTACAGGCGAGGGGATGCAAACTTCATATGGCTCAACTGGAATTAGAGGTTCCATAGGCTATGTTGCTCCAGGTGACTGCATCTCTTCTAAGTTTATATTTTAATTTTCACTCGAATATGGCGTGTTAACCACAAAACTTTGCATAATTGCAGAGTACGGAGAAGGCTCCATGGTCTCAACAACTGGTGATATGTACAGTCTTGGCATATTGCTGCTTGAGATGTTTACCGGAAGGAGACCAACGGAAGGCACGTTCAGAGATTCATTGGATCTGCATATGTTTGTCGAGGATGCTCTTCCAAATAGAACCTTGGAGATAGCTGACCCAACAATGTGGCTGCACAATGGACAGCATGATAACAATACAAGTATTAGAATCCAAGAGTGCTTGGTTTCAGTTTTCAGGCTTGGCATATCCTGCTCAAAGCAACAACCACGAGACCGAGCACTAACGAGAGATGCAGCGGCACAGATGCATGCAATCAGAGATGCGTACCTCAAGTTTATAGGGGAGCATGGAGTAGTAAGAGAAGCCTCGACTCAAGAAATCCAACACATCGCTGAATAAACAAGCTGGTACAAGACATTATCCTGCAGTGGTTAAAAAATTATGTATCGTCAGTTAGTAATTGTTTTCCGAGCTATGTAGCTTTACAACTGTATTAAATAAATACAGAACCATGCTGCTCGCAAATAATAGCACTACATCAAGCTCTACAGAGTTTCAGAAATCAAGCAGTGTAATTGCTTTACCATTCTCAAAAACTGTACACATGCAGCAAACATTGCTTTCTCAAAAACTGTACACATGCAGGCAGCATTGCTTCATGTTTCAGGTTAATCAGCAGACAAGAATTAGGACTGCACCACAAATCATAGCTCATATGTAAAGAAATATTAGACGTGGAATGCAGTAATAGGAAACAGGATACGCTAGACAGTATGAGCAGAGCAGCATGGTCACATGGTAACAAGCATTCAGGAAACAAATAGCAAATTAGAAGTGCATTAGTACTATTCAAATAATTCATGCAACAATTTCCAGGAACACATCATGCTAAATTCTAAGAATTACTAGTAAAACCTCTGCATGTGATAAAACCTAAGAAAAGAGGGTGTGAACTTGGTGCCATACATAAAAATAGAATCCAGGAGCTTGGTTTCTGTTTTGAGGGTTGGTATATCCTGCTCAAAGACACGGACTCGGCGTTGATAAGAGACACAGCAATAGAGATGCATACCTCCTGTTTGCCCGCAAGCATATAGAAGAACATGGAGCAAAAGAGGAGCCTCGGCTTGAAACATTCGAGTTGGAATGTTATGACCCTGCAAACAATTCAAGCCGCTTCAGTTAGCAAGCATTTGTTTGTTGTTGGGGCCATTTTGTTTGCACTATATCAGATAAATGTAAATGTAATGTAACGTGATCTAAAATCATCCTAGTGTTGTGCAATCACATCCTCGATCCAGTATGCTAGCAACATGAACGAATTTGTTGTTCCAAGCATATTAGCAGTCAGACAGACTGCTGATTGGCAAACTATATATTGTACATCTGTACAATAAAAAAAACATAAGAGACAGTAGGTAGTAGCAGCAGCAGAAATCGACCCTGATAAATATTTCATATGCCCAGTAACAAATTAATATGCATATTCGACAGCACAAGCAGTCTGTCCAAAATCTGATTATCAAAGAGGAAAAAAGTAATCCGCCAAAAAAATAAACAGAAATCACAACTAAAAAGCATCAGGGGGCATCAGCAGCAGAAATATTTCAGAGGTTACATCGACGCGATTGTCGACTTCCTGTGGTTTGTGTTCAAGTGGGCCAATGGCGCCTATGCCGCCGCTGCCGCCGCCGCCTAATGAGTTGCTGATCGCAAACAACCATTCTAAAATGTTGAAAGTGCAGAAAGCGTCCAACTAAGTCACTGATGTTAGTTGGATTTAGTATGGCATGAAAAATTGAGATCACTAAATATTGTTGTTATGACTGGATCTTATGACTGAAAAGGAATTGCAGTTACTACTTGTACAAGTGTAGAAAGAGATGTAATGGAAAATGTTTCGTTTGCTTGAATGTTATGACCAAATGAGTGTTCCAGTAAGCTTTGTGCAAGTGCAGAATTGGACAGAAGTACATATGCAGAATTCTGAATTGAACTGAATGTCAATTGTTGCTCCTAACTGAACTGAACTAAATGGCACCGAAAACTGAACTTGAACTAAATAGATGGACAACTATTGCTGGCACCCAGAACTGAACATGAACTGAACTAAATGACCACTATTTGGCCATAATTGAACTAATGGAACCCAGAACAGAACTAAATGGTAACTATTGCCCATAACTGAACTGAATGCCAAAATTGTCCAGAATTGTAAATGACTGATAGACTGATAAGAAACTTGCCTACCTTATTATATACAGTCGTACTCGGCGCCGAGCAGTTAATATTTGTGTTTAGAAAATATCAAGAGACCTGAGCAAAACATAGTTCTTAAATATGACATGTGTATTATAAATCCCTGATTCCCTGAACAGGAGTAAACAATTTTGTATGCGATATCATATATTTTTAAAGCAGACTAATCTTCCACAAACTTAGACAGGTACCAAAAGTGTCAGTACTATCATATTAACTCACCGGTGTGATTAATCCCAAAAATCTGGGCGTGTACTTGTCCAAAAATCACCTAAGAGATTATTACAGGGGTACTGAAATCTTGTGTCCTACAAAAGAAGTAAGGAAATATCACAACAAATCATCATATATGGTAATATAAATAATATTTTTTTTGAAGGTCACCGGGGGAGGGCAAAGCCCTCCACCTGAATTTTTCTTTTTCTATTGATTCACAGCCCTCATGGGGACAATAGTTTTACACGGAGAGAGATTACACAGTACACAGAGTAATTAGGCACCGAGATGCTAAAACTGGAATGACTAACCATGATTCGATTGATGCTAAAGTAATTTGGACTATTTAAGTGATCTGTACTCTGCCAGCTTGAAGTACAAACACAAAGCGCTATGCATAGATTGAGAGAACCAGACCACTTACATGAAAATTCTACGCACAGGTTGAAAGACAGAATAACTTACAAGGTCTGCTTTTCAGAAAAAAGAAACAAATCATGAAACACATACTTCCTCTATCTTTAAAAGAGTGTACTTCCAACAAAGTTGGAGAGTCCAACTATCTCAAAGTTTGACCGAGTTTTTGCAAAAGTATATCAATGTTTGTAAAACCAAATAGGTATACGATGAAAATACATTTTATCATGAATCTAATGCTACTAATTTGATGACATAAATATTGGTGTATTATATTGTATAAATATGGTCAAACATAAAAAAGTTTGATTTTCCAACAAAATTGGAAGTATACTCGGATGAAGCGAGTATCGGCCAAGCTCCCAAAGCATTATATAGGAATTTAACATTCATGGCATGAGGGAAAATTGGGTACGTGAGTTCCCCAGATTTGGAACAGGGCGTGCGGATGCAGTTGGGGTGAAGTACACCTGGGCATCCTGGCCATATGCATCCAAGCAGGTTCTTCACAGATGTGTGCAACTGGCTGTGTTGTACGGTCGCTAGCTGGATTTTGCGAACTTCCTGGCCATGCCATGCCACGCCAAGTGGAAGATGCCGGTCGCCACCGCCGGATCAGCCGGGTGGAGTCGCGACGGGATGCGGTCCGGCGACTGCCCTCCGACGCCAACAGCCGCACCACCAGGGCGAGGAGGCACTTATTAAGCAGGCAGATGGATGGTGCCACGACCTCCAGCTGACCTTGAATGACCCAGGGGAGTCGAGGCGGCCCAGATATGAAGGCGGCCTGTGGGAGGTCGCGGCCGTCGCAGCGCCAGTGGAGCTTTTTTTTTTTTTTTTTTTTTTTTTTTGAGAAGAAGCGCCGGTGGAGCTTGGGGCGGCAGCGGCGCAAAAGAGCTGGGCAGCGCGTTGAGAGAAGGATCGGCAAGGCGTTGGTGGGGTGGCACCGTCGAAGGAGGAGGTTGTGCGAGCGGCAATCGCGCAACGCGCCGCGCGCTTAAAAACTACTTTCTGCTGCCGGCCTTCTTTTACGCGGCCGCACACGGCCCAACAAAGAACGTTAAAATGTAGTATACAAGAAAAATGCAGCGCACATAGTCTGCTTCATGATACAAAATGCGTATATCCAGGCTTCTTCAACGATATATAGTTCTACTACGTCCACATAGCTTGCTTCTACGATACAAAATAAAACTTGCTTCTTCAACGATATATAGTTCTACTACGTCCACATAGCCTGCTTCTACGATACAAAATAAAACTGGCTTCTCCAACGATATATAGTTCTACTACTACTCCTTCTCCGACTCGGACTACCGCCTCGGTGATGTCCTCCTCCGACGCCCCGAGCATAGGCATCATGGAACCGCTCGTCGCGGGAGTCCCAGGATGACACATCTCCAAGCGCCATGTTGTATTTAGCGACCGCCTTCTGCGTTCACTTGTCCTCGCGATAGGTGGCTCGCGCCTTCCTCCTCTCCTCCCTCTCCGCCCTCCTCTCGGCGAAGAACTGTTCTTCGTTGATGATGTCTTGCGGGAAGCGTTGCCTCCACACCGCCATGGCTTCCTCGTCCATCTCGGCCAGGCTAAGACGGCGCTCCCATCTCCGATGTTTGCGACGATCCTCGTCAGTGGTAAGCCGCGGGAAAGGCGCCAACTCGCGTTCGCCCCCCGCCGACACGCCGGTGAAGTTCATGTCCCAACGCTGCCGCTTATCTCGGGCGGTGTCGGCGTTCCGAGGCCGAGATAACGCCGCCGCCCGATCAATTGAGGCGGAGTAGGTGCCGGACGGGCGCGACGCGACGCCGCAGTAGCTCGAACCTTCCCGGGCGGCGTAGGCGGCATGGTGGCGCGAAGGCGGGTCAACAAGGAGGGAAAGCAGTGGAGAGAGTGAGAGAGAGCGGCAGATGGCGCTGCAACTTTATAGGCGTGCGCGAAGCGGCGCGCCAAATCTTGCGCGTGAGCTGCCGCCATTTCCCACGCTGCTGAATCGCTTCTCACAAGGCTTGTTTCGCCATCACTGGAGCGCTGAACCGGGCGGCGCTGCTAAAAAGCACTTTTACTGCTGCGCGTCTTATAGCGCGCCTGTTGGAGATGCTCTTAGAGAGGGAGGGAAGAGGACGAGACGTGCGCGTGGGTTTGGCCGATCAATTTTTTTATAAGGGCCGATCAATTTTTTTAGGAGGACACTAGCAAAAGGCCCGTGCGTTGCAACCGGAGAAAAGAATATCACACGCTCTTAATTTACAAAAAATGGTCTATAATCTTAGTATTTGTAGTTACAGCCCGAACAAAGATGGTCTTTGCCTACAAAAGCACAAGTTCAAGATTCCACATGTCTTCTATTTAAACACGGCTTGCATGTATATTTAATACGTGGAAAGAAATGGGCAAGTGATCTTCAATTTCGTCTCTGATCCTGATTTTGCTGAGATATTCATCCACAATCCGGATCAGTACTGATATGAAAGAAAGACGTATAATGCACTGTTGATTAAGATTGCACCCTAGATAGTAATTTTTTTTAAATAGATAACAGGTAAAATAACATCATATTCAGATTCTATATATTTTTCTAGTCAAATTTCATATATAACATGTTAAATTTGAAGTTACGGTTTAAAAGATATGAGTATTTTAAAAAACATTTAATATGTACTGCGGGTTTAATGTGAGAAACATCAGAGGGTTTTCTATAAAATAGCATGACGGACTAAGAATACCTATTTCTTTTATTAGTACGTATAGACATATAGATATAGATAATGGCGACAGAGAGAGGGGCACGAGATTTCTAGGGAGATCGTGGGAAATTTTTCAGGAACGGATTATCATGGAAGAAAACGGGTATAATTGGAAGGAAACAAATGGGTGGGAGGAAGAATCAATCGGGGTGAAAAAGGAGGGTGGAGTTGAACGAACGACGTACGAAGGAGTAGAAAGAAGATTAGTAAATTAGATTTTGTTTTTCCTTAAAGTCCGTTATTTGTGTCCATTATTTGTTTCCTTAAAATCCTTATTTGTTTCCTAAAGCAAATTGCATTGATGAGATGGATCGATTGATTGGGTAGGTTAGGAAAGTTAGACCTGTGACTTCTTATACGGTAGGAGAGTGTTTGTTTATAAGGAAATAGTGGAGAAAAAATAAACCGGTGGGGTGGTGGGAGGGGGGGGGGGCGAAAAAAACCCAGTCGAAAAAATCTGGACGAGAGTGAGGGGACGAAAAAAAAACATTGGGGCAATCCTACCAACTGCTCCATTAGGGGTAGATAAAGGGTGTTCCTCTCATTCCAAATGTGGGCGTTCCAAATGGTCCATCCAATGAGCATGGTGAGGGATGTCATGGCTTTCCTGTTGGAATTGCTCGAACTCGATGACTCATCCACCAATCCTTAATGGAGTCCTGAAGGTGCCATGTAGAAGTGTCAAGGTTGCCGAGGTTAACCACCCATTGACCAAATTCCAAAGGCGAAGGATGAAACGACACTTGACGAAGAGGTGTAGCCCAGACTCCGTTTGCAAAGGGGCCAAAGATGGCAATTCAGCCATCCCCACGTGCTAGGTGGTTAGCAATCCAAATCCGATCCTAGACGGCAAGCCATGTGAGGAAATCCACCTTGGGCGGTGCCTAGGCTTTCCACCTTGTTTGATCCATAGGAGAGTAGAAGGTTCCGAACAATTGCATCGAGGAAGCAGACGCCGTCGAGTATTGACCATTCATAGTGTGCTTCCAAGAGATCTCGTCCTCTGCATGCTGCTTTAGGGGGGGATTCCGAAATGAGCATCCAAAGCTTAACAAATTGGTGGACGTGAGCCATAGTGAAGTTGATAGTCATCTTGATTTTAGAGATCCACGCACCCTCCTTGAGTGCTTCCCTCACCTTCCAGTTTATCCTTATCAATGCTTCGTGGATGAGAGGCGCAATATCCTTCGATTTTTGGCAATGAACCCAAGGCGCATCCCAAAAGGGGGTTTTAGCCCCATTCCCAATGGTGATAACGGTGGAGGCATAGAAAAATTGTAATCCTCTATACTCACACCCTTAGACCATGAGAATATCATGTACCCTCATGCTGGATGTTTTACTTTAGGGTTTCCAAACATTACTCGTAACAGGGTGATTATAACGACAATTTTCAGGTACTTCATAAAAGTATGTCTAGGGACCCGATGGTTCAAGATTGGGATTTACTCCTCCGATGGATAAATACTCTCAAGGCTCTCTAGTTATTACAATATCCATCATCATCTGGACAGACAAAACATGATATGATCACAGGGATACTGAAATACAGAAACGAGAAATAAGAACATAAGATGTAACCATGATAACTTGGTATTGAGATCAAGTTGTGCTTCACAAGGATACATATAAAAGTCTCGCCTTGGGTTTTATTAAGTATCACAAAGCAAAGCGAATTGTGTACGCAGACAAAAGCTTCGCTCGATAAATATATTCATGAATGTGTAGGGACCAATATGGGTGTCTAGATCCCGCACTTGATTATTGACCGGAAGAAGTTTTGGGTCATGTTTGCACATTAATGAACCAACGGGGTCACTTGCTTAAGGATCATCGATTTATTGAGTACTGGAAGTGTTAGGATCACGAGAGAAATATACTGGATTAAAAAAAAATGAAAATGCTTCAGGGAGAAAACCAGAAGAGTTTCAGAAAAAACTGAAAAAGTCTCGGAGGATCTTAAAAGGCATCGGAAGATCCGAGAATGTTCTGAAATATTCCATAATCTTTCAGATAGTTTCGGGAGTCCCCTTGGGCTGCCCTTGGAAGGCCCATGGGGCGACAGACACATGGGCCAAAGGGGCCCCATAGTGGGGTACACCCCTTGTGACTTGGAGGCCAAGGCAGATGAGGGGACACTTGGGTTTGAGGCGCACCCCTCCCTTGTGTGGTCGGCCCTAGGGGACGGAGCCCCTCCTCCAAGCCGGCCTTCCTCCATCACACCTATATATATGTGAGGAGGGACGCCCTCCAAACACAACTTCGTGCTTGAAGGTTGCACCCCCCCCTCTCTCTCTCTCTCTCTCTCTCTCTCTCTCTCCGCGCGTGTGTGTGTCCGCCGCAAGTCTGCTTCACCACACCTCTACTCTTTGGTTCTTCTTCTTTATGGATGGCAAAACTCTGCTGGATCAGTGATTCCGTATGCATGGATACCGGCAGAGGGGTCATTCATTCGATCCACGAACATGAGAAAATTCTCATGACTAGGTGGTTTAAACCTAGCTACGGGACTCTGTAACATCTTCACCAACTTCTCTCTGTTGCATAGCTAGTAAAGATCAGATCAGACTTATTTGCATCTTCATACTGTTATTGGGTTTTATTAGTACGAATGCTCGTTTTTTGTTTTCTACTACGTGTCCTAACACGGACGCACACGCACACACAACCACACACAAATTAAATTTAGATGTGATCTGTGTAGGTTATGTTGCTCTAAGTCATGCACAAAAAACCGGCAAGCTCTAGTACAGTTGCTCTCGATCTGATTTGTGTAGGTTTATGTTTAGAGAAAACGAATTAATGCATGTATACCTTTTCCAATGTCCACGTAGTTAATTGTGAATAGTAGTTGGAAGGACAAGGATAAGATTGCGTGCACGCGCACACACACACATGGCACTTTTAGCGTAGTTGTGTTCTCTACTAGTACATCACACTTTTAGAATTTTTTGCAATGATTTTGATGGAAAATGTATAAACTGCTTTTTTTTCAAGACACATGTCAATTTGTAATTTTTTAATGACTACATGCTAAATTATCTCTTTTTAGCTAATGCCATGATTTTAATCTAACCTAGCCAATACAACGTTTGCCTTTGATAATGGGGTAGTACATTTGGAATGATATGTCTAGTTGCCCGGATACAAGTACCTTTTTTTATCCCCATTTAGCATGATCTACCGAGGTAATTTGCCATGATTTTTGGACAATGGCAAAAAAAAATGTACCATGGCAAATTTCTTCCTTTATGAACCATGGCAAAAAGAAAAAATCAACCATAGAAAATTTACAAATTCACAAAATTGCCATGTTTTAGAGGACCGTATTCCTAAATTTGCCTTGTATCCGCAGAAAATTCCTAAAATTTGACATGTTTTTCAAAAGAACACAGTTCCTAACTTTGCTATGTGCTCATTGCAAATTCCCAAAACTTGCCATGTATTTTTAGAGAGAAGATTTCATAAATTTGGCATGTGCAATTTTGTTATAGGCAGAATGACAGTTATAATATTTAGACCATAGCAAATTTATTAATTCGACCGTGGTAGTTTTTTTGGCAACATCATTTAGACCATGGTAGTTTTATTAATTAGACCATGGTAATTTTATTGTAGGTAGCATGATAATTTTATCATTTAGATCACACATGACAATTTTTCTCGTCTCTATACCATTGTAAATTATTTTAACATACCATGGTAAATTCCTTCTTTATATGCTATCAAATTTATTGTGATGACAAATTTTTGCCTTCCTCACAAGCATAAACTTTTTTTGCAACGCAGAATTTGAGATGTTAAAACTACATTTTAAAAAAAATTCAATGATTTCTAGAGAACAACAACTATCTAAGTTTTTCATGAAACTTCTTTTTCAATATTTATTGTTGTCGATGTTTTTATGTTTACATACAATTTTTTATCCAAATACGCGGTGCTTTTATGCTGTATAACATGGCAAATTAGTTGTTTACATTTCATTATTTTTAATACTGTCTATTTTCACTTACATAATGGCAAATATGTTGTTTACATTTTGTTATTTTTTTCTACACAAGGGGATGATGATTGGGCACCAGGCCTACCAAGGGCCATGTATGCCGCAGGCGGTCTATCATCGAACCAAAACATACCCGCAAAAACTGACGCTTCTCCTGCAGTGCGCCAGCGTAAGGGCCGGCCCAATAGCGTTCATTCGTCCTCGTTTGCTCGTGTGTTTGTTCTGTTTCTTTTTTTTGTCTTGTTTTGTTTTGTTTTCTTGTTTCTTCTTCTGTTTTCTAAGGTTTTCTTTAATTTTCTTTATATTTCTATATTTCTGTTTTTCTTAAATTTTTCATTGTTTTCTTCTTTCTTCATTGTTTTTTATTTGTTTTTCTTTCTGTCTCATTATCCTTCTTTTGTTTCTTTTTTTTCTTGGTTTTTAATGTATTTTTATTTATTTATCTGTTTTCAATATTTTTCTTCATTTTTGCATTTGCTTCTTCAGTTTCATTCTTTCCTTTTTTCTTTGTTTCCTTATATTCCTTTTTTACTCTGTTTTCGTTTTTCTTTGTTTCTTTTATTTTTATTCTACATTTTTCGTATACGTTACCAAGAGTTTCTAATATATGTTTAATTTTTTAAATACAAGTTTAAGATTTTTTAATACATGGTTAACATTTTTAATACATATATTTAATATTTTGAAATGCTTGAGTAATATTATGCAAACACAAGATTAAGATTTTTGAAAACATGGTCAACAATTATTCTATACATGATTGAAAATTTTCAAATGCTTGATTAAAATTTTAGAAATACAAGATTAACATTTTTAGTACATGGTCAAATAAATTTCTATACACAGTTAACAATTTTTGAATGCTTAATTTTTTTAAATGCTTCATTACTGTTTTAAAGTGCTTTATTAATATGTTCTAAATAGATGGTCGAATTTATTCACATATATTGTATATTTTTTGTATACATTTTTATATACATATGAGACATAAGATTCCTACACAATTTATATTTTTTAAATGCTTGGTTAACATGGAATATATGGTCAACATTTTTCCTGTACACATTTTTGAAATTTTTAAAATAACTTTTTTCTTCATACATGGCGAACATTTTTCTATGCACATTTTAACATTTTCAAACACATGATTTAAATTTTCAAATACAAGTTTGACATTTTATGAATGCATGGTCAACTTGTTTTCCATACACTTTTGACATTTTTCAGATGCTTGAATAACATGTTTCTAATACTTGTTTAATATGTTTTCAAATGTTTGATTAACACTTTTGTAAATACGCGATCTACTTTTTTCACACATATTGTATATTATTTTATAATTTTTTTATAAATGAGAAACATCTTCTTAATACAAATTTAACATTTTTAAAATGGTTAGTTAACAAAATTTCAAATATTTTATCTGATGGGTTTTTTGCATTATACTCCCTCCATCCGGAAATACTTGTCGGGGAGATGGATGTATCGAGATGTATTTTTGTTCTAGATGCATCCATTTTCATCAATTTCTAGGACAAGTATTTCCGGATGGAGGGAGTATTTTAGAATATTTGAAGGTATAGACGAAAGTAAAAAAGAAAGAAAAAATGGATACAGAAAACATGGAAAAATACGATGCCGTGGCACCCATGCTCGTGGGCCAGTCCATTTTGGGAAGAGGTTGACGCGTGAGAGCATGGGGCACCCCTATATCTCGCCTTGAATTTATCCTCCAAAAAAAAAATCTCGCCTTCAACGGGGAGGTCCTAGTCGGCGCCTTAATACATATTTCAGTCCACTTATTTATTATCCACGTCAATTCAGTTTTTTCTTTTTCTTTTCCCTTTTCTTCTTTCCTCATCCTTTTTCAAATTCTGTGAACTTTTTTCGAAATCAATGAACTCCTTTTCAATTTTGATGAACTTTTTTGAAATTTGATGGAATTTTTTTAAATCCGATGAACTTTTTTCAGATTCGGTGAACTATTTTCGAAATCAATGAACCTTTTTTCCAAATCCGATGAATTTCTTCATGTTTGATGAACTTTTTCCAAAACGATCAACTTTTTTAAGATTCTATGAACTTTTTCCCAAAATCTATGATTTTGTTCCAAAACAATGAACTTTTTTTCAAATTTGCTGAACTTTTTTCAAAATCGATGAACTTTTTTCAAATTTGATGAACTATTTTCTTTTTTTTTGATTTTTTTTCATTTAAATTCGTCAATCTTTTTTTAACCGGTGAACTTTTTTGTTGTGAATGAATTTTTTAATTCCTGATTTTTCAAAAAACATACACATAGTTTTTGAACGGTCAACGGTCAACTAGTGACACCGTTCAATTGGTGAACATTGTTTCTCAAATTAGTGAACTTGTGCGCAATAGTTTTTTAGAAATGCGCGCTGCTTTTGATTACTAGCACGCGAGTGATATAGTGGTAGCTAGTCTCTTGGAGTACTGTCGTGGCGTGAGGTCGATCCCCGGCGACGCCCGCCTTTTCTGTAAGTTTTTGCGCTACAGTATTTCAGTGCGTCAACTGTTCATGGGCCGGCCTAGTAGGTTCTCCTGTGAGCGCCAGTTTCGCTTCGGGGCGCTTAAGGCGCCGACTAGGACCTCCCACGGGCGCCTGCAGCACCGAATAGGAAAGGGCTTTTAAAATTAGTGGTAAAGTAATCTCGTGCTAAGACGGAAGTCGTTGGTTCGAATCTGATAGAGTACTTTTCTACTAAATGCCCTTCAACAAGACTAACTTATGAGCCCGTCCACGCGCGAGGAAGTCCAAAGCCTGTTTTTTTTTTTATGTTTTATGTTTTTTCTTCTTCTGTACTTTTATATATATTACAAAAACACTTTATAAAAAACATTTTGAATAGGTTGAACAAGTATTTTAAAATGCTGAACAAGTATTTGGAAACATGTCAATGAAGCATTTGGAAAATGTTGAACAAATATTTGAAAAATATTGAATCAGCATTCAAAAATATTGAACAAGTATTTGAAAAATGTTGAACGAGCATTCAGAAAATGTTGAACGTGTATAGAAAGTATGTTGATCATGTATTAAAAATGATAATTTTTCTGATCATATATATAAAAATATTATTCAAGAGTTTGAAAAAACATTGAACACGTATTTGAAAAATGTTAAACGTGTATAGGAAAAATATTGACCATGTACTACAACAATTGATGAATTTTTTTGATTATGTATATACTATATAGTAATGTAAATCAAGCATTTGAAAATAGGTTGAACAAGTGCTTGAATAATGATTAATCCAACATTTGAAAAATGTTAAATATGTATATACGAAATGTTGACATTTACTCGAAAAATGTTAGTCTTGTATTTGAAAATATTTAATAAAGAATTTAAAAAAGTTAAATATGTGTATTAGAAAAAATGTTGACCATGTATTAAAAGGTTTTAAATTTATATGAGAAAAATGTAAACGTTTATTATAAAAATTTTGTTGACATATACAAAAAATATAGAATAAAAACAAAATAAAGCAAAAAAAGAAACAAAATAAATCAAAGAAAACGAAAATAAAAAAAGAAGGAAAAATGCAAAACGAATGATAAAAGAAATAAAACTGATGAAAACCAAGAAAGAAATTAATGAAATCCAGAAAAAGAAGAAAAGAAAAAAGATAAAATAAACAAATAAAAATGGCGAACCTTGTTGTCTATGTTACCTAGATACTTTTGGAAATTGCCATATCATGTATATCAACATATCGGATACTCGGACACTCGGATGCATTCAGGTACTACTCGAAACATATCACCCAATTTTCTATTGTTCATACAATATAAATTTATTAAATAAGATACTTTGGGGATATCCGTGTAGTACTTCGTGGACACGAGAAAACCCACGAGTCCATGACAACCCCCTCCTTTTTCTCGCCTCATTATTTCTCATCCCGAGTGCCCGAACGTGGCTGATCCTACTCCTCGACAGCTTCAAATTGAAGTTCAACTGGTCAAGAGAACCGGGATCATATTTATGGTGCATTTTCCATGTGTTCTATCACCTTGTCAGTGTTCTTAAACTGTCATATTTACATATAATCACTATTTTCTATATAACTTTAGTATTTATTATACATATACAAATGTACTCGTATGTGTGTTTTTGAAGAATTTGACGTATCATACGTGGTGTCTGTATCTGTATCGCCGTATCCGTGCAACTTAGCTTGCCATGAAGAATTGATCGCGGTGTCACCAACAAGGAGTTCTCACTTTTGTTTGATAAATGTGAGGTGACGAACGTCATCACTACAACGTTAGAATATTATGCAATCTGTATACCTCTTCAAGAACTTAAGCAAGAACCGAAACGGTCCTCCAGTTCAGCAAGGTTTTAGTTTACCAGCTTCTATTTCAGTAATCTCCTTCTGCAGCAAGTGACAGTTTTACTCACTACTAGAATCTGTTTAATTGCCGAGTGCCCAAAAAACGTGGTAAAACTGGTTAAAACTCGACAAAAGCTTTGCGAAGTTTTGCTGTTGGCAAAGTGTACTCGACGTAAATCACCATCCACAATATACATAACAATAACACGTTCTCAAGAGCACAAGCACAAGTTCTCAAGCTTTTAAAGCACACAAGCAAAGGTAGAAGCATAGGAAGGCCACAAGCATGAAGTTCATTAACATAACTCGGAGTTCCTATTGTTTTGGAGTTCAGAGTGGGACCATCACGAGGCATCATTGGGTTTGCTTGCCCAACTCCAGGTGCAACTACCGGCACATTATTTGACCCATCAGACGGATTATGTTTTAAGCACATGTGACAATAAGGTGAATGATAAGGATGATTGAAAAAGTCCGAATAGAACTGACAAAAGTTCAAGTTAGGAGCCTACGGAGGAGTTGGTATCTCTTGCACAGGTCTGCCATGAAGAGCAAAACGTTTAGCCACCAAAGCTTGCAACGACCACACTTGCACATCATGTGCCTTGATCCACCGATGGTCTTCATCCCACACTCTCTCAGACTTCTTCCCATAGTATCCTTTCCTCATTCAGCTGGGCCATAATATGTCAATGCAATGTCATTAGTGTTGCAATGCAAACATGCAGGCCATGGAGGATTAATGCATAAGTACTGATCTGAATTTCTTCAAACATGTAGTCATTGGGTTACTCGAGTTGTTTTGATGGTAGCAGTGTCGGCCCTAGTGGACGTTTGGCGATTTTTTGGTTGCAACTTTACTCGTTGTCTTTTAAAGGCCTTAAGAGCATCTCCAACTGAGGCCCCCAAATCCTCCCCATAGAAAAACTTCAGACATGTTTAGATTGAAAAACACCTCTCCAACTGGACCCCCCAAACCCAGCCCATTTGTCCGGAGTGTTAGGCATCCCCCAAACCTAGCCCATATGATGGAGGAGATGCGGATCTGGACGTGTTTGGACAGTCCGCCACGTTGGACCCGGCCCACCCGGACCACTTTCTCTTTCTTTTTCTGTCTTTCCTCCCTCTTATGGGACCCCAGACCATCCTCACGAATCATATGCATGTGTACGAAAAATTTAGGGATAAGTGGAGGGACACTGTTGTATACCAAGACGTTCGGACATATGTGCACTAGGTGGTTGTCAATTTAGCCCAGTCTACTTGTATATGCTCTAACTCACATTCTATTGATGTGGCTCCCAATTTGATGATGTTGCTTGACGTGTGACCTTTGTTTATGGAGAACCTCGCTGTGAACTCTACCATGAGTTCGGGATCTTCTATTTGGTGTGCATGAGATGGTAAACTGAAGACGGCAATACATGTTCTATTCATCCTTGTTGGGCACATTAAAAAACCATCAAGACTCAGCTACCTACAAGCCTCCACAACGTTTTGTGCCACTCAAACCGTCGGATCGATCTAGCGTAGGATCTTGATCAACTCGGTTGTTCACGTGCTCCTGGCACCATCTCGTGGGTTGCTGCTCCGCAGAACGAACTCATGTTTCTATTCGTAATCAAGTCGTCGGGTCTTCGTGTTCGCACGCTAACACATCAGGCTGTCCAACTCATATGTTCTTTCCTCTGTGATACACCGATGTTCCTTCCTCCGGGACGCGGTGCCTCGTTCGCGATGCACCTCCACCATCGGTGAGCTTCTATTGCATGTCTACCTCAGCATTGGTGCCGTCCACACGGACGCTCATAACCGATCAATGCACGTACACACACCCTACCCTTATGAGCACCACAGGCGCCTTCGTAATCGAGGAGAACATCCCCTCCCACTGAAAGAACGTCGTCAGAAAGACTGAACCCTTGTGGGCTGGTTCCACCACAAAGAACTTAACCACTTGAGCTAGACTCGGTTCACTATATACCATGTCTTGCTGAAATATTTACATGTATGTGAGCACCGTTTGTCATATGTGTACGTGAAGCCTCAAGGGTGCTATCAATTCACTGCTTAAGCTCATTGTTGTGGTGTTTTCTATTTGCCTCTTAGGAGCGCAATTCAGCTTTTTTGCTCATCTCTCATACACTATGAATCGGTACAGGAAAAACATTTGTGGTGTTTAGTGGAAAAATGCATCAGCAAATAGTCATCTCTTAGACTCTAAATCCGGGACAGGCGGTATCTCTAACACTAGTAGAAAACAGCCCATTTGTCCCGGTTCCAGAGGCCCATTTGTCTCGGTTCTGGAGTCGGGACTAAAGGATCGGGACTAAAGCCCAAGACCTTTAGTCCCGGTTCGCTCACGAACCGGGACAGGTGGGGCTCCACGTGGCCGCTGCGACGAGCCCCGGCAGGAGGGCCTTTGGTCCCGGTTGGTAACACCAACCGGGACCAAAAGGCACCCACACGTCAGCGGCTCAGGAGCTGGGGGTTTTGTTTTTTATTTAGGGGGGGTTGGGGGTTTTGGCCGGTTAATTTAATTAGGGGTTTCATATATTGTGTTAGCTAATAGAGAGAAGTGATCTCTCTTATCTCCGTGCTTGGTCGACACTACGTACTATACGTATATAGAGGACCCGACACGCTAGCTAGTAAGAAAATGAAGGAAACCTTACAGAAGATCGTCATGAACATATACAGAGGGAAGTGATCGACCTCTCCTTCTCCGAGAGGTTGGTCGAACAACAAGTTTTCGTATATCTATCCGACACTACTAGCTATATATATACAATATAAGATCTATTACAATCCCTAATATCTTAAGTCAAGTTCCACATGATATTCTCCGACTTTACTGATGACGTAGTCAAGAAAGAATCCCGCCAATTCCTCTTGAATTGCTTTTATGCGATCATGTGATAGGAGCTCGTCCCGCAGCTGCCAGATCTAAATCGAAGAAGAGGGTCAATACATGTGTACGAATGAAAGTCAACACAAATGATGGTAATAAAATACAATTGTGAATATTTTTGCTTACGCACTTCATACTGTTTTTTAGAGTAGCCTCGCTTATTCTTGGCCATCTCGTTGTAGATGAACTCGCAAACGTAGTATCCACAGAAATCGTTTCCTTGTTCCTGCCACAAGCACTTTATGAGAAATAGAGGTCAATCAAACTGGTAAGCAAGCATGCTAAATGGTATTGATGAAACTAGCTAGGTTCAATGGGAGATGCGCGGAACTAGGTAGCAGTACTTACTTTCGGGTGTTTAAATGTTAGCTCGGTCGGCAGTCCCGGAAAAATTGCGGTGAACTCTTTCCAAACCCTGGCAGACAAAGAAAATAATTACTTGATATCAGGAAATGAACAAAGTTGCCGATATGGTGCAATAATGATCGATTGAACTTACTTCTGGAGCATTCGAGTCATGTCCACATAGTCCTCGGGATATTTTCCCCTCGAGTCTAAGACAGTTACTTCTCCCTTCTCAAGCTTAATCACTAGGAGAATAAAGTGGAAGCTGCGCACGCATGCACAACTCATCAGTTACATGCCTATAACCTCGAGTAATAAGGGAAACCGAATATGCACAAGACAATAACTCTCACTTGAAGTTGTAAGGAAAGAGTATTTTATCTTTGGTTTGATTTTTGAGCAACGATTGTAGCAAGTTGTCCTCGGTTTCTGTGACATCCTTTCGAACCGTCCATTCATGTATGACATTTGGGTTAATGAACCCAATGTCATAGATTTGTGCTTTTCTGCATCCGACCATCTTCAATCTGCATAATATAGTGAGGATAATTATATATACATGCAATGAAAGAGCTGAGCTATATATATAGAGACTTAATTACTGAAAGTAGTAATTACAGACAGTAGCAATCCACAAGTGATTTGTCGAGGGCCTTTTGATTGTAGAACTAGAAAAACTCATCAAAATCAACAGTTAACAGTTCTTGTCCAATGAAGTCGTGGTCCTCTTAATTCTCATCGACAAAGCATCCTTCCCAGACTCGCTGCAGGTTTTCATGTACCATTCATGGAATCTTCGCATCATCGTTGTTAGAGCAAGAGTTCCATCTTTGACGAGAGGCTTTCCGTAGTGGTATTTGAATTCGTCCACCTCCATTGTATCAAAATCTACATCATCGGGCAGGTAATCACCAGGATTGGTACCGGGCAACATCAACGACTGATTTGCGACGATATCGCTAGACACCTTGAGCGGGGGGGGGGGGGGGGAGGGGGGAATGATTGGTTCACCTGTTTTCCGAGCTGGGGAATTTTTCCCACTTCTTCGTTCTTTTAACCTTTTGTCAGTTGAAGTACTTCCCGACCGGCGTGCTTCTTGCAATGTCCTTTTAAGATAGCAGAGATGGTTGTTATCTGGCGAAGGCGGTTGTGGTCGCTTCAGTGCATTGATAGTGCGCTTCGCTTTCACCGGATCTATCTTCTCCTCCGGAGGTGGATGTTTCATAGCTCTTCGCGTTTCAAAGAAGTCCTTCTCTAGGGCTTCACCGATCTTCACATTTTCCTCCACGGTCATCTCATATGGTAAATTCTCTACAGACTTGAGAGATGGACCGAATCTGTATTGCCTCCCGCCTCTGGCTGTACTGCTAGACGCCAGAGCGGCGGCGGCTCTCTTTCATTGCTGCTGATGAGTAGTAGAAGGAGGCGGAGTGGTCCGACGCGCCGGAGCAGCCGGAGCGGCGGCGTCTGTGTTCCGCCGTTGCTGACGAGGCATAGGAGGAGGCGGGCTGCTCGGACGCGCCGGAGCAGGCGGAGAAGGAGGCGGAGTGCCGCCCTCACGCGCCGGAGAAGGAGGCGGAGTGCCCTGATCACTCGTCGGAGGAGGAGGAGGAGGCGGAGTGCCCTGACTCGCCGAAGGAGGAGGAGGAGGAGGCGGATGCGTGAAGTTCAGAAGCTTGATGTGCTCCTTCCGCCATAGACATGGAGTCTTCAGAGCAAGACCCAGTTGAGTCTCCCCTTCACCTGTAGGGTGGTCAAGCTGGAGCTCCTCAAATCCCTCCGTTATTTCATCCACCATCACAATAGCATAGCCTTGTGGAATCAAAAGGCAGTGAAAAGTTGCGTCGGGTTCAGGAGGTGCAACAGAGCCGACAGCCACCTTGACTTTGAGGTTCTGCCATTGCGTCATAAGCTGTCACTGTTGAGCCTCCGTGATAGCATCCACGGGGTAGCTAGGAGCCGTGAAGTCAGGCTGCTGAACAAGCTTGGTTGAAGCCACACTGCTTCTCTGTTGAGATGGCGGGGTAGCTTGGGCAGGTCGCTGGCTCTCAACTTGTTCCTCTAGCTTTCGTACCCTTGCATTTAGCTTCTGCAGTTTGCTCAACTCCACTTTCTCCTCCTCTCTTGGGTTTTGTAACCTCCTGCGCCGGGAAACCCAACCTTCCACACAATGGAGCCTGGCGTGCCTCGTGTTCGTCCAGGATGCTCAGGATTCCCGAGGGCCACTGTGAGCTCTGCTATGTCTTGAGCTTGCGTTGGTTTTCCTTGAAGAGGAAAGGGTGATGCAGCAATAGTAGCGTAATTATTTCCCTCAGTTTTGAGAACCAAGGTATCAATCCAGTAGGAGGCTCCTCAAAAGTCCCACGCACCTACACAAACAAACAAAGAACTCGCAACCAACGCAATAAAGGGGTTGTCAATCCCTTCACGGCCACTTCATGTAAAGTGAGATCTGATAGAGATAGTATGATAAGATAAATATATTTTTGGTATTATAAATTATAGATGCAAAAAGTAAATATGCAAATAAAAGTAGATTGAAAGCTTATATGATAAAAGATAGACCCGGGGCCATAGGTTTCACTAGTGGCTTCTCAAGAGATAGCATAAGTATTGCGGTCGGTGAACAAATTACTGTCGAGCAATTGATAGAAAAGCGAATAATTATGAGATTATCTAGGCATGATCATGTATATAGGCATCACGTCCGCAACAAGTAGACCGACTCACCTCGTGCATCTACTACTATTACTCCACACATTGACCGACTCTGCACGCATCTAGAGTATTAAGTTCATAAAGAACAGAGTAACGCATTAAGCAAGATGACATGATGTAGAGGGATAAACTCAAGCAATATGATATAAACCCCATCTTTTATCCTCGATGGCAACAATACAATACGTGCTTTGCTGCCCTAACATCCTTTGGGAAAGGACACCGCAAGATTGAACCCAAAGCTAAGCACTTATCCCATGGCAAGAAAGATCAATCTAGTAGGCCAAACCAAACTGATAATTCGAAGAGACTTGCAAAGATAACTTAATCATACATAAAAGAATTCAGAGAAGATTCAAATACTTCTCATAGTTAAACTTGATCATAAACCCACAATTCATCGGATCTTGACAAACACACTGTAAAAAGAGTTTACATCGAATAGATCTCCACAAGAGAGGGGGAGAACATTGTATTGAGATCCAAAAAGAGAGAAGAAGCCATCTAGCTAATAACTATGGACCAGAAGGTCTGTGGTAAACTACTCACAACTCATTGGAGGGGCTATGGTGTTGATGTAGAAGCCTCCGTGGTCGATTCCCCCCTCCATGGAGAGCGCCGACGAAGGCTCTAAGATGGGATCTCGTGGATCTGAGAAGGTTACAAATGTGGAAATTGTGTTTCGTTGGCTCCTGGATGTTTTCGGGCACGTGAGGCTTATATAGGAGGAAGAAGCATCGTCGATGGCCATGAGGGGCCCACAAGATAGGGGCGCGCGCCAGAGGGGGTGGGCGCCCTCATCTCGTGTGGCCGCCTCGGCTGCTTCTTGACTTGCACTCCAAGTCCTCTGGATCACGTTCGCTCCAAAAATCACGCTCCCGAAGGTTTCATTCCGTTTGGACTCCGCTTGATATTCATTTTCTTTGAAATACTGAAATAGGCAAAAAACAGCACACGAAATGGGCCTCCTGCTAGTAGGTTAGTCCCAAAAATGATATAAATGTGTAAAATAAAGCCCATAAACATCCAAAAGGGGTAATATAATAGCATGGAACAATAAAAATTATAGATAAGTTGGAGACGATGAAGCATCCCCAAGCTTAATTCACTGCTTCCTCGAGTAGGTAAATGATAAAGACATAATTTTGATGTGGAATGCTACCTAGCATAATTCTCAATGTAATTTTCTTTATTGTGGCATGAATGTTCAGATCCAAATGATTCAAGATAAAAGCTTATAAAACATAAAAATAATAATGCTTCAAAGCATACTAACAAATAATCATGTCCTATCAAAATAGCATAGCCAAAGAAAGCTTATCCCTACAAAATCATATAGTTAGGCCATGCTTCATTTTCATTACACAAAATACTCCCATCATGCACAACCCCGATGATGAGCCGAGCAATTGTTTCATACTTTTTAAAGCGCTTCAGCTTTTTTCAACTCTTACGCAATATATGAGCGCAAGCCATGGACATAGCACTAAGGTGGTATAAGATGGTGGTTGTGAGGACAAAAAGAGGGAGAAGATAGTCTCACATCAACTAGGCGTATCAACGGGCTATGGAGATGCCCATCAATAGATATCAATGTGAGCGAGTAGGGATTGCCATGCAACGGGTGCACTAGAGCTATAAATATATGAAAGCTCAACAAAAGAAACTAAGTGGGTGTGCATCCAACTCGCTTGCTCACGAAGACCTAGGGCATTTTGAGGAAGCCCATCATTGGAATATACAAGCCAAGTTCTATAATGAAAAATTCCCACTTAGTATATGAAAATGACAACATAGGAGACTCTCTATCATGAAGATCATGGTGCTACTTTGAAGCACAAGTGTGGAAAAAGAGATAGTAGCATTGTCCCTTCTCTCTTTTTCTCTAATTTTATTTTTTTCTCTTCTTTTTTTTCTTTGGCCTTTCTTTTTTTCTTTTTTTCTTTTCTTTGGCCTTTCTCTTTTTTTCTTTTCTTTTTCTTTCTTTTTAAAGTCCGAAGTCTCATCCCGACTTGTGGGGGAATCATAGTCTTCATCATCCTTTCCTCACTGAGACAATGCTCTAAAAATGAAGATCATCACACTTTTATGGATTTACAACTCAAGAATTACAACTCAAAGCTAGAACAAGATATGACTCTATATGAATGCCTCCGCGGTAATCGATATGCAATGAATCAAGAGCGACATGTATGAAAATTATGAAGGTGGCCTTGCCACAAATACGATGTCAACTACATGATCATGCAAAGAGCAATATGACAATGATGGAACGTGTCATAATAAACGGAACGGTGGAAAGTTGCATGGCAATATATCTCGGAATGGCTATGGAAATGCCATAATAGGTAGGTATGGTGGCTGTTTTGAGGAAGGTAAATAATGGGTTCATGATACCGCGTAAAGTTGGGTAGTAATAGAGGCTAGCAAAGTGGAAGGATGAGTGTGCGATATCCATGGACTCACATTAGTCAAAAGAACTCATATACTTATTGCAAAAGTCTACTTAGCCCTCAAGCAAAGTACTACTACGCATGCCCCTAGAGGGATAGATTGGTAAGGAAAAGACCATCGTCATTCCCCGATCGCCACTCATAAGGAAGACAATCAAAAGAGCACCTCATGCAAAAAATTTGTCACACAACTTTTACCATACGTGCATGCTACGGGACTTGCCAACTTCAACAAAAGTATTTCTCAATTTCATAATTACCCACTAGCATGAACCTAACATTACTACCTTTATATCTCACAACAATTATCAAGCAACAAATTGATCATAGCATCCAATTCACTTCCTATGATAGTTTTTATTATACCCAACTTGGATGCTCATCATTCTAGGACCAAATTTGTAACCATAGCAAATACCATGCTGTTCTAAAAGACTCTCAAAAAGATATAAGTGAAGCATGAGAGACTAGAAATTTCTTCAAAATTAAGCCACCGTGTTTCTAAAAGATACAAGTGAAGCACTAGAGCAAAACTATCAAGCTCAAAAGATATAAGTGAAGCACATAGAGTATTCTAGCAAATTATAATCAAGTAGGCTTCTACCAAAAGGTGTGTACAGCAAGGATGATTGTGGTAAACTAAAAAGCAAAGACTAATATAATACACGACGCTCCAAGCAAAACACATGTCATGTGGCGAATAAAAATATAGCTCCAAGTAAAGTTACCAATGAACGAAGACGAAAGAGGGGATGCCTTCCCGGGGCATCCCCAAGCTTAGGGTTTTGGCTATCCTTGAATATATTGGGGTGCCATGGGCATCCCCAAGCTTAGGCTCTTGCCACTCCTTATTCCATACTCCATCAAATCTTTACCCAAAACTTAAAAACTTCACAACACAAAACTCAACAGGAAATCTTATAAGCTCCGTTAGTGAAAGAAAACAAAACCACCACATAAGGTACTGTAATGAACTCATTATTTATTTATTTTGGTGTTAAAACTACTGTATTCCAACTTCTCTATGGTTTATAAACTATTTTACTAGCCATAGATGCATCAAAATAAGCAAACAACACACGGAAAACAGAATCTGTCAAAAACAGAACAGTCTGTAGCAATCTGTAACTAAAGCAAACTTGTGGAACTCTAAAAATCCTACCAAAATAGGAAGTCCTGGAAAATTTGTCTATTGATCAGCAGCAAAAAGAATCAACGCAAAATCACGTTTCTGTGATTTAACAAAACTAAATTCGTGCGCGCAAAGTTTCTGTTTTTCAGCAGAATCAAATCAACTAACATAATAGGTTATCCTATAGGTTCTACTTGGCACAAATACTAATTAAAACATAAAAACACATCTATACAGTAGGTAGATGCAAAATTTATTAAATAACAGCAAGGAAAAATATTGGGTTGTCTCCCAACAAGCGCTTTTCTTTAAAGCCTTTTAGCTAGGCATTGATAATTTTAATGATGCTCACATGAAAGACAAGAATTGAAGTGCAAAGAAAGCATCATGAAACATGTGACGAAACACATCTAAGTATAACATACTTCCTATGCATAGGCATATTATAAGCAAACAATTTTGCAAGGCAAGCAAAAGCTAGCATATGCAAGGAAGAAGAAAGAGATGATGGCAATCTCAAAGATGACGAGAGGTAATTTAGTAAGATAAAAATTTCTACAACCATATTTTCCTCTCTCATAATAATTACATGTAGGATCATAGGCAAATTCAACAAAATAGCTATCACATAACATATTCTCAACACGATCCACATGCATGCAAAGTTGACACTCTTCCAAAATAGTGGGATTATCATTAACTAAAGTCATGATCTCTCCAAACCCACTTTTCTCGAAAATTTCATAAGATTGAACATTATCCAAATATGTGGGATCTAAAGTTGACACTCTTCCAAACCCACTTTCAATAATATTGCAAACACTATTATCAATCTCATATTCATCATGGGGCTTAAATAATTCTCAAGATCATAAGAAGAATCACCCCAATCATGATTATTGCAACAAGTAGTAGACATAGAAAAACTAGCATCCCCAAGCTTAGGGTTTTGCATATTATTAGCACAATTGACATCAAGAGAATTTATAGTAAAATTATTGCAATCATGCTTTTTATTCAAAGAGTTATCGTGAATTTCTTCATAAATTTCTTCATCATAATTTTCATATTCACAAATTTCAAGCAAAGCTTTATAAAGATAATCTAGTGCACAAAACTCACTAGAAATTGGTTCATCATAATTGGATCTCTTAAAAAGATTAGCAAGTGGATGAGGATCCATAGATCTTAGGTTCTGTTTAGCAATAAATAAGCCTCTATTCCAACCAAACGAGCAAACGAAAGGGCAAGCAAAAGAGAGAAGAGAGAGAGAGGTTGGGAAAGAGAGGGCAAATAAAACGGCAAAGGTGAAGTGGGGGAGAGGAAAACGAGAGGCAAATGGCAAATAATGTAAATGCGAGGGAGATGAGTTTGTGATGGGTACTTGGTATGTCTTGACTTGAGCGAAGACCTCCCCGACAACGGCGCCAGTAAATCCTTCTTGCTACGCCTTGAGCTTATGCTGGTTTTCCTTGAAGAGGAAAGGGTGATGCAGCAATAGTAGCTTAAGTATTTCCCTCAGTTTTTGAGAACCAAGATATCAATCCAGTAGGAGGCTCCTCAAAAGTCCCACGCACCTACACAAACAAACAAAGAACTCACAACCAACGCAACAAAGCGGTTGTCAATCCCTTCACGGCCACTTGCGAAAGTGAGATCTGATAGAGATAGTATGATAAGATAAATATATTTTTGGTATTTTATATTATAGATGCAAAAAGTAAAGATGCAAATAAAATTAGATTGAAAGCTAAAGATAGACCCGGGAGCCATAGGTTTCACTAGTGGCTTCTCTCAAGATAGCATAAGTATTGCGGTGGGTGAACAAATTACTGTCGAGCAATTGATAGAAAAGAGAATAATTATGAGATTATCTAGGCATGATCATGTATATAGGCATCACGTCCGCAACAAGTAGACCGACTCCTGCCTGCATCTACTACTATTACTCCACACATCGACTGACTCCTGCCTGCATCTAGAGTATTGAGTTCATAAAGAACAGAGTAACACATTAAGCAAGATGACATGATGTAGAGGGATAAACTCAAGCAATATGATATAAACCCCATCTTTTTATCCTCGATGGCAACAATACAATACATGCCTTGCTCCCTCACACCGGGAAAGGACACCGCAAGATTGAACCCAAAGCTAAGCACTTCTCCCATGGCAAGAAAGATCAATCTAGTAGGCCAAACCAAACTGATAATTCGAAGAGACTTGCAAAGATAACTTAATCATACATAAAAGAATTCAGAGGAGATTCAAATACTACTCATGGATAAACTTGATCATAAACCCACAATTCATCGGATCTCGACAAACACACCGCAAAAAGAGTTTACATCGAATAGATCTCCACAAGAGAGGGGGAGAACATTGTATTGAGATCCAAAAAGAGAGAAGAAGCCATCTAGCTAATAACTATGGACCCGAAGGTCTATGGTAAACTACTCACAACTCATCAGAGCGGTTATGGTGTTGATGTAGAAGCCCTCCATGGTCGATTACCCCTCGTGAAAGGCCGGCGAAGGCTCCAAGATGGGATCTCGCGGATACAGAAGGTTACGACGGTGGAAATTGTGTTTCGTTGGCTTCCTGGATGTTTACGGGGTACGTAGGCTTATATAGGAGGAAGAAGTACGTCGTTGGCCGCCCGAGGGGCCCACAAGATAGGGGGGCGTGCCCAGAGGGGGTGGGCGCGCCCTCCTGTCTCGTGGCCGCCTCGGCTGCTTCTTGACTTGCACTCCAAGTCCTCTGGATCACGTTCGTTCCAAAAATCACGCCCCAAGGTTTCATTCCTTTTGGACTCCGCTTGATATTCATTTTCTTCAAATACTGAAATAGGCAAAAAAAAAAACAGCAATATTTGGGCCTCCGGTTAGTAGGTTAGTCCCAAAAATGATATAAATGTGTAAAATAAAGCCCATAAACGTCCAAAAGGGGTAATATAATAGCATGGAACAATCAAAAATTATAGATACGTTGGAGACATATCAAGCTCATCGTTCTCTTTATCGGGAACGAACGTCCCTTGCTGCGCTGCGGTGATATACTTCTGAAGCTTCTTGACGGGTATTTCATGTTGCTCGTCCGTCCAAACGCACTTCCCTGTTTCAGGGTCCAATGTTCCCCCAACCCCGAAGAAATAATTCCTTGAACGGTCTGGCCAGTTCAATGTCTCTGGTTCGACCCCTTTAGCAATCAGGTCATTCTCAGCCTTGTCCCACAACGGCCTGGCTTTGAGGTAGCCACCTGACCCCGTGCGATGGTGATGCTCCTGTTGGGGAACGCAGTAATTTCAAAAGATTTCCTACGATCATGCAAGATCTATCTAGGTGATGCATAGCAACGAGAGGGGAGAGTGTTGTCTCACGCACTGAGACCGAAAGCGGAAGCGTTATGACAACGCGGTTGATGTAGTCATACGTCTTCACGATCCGACTGATCCTAGCACCGAATGTACGGCACCTCCGCGATCTGCAGATGTTCAGCTTGGTGACGTCCCACGAACTCTAGATCTAGCTGAGGCCGAGGGAGAGTTTCGTCAGCACGACGGCATGGTGACGGTGATGATGAAGTTACCGGCGCATGGCTTTGCCTAAGCACTACGACGATATGACCGAGGTGGAAATATGTGGAGGGGGGCACCGCACATGGTTAAAAGATCAACTTGATCAACTTGTGTTTCTAGGGGGTTACCCCTCGCCCGTATATAAAGGAGGAGAGGGGAGGCCGGCCGGCCCTCCTTGGCGCGCCCCCAAGAGGGGAATCCTACTAGAACTCCAAGTCCTAGTAGGTTTCCACCTAAAGGGAGAGAGGGGGGATGAAGGAGAGGGAGAGGGGGAAGGAAAGGGGGGCACCGTCCCCCCTTCCCTGTCCTATTCGGACTCAAGGGGAAGGGGGTGTGCGGCCTGCCTTGGCCGCCCCTCTCTCTCTCCACTAAGGCCTATCGAGGCCCATTAGTTCCCCCGAGGTTTCTGATAACCCTCCGGCACTCCGATTTTATCCAAAACTTCTCCGGAACACTTCCGATGTCCGAATATAGTCATCCAATATATCAATTTTTATGTCTCGACCATTTCGAGACTCCTCTTCATGTCCGTGATCACATCTGGGACTCCGAACAACCTTCGGTTCATCATATCACATAAACTCATAATACCAATCGTCATCAAACGTTAAGCGTGCGGACCCTACGGGTTCGAGAACTATGTAGACATGACCGAGACATGTCTCCGGTCAATAACCAATAGCGGAACCTGGATGCTCATATTGGTTCCTACATATTCTACGAAGATCTTAATCGGTCAAACCGCACAACAACATATGTTATTCCCTTTGTCATCGGTATGTCACTTGCCCGAGATTCGATCGTAGGTATCATCATACCTAGTTCAATCTCGTTACCAGCAAGTCTCTTTATTCGTTCCGTAATACTTCATCCCGCAACTAACTCATTAGTTACAATGCTTGCAAGGCTTATACTGATGAGTATTACCGAGTGGGCCCAGAGATACCTCTCCGAAACACGGAGTGACAAATCCTAATCTTGATCTATGCCAACCCAACAAACACCTTCGGAGACACCTGTAGAGCACCTTTATAATCACCCATTTATGTTGTGACATTTGGTAGCACACAAAGTGTTCCTACGGAATTTGGGAGTTGCATAATCTTATAGTCTGAGGAATTTGTATAAGTCATGAAGAAAGCAGTAGCAAAGAAACTATTACGATCAAAATGCTAAGCTAATGGATGGGTCATGTCCATCACATCATTCTCCTAATGATGTGATCCCATTCATCAAATGACAACACGTGTCTATGGTTAGGAAACATAACCATCTTTGATTAATGAGCTAGTCAAGTAGAGGCATACTAGGGACTATATGTTTTGTCTATGTATTCACACATGTATCATGTTTCCGGTTAATACAATTCTAGCATGAATAATAAACATTTATCATGAATTAAGGAAATAAATAATAACTTTATTATTGCCTCTAGGGCATAGTTCCTCCAGTCTCCCACTTGCACTAGAGTCAATAATCTAGATTACATTGTAATGATTCTAACACCCATGGAGTCTTGGTGTTGATCATGTTTTGCTCGTGGAAGAGGCTTAGTCAATGGGTCTGTAACATTCAGATCCGTGTGTATCTTGCAAATCTCTATGTCCCCCTCCGACACTTGATGACAAATGGAATTTAAGCGTCTCTTGATGCGCTTGGTTCTCTTGTGAAATCTGGATTCCTTTGCCAAGGCAATTGCACCAGTATTGTCACAAAAGATTTTCATTGGACCCGACGCACTAGGTATGACACCTAGATCAGATATGAACTCCTTCATCCAAACTCCTTCATTTCCTGCTTCTAAAGCAGCAATGTACTCTGCTTCACACGTAGATCCGCCACAACACTCTGCTTGGAACTGCACCAACTGATAGCTCCTCCATTCAATAAAAATACTTATCTGGTTTGTGACTTAGAGTCATCCGGATCAGTGTCAAAGCTTGCATGGACGCAACCGTTTACGACGAGCTCTTTTTCACCTCCATAAACGAGAAACATATCCTTAGTCCTTTTCAGGTATTTCAGGATGTTCTTGACCGTTGTCTAGTGCTCCACTCTGGGATTACTTTGGTACCTCCCTGCTATGCTTATAGCAAGGCACACATCAGGTCTGGTACACAACATTGCATACATGATAGAACCTATGGCTGAAGCATAGGGACTGACTGTCATTTTCTCTCTATCTTCCGCAGTGGTTGGGCCTTTGAGTCGACTCAACTTCACACCTTGTAACACGTGCAAGAACCCTTTCTTTGACTGATCCATTTTGAACTTCTTCAAAACTTTATCAAGGTATGTGCTTTGTGAAAGTCCAATTAATCATCTTGATCTATCTCTATAGATCTTGATGCCCAATATGTAAGCAGCTTCTCCAAGGTCTTTAATAGAAAAACTCTTATTCAGGTATCCCTTTATGCTATCTAGAAATCCTATATCATTTCCAATCAACAATATGTCATCCACATATAATATCAGAAATGCTACAGAGCTCCCACTCACTTTCTTGTAAATACAGGCTTCTCCAAAAGTCTATATATCAAAGCATTTATTCCAACTCCGAGAGGCTTGCACCAGTCCATAAATGGATCGGTGGAGCTTGCACACTTTGTTAGCACCCTTTGGATTGACAAAACCTTCTGGTTGCATCATATACAACTCTTCTTCCAGAAATCCATTCAGGAATGCAGTTTTGACATCCATTTGCCAAATTTCATAATCATAAAATGCAGCAATTCCTAACATGATTCAGACAGACTTAAGCATCGCCACGGGTGAGAAAGTCTCATCGTAGTCAACTCCTTGAGCTTGTCGAAAACCTTTTGCAACAAGTCGAGCTTTGTAAACATTAACATTACCGCCTGCGTTAGTCTTCTTCTTAAAGATCCATTTATTTTCTATGGCTTGCCGATCACCGGGCAAGTCCACCAAAGTCCACACTTTGTTCTCATACATGGATCCCATCTTAGATTTCATGGCTTCAAGCCATTTCGCGGAATCTGGGCTCATCATCGCTTCTCATAGTTCGTAGGTTCATCATGGTCTAGTAACATGTCTTCCAGAACAGGATTACCATACCACTCTGGTGCGGATCTTACTCTGCAAGACCTACGAGGTTCGGTAGTAACTTAATCTGAAGCTTCATGATCATCATCATTAGCTTCCTCACTAATTGGTGTAGGAATTACGGGAACTGATTTCTGTGATGAACTACTTTCTAATAAGGGAGAAGGTAAAACTACCTCATCAAGTTCTACTTTCCTCCCACTCACTTCTTTCGAGAGAAACTCCTTCTCTAGAAAGGATCCATTCTTAGCAACAAAGACTTTGCCTTCGGATCTGTGATAGAAGGTGTACCCAACAGTTTCCTTTGCGTATCCTATGAAGACACACTTCTCTGATTTGGGTTCGAGCTTATCAGGTTGAAGTTTTTTCACATAAGCATCGCAACCCCAAACTTTAAGAAACGACAACTTTGGTTTCTTGCCAAACCACAGTTCATAAGGCGTCGTCTCAACGGATTTTGATGGTGCCCTATTTAAAGTGTATGCAGCTGTCTCTAAAGCATAACCTCAAAACAATAGCGGTAAATCAGTAAGATACATCATAGATCGCACTATATCCTATAAAGTACGGTTACGATGTTCGGACACACCATTTCGCTGTGGTGTTCCAGGTGGTGTTAGTTGTGAAACTATCCCATGTTGTTTCAAATGAAGACCAAACTCGTAACTCATATATTCTCCTCCACGATCAGATCGTAGAAATTTTATTTTCTTGTTACGATGATTTTCCACTTCACTATGAAATTCTTTGAACTTTTCAAATGTTTTAGACTTATGCTTCATTAAGTAGATATAACCATATCTGCTCAAATCATCTGTGAAGGTTAGATAATAACGATACCCATCACGAGCCTCAATACTCATTGGACCGCATACATCGGTATGTATTATTTCCAACAAGTCAGTAGCTCGTTCCATTGTTCCGGAGAACGGAGTTTTAGTCATCTTGCCCATAAGGCACGGTTCGCAAGCACCAAGTGATTCATAATCATGTGATTCCAAAAGTCCATCAGCATGGAGTTGTTTCATGCGCTTTACACCGATATGACCCAAACGGCAGTGCCACAAATAAGTTGCACTGTCATTATTAACCTTGCATCTTTTGGCTTCAATACTATGAATATGTGTATCATCACTATGGAGATTCAACAAAACTAGACCACTCAACAAGGGTGCATGACCATAAAAGATATTACTCATATAAATAGAACAACCATTATTCTCTGATTTAAATGAATAACCGTCTCGCATCAAACAAGATCCAGATATAATGTTCGTGCTCAACGCTGGCACCAAATAACAATTGTTCAGGTCTAAAACTAATCCCAAGGCGTATGTAGAGGTAGCGTGCGATCGCGATCACATCGACTTTGGAACCATTTCCATCGTCACCTCGTCCTTAGCCAATCTTCGCTAATCCGTAGCCCTGCTTTTGAGTTGCAAATATGAGCAACAAAACCAAGATATCAAATATACCTTTCACTTTGCCATCCTTCTTATCCGCCAAATACTTGGGGCAGTTCCGCTTCCAAAGGACCCGGTCCCTTTGGCAAGAGAAGCACTTAGTTTCGTGCTTAGGTCCGCATTTGGGTTTCTTCTCTTGAGCAGCAACCTTTTTGTCGTTCTTCTTCAAGTTCCCCTTCTTTCCTTTTCCCTTTTTCTTGAAACTAGTGGTCTTGTTGACCATCAACACTTGATGCTCCTTTTTGATTTCTACCTCCGCGGCCTTTAGCATCGCGAAGAGCTCGGGAATAGTCTTGTTCATACCTTGCATATTATAGTTCATCACGAAGCTTTTGTAGCTTGGTGGCAATGATTGAAGAACTCTGTCAATGACACTATCATCAGGAATATTAACTCCCAGTTGAGTCAAGTGGTTGTGGTACCCAGACATTCTAAGTATATGTTCACTGACAGAACTATTCTCCTCCATCTTGCAGCTATATAACTTATTGGAGACTTCATATCTCTCAATCTGGGCATTTGCTTGAAATATTAACTTCAACTCCTGAAACATCTCATATGCTCCATGACATTCAAAACATCGTTGAAGTCTCGGTTCTAAGCCGTAAAGCATGGCATGTTGAACTATCGGTAGTCATCGCCTTTGCTCGCTGCACGTTCTTAACGCGTCATCGGTAGCATCTGCGGCAGTTCGCACCCAACGGTGCTTCCAGACGTAATTCTTTTGTGCAGCAACGAGGATAATCCTCAAGTTACAGACCCAGTCCGTGTAGTTGTTGCCATCATCTTTCAACTTAGATTTATCTAGGAACGCATTAAAATTCAATGGAACGGTAGCACGGGCCATTGATCTACAACAACATAGACATGCAAAATACTATCAGGTACTAAGTCCATGATAAATTAAAGTTCAATTAATCATATTACTTAAGAACTCCCACTTAGATAGACATCCCTCTAATCAACTAAGTGATCACGTGATCCAAATCAACTAAACCATGCCCGCTCATCACGTGAGATGGAGTAGTTTTCAATGGTGAACATCACTATGTTGATCATATCTACTATATGATTCATGTTCGACCTTTCGATCTTAGTGTTCCGAGGCCATATCTCAAGCATATGCTAGGCTCGTCAAGTTTAACCCAAGTATTCTCAAGGTGCAAAACTGCCTTGCACCCGTTGTATGTGAACGTAGAGCTTATCGCACTCGATCATCACGTGGTGTCTCGGCACGACGAACTGTAGTAATGGTGCATACTCAGGGAGAACACTTGTACCTTGAAATTTAGTAAGGGATCATCTTATAATGCTACCGTTGTACTAAGCAAAATAAGATGCATAAAAGATAAACATCACATGCAATCAAAATATGTGACATGATATGGCCATCATCATCTTGTGCTCATGATCTCCATCGTCACCGGCGCGACACCTTGATCTCCATCATAGCATCGTTGTCGTCTCGCCAACTATTGTTACTACGACTATCGCTACCGCTTAGTGATAAAGTAAAACAATTACATGGTGATTGCATTGCATACAATAAAGCGACAACCATATGGCTCCTGCCAGTTGCCAATAACTTTGTTACAAAACATGATCATCTCATACAACAATTTATATCACATCATGCCTTGACCATATCACATCACAACAAGCCCTGCAAAAACAAGTTAGACGTCCTCTACTTTGTTGTTGCAAGAACCGTTCTTACCTACGTATCAAAACAACTACGATTTTTCGTCAAGTGTGCTGTTTTAACCTTCAACAAGGACCGGGCGTAGCCACACTCGATTCAACTAAAGTTGGAGAAAAAAACACACACTAGCCACCTGTGTGCGAAGCACGTCGGTAGAACCAGTCTTGCGTAAGCGTACGCGTAATGTCGGTCTGAGCCACTTCATCCAACAATACCGCCGAATCAAAGTATGACATGCTGGTAAGCAGTATGACTTATCGCCCACAACTCTTTGTGTTCTACTCATGCATATAACATCTACGCATAGACCTGGCTCGGATGCCACTATTGGGGAACGCAGTAATTTCAAAAAACTCCTACGATCACGCAAGACCTATCTAGGTGATGCATAGCAATGAGAGGGAAGAGTGTTGTCTACGTACCCTCGTAGACTGAAAGCGGAAGCGTTATGACAACACGGTTGATGTAGTCATACGTCTTCACGATACGACTGATCCTAGCACCGAACGTACGACACCTCCGCGATCTGCACACGTTCAGCTCGGTGGCATCCCATGAACTCTAGATCCAGCTGAGGTCGAGGGAGGGTTTCGTCAACACGACGGCATGGTGACGGTGATGATGAAGTTACCGGCGCAAGGCTTTGCCTAAGCACTACGGCGATATGACCGAGGTGGAAATCTGTGGAGGGGGGCACCACACACGGCTAGAAGATCAACTTGATCAACTCGTGTGTCTATGGGGTGCCCCCTCCCCCTTATATAAAGGAGGAGAGGGAAGGCCTGCCGTCCCTCCTTGGCGCGCCCCCAAGAGGGGAATCCTACTAGGACTCCAAGTCCTAGTAGGTTCCCACCTAAAGGGAGCGCGGGAGAAGGAAGGGGAGGGAGAGGGGGAAGGAAATGGGGGCACTGGCCCCCTTCCTTGTCCTATTCGGACTCAAGGGGAGGGGCGCGCGGCCTGCCTTGGCCGCCCCTCTCTCTCTCCACTAAGGCCCATCGAGGCCCATTAGTTCCCCCGGAGTTTCCGATAACCCTCCGGCACTCCGGTTTTATCCGAAACTACTCGGGAACACTTCTGGTGTCCGAATGTAGTCGTCCAATATATCAATATTTATGTCTCGACCATTTCGAGACTCCTCGTCATGTCCGTGATCACATCCGGGACTCCGAACAACCTTCGGTACATCATATCACTACAAAAAAATACACTTCCGTGATGATACGTGTTTGTCACAGTAGGCCGCATTTTCTGTCATGCATGTACATCCATGACGATTTTATGACATAATCAAGATAGTCATACCTGTGCTGTCGTAGAAGTGTTCCATGACATTACCAAAATTATCATCACGGAAGTGTCCACTTCCATGACCATAAATCCAGCTGGCCACGTAAGTGCTTTCGTCAAGGGTGACCGACACGCGGCAACCACCGTAACGGAACGCCGTTAAGCTATCGGGTCGGTTTTTGGATCCGATATCCCGTTATGACCCGACCAATGGGGATTTTCCACGTAAAATCATCATTGGCTGGAGGAAACACGTGTCGGCTCATCGTTGGGACGAGATGTCATCCACTCATTGGATGTATACGCCTATGATACGTCGACATGTGGCACAGCCCAACAGAGGCCCATTCCTGTGAAAAGGCTGGCCCGTTTGACTTGGTCAAAAGGTGACGGGCCGGCCCATGTAAAGCCTGTTAACGGCCTATTCGCATATAGCCCATTTACAACCCGCTAACCCAAGGCCCGTTACGCCCTATCCGAATTAGGCCCAATAGCGTCATCTGGGCCACCCAATATGATTCCAGCCCGTTTTCACTTCTGGCCCATGTATGGCCCATGACATCTTTCGGCCCATATGAGGCCCTATGTAACTCTTAGCCTATTAACGGCCCGTGGTGAAACTGGCCCGTAATGAACACTGTATCACTTTACACCCATTAACGGCCCGTGGTGAAATCGCCCGTAATGAACAAAGGTATCACTTTATACCCATTAACGGCCCGTTATTCCGCTAATGCTTCGCACCATGTTATCTTTCGGCCTTCTCGAGCCCATTTATTCTTGGGCTCATTTCAAAGATTCGTTTACTTACGGCCCGTGAATCGCTATTTTCTCGCCAGGGCCAAATTCAGACCGTGGTTACAATCGGCCTGTTTGTGGTCCGTTAATACTTTGGGCTGTTTTCATAGCGTCATGAAATACGGCCTATTAACGATGGCCCGTTATGGTCGGCCCATGAACGGACGATTCCAACTCTAGCCCGTTTACGGCCATAATGCGGCCTGTTATTGGCCCACGTTATCATACTACTCGTATAAGGCCCATTGATGATACTGCCCATAGAAGGCCCATTGTTTCTACGGCTCGTAGAAGGCCCATTGTTTCTACGGCCCATAGAAGGCCCACTATTTCTACGGCCCGTAGAAGGCCCACAGTTTTTACGGCCCGTAGGAGGCCCAGTGTCACTAAGTAAATATTAGCCCATGGTTATTGTAGCCTAGTTTAAAAAAATATGTTATTGCAGCCACTAGCAAACCATGGAAAAGAACCGCAATGACTACAAGAAAACAAATAAACAAGACAACAAGGAAATATATAAGCAAGCAACTTACGCTTAGGCTATCACGGCTATCACATATTACATCCACTGGGCATCAAAGTTCGCCACCAAAGGCAAATAAACGCTACCGACAAAGAATATACAAAACCGAGAGCACTTCGTAAGGCACTAGGCCTGGCAGTCGGGCCCCCAAACAGTGAAGAAGCCGAGTAGACCTCGGTTAGGTCAACGATAGATGCATCAACACTAGATTTAAGGCATGATGGTGCACACGGCAGTCCTCCTCGACATCTTCATTGCATCTTTGACTTCAAGTCGGAGCTGAGCTGAAGCAAGCCTTTCCGCTTTAAGTTGAGACTCAAGAAGTTGAACCGATTGAGGCGCCGATCGCACGTAGGTTGTCTCACACCTGCTGGTGAGTAGCTTCAACTCACTGTCTTCATCAAGACAGGACCTTGGGGTCATCTTACTGTCCCCAAGATGGTTTGGCTCACTATCTTCCCAAAAGTTCTGCATGGCGTAAGAGATACGACTTAGAAAGAGAAACAAGGAGACACGTAACAGGTTTCACAATAATAAAAGCAAATAAATGGATCTGTTATGCATAAGGAACATGTATATACAACTACAATTTGAAATAGGTAGTTGTAGCAAACATCCAAACAGATGTAAACAGCAAAGCAAACAGCAGTGGAGGAAATGATGCTATCCAAATCTATACTAGAACAAAGTTTGAAGGCTTGAGAAGGATGAACTTACATTACATGTTAACACGGGCTGGACAAAGCCCTTCTCCATGTTGATGGAAGGATAATTCAATAAATTCCCCAAAGAAAATTCTTTATAAGCGTTGCCATTATTCTACATTTTGCAAAGAGTAAATATAGATCAAATAATATTGGAAGAAACAGAGGATAATGAAGCTCAAAAGTGTAATCGATGATACATAATCAAATAGCAATTAATTAAGTATAAGCGTTACAAGGCAAAAGGGAGAGAGGTACTGACAAGAGCAATGCAGAGCCCATTATTGTTTTGAGATCGTATGATCCTTTGAGCAAGGAGATTCATCTGAAATTAGTTTTCATACAAGAGAGAAGGTAAGGCACAAACAGAAATTTAGGAGTTCAAATTTTGAATTGATATCATAGACAGATGACGCCGGGCTCCCAGCAGTTCTAATAGGGTTTGGCCACCGGAGTAGGGGTAAAGTGTGGCATGCAGTTGGGCCTGTGTTTTACGTACTGCTAATCTATCTGATTTAACAGGTATCACTAACTTTTCTGAATACCTAGTTTGTACTCCTTGAGGATCTGCACTCACCCTCTTCCTTTTGGACATTTATTACGAAAGAACAACATTTGACTGGAAAAACATAGTGTGACGACACATGGAATAGGTACAGAAAATGGATAGGTATGGCATATAATCATATATGATGCTTAAACTAAGCAGATGGTGTAACAAAGTAGAAGTAATGCAAGAGGTCATATGCAAAATATGTGCGAGCAATACAACTTTGCAAAGTTAGAGCAAGCACCTTGATGGGTGAATAAGATAGGCCATCCTCCACCATGCCAAGTTTGTTAGCCAGTGGATCGTTCCGCAATATTCCTCTCTTCCGCCCATTCTCATATTCATTTTGATAATGTTCAATATCTGACATGCATGAAAACATAAAAACAAGTGAGATTTTCTTTGTAATGCATAAGTGATTCAAATCAAATACAGACTCCCTGTAAAAACCATTGTGATATCTCTGAAATTCATTTAAAATATGCCATGAATGCTTTAATTTGTTTTGTTCATTAATATAATGTGGCCTACTACTCAAAATATGAGAGCTCCGTATGATGACACTTGCAGATGATAGCTTCAACATATAGTAAAGAAGAACAAGTCGACTGACCCGACAGATTCAAAATATACTAAGGAGAACAACTCGACCGACCAATGACCGCAAGAGAAGAGTATCACCTTAAAGAAGAGCAGAAGAGCAAGCAGATTGAAGATATTACAAGTCTTTCAATACAATGTTGGTTGGCCACCCATGATGAACCAGAGCGCACAGAGACATACTATTCTTTTCGGTCTCTCCATATGTGGCTCACATGCATTTTGAAACTAAAGTAGGAACATTTAGCTCACCAATTAAACATCTCTCAGTTTTACTAATATCAGATATGAATTTGTACAACTAAGCTTGTTTAGCTCGATGGGTGGAAGCGGTGCTATTACGACCACGAACCACGAGGGCTGATTGTGGTCATCATAAAATGGGGAAAACATAAGCATGATGAGTAAAGTGTTGACCGTGGCAGTGGGATGGCAGATCTGAAGCTGCAAACCGCGCAAAGGGTAGTTAGAAACCGATGTTTGCTTTGAAATAACAACTAAGATTTGGCATGAACAAGAAAGTACGGTCAACAAGTGACAAAGAAATGCAATTATGTCTCTCTCTATATGTCGCGACATGCATTTGGAAACTCAAGTGGGACCTTTAGCTAACCAATTAAATGTGTCGGTTAACTAATATCAAGGTATCATATCACAATCATATTTGAACAACTAAGCTTCAATTCTGAGTGTTGTGTTGTTTAGCTTGAAGGGTGGAGTAATGCTAGTACGACGTAAAGCACCTACGCAGATCATAGTAGAGTAGATAAAAGGGAAAACCCTAAGCATCAAGAGAAAAATCAGGAAAGTGGAACTAGCTGGACCAAAGGTGGCGCACATGCTTTTCGAAGCGAATATAGGAACATTAGGTGACCAATTAAACGTTCTCTGTTTAGTGATATGAGCATCATATCAGATTCAGATTTCAACACGTAAGCTTTGGGTTGAGGTCTTGAGGAGCAGTGCTAGCACGACACGAAGCACCTACGATGATGGAAGTGAATATAAAGGGGGGAAACCATAAGCTTTACGAGTATAGTGCTTGTGCCATGGTGGATCTGAAGGTGCAAACCGGACAAAGCTACTTCGCAAGCAATGTTTGCTTTCAACTAGCCACTACGATTTGGTACGGACAAGAAAAGTACAGTAAACAAATTACGATCTATTTTCCGGGTGAGATCAATAACTTAAGCACATATGGAAGAGTACCACCTCTCTTGCGACGCCATGTAGGCCTATGCTGATACGTTGAGGGTGTCACAAGGGTGCGGTGGCTGTCGGCAGCGGGGAAGAAGACTTTAGACGGCAGACGGCCGGGTCTGGGGATATATCCTGTTGCCGTGGATGAGGCGGTCGTAGGAGCGGCAATGGCAAGGTGGACGACGGCGCCGATGAAGCGAGAGGAGGCGATGAAAGGATCCTGGTCCAGCGCCGTGGATGAGAGACGTCCATCTATTGCAGTGGACGACGGGGTAGGGGTAGCGGCTCCGGCAAGGTGGAGGATGGGGTGGCGGACGGAGGAGGCTGGCCGCAGTGCGGAGGTTGTCGTGCCGCCGATGGTGTATGAATGGGGAAATGGAGGGGAGGGGGGATCTCAAACTTTGGGACGCGCTTCTCTGAAATGGGGGAAAGTTACGAACTTATCCCCCATTTAAAATTTCAGACATCGCGTCGGTTGGGGATAGGACAGTAATCTCGCATCTCCCGAATATTTGCCGGTAACTATTTCGGGCGAGGAGAGGGTGTTTTGCCGCCCACGGTTGGCGCCCACGGTGTATGAATGGGGCTGACAGGTAGGGCGGTTGTGTCACGTCTGATGGAAGTTACACATCTGCCCCTATTTAAAATATTAGCCTACATCGATTTCGGACGAGGAGAGTTTGTTTTGCTGCCCACCGTGTATGAATGGGGAAATGGAGGAAGAGACACATGTCTTTCGGACGAGCTTGAATCAAATGTGTTTTGTCACCACGCTTTGGCGCCCACCGTGTCTGAATGGGCTCAGAGGCCGTCGTGTCACGTCTGATTGAAGTTACTAGTCTACCCCTATCGGACAAAGAAGTGTAAATCCGGTCGATAAGGATGTCAAGTGTCGTGGGTAGACAATACTTTCCATCTCGCAAACACTTGCTTTGGGCAGCCCACAAATTATAGTGGGTGTTTAGCCGCTTCATTCAAAACTTGGGAGAATTAGCATTCACGTTTGCCTTGGGACCTGGCAAACTAAATTCAAATCCAATTTGTATTCGATTACGAATATCCACAGATAATGATACGTTTTGTTATTTATTTCTTCAAAACCACAACAAAGATTTATTCCACCTTTATATATGATTATGATTTAGAAATGCCGTGATCTTTGAATTCAGTAGGTTGGATACACTCTGATTCAGACAGTTATTTCATCCAATACAATATGCTCACACGAAAAACAGTTCACCTGATGTCAATCATACAAGTACTGAGGATTACCTCGCCTAAAAAATTCGGATCATTACAACACATGGACAACATAGGGGGTCTTGCAACATAATCCATTCACAGACATGACACTACTTGCTAGTTCAATAATCTAATGACAATTTCAACTGTTATCTAAAGAAGAACCGGGATTACCTTTGGCTTCAGATAGCAGAAACAGCAGGACCTCCTCCGTCTTCAAATGCAACATTCTTAGTTCCTCCAATTCTTGGGTTGCTTGCATAATGCGTGCCGCTAATTCCGTAATTTCCAGCCTCGAGATAAAGATTACCTCATTCATGGCAGCCACACCATCTCTTTCTGCCTCTAGTAGAGCCGTAAGCACTATAATATCTGTGCTCGCATCGCTCTCTGGCGGTGTTGCCTCTGAACTGCTACCATCTGGTAACATGGATGGCGCACTGCTTCCACAAATAGATTCTGGGGTTGTACATTGTGTCCTAGTGTGAACGGCATCCTGAAAGGTTTCCACTGGACATAAGTAAGAGATAGTTATCGTATGATCCAGGCAGTAAGCTTACATGGTAAATGATGTACTAATTATTCCGAGCATGGCAAACTATATTTAAATGGTTCAAGCAAGCATCACCGAAAATAAATTAAAATGGTAAGATGAAACTAGGGATGTAAGTGCCAAATAAACGACATCCGCCATCCCATCTAGTTAGTTTTTGCTACCTCCCTAGTTCATTTTCCTCAAAAACAAAAAACTCTTTTGACCTATCATACCACTAGTGGACTTTAATCGATTAAATGGGACCTAGTTGACATCCCTAGTTGAAAGGGAGTGTACAACCGCTTATATTTAAGTTGCTAAGGCATCTAAGCGGTTGAAATAATCTGAGAAAGCACTTAACAAAGGTGTGGCCTCATATAAACTACGAAGACAGTCTTGTGATGAAGTTGAGAGGAAAAGTTAAGGACTCAAATGAAATAGGCATGCATTTCTTTACGATAGTACAAACAGTAATCGACATATTGGCCAACTCGTATATAGCGTAACAAGAAACAAGCATTCGAATCAAGCAATACAGCAAAGGCATAACCTGAACTATTTGTAATTCGGTAGGATTACACGTTGAGGGCACAAGCCAAGAAAGCAGCCCACTCGCATTACATTTCACATGTACTAAAACACACCGGCTTACCATATGTTCTTTGTGAAGCCTAGTCATTTGTTGCAATGTTCTTTGAAGATATCACAAGATCCTCGTGGTTGCAAATCTAGTTGTTGTAGTTTATTCGCACCATCTATTTAGGTAAAATTAATTTGAATCGCATCCACTGGTCCGAATTGATCATCAATGGTTCATCTAAACTAATGAAAGAAGGGTGTGCATACACCATACAATATATCTGCTTCCCTCTATTTTTATGCTTGTTCGAGGTGCCAGCCCCAAAAGAACAAATATTTTGCTTGATGGGGTTGGCAGCTCCATAATTAATAGAAGCATCAAATTAGTCATGCAACTTGGGAAGATCAAGAACACATAGACAAGTAATGAACAGAGGCTCGGAGCAGTGATGTAATAGCTAGCATCAGAAAATGTAGGGTAAGACGAACAAAAAGCAGCGGAACCACATGCTAGTTTGCTGATGTGTAATTAAGCATAGAGAACATTAAGCAGTCTGATGGAACCAACAGGTGGCATCAGAACAAAACTAAAGCATATTAACTATATGTGCACCTTTGGTATGTAATTTAGCACATGTAACATGTTCACCGCTGTAAGTATGGCCCTCTGGTGCAAGCGAATAACGCGTCTCATGAAAAACTGAATGATGCCTCAAGAAATTCAAAGGTGCGGTGCTTATGCTAGGAGAAAGTGAATGTAGGCGCCGCCGTTGGATAATAGTACCGATTCTCGGCGCGTATGGGTATCGTTGTCATACTTGATAGCTAAGGATCGCCGATGGTGCTCGTGTTGCGGTTGAGTTTGGGCGGCTATCGCCCGCTGAAGCGCGGCTCACGTGCTACGGTTATGCACTGTCGACATACAAGAAAGCTCATCTGTGGTAAGTGAACAGCTTGCACGATAAAGAGAAAACCGAAGGAGTACAAATCGAAATAACTGATGAGGCTGCGGCGTCGGTAAGCAGGGCGGTGGAGTTGAATATGGCGTCCGTGGAGCGGGTCCGTGCAAGGGACGAAGGCTTGTGGGCACGTTGTACGATTGCTTTCGGTGAGGCGGATCTGTTGCGCGGATGAGGGCTTGTATGAAGGGCCAGCGAAGGGGTGGACGAGGAGTCGATGAAGGGCCTCTGTTGGTGGTGGACGAGGGCGCCCGGTTAAGCGAGATCCGGTGCGGTGGACCATGATGGCGGTCAAGGAGATCTGGAGCGGTGGACAAGCCGATCATGAAGCCGGCTCCGGTGAAGTGGTGAGTTGGCGATTAGGGTTCCAAGGTGCGGAATGTAGATCCGACGGGGTGTGAGGGCCCACTGCGGCGGAGGACTAGATTGGCGGCTTGCCGTGGTTGGTCGGGGAGGGAAGGGAGGGGCTCTGGGGAAGAATGTTGGGGGCAAAGAGGGGAAAACAATGGAGTTACCAAAGCAGCCCTTTTCCGTTCATGTGGCAGGGGTAAAACAGGAATATCACAGGGCTAAACTTTCAGGCGTGTGATATTTCGATGTGAGCGGGAAGTTTGAAAGCTTTTGGCGCCTAAAATTATAAGTATTCTTCTCTCGTACGGCCGACTATGATATCATGGCTTACAATTTGTTTGTTTTGCACGCAAAAAAATGTGCAAGTTTTGAAAATCAATGTCTCCAACTCGAAACTTAGATTGTCCATTCAATTCAAATATGGATCATTGAGCTACTACAAGCAAATACCATCATACCGTCCAATTCAAATGAAATTCCAAATGTGTTTATCCTAAATATGATGATAAAAGCAAAAATGTGTATGTGTATGAATAAAGTGGATGATCATAAAGTTTGAACTTGCCCGTATGTGTATATCTCTAGGTTTTGATATATGAATTTGAAATCACGAAATCCCGGCTTAAAAAATGTACCTCCGTTTAAATGAATTACAAAAGCTAATGATGGAGTCGAATTCCAAAATTCCAATCTTAGGTTTTTAATTCTGGTACATCAAGGTATATCACGCATGTTCAAAAGTATCGTTATCTCATAGCACAAACTGTGAAACAAATTGATCAACCATGAGTGCACAATATCTCAATTACGCTAAAGTCCCTCAAATATAGACACCTCACTCTTTATCTCAAGTCAACCCCCCACCACCACCACACACATAAACACACACATAGAGAAGTCGTTTTCCCCAAACACCAACACACGAGCACATTAACACCCCTCTCTCTTGTAAAGTCCAGACCCCAACATAGGTCTCTATCACTTTGTCTCTCGGGCATGCACGCATCTCTTCCCTCACTCTCTAGGTCTCCCGCTATCTCTCTTACCCAAGCACACGCACTATGTAGAGTGTATATTTCCCATACACACAAAACGTCGCCCCAAACGTCTATCTCCCTAGTTATGTGGTTCTAGCGCACTCACCTCACACCCCGCCCCCCCACTGCAAACAAGCACACTTTGTCTCCTTGTGCACCACTCTCCTCTTTCTATCTCTCCCACATGCGGACCCGCCCCAGCTCCTTCCCTGTATACATATATGTCGTGAATCTTTGCATAGCTCCCTAATGTATAATCGTTCTCGATTTCGCACATTGTTCTCTACACCATCTATTCTAGATCTCTCATGAAGTCCCTATCACACACACGATGACTCGCTTCCTTGCTTCTCCGTTCATAGGCCAATTTCAGACAACATCAACATTGTCTCCCTATCTATACGCCCATTTATGGACACAAACGACCCCTCTCGCCTCTCTTCCTCTCTCTCTCTCTCTCTCTCTCCGTCGCTAGCTCTCTCTTTCTCTCGCTCTCACACCCATCTCCCACACACACACTCGATGTCTCTTCCAAATAGTCTGCTCTCCGCCCGCACTTTTAAGTGCTATCTACGCTACTACACATGTCACACCATTCCCCCTTCCCTTATACTAGGTTTACATCATCAGTGGTCTCTCTACTCCACATACACTCTCTCCCTGTCACACACAAATGCATGCACAAACACACACAGACACGCACAACCATCCATTTATCTGGATCCTCATCTCTCCCCATGTCCGCATGTGTATCTCACACACTCACTCTCTAATTATGTATATGTGTCTACACGTTACACAACACAAAGCCCCATGTACATGTCTCTCTCTATCCTCCACACACATAGACACAAATAATCTGTTATCAATGCCTCAGTCTCTAACATATCACACACGCTTAATCTCTCTCTCTCTCTATCTCTCGCAAAACACGCTGAACAAGGGTTTCCCGTGAATAACTTACCGCCTATTCATCAACAGTCATGGCGATCTGAACACGAGACCTTAAAAAGAATAAACTACACGTGCTTAGACCACCTAGTATGACTACTAGGACTAGAGCAAGCCAAAAAGCGCGCCGCCGTCACCCCCTCCTTGTCGGGGACGGGAAAATCTTTGTTTTACACAGTCGAGAGGTCATTGTGCTAAGGCCCCACATGCCGAGGCGTTGAATAGAATGTAGATGCTAGTTTACGGAAGCAAGTATCAATAATACATTTGTATCTCCATACTTATATTTCTTCTCTTATAAAAAACCGAGTTGGTGATGATGGTACGTGTGCCATCTTGCAATATAGACCGTTCGATCTATATCTAACGGATGGAAATTAAACTAAAAGATACCCACACCCCTCTCCACATTTGCAGACAAGGCCTTCCCTCATTCATCCTTATCTCTAACAAACCTCATTGTTGAGAAATTAAGAAAGGAAGCCTCTGGAACAAATCGCCTAGTGGCGGCCGGCGTCGTCAATCCCCATGCCTCCGCCAGTTCGACCACCAACCACCACCACACCCCACTCCTCTTCACCTTATCTCATATTTCTCGAGATATCATTAGTTATTACACATGGGATTACTCCCAAGAGGTCAATCACAACAAGTGTTTTATAAAAAATGCATCTTGATGTTCCATGCAATGCACGGATCTTGCTAGTACTCCTACACAAGACTAAGTTGGTGATGTCGGTGTATGCGCCATCCGTCGTTTCTGACCATTAGATCTACATCTAATGATTGTGAGGTAAGTAGTTGCCTTCTCTTACCAACATCCCACTTGTCTACCAATTTGCAGAAAAACCCATAATTAGTATCTTAAAGCCAACCACATCCCTCCCTGACCTCACCAAAACAGCCCAAGGAATATATTCTAATTGAAACATAATATATCTCTAGTGACATATGTATATCAAAATTAGAGTGTTTTGTACCAAGTTTGTGAATAAGTATTATTCTAATTATGATTCATTGCAACGGACATGAACATTGCTAGTATTTCCAACCATGCATTTTTTCCTAGTATTCCATAGTTTCGAGTTTTCCATCAAGATATTAGTCACTCATGGTTGATATTTACTTTCAATAATGTACACATATGCACTATGTAACTAGCCTTGCTTATTGGCTTCCAAAGCTTAACTTTCACTCCTACTTACAATATGTAGAGTATTTAACAAAAAACTACCACTTTCAACTAGCCCTAGGAAGAATCTATTGTACAAAAAATAGCAAAAACATACCCAAAATTTCTTAATCCACGCCAAGAACTACTACCTAGTACTCCTACCGATTAGGTTCGTTTAAACCCATTTATGACAGGGTTGGCCCACACGTCTGCGGCCGACGAGGCAGCTTAAACCAACACATTTTGTTTGACCGTTGACACGAGGGACACACATCCGACCTTCTATCCGTTATTCCCCTCAAATCATTATTTTTCCTGAACATTACTTCAAACAAGATCTTGATGCGTGTTCGTTGGTGGCGCCGGTGATGAGCGAGTTGGCCGCCTCCCGGACGGGCCGGGACGCCGCTGGCCTCCGCAGGTTGGCAGGCTGGCCGAGCATGACTCACGAAGCGAGCAAGCCGCCCGCTGGCGCTTGCTCGAGCCAGATGTTGGCTCGAAGGCCGTCGTGGCGCGAAAGAAGCCGCCATGCTGCCGTGCCAATCTAGCTAGCAAACCTTGCGGACAAGCAGCCGGACGGAGCTATCTTGGCTAGCTAGCGTCATGAAGCGCCGGATGAGCTGGCATCCGGCTGCCGCAACATGGGCTCCGCACCGCCGGCGGTTTTGACCTCGCCTTCGGCGTGCGGCGGTAGCTGCCCCATGGCCGAGGATGACTAGGTGGACGGGCCGGAGGTAGGAGGTCACTCGAGGATTTTTGTTGGTAAGAGCATGTACGATGGTTGATAAGGTAGTCTTATCTTAAGTCTGCCACGTATGCAAGTGGTAGTAGTTTCTTGGCATTTTAGTGGTTTCTTATATTATTAGGGGTTTCTTGTAAGGAATAATGTACGTATTTACTAGCGACAAAAGGCGATTCTAGGTTATGCGTTGTACTCCAACGAGTACTACTAGTGGTCATGGGGAGTGTATACCTGCTTTTGTGGGTTCGATCCCGCCGAACACACGGCGGCCTTTTAAAAAAATAGTACTACTACACTTCGCCATGAGCCAATATTTTACAGGTAGTTTGAGTTTTGAAGTCAAAGCGGACGTGCGGCCCCACAATCTGGGTGCAATCGGACATCCTAGCCACGTGAACGGGTTTTTCCTTCCCAGCATCCCGTGGCTCGCGTGCTCGCCTCTAGACGCACCTCGCTGCAGCTTCCTCATCAGCTAGTAGCATATTTAAACTAAGCGCCTCCCAATTAAGCCGGAGGAGCCGGAAAAGCTGGCGGGGCATTGGGAACTGTGCAATATGGCTCAGACGTAAAGTGCTCTACTACTACTCAGTAGCTTGTGGCGTTACGCATGGACTGCACTCCATTATCGGCTCTAGTATAAACGAAATTCCTCTTGACGTGTTTTTTTAAACGGAGGCAAAAGCTTTGCTTCATCTCATTCATAAAGAAGGAACTACTAACAAAGTTCGACGAGATCCATTACACCTCCACAAATGGAAGCGAAAAGCCTAGTCTCGTTGTATCAAATAACTCAAATGTTCTGCCCCCGCAGTAACCGTCGCTGATAAACAGGCTGCTAGTGTGTGCGTGAGAGGAGTGGCTGAGTAGGCCAGCTATGTAAGAGGAGCGGCTGAATAGAGCACCGCGAGTACCCACTGCCACTACGCAGTGTACTTTCCTCGCATTGATAGTACATCGATGGTTCTAGAGAACAAGCAATACCCTCCACTTCCAACCGTAGCTCCTTGGCCCCGAGATTCAAGAGTTCAAAACTGGTGCACTATACTAGACTAGACTAGAAGTACAAGACATCGCACTACTAGTTGAGAAAAGTAGTACTAATCTTTGCACAAAGACGAAAGTACTCCTCCGTCACATAATGTAAGACGTTTTTGACACTAGTTGGCGTGTACAAAATGGCAAAAACATACCCAAAATTTCTTAATCCATGCCAAAAATTTCTTACTAGTGCTATTATTTATAGTATAATGCAATCCCATAACGTTCCATAATGCTAGTACTAGTAGTAAATAAAAGCCTCACCCCTTCGCTGAGGAACGATCTACAGCTGGAAGGGACGAGGCCACGTGGGTTACTACGCTCTTATCTCCTCCTCGCCAGCCTCTCCCCGAAGAGTAGGCAGTTCGTCACTGCTCCCATGGATTCGCCAGCGGTTCTCCTCCTCGTCGGGCTGGGAGACCTTGGGCGACGATCCTCTGGGAGAAATCAAGACGCCTCCGGCGTCCTCACCGCCACAAGACTCGCTGCTTCCTCGCACCAACTTTTTCAAGACACTGCTTAAACAAGGCTAGGGAAAAGGCCATGCTTGTTGGTCTTCCATGCGTCCTCAAGGAGAAGGTTCTTCTATGGGACAATCCTTCGAACAGTCCACCGCTCCCTGGCCATGGTTGCACGTTGACTCCGCTAGAGTTGCCGACGTTGAGAGGTAGTCGGATTTTGTTCAATGAGCAGGTTAGTAATGGAGTTTGATCATGTAGTACTTAGTTATTCCATTTCCATCCCGTAATTTCTCCGCCACCCACCGTCTTATATATAGGTCTGGGTCGGTGCCAATGAAGATTGGCTTGCATACCTCCGCCGGATACCACCATCATTTTGCACAACATCCACAAGAAGGTCGGCCGTTCGGTGACCCCTTCTCCACCATTGGGATCGGGCTTCCGGACCGGCCGGGCTTGAATACGTATGATGATGCCTACATGAGATTGAAGAAGATAGCAATTGCGGACCCGCCGACAAAGCGACACGTCTACGACGATTACTATCTCATCGCGGTGTTCGACATAAGGATTGCCATCAATGCAAGACGCAGTAACAGCAGAGGCTGGCGTATGTTGGCGGCGGCAGATTTGTACCCCTACACGTTCGAAGACGCCGTGCACCATCTAGGCCGCATCTTCGCGGTGACAAGCCAGGGGACTTGTTTCATCTGGTTGCCATCCTAAGGTACGGGAGATTACAAACGGAATGCACAAACCATCATTTTCATCCCTAACGATACTCCATTATTTTGCAGGACCACCATCCTCGATCAAAATAAGATCGCCCGATCCTGGATGTGCATTTGCATCCGCGATTCGGTCTAACACGGAACCTTGTAGCTGACTTTGGCATATTGGGATCAACTATCTTAGCGATAAGTTACCCATGGTACCACCGATGTGCAACATGGTCACACAATCTACCACGATCGGACCGTCACCATCTACCCAAGTATTCCATTTTAACCCTCTCGCCTTCTCTTTCATTGTTGTACTAGTAGTATACTTAGTAGTACTAGTAGGAGTACTTTTACCTTGGAGGACGCCAGATAGCTAGCTAGGCCCTTGAAGACTTGAACCCACTAGCTGCCACCATTTTGTTTTTCCATGTCTTACTATCTCATCCATGTAGCCAAGAGTGGCTATATATATTAAGCCGTTATTTTACTTCCTCTATACCCAGTAGTACTATTTCTTTGCTGCACAAGTATACACGACCTCCATATTTGAGCACAACATTATTATGCATGGACCTTGACTATGTATCGTCACCATGTGTCCAGATTCTGGGATGCCGCATGTACCGATGAACGGCGCTGAGTTCGACTTCCGTGATGCTACGTGGGTGCCGAGGAACACTCTTGGAGAGTACTCACTTTTCATCGGGGACAGCTACCCCATTGTGAAGCGGATGCCACCTTCCGTTCACGACACGGAAGGCCTGCCGTTCATGAAGCATGGTTTTGTCTTCAGTGCGCACCGCCGGATGAACGACATGCTGGGACACGCTATCCCTGATTTATGCCGCTTCAGCTTGGATGAGTCTCCATTGTGTGGAACCGGACTAGAAAGCTGCGACAATGATTCCCGTTGCCCACCGCTATGGATCGTGCCATCCATGAAGAACACCTGGGACTGGAACCTGGAGGAGGACATGCATGTAGCCCATCTATAACGTGTAAGTGGAGTATGGTAATTGTGAACGGTAGCGCTGTGAATATATGTAGACTAGTCGTGCACAAATTTATCACATGAATTGGAGATGAACTTGTGTGGCATCTTGGCATTTGTCCTTTATAATTTATTACTAGTAAATGTGTTATGTGTACGTGCAACTTGTGTGGTTGTTGCACTGGCTCCAACACGCTCTTTGAGAAAAAGGTGGCACAACTTTGGATATACGTGACGTGACGACATCATACAAAGAGCATCGTTCGCTATAGTTGTAGTACACTCCTACTAGGGCGACAACTCCTATAAAACCTTGCGCTTGGCTCTTTGCCTCTTCGGGAGGTTCAACAGTTCGTACTCGTGTGAACCTTGCACTTGGCTCTTCGCCTCTTCTAAGGTCCAACAATGATGATACTATAGTACAATATGCTTCTGGCAATCTGACACCGATTGAACTACTGCACGTCCACCGCGAGGGCGAGGGCGAGGGAGAGGGAGAGGGAGAGAGAGAGGGAGAGGGCGAGGGCGCTGTAGTCAAAACCCTCTCCTCATCATGCGAACCACTGTGCGTGTGGGCGAGGAAGAGGCGTAGTAAGCAAGCTTCTCCTCGTTCGGTGAGTTTACGGGACACATCAAAGCAGTACTAGTACTAGTAGTAGTCCATACTGCGTCCTTTCCGATTAATATGGCTTAATTTGAAACGAGAAAAATACACTGGCGGTCAACGTATGTAACAATACTCTTTACGGTCACAATATATAGTTTTAAGTCAATTATACGATCACTAGCTCATCGTAGAGCACCGTATTGCACCCTACTAACCGGCCACATAGTTGACGTGGCACTTTGTTGACTGGTTAAATTGTCACCGGTTTCGGGTCCCACCTGCCGCCAAGGCGAGCAAAGAAATCAGTTAAACAAAACTTTACGCAGGCGCGACATGAGTCCAACCCTTGCGCCCAAACCGCCCTGGCTGTGTATGTGAGTGCATGCACGTGTCCTCCCTCGGTCTTTCAACAAAGAGTGTACATCGGCTATAAAACAAAGAGTGTAGTACATGATGTACATCTACACTTCCAATGCATTTAGCCTTTAATCTAAATCGATATTGATTGACTAATGGACCAACTTGTGCTGTAGGTATAGGCTACACCTACATGTCTATCCTTAATTACAGCATGCAACGGCCTTCATTTAATCTTCTTATCTCAATGGTCGCATGCACACATAAGTCTGCTACTTTTGGGCGTTAATTATGCCCTAGTCAATGTGTAAATCTCTAAATGTACAGTCTTTCACGAACGTAGGGAGTAGGTTGAGCACTTGAGCGTGAGCGTGTGTGTTGCGTCGTGTGCTGTGTGCCGCATGCGTGCGTGAGTGTTCCGTGCGGCCATGTGTACGTGTGAGTGTTGCATGTTGCATGCATGCATGCATGCATGGGGCTTACTCCCTCCCATTGACATGTTCATATTTCAAGCTCCCTCTGCTCCCTCCATATGGTGATACTCCCTCTGTTCCCAAATAGTGCGGAGTAAAGCCTCCCTCTATTCCCAAATACGGAGTATTTGTCTTTCTACAGATTTCAACAAGTGACTAGGTACGAAGAAAATGAGTGAAGTGAGCGAGAGGCATAGGGATCTCAGAGAAAGGAAGTCCTCGCGATCCATTATTCCCCATCTCGGTCGAGAGAACTATTCAACTAGTCTTCGCAGTGAAGTGAAAATACACGCCGCAGCAGATGGGACACGTAATTAATAAGCTGAACCAGCATGTTGTTGTTACTAAATCAGCCTTACCAAGATCGCCATCATGTTTGCCAAGAGAGCACGCTTCCACAAATACGCCCACGCACCTCTGTCCTCCATTAATCGACATATGGGCCCTCTTGTGGTAGACCCACATGTCATCGATGTAACTATTTACACTCAAGGACGGTATATCCTGGTAGTAGTACTAGTAGAATTGAGATTTAATGCACTTTCTTCCCCGCCTTCCACTCTTCTTCCTCCTCTCTTCTTCTTCCTCCTCTCTTCCCCATCGCCGGCCGCACACCATTTACCCCGCTCCTTTGCTAGCCGCCTTCGCCGCCATCTTCCTTGGTAGCTCGCGCATACCATATCCACTCCGCTCCTTTGCTCGGCCACACGAGGAGAAGCTTCTTCGCTTCGCCTTGAATCCACTTCCCGCTGGCTCGCAGCAATCAAAACCCCAATGGCGTAACCGGATCGACACGCAGAGCCGCTTATTGAATTCCCTCCCCAATGTTCTCTTGGAGCAGATCTGTAGTCGTATGGACCTACTCAAAGACCGTCCGTCTGGCCGCATGCTCGCGTGTCTTTGTACCGCCTACTAAATGCGCAACCGGTAGGCTCTTTTTTCACGACACCACTGCTTGCTAATGCCCGATCCTCGCGGGTGGCCCAAACAATCGACTTGACGATCCTATGGAGGTTGCCGTGGTGCCCCTCGACATGCTACCACTACCCGTCCACCTGTCCTTCATGCGCGCCGACCACTCATCGGGCGGGCATGAAGGCTAACTCGATCGCCCACATCCACCACACCGGTAGTCCGTGGCGTCTCGTGGATATCTACACCCAGCGAGAGATCACCCTTCCATCATTGGATACCGCCGCCATCGAGCCTCGCGGCCCGCCGGACACTCCTGCCTACTATGCACGAGACGTGTCAAGCTTTTGGCTCGACCTCTGTTTGCAGAAAGTTGTAATCTGCAAAGTGCCCACACCATCGTAAGACTACATGGATTACAAGCTCATTGCCTTGTTCAACATGGGATTAGTCTATCTCGAATCTGGTCGCCATACATGGTTATGGCTCATCATCAATCTGTTGAGGCAACATTTCATCCGGATGCTATAGTGCATGATGGCATCGTTCTGCGGGTTGGACGCATAGATTGGCTGCCTATCTTTGGTGGAATCTATCGTCATGTAATTGTTCTATCTCATCTCATCTTTACCTTATGAATATGACTGCCTGTTCATTTGTTACAAATTTAGAATGCATAACATGTCTATAACCACATCATTGCTATATGTTCCTCTCATTTTCTAGATTTTTATGACCGCACATGTTATTGTTAGAGTTGATATGAGAACAATTGGCATCTAATGATTGTTAGAATACATATTATGAGCATAACATCATGATTGCTATATGTTACTCTCGTTTACAAGATTTTTGTAACAACGCATGTTATTGCTTAGAGTTGATATGTGAACAGTAGTAGTAAGTGCTATGGTAGAATATGAGTAGGCGCTATCGTAGCTGTTTTCCTCTTATTGTTACATGATGTTTGAACCATGACATGTTGCTAGAATATGAAAGCCATTGGCTTATTTTTTTTAACTTGGGGTATGATTATGACCACGGCATTGCAATTCTCTGTCTATGATATGTGTCACCGTTATAATAATCTTAATTCCACACATACTCTGAACATGATTGTTTATTTTGTCCTTTTGGTCTCCAATTTGAATTGTTGCAGCAGACGAATGCGTTGGCCTTCATGATTCGGGACCTGGAATCATACCAGCCGATGGGTGGTGGTTTATCGCTCGTTCACTGGGACGGGCGGTCATTTGATGCTCATTCGCACGTACCAAATTGACCAAACCATTACATCAAACCACATGCGGTACAATGTGTGGGGCGTTACGTGACATTGATGGCTATGGCTGCTTCGTGTTCGAGAAAGATCCCAGCTCCGTTGGGCGGGCGTATTCAACCGAGGCGGGTTTACTGACCTCGGCAACCACTCCTTGGTCCTCGGGCTCAATTATCCGATCATCCAACCAATCATCGATCATATCACCGCGATGATTATTGTGCTATGCAACTTCCATTCGCGAGGGGCTGTGTTTACACATCATACCATGGGTTTCATGAATCACCATATCCAGATATTCGCCGACACGACTTGTTGCCGAGATAATCTTCAGTGTGTGAAAGGCATCAAGCTTCCATCCGATGGATGGCTTTTGCAAACCCAACATGCGGCGATGTGGTTCATGCCAACAGCAAATATGCACAACTTGATTCATGCTGATATCTAGACCGAGCCATGTATTCTGCTGCTGCTGTAGCACGACCCTCTTTGTTGGATATTATGTACTATTGTTAGTTTGAAGCACTCATATGGTTCAAGGATAGATACCTTCCAGGATCAAGTGCATCCTAACTCACTGCGTAGGATGTACCGATAATGATGATGGAGATGTCATGCGAAGCCATATATATATATATATATATATATATATATATATATATATGGATATATATATATATATATATATATATACATCTGGCTATTTCATACGTAATGTAATATTATTCTATTACCCTCTTTGTAATCGACGTCGTTCACGCTTTTGGACCGACGTGTTTTTCAACAAGAATCGATCTTCCTGCGTGCGGCGGACGGAAACAAGGGATGCAATGTCGAGCTTCCGTCGTTCTCCCGGTAGCGATGCTGCGGGCCATTCGTTGCTAGAGGAGACATGTAAGGGGTTCCGCACGTGCGCGCGCTCAGCTGGATGTGTTTTGCGATCTGTAGTCGCCGGAGGTGACGGCGTGTGCATTTTGGCGGCGGACGTGATTTTGAGCCATGTATTCTGCTGCTGTAGCACGACCCTCTTTTGTTGGATATTATGTACTATTGTTAGTTTGAAGCACTCATCTGGTTTGAAGAATAGATACCTTCCTGGGATCAAGTGCATCCTAACTCACCTGCGTAGGATGTACTGATAATGATGATGGAGATGCTGTGCAGAAGCCATATATATATATATATATATATATATATATATATATATATATATACACACACACACACACACACATCTGGGCTATTCTGTTACGCGTAATGTAATATTATTCTATTACCCTCTTTGTCTTGCAGCGTCGTTCACAGTTTGGGTAGCGTGTTTTTCAACAAGAATCGATCTTCCTGCGTGCACGACGGACGGAAGCAGGGGATGCAATGTCGAAGCTTCCGGTCGTTCTCCGGTAGCGATCTTTGCGGGCCATTCGTTGCTAGAGGAGACATGTAAGGGTTCCGCCGTGCAGCCTTCATTGGATGTGTTTTGCGATCTGTAGTCACGGAGGTGACGGCGTAATGCATTTTTTGGCTACGGACGTGATTTTGGGCGTCGGTGTTTATTGTGTTGTTCGTGGGTCTCAATTTCACGTCGTGTTTATGCGTTTTGATGTGAGAATTATCGGTATGTTATAGTTTTTTGAGATTATTTTCATCTATAATTTATGATTACAAGTTTTGGTGTTCTTGGTCGCTTTCCACGCCCGCCATGGAAATCTATTCTTCTTTTTCGTTGTTTTACTTTCAATTGGTGTTGCGTGAGAGATATAAGGACTGTATGAAAAGATTTGTGTTGTCAATTTTGCTTTTTTGAGTTGTTTCTACCCCGGATTCCCATGTTATTCTATCGTTGGCGGAGGTTGTGTATGGCGGCTGACTGTAAGCTGCGATTTGTTGTAATCTGGTCAAACTGTGTAATTAAGTTGCGTGTTTTTCAGTGTTGTTTTGAATTGCTGCCGTATGTGTAGTTGGACTGCTGCGTGTCAAAGTTTTGTTACTGTGTGTTGACATCGGAGCCGCACCGATGGCTCTGCACTTTGATTATAAAGCCCGCGCCCTCTGTCACTTTCATTCTACGAGCTGCAACCAAAGAAAAGGGAGATGGATCCTGAGCTGGGAGAGGTTACAGAGGAGGAGGGGGACGCCATAGATGTGAGGGCTGCAGATGGCAGAGCAGTAGGAGGAGGAGGCGCGGTAGTGCGAGATGGCGCGACGTCAGCCGAGGAAGGAACCGGAGGCGAAGTTCAATGACGGCTTATGCGCGTGAGGTGATGGATACTTGCAACTCCAATGAATTGGAGCTTCTTTTCCCGGAAGGGCGGGGAAGGAACCATATTCAGATCATTAGTTGGGCTAGGGCGATGGCAGCCACGGCTCCACATCCATCCACCAGGGCAAAATGGCGTCGTTTCTTTGATCGTTATGACTGAAGTAGTGAATATTATGTTTTTAAGATTTTTGTTGTGAGGGAGCAGATGTTCGAATGACTAAATGAATTCAACTTTGTTTTTTGTCTCTGAATGTGTTGTTTTGTCTGCATATGTTCGACATGTGCACCTTTTGAACTGCTTGTTTTTCTGAAGTTGAACTGATTTGCGGTCAAATGTTGCATGGCTTGTGTAATAACTATTTCCTACCAATTTGGCTGCCCATCCGCCTATTTATTATTTTATAATCTGCGAGTGTCCATGACTATAAACGCTATCCATCTATGTGTGGTGTGTGGCCAAGTCTTCCCCCTCCCTTTTCTTCCTTCTTCCAGAATCAGATCTAGGTTCCTCTCTCTTCTCTTCATTGCCTTTTTCTTTGTTCCTGTGTGTTCGATGGAGGATTGTTCATGCAGATGCCTGGTAAAGATGGCGTGCATAGCTGACGGCTGTGTGTACGAGTCTGGTTTGGAGCTCACTCAGACTCGGTAGCGTGGGCAACTTTCTTGTTTGTCATGATGGCAACCATGGGTTTCAGACACCCTATGTTTGTCGCCTGACGGATGGTGACTTGAAGGAATCATGGGTATGTGTTTCTATTCGTTTTGTTTTCTACTTTCGTGTTGGTTTACATTTGAAACCCATGGACTGGATCTGCAGCTTTTGTCTTATGAATAGCTTGTCTATATTTTTTAATTTGGTTTTGTCGATTTTAACAAGATGGATTTCTGTGTGTATTTGTTCATTACTTAACAAAGATTTTAACCATTTTTTGTATAATACCTGATCTGTTTATGAATAGATGTTTTTCTTGTAGGTGTATTGATATGTATATTTTTCGGTTTAGTCAGTTCACATGTCTAGTTAGTTTTGTGTTATTGTTTTGGTTCAGATTTTTCCATTTTAGTTTGTTATGCAAATCGTTACTATATGTGTGTAAAAATTCAGTTATGTCAGTGTTCATTTTGTTTTGTACTCCCATGCCCATTTGCGTAAAATGTCACCCGGGATCAGGATTGTTGCTCCTAGTTCCGGTGTTACGAAGATGGAGACTTCAGACAAGAATGGGTATCAGTTGATGGATGTTGCCTACCACATCGACTTTGATGGTTGCATCAACCTAACTACTGGGTGGAAGGAGTTTGCGGCTGAGTCTGGATTTGAGGATGGTGATGTGGTTATGGTTATGTTCTCGAGAGAAGACGACTCTCTGACGTTCAGAATTTATGTGTTGTAGGTTTAAATGTGGCAAATGACGCCGACTGTGAGATTTGTGTGTGGTTGATTATGTTGCAGTATTTTTTCTTTTAAAACATTTGCATGTGAGATGGTTGAATTGATTGGTATTATCATAATGGTATGGAACTAGTTATGTAATGTGTTTCCTATTGTTACGCTCAATTATAACTGTTTTATTTATACATTCTTTATATTAGTACTGGAACAATTTCTATAGTTGAACCGATGGGCATCCTTTGTTTTGACCGGTATATTTTTCATGTTCATAACTCAGTAGACGGTGCTATCTGTTGATGATTTTTAGAATCCCTTTTTGTTATTGAGTTTGCCGAACTTACATTCTGTTAATGATAGTCTTGATCTATTTTAGGCTGTCAATTACCAATCAAATTTGTTTGTTGTATAATATTTTTTCTTACTTTTTACATTAATTTTGGAGCATGTTTTTTTCTTTTTTATAGATGAATAATGATAGTTTTGGTATTTTAAAAAATAAAAAAATTAATCTTCGCCGCATAGTACTTTTTTTTATTTGTACTTGAACCTTATGAATTGTAGCAGTTGAACTTTTTTGTAAATTCGTTTCTGAAATTTTTATTTACAGTCTTATATTTTTTTACTTCTTACCATTAAGATGTGTTTGAACTTTTTACAATATTTTTGTTTATTAACTGTTTTTTCTTGTGAGTTTTTTTTTAAAATTATTTTCATTTTATATTTTTTGTCGTGCGTGATCTACTGGATTTTTGTAATGGGGTGAAGTACTTTGTTGGCCATCGGCCTGGGTCGTTAATATTCGCCCGGATAGCTTCTCTCATGGCAGGCAGACGGGCAGCGTCTGCGTGAGCTATGTGTTTAGTCCCACCTCGCAAGTCGGGGGGCTCTAGACTTGTTTATAAGCGCAACCGACGCTGATCAGTAGAACTCCTCTGAACACTTACCAGAGCGCTTATACACGGCGCTCTCTCTCTCTTGACCATGGGCCTGGACGTCCAGTCCCTGCGGGTGTCTGGATTACTAGGATTCGCCCACGTGCTCGAATTCAAGTATCTAGCATTGCTGGCTGCGCTTTGCCCTTGGGCGGTCAATTTTTGTTGTTGTTGTTTTGGATCTAGTACTTGACTACACCAAGAATTTGGACCGGGTACTTTTTGTCCTTGGGTTGTCAATTTTTCTTTTTCTTTTTGTTTGTTTGTTTGAATATAGTACTGAGGGGCATGACTTGCCGCGCACCGAACCGTACCGAGGGGCATAGTTGTATTGACACATCTTCCTTGTATGGACTTTGCCTCATTATCTATCTTAGGGGTGTGGGTGCGTGGGGTGGGGGGGGAACAGAATAACCGCACTGTCACAAACGAAGCGCCTTTGCCACGTTAAGCGAGGCCGAGCCGGGGGCGGGGTGGGACCCCTCCCCATCTCGGGCGAGGCCGAGCCAGAACGAAGCCGTGGACGACGGCCGCGCTTGCACTGTCGCATGGAGGCGAAGTCCGTAACATGACTTGCCCCATTATCTATCTTTGGGGTGTGGGGTGGGGGGAAAACAGAATAACCACATTATCTATCTTAGGGGTGTGGGTGCGTGGGGGAAACATGACTTGCCCCGCACTGAACCGTACCGAGGGGCATAGTTGTATTGACACATCTTCCTTGTATGGACTTTGCCCCATTATCTATCTTAGGGTGTGGGTGCGTGGGGAACAGAATAACCGCATCAAGCGCTTGTCAAACGAGCGCCGCCACGTTAGCGAGGCCGAGCCTGGGAGAGGGGGTCGAGACCCCCTCCCCCATCCCGTGAGGCCGAGCCAGAACGAAGTTGTAGTAGCGACGACGCAGGCGTGCAGCGTCGCATGCGGAGGCGAAGTCCGCAACATGACTTGCCCCATTATCTTATCTTTATTTTTAGGGAAAAACCAGCACCGTTATGAATTATTTTTTCATTTGTACTTTTTGATAAATTTTTTGTACTGTTGTGAGTTATTATTTGTACTTTAGCCGCTTTGTTTTCTCCATCTATATTTTTATTGTATTTGATTTTTGGTATTATATTTTGTAATGGCGGCGAGAGATAGTGGGCTTCGCCATGGTTGTGGGCTTTAGCCGTCCGTTTTCTCCCAGTCATCTTTTAACCCTCCCACTCACCTTTTAACCTCCGATCTTCCCCGTTCCGCTCCTCTCCCGTCCCCAAATCGATTCCGTCTTCGTTCCCCTCTTCTTCTCTTCTTGGAGGGGGAGTTGCTACTCCTGTTTCGCCGCGGGAGCATCGGCCGGAGGGCTCAACCCCAGGGGTGGAGGTCCGTGTGCTCTGTTTTGTTCCTTTTGCTCTGCCATTGACTTTGCTTGCGTCCTCTATGTTCAGATTTTCTCTCTATTTCTAATCTCTTGCTCTCTTTGCTGTCCCGTGCTGCACTCGCTAGGGTTCCTTCTTTGTTGAGCAGCGTTTGGCGGCGATAATCTTTGGATTGCGTGGCCGATTTTGTGTTTGCTGGTAAGAGTTTTGCTTTTGTATGGCGTGCTTCGTTTTTGAAATAGTTCAAATCCCTAATGTTTGTTCATGTGTCTTGCAGATCTGGTTCGGCAGATTTTAGGACTGTACAATGGGTACATCATCCAGTCCCACAAATTGAATCTTGGTGATTTTCCCCGTATTTTGGATGATGTTTTAATAGATCTGGTTTTTAGGTTGTATGTTGTTGCCGTATCGACTTTATAAGTTGTATGTATTTTGATATGTGTTAATTTTGTCCTGGATTGTATGGCGTGTATGGTTTTGGCGAGTTGATGCAACCTGCAGATGTGTTGTAGTACTTATCACCATGTGTATTTTGAACGCTGTCACGGCATTTGAATAGGTTGTAGTAGTCGATGAAGAACTATTATGGTGTTGAAAGAGTTGTGTTTTCCAAGTTTGTTCTGCAAGTGGTGGGTTCATAATTGTTTTATTAGGTGAACTTGTAGTGTTCACATATTTGAACATATTGATTGTTCTTGTACTTTTTGCTAATTATGATGTTGTTGCGGATGTTGGAGTGTTAGGTGCCTCCCGATTCTCGACAAATCGTAACGCTTTCAAGATCTTGTGAATGTTATTTTTGAGACACCAAATCCTCTAGAAGAACTTGCGAATGTTCTTTGGTGTTTCCCTTTATATTTGCTCTTTTTATCAACCTTTAATTCATATATATGCTTAGTTACATCGGTTGTTCCTTTTTGTTTGTGTCTCGATGCTATGCGCTTTATTTATCTATGTGTCTCGCAATGTTAATTGTGTTTTAATTTTTTATGTGCGTGGTTATGTTATTGGTTTATGCAGTTAATGACAGCCATGGTGTTCCAGAGGACATTGCTGATGATGTTAAAGATATTAATGATGGAGTGTATTCACTTAACGTTGATGATGGTGATGGCAGCTTGCGGTTATGCATTACTCGCCTCAAAGTGTTGATGGCACCGAGCACATTACCCAAAGCCGAGGATGTTCCTATGCGATTCTGGATCGAGGATGAAAGGATAAGAAAGAAGAAGTATGAATTCCAGAAGAGAAAGGAATTGGAACGGCGTCAAAAGGCTGCCTGTGTGCCAGAAAGTGATGTTGATGTTGCTCAAGCTCCTAAATGTGTAGGCGATGAAGGTGGTGACGCGGGTTTTTCAATTGTTCATGCCGGATCTCATGGAAGTGACATGCCTGTGAAGACAAACTTGATGCAAACTCGGTTGATGCAAGTGTTTGATCGTGATGGAGTTAAGGAGAAGAAAGCTGTTTTGAAGAGGAAGATGTCAGATCGAAATCCTGATGGCACACAGAGACGTAGCCCACGTGTGAAAGCTGGTTCCCAACCTGGTAATAGCAAAACTGATGCGGATAGTGTTGCTGTGAAAATTGGTCCAAGCAAACTTGGTGTCTCCTCTGTTTGAGTCCACGAGGTTTGACAAATAAGAAGCCTTCTTCGTCTCCTCTTCAAGAGCGGTCTTTGTTGAAAGAAAATAAGAAGCGTAAAGTTCATCCTGCAAAGGTGAACAAAGGTGTGAAGAAGCGTGCTCGTGTCAAAGCTGAAGACGCTGCATCTGAAAAAGATGATATTGAAGTTGATTCAGAAGATGAATTTGCAGTGGTATGTGTTTTGTACTGCATGTGACTTGTTAGTTGTACTTGCAATGATTTAATTGTGTTTGGGCTGGTATGCTGGCCAGGTGAGGCTGGTCATTGTTTTGCATCTATTTGATTGTGGTACTGATGTTGTTTTAATAGTTGAACTTGTGCAATCTTTTTTTACTTACATTCGTATGCTTGTTTTGTTTTCTATATTCATTGTTTGCAGTGGTATGTGTTTTGTACTGCATGTGACTTACTAGTTGTACTTGCAATGATTTAATTGTGCTTCGGCTGGTATTGCGGCCAGGTTAGGCTGATCATTGTTTGCATCAATTGAGGGTGGTACCGATGTTGTTTTAATAGTTGAACTTGTGCAATCTTTTCTTTTTCTTTTACTTGCATTCATATGCTTGTTTTGTTTTCTATATTCATTTTTTAAGGTGTGGCTTTTTGTTTTCATTTACACTGTTAGCGTTATGAGTCCGGTCAAGCGGTGGGAGGCAATGCCGAAAAGTTGCCTTGGATGAAGGTGACCAACGGAAATTGAACTTAAGCATGCGATGTTCGTTGAGAGAGGTTGAAGATTGTGCTAAATTGCTCGAGAGTCGGCATGTGGCTAGGGTTCATGCCTCTGGTTTTGGTTCTATCTTCAAGTGGAGGGTGAAGTCTAACATTTCCCGCCCTCTGATGGGAGTTTTGTACCGAGGATAGATTGTGATACAATGACTCTTGACATGGGTGAGGCTAATAAGAAGCTTCGCATCACTAGCGATGGTATACAACAATTATTTGGTTTCCCTCGTGGTGGTCGTTCTGCGCCAAGGCCGTCAGAGGACGGATATGACAACACCCTGATGAAGTTAAGATTAGAGCTTGACATTAGCAGGGACAAAGATATCAAGACAAAGGATTTGAGGAATAAGCTCAAGGTGCTCGTCAAGGATCCTAGCAAAGATGACCTTGCTCGAAAGTGTTCTTCATGATTGTGTTTATGAAGGTTGTGTTGCTGGTTACGCCGCGTGTTTCCGGAGAAGCAAGAATGTTTGAGGGTCTCGTCTTTGAGGACATGGCTAATATGGATTATTGCCGGTGATGGTTGATGAGCTTAGAAGGGCTGTTGCCAAGTACCAAAATGGTGATACCATGGGGAAGGCAATCACAGGCTGTGCCATAGGGCCTGTACTAATGTACCTTGACTGCCTTATCCGTGGCAAGACTGCGGAGCCTGACATGCGAGTCCCCCGCATATGTTACATGGATCCTGCCAAGCTTTCTGATCTGGTTGATGCAGATTTGATAAAAAAAAGGCAACACAGATCCAAAGACTTGGGTGTTTGGGAAGCTTCCGTGAGTTTTGTTTGTTTTGTGTCTTGCATACTTTTTTTTATTTTAGTTATAGCTTTTTTTTTCTTTAGTTGACATGTGTACTGTTGAGTTGTATGTTTATACTTTGTATTGTTTATGTATGGTTTTTTATTACTGTTGTTTAGTGTGTGGTTGAACTGAATAACTTTTGTTCAACTCGGCCTGTTGGTAAATACTAACAAATTGGCAATGTGATTAAAGTTTATTAGTGGTGTTGATTTTAAATCTATTAATATCATGATTTATTTTTCCCTATGTGTTGCATTGATTGATTAACTATTTTTCCCTTTTTGTTTGTAGTGGAAAACTCAAGAGGAGGTTGTTTTTTCCGAGTGTATAAATGGCCGATCCTGGAGATGCCGTCGTCTCGAGTTCAAGTTTTCATCTCTGCCCGATGAGTTGAGGGATGGCCGTGGTGTTGAGGGTGCTGGTTATGCCCCCTGGACCTAGTAATGCTAGTGCTTCACAGAGGCGGGGTTTTGGTATTGATGTTCTTTGTTTCAGCGTTGGGCCTTGTTGAGCATATCTTAAGTAATGTGTGTTCGAGCTGCAAAAGGTCCCAACAATGCTTGAGCGTTTGAGCTGTATCAATGGTATCCTTCACGAAGGTCATCAATTTAATGCTGAGGAAGCTGTTGACTACATTGAGATGGAGAGAATTTTAATCGGTGATATGCGTGATGGTGCCGCTAATCTAGTTCAGAGCTCGGTTAGTCTGTTGAACAACATGAAGCATTTCAGAACTACGCAAAACTCTCGCTGCAAGCCATATGAAGAAAGTGCAAATGTTGTTATCAAGCAGTTTGAGTAGGATGAAAGGCTGCGCCACAAAGCGGCGAGTGGTGATGGTACTGAGGCTAATGTTTTTGATCACGAAACGAATGATGTTGGCTTTGAGCGTCCTGATGTTGATGTGAGTCAGTCCTCGGTGTTTGCAATTTTTACTTTGTTATCCTGATGTCAGTGTTGTAGTTGAACTTCCTCATGTTCATCTATTTATTAATAATTTTCTTTCATGCAGATTGATCACGATGGGGTTGCTTGCACCGACAGCGGGGGCTGATGATGGTACCGAGGCTAATGTTTACGATCGTCAGAGAACGATGTTGGCTCACGCACCCTATTGTTGATGTGATTCGATCCTCGTTGTTTGTATGTTTTTACTATGTTGTTCTTTGTCAAGATTGTAGTTGAACTTCACGATCTACATCTGTTTATTAATTTTTCTTTTTATGCGGTGAGACCAGTCATAATGTTGAGGTTCTTTGTTGACGGTGGAGTTAATGATCCATCCACCGATAAGTGCAAGGTTATTTTATTTTCATTGTGTTTATTCATATTTTCTTAAATTTCATGCGCACCGATGTGTCTTGCTTGTTCATTTTTCTATCCCACACCGTTTATAGTTTGCAAGGGGGTCGCTACCTTTTTCGTTACTGTTGTTTTAATTCCTTGTGTTTATAGTTGCTCATAATAGCATTGTGTTTTTTCCTCATTACATTTGAATCAGGGTCCTATTGTTGGCGATGAGCCTTGTTTGCCGTTGGTGATGTTGCTTTGAATGTTAGCAGCAGCAAGATCGATGATGTTGCTGTGAATGCTTCCAAGGTTTGTTTTTCTCGTGCACCTATTGGTAGCTTATTTTTATTGTTAGTTTTGTTCATATTATTCACTTTTTTCCGAATTTTTATTTTCGTCTGATTCTTGATGTTGGCGTGAGGTTGTCCTTAGTGGTGGAGATGATGCTCGTGATGTTCCATTGAGTAGTGGGTGCAATGTTGGTACCAAACTTGTCGATGAGGATCTTTGGTCTGCTGCCAAGATACTTGATGCCAAATCGCTTTGGTGTTGGTATTGCTTTGGGAATGAAAATGTTTACGGTTGTGAAGATTTCACCGGAGAATTTCCGCTTTGGAGGTCTTGATTACGGTGATGCATTGCAAGATGCTTCTAGCGTGGAGGAGGTGCCATCCGAGGATGATGATTTATACATCAATTTCTTGACCCCTTGGCGCAGAGGCGCTTATTGTCGCCCTAGGATATTCTTTCTACATGACCACGAAAGCGCATCAATATTGGTGTCCTCTCAAGATGTCCCATCGTTAAACCACTGAACCGGAGGCATAATGGTCTCATCACAGGAACTACCGTCGTCGTCAAACCACGATAGTCCGGTAAGGACTTGTAAATGGGGCGTACTTCTCAATTTTGGCATTTTGGACATGTTCTCTTGTAGTTGTTGAACTTATTATTTTTCATCATTTTACGCAAGCGAAAGTGGTAATGTTGTTAAGGTTGATAAGTTTTTTCTTCATTCTACGAGGTTGCGCATTTAACCGCATTTAAATGGTTAGTTTTGGATTTTGCCCGTACTATTTTTTGTCTCTTTTTCTTTCTCTCGTATGATTATTGTTGTTGTTGCAGTAGTTTTAATTCATGTAATCTTTTGTGTTTTTCTAGTCACAAGCCGATGTTTCAAAATAAAGAATGTGATGCCAGTGTTGGTTCTATTGCTAAAGCGTTTGTCCCCACGGCATGCTCAACTTCGAAAGGTCTTGACGTTGTTTTATATTCTCTACGCCGAAGTACCGAGACACCGACAAGTTGATAGTTCCCGGATGGGTGACGGTCAAGATTTTGCTTTTTTGTAAATAGGATGATAACTTGTTTTGCCAATTTTCTAACTGTTGTTGTTCTTTTTGTACAATGCACCAAGATCCGTGATGGAAATATTGATTCCAATGTGCTAAATTGGTTCACGAGATCAGGTGCTGATGGTTTTGACCAAGTAGGTGAACTTGGACTTTTTGTACTCATTAACTAGAACTGTCATGTTTTCTTTACAGGTTTGGGAGGTGGGGGGGGATGAACTTGATCTGTGCTTCTTTTACACCTGCACTTATGAATGATCCGTGCTTCTTTTATTAAAGCTGCACTTATTGTTGCAAGGAAATTGAACTGATTATGTGATTTATATCGCAGTGGATATAAATTCTTTATGATTATGTGATTTTTTGTTTGTACTTATGAATTTCAATTTCCCTCTTTTATTTTATTTTTTGGAGGCTGAATTTTTTGTTTCATTATGATTTGGTAAATTCATTTTTCCTCTGCGATTTTTTTCCAGCTTCTTTTCCCTACATTTGATCCGCCGTCATTTGTGGCTACCATGAAGCCTAGTGAAGTATCTGGGCATTGGTGCTTGGTTGTTCTGATTTTGAAGTTCGCTGCTTTGAGTGTCTTGATTCACTCCGTGATGAAACCTGGGGTGATGCAGTTAGATTCTGAAGGAATATGACAGATAATATAAAGAAGCTTTGGAGGGAGTCCAGCGTAGACAGGGCCAAAACGTTCTAACCGGCGCATATTGATGGTTTCTCTTGCGAGTTTGTGTGGGTGCCTCAGCAGGAAAACACGTGAGTATCCGTTTTTAATGATTTCTGCTGGTTGTTTTTGTTGCTGGAGGATGTTGTTCCTCTATTTTTTGGATTTTGTGTTGTACCATTTTTTGTTTTTTCCTTTGTTTACAGGCATGATTGTGGATTCTTTATGCTACAAAACTGCAAGACCTATTATTGCCGGGAGGATGGTGTAATTGAAATGGTTGATTACAGCCATGAAGACATTTTGGACATTAGGAAGACTTTGCTGTATACCTGCGCAACTAGCGATGTGTTTGATGTTGACTTCCGGGGTTTGTTTGGCATCGAACCCTGTACGTGTGCATGGACTTTTGTAAATTTTTTGCAGCTTGTACTTCTCTATTAGTACTATCATGAAATATGTATTTGAACTTACGCTTTGTGCGGTCTTTTTTTTCGGTGAGTGGTCGGATCTTGGTGAGTATGACTACAGGTTCTTTGGTAGCCAGTTCTCGGAGCTCGAGCGTAGCTATTGATCTTAACCAGGGGCGTTCTCCCGAAAAGACAAGATCTGGTGTTATGAAGGGGCGGTTGGGAGCTCTGAGAGGTTCTCTGACTGCTTGTCCAGAGATAGTCCTACTACACCCAAGAATCCCATTGTGGAATTGATAGACAGCGATGATGATGTGTTTGACAAGATTGCTGGCGTTGGAAGAGTCATGAGGAGCGCTTCTGCGATTATCTCCCCTTGCTGGAATAATGGCTCGTAGAGCTAGTGGTGCTAGGAAAGATCCCGCTTTGGATTCTGGCAATGTTGTAAGCACGAAGCGTGCGCCCAGAGCTCCTATAAAGTTTTGCGCCCCTGTGCAGCAGCTTCACCCTCATAAATTCCCTCACCTGGACAAGGCTCGCAGGTTGTATAATCTGTTGCTTAGTGATGAATGGCGTGAGAAGTATGCCGAGTGACTATCTCTCATTATTTTTCCTCTTCCTTTTCTTCTGTTGTTTGTAACTGCTAGATAAATATGACCTGAACTGTTCCTTTTTATACAACTAGAACTTCTATGAATGCCTTATCTTGCTTCTCCTTCTTTTTGTTCTTGTGTGTGCTGCAGGAATACATTCTCAATGATACCTCAGCCTGATGATAATGTAACTAGCTTCACTTTGGGAAGCGATGCTGGGAAGTTTTGCACTGGGCAAATGATGGAGGGTGATGTAATGGACTTCCTCATTGATGATTGGAAGCAAGATCCCTATAGAAATGCTGATTTCGCATCGGGAAAAGGATATTGCTGAGTCCATATTTCATCACGATAATCAATCGGTCGGTTTCTTTATGTTGAACAAGACTGCCTATTGTTTTTACGAGTTTTAATAATACTTTGCTTGTTGATTCTTTTCCGCTGTCTATTTTCTATTTTGGCTTTTTTGCAGGTTGTGCTTGACTGTTTGTTTTACGAGGATGAAAACAAAGTGTTTAATGTGGAGAGTGCAGCGAGAGATTTCAAGAGCTATGTTAAAGCTAATGAAGACTTGCTCGATCTTACCGACCTTGTGAGATCTACTAGCTGATTTTTGGTTTTTATTTCTTTGTTGTGATGCTGGTTTTTAATTTCAATATTTAACATCTCTTTTTTGGTCATTTGTTTTTAGATCATGATGCCTCTATTCAAGCCTATGGTTTTATCAAAGGATAGGAAAGTGAGCCACTATTCCTTATATGTCATGAATCGGTACCGAAGTAGCGTTGACATCCTTGACTCTTTACCTTATCCGAAGAACCACCGTCCTTGAAGAACACCTATCACAAAAGGCTGCGAGAAGATTGTGAGTGACATTTATTATCTATCTTTGGATTGATATTTACGCATCTTTGTTTCTGCTTTTTCTGAGACCTAAAACTGTGTGGGTTCTTTTGTTTTTTTACAGATTTCTAGATTGGTCAAAGTAATGAAGGCTGTGTATGGTGATGTTCAGTACAACGCGAGCAAGCAGCCCAATTGGGAGCTATTTGCAAAGAAACCAATGTTTGTCAAGGTTCCACTTCAAGGGAAAAATGAATGTGGCCATTATACTTTGAAGTATGCGGGATGCTATGATGGTGAAAAGATCGTTGAGAACATTCGAAATAATGACGTGGGTTTCTTGTTGAGCTTTTCAATTTCTGTTTTTGGCTTATTGTGCATCCTTTTTTATGTGTCATGATTTTTGATAATTTGTTTTATTGTTTTGCAGCCACACATTGTTGATTGGAACGCTGAGGATCTGTATAGAGTTGTGTTCAATCGGAATAACAATCTTCTGGTGACGGAGCTTCCCAAGGAGGTTCAGGCATTGGCTCCTGATGCATAGGAGAAATGGTCATCATTTGCATAGTGAATGGGATAGTTGTGTGATATATCTCTTGAAAACATTGTAGGCTCTATTTTGTAGTGTTTGATGTCTTGTCGAGTACTATGTAATAACTAGTATATTTTGTGTTGTGTTTTAAGTGTGGCACAATGTTTCATCGGGAATTCGTTTTGGTTAAGTTTTATTTTTTGTACTGAAGACTTATATAGTAGTTGAACTGAAAACACTTTTTTTCAAGTGTATTTACGAGTTGTTGCTCAGAAAGTGAGATTTATTTTATTTTTATGTGATTCCATCCTAAGTTGGACCTTTATAGTTTCTGTACTCTCGTTTTCTTGTACTTATGATATAGTTCTATTAGTACTGATTTGTAATCTCATTCAGCGTAAGGCTTTCAAAATTTTGGTGCCAAATTTCTGTTTGAACTTCTTGAACTTTAGTAGTTGAACTTCATAGTAAAAGTTAAAGTACTGGTTTAAATTAGCTACGTTTAAGAGATAGTCCTATTAAGTTCAAAACTATTTCTTTCTCAATGCATTAATTGGTATCATCCATAGCACTTACCGAATAAACTTAGTTGTCTTGAGATTCCAATTGTGCTAGTACTTTTGATTAATTATTTATTGTTTGTGTTGTTTGATGCTAGTACGTCTTCTGTTGTGTTTCTTGTGATTTTTCTCTTTTGTCGAACTTATATCTTTTTGATTTAGTTTTTGGCCTTCTTTTTTTCTAGGCTGTGGTTCTTCTCCAGGCAATGTTTGATCCTAGCACTTGCCGTATAGACTTAGTTGTACTTGAGATTTCAGTTGTATTGCCACCGTTAATTCTTAGTATGTCACTGCTTTTAAGGAATGCTAACCCAAGCTTCCGTTCCTTTTTATATATTTGTAGAATGAACATACCATGTGTTCAATCATGTGCGAACTTTCGGTCCTAGGATGCTAGTGACTAGGAAATACGTCTTGGTGTTTCTTTGCTTTTCTGATGCGACTTAGTGAATTTCTAACTACTTTTTAGCACGATGCTTTTTAGTCTTGAATGTTGTCCTTGGCTGAAACTTAGTCTTTTTAGTGTTCTTACGAAACTAAAAACTGATTTTTTAGCGTGATAGTACTACCATTCATGTCTAAGCTGTCTTGGCGTCGAAGGCTACTATTTGCTTTTGGCCTTTATTTAGTCTCCCACTTTTTTTTTGCAAAAATATTCATGTGTTATTTTTTTTTCTCCATGAATAGTGCTGCGTGGCAGCCATCAAGTTTCAACTTCAAATCATGGATGAACAAAATAGGAAGCTAGCAAACTTGTTGGACGACATAAGCAAACGATGTACTTGATAGACATAGGCAAACTTGTTCAAACCACGACACACATAGCATAAGGTAGCTGGTTCAACATAACGAAAGCAAACTACAAATCTGAAACAACAATACTAAGGACACACACAACATAAGGTAGCTGGTTTAACATAACAAATGCAGACTTTCATGCATCTTCATCCGCGAAGTTGCAGTGGTAGTAGGGGTTAGCCTCCTACTCTTTTGAAATATCCCAACCTGTCACGATGTTGTCGATTGTCTTCCATGACTTGTACGTTGCGTATGCATCTATTCCTGCGTACGTGATGAGGTTGTCTGGCAGCGGGCTGTTCCCCACGCTTGTGGTCCGCCTGTTCATCTTCTTCTTCATGCCTTCGTAGAATGGGTGGATGACGCCACCTGCAACATCGGCCAAGGAGTCGTAGTATTTGTTGGTCTTTGGATCTTTCCACTTGCGCTGCATGTCGATGAAGTTGTTGGGGTTGATTTCCAAACCAGACTCCTCCAGCATCCGCTTGTCACCTCAATGTCGAAACCAACAAATGTGTACAATTTCTCCTCCCGCAGGAAGTCTTTGAGGCGCTTGGGCACCTGCAAGGGGAGACACACATTTATAGATTAGTCTTCTTTTTGAGGATTTAATTCTTCTGCTTTTTTGTTTTACAAGTGATAATCCATGAGGTAGATGCTTATATATTATGAGTCATGCATGAATGTACTTCAGAAACTAGTACACAAAGTCCTGAAATTAAATTCAACTACACCATGTTATTTTTTCTTTTTTGCTATCTTCGTTGCTTCACCAAATGCTTCACCAAATTAGAGAATCATTTTACCAGAGTCAATGATACATGCGCTGCTTGATTCAAGTTTAGTTTTACTTTTTGTTGAATAAAAGACCTATACCGATGCTTGATACATCTTTGTGCATTAATTCTATATCAAGTTCAAAAATTAGTTTGAGAAACATGTGCATCAAGATGTGGACCTATACCACTTCACCAAAGATCTTTTAATACATCAATTCTATAAGCTATACTAGTGCATCAAGATCAGAATCTATGCTAGTACATCAAGTTCAGAAATTAATTATGTGCATAAAGTTCAGAACGCTATAAATTTTTTTTGAGATGCTAATCTGGTGAAACAATCCACTTCATAGTTTCAGAAATGCATGTAACTTAATAAACATGTAATCGTGCATCCACTTCATAGACTATAATAGTTCATCTAGTTGGGAAACAAGTTTTAATTAAGTTTTTGGTGACTAGTACTTTGGTACAACAGATGAATGAATGATGGTATGGGTTACAATGGATGAATGTACTTCAAAAACTAGTAAAGAAAGTTCTGAAATTAAATTAAGTACATCATGTTATTCTTCTTCTTGGATTATACATAGTTTCAGTCAATGTTGTATGTTCTTCATTGGTATTAGTTTAGTCTACTTTTGTTGAAATAGGATAACACAGAACCAGTGCTTCACCAAGTCCTTAGTTTATTTTCTTACGAAAATAACATTAGATCAAATTCAGAAAATACTTCACTACAAACCACACTAGTACATCTAGTTGGGAAACAAGTGTGATTAAATTTTCAGGATACAGTACTAATAAAACAGATAAACCATATGCAGGGCAAATGAGTAGGATTGCTCACCATTTTGTGGCCGCTGCGATGTGGTACACCAAGCAGAGTTCCTCGGCGACAACTGCAGGATCGCCGCCATCTGTGGAGGTTTTTCCTCGTCGGTGTACTCCACATCAACTCCGATGAAGCTCGGATACAAGCCGCCTCCCTTCATCCTTGAGCCTGCTCATCATCTCGTCGGCCTTATTTGGTTCGGCTGGTGCGAGCGATCTCCGGCGTCTCCTTGCCGTGGAGCTCAACCCCTTTGAGCGTTCCGTGTATTCAGCGCTTCTCGCCGGGGACGTTAATGTTGACGAGGTTGCTCCTCTTGTCCGACGTCTCGGCATGATGACGCTTGGCGGACGGTTCCTCCGCCATGGCCTTCCTCCGGCAACTGTGGGCTTTGGAGAGAGACGCTGGAGGTTTGTGTGCAGTGGAAATGGAAGCGGCAATGGTGGTTTGTGGGAACGAGGGAGAGATATAAGACAATGGGGTATTTTTGCAGTGCACCGATGGTGGTGTGTGGGAGGCGGTTAAATCGGCGTGTGTGTAGTGGTCGTGGGGTCGCCATTTGCGGTGCCTCATGGCAACCGCCCGATGGGTGGCGGGTGGTGGCATGGAAGAACTAACCGTCCAAGTTAAATGGTTTTTACTGTTGAACTGACTAGTCTTGTCAAGCTGTACTTATGAACTGCCAAATCCCACTTGCACGTGTCTGCGGTGGTGATGATGGAATTTTGCACTGTTCAGGTGACGTATGGATCTGTGATGTTTTTCCGTGTGGATGTTTAAGTAATGTTTTTCTATTGAAGCCTTTATACACTAGTGTATGTCAAAACATTCTTTCAGTGCCCTGGGAGTTGTTGCTCAAAACTTGTACTTATTTTATTTTCATCTGTACCAACCTAAGTGAGACCTTTATAGTTTTTGTATTCTCATTTTTAGTGCACTTATGTTTTAGTACTGTGTGAACTGAATTGTAATTTCAAACAGCGCATGGGTTTGAAATTTGATGTCGAGTGGTGCAGTGGCTTGGTGATCCTGCTGTTTTAGTCTTGATGTCGTATGTATGTTTGAACTGATTTTTTTTATAACTTAGGTTGGGGGTGGGGGTTTTAGATTATTTTACGACCAGATCGTTCGTTGTGGTGTGGACAGATTTTATATAAATAAGAAATTTAGCAGAATTGACAAATAAATTCTATTTGAACTTTTAGAGCTTTAGTAGTTGAACTTGTCAGTTTTTGTATAAATAGGAAATTTAGCATAATTGACAAACATTATATGTTTGAACTTTTTGAATTTTAGTAGTTGAACTTGTCAGATTTTATATAAATATGAAATTTAGCATAATTGACAAACATTATATGTTTTGAACTTTTTGAGCTTTAGTAGTTGAACTTGTCAGTTTTTCTATAAATAAGAAATTTAGCATAATTGACAAACATTATATGTTTTGAACTTTTTGAGCTTTAGTAGTTGAACTTGTCGATTTTATATAAATATGAAATTTAGCATAATTGACAAACATTATATTTTTGAACTTTTTGAGCTTTAGTAGTTGAACTTGTCACTTTTTCTATAAATAAGAAATTTAGCATAATTGACAAACATTATATGTTTTGAACTTTTGAGCTTTAGTAGTTGAACTTGTCGATTTTATATAAATATGAAATTTAGCATAATTGACAAACATTATATGTTTTGAACTTTTGAGCTTTAGTAGTTGAACTTGAAAGTAATTTTTAATTACTGTTTTTAAATTATGTACATTTAATGAGATAGGCTATTAAGTTTTGTTCTTTTTAGAGGTTCACTGTTTTTGTATCATATTTTTCCTTTTTTCTTGTAGAGGTTAATTGACAAACATTTTTCTTGTAGTTTATATTTCTTTGTCCCGCCCTCTGGTTTGTATACTTGGGCTTATTTGGTGGGATGTTTTGTTGGTGATGTAGGCTATTGGGCCGTTTTCCGGCCCAGATAGCTCGTCCACGCGCCTGTGCAGTGCGTCGTGCACGTGCGCTCTGGGTTTAGTCCCACCTCGCTAGTCGAGGGGGCTCCGGACCTGTTTATAAGCGCAGCCGAGGCTCACCAGTCGAACTCCTCTGAACACTTGCCTGAGCGCTTATACACGGTGCTCGCTCTCTCTCTTGACCTGTGGGCCCTGGTCGGCGGGTCCTGCGTTGTGCGGATTACTAGGCATTCGCCCACGGGCTCGAGTTCAAGTATCTAGCATTGTCAGGGCCTGCGCCTGACCTTGGGCGGTCAATATTTTTGTTTCTTTTTGTTTGTTTGAATCTAGTACTTGACTCCTCCAGTAACTTGGACTGATACTTTTTGTTCTAGTTCTTGTCAGTTTTGTGTGAGTGTAATCTTTTTCATTTGAGTTTTTGCCTTCTTTTTTGTGTTTGTTTTTGTGATTATTCTCAAGTGTCTTCTGGTGTCATTTTTCAGAACTATGGTACTTGCATGTAGACTGAGTTGTACTGATAGTGCATTCATAGTAGCGCTTAAGGACTGATGCTTCTTTGTACTTTTTATTGTAGTAAGTATGTAATGTCCGATCAGGTGTACTGAGTTGTACTGACATGGAACAATGTTGTGTGATTAGTTGCATCATAACTAGTACTTTAGAGCAACGACAACGTTCCATTCAGAAGCTACTTTCCAATTTTGAAATGATGGATTAACAACATATGAAGCTACCAAACTAAACTGATATAATGAGATAAGCAAAACATTGTACTTGAGGACATAACTAAACTTGTTCAAACATGACAAGCACGACATAATCATACTAGTTCAACCCAACAAGAGCAAACTACTAATTTGAAACAACAAGATAAAAGGCAAGCACAAGTGGAAGTAAAACGAAGGCAGGCTCTGATGTATCTTCATCCCGAAAAGGGGCAATAGGGGCGGTCGTAGAAGTTTTCAGCCTCCCGCTCTTTTCAGATATTCCGAACCATCTGTGATGTAGTCAATCATGAACCATGACTTGTAATGCGGCGTGCGCATCTACTCCTGCGTACTTTCGATGAGGTTGTCTGGCAGCTCGCTGGTCCCCCAAGGTGTAGTCTTCCTGCGTGTTGATCTTGTTCTTCATGCCTTTGTAGAATGGGTGGATGACGCTGGCTGCAACATCACCAAGGAGTCGTACTCTTTTCCGGTGTATGGAACTCTCCACTTGCGCTGAATGTCGATGAACTTGTTGGGGTTGATCTCCATACCGACAACTTCAGCTTCTCTTTGTCGCTTTCAATGCTGAAACCGCAAATGTGAACAACTTGTCATCTTTGACATGGTGGTCAGGAGCTTGTGCCTGCAAGGGCAGAGACATTTTGAATATTAGCATTACTTTGATGTTTGAATTATCCATTTTTGTTTTGTTTTACAAGCGATGAATCCATGAAGTAGTTGTTTATGTAGGATAAACAATGGATGAATGTACTTCAAAAACTAGTAAAGAAAGTTCTGAAATAAAATTAAGTACATCATGTTATTCTTCTTGTTGGATTATACATAGTTTCAGTCAATGTTGTATGTTCTTCATTGGTACTAGTTTAGTCTACTTTTGTTGAAATAGGATAACACAGAACCAGTGCTTCACCAAGTCCTTAGTTTATTTTCTTACGAAAATAACATTAGATCAAATTCAGAAAATACTTCACTACATCTAGTTCAGAAACATCTTTTTTAATACATCGAGTACATAGACTACTCTATTGTATCAACTTCGTAAACTACACTAGTCGATCAACTTCAGAATTTAATCTTCCGCAAGATTTTCCAAATAGTAATCCATTGCATCAGGTTCAAAAATACATTTATAGTATATCTACTTGAGAAAATCCAGTACTGCATCCACTTTTCACAAACCACACTAGTACATCTAGTTGGGAAACAAGTGTTATTAATTTTTCAGGATACAGTACTAATAAAACAGATAAATCATATGCAGGGCAAATGAGTAGGATTGCTCACCATTTTGTGGCATTGCGATGTGGTACACCAAGCAGAGTTCGTCGACGCACAACTGCAGGACTGCTGCCATCTTGGGAGGTTCATCTTCGTTGGTGTAGTGCACACCAACGCCGACGATCCTATGATACCTGCCGCCAAGCTTCCTCCAGAGCCTGGAGATCACCTCGTCGGCCTTGTCTGGTTCGCTGGTGCAGACGATCTCCGGCGTCTCCTTGCCGTGGAGCTCAACCCCTTTGAGCGTTACGGTGTACTTCGCGCTTCTCGCCGGGGACCTTAATGTCGACGAGGTTGCTCCTCTTGTCCGACGTCTCGGCATGATGACGCTTGGCCGGGCCAGTTCCTCCGCCATGGCCTTCCTCCCATGACTGTGGGCTTTGGAGAGAGACGCCGAGGTTTGTGTGCAGTGGAAATGGAAGCGGTAATGGTGGTTTGTGGGAACGAGGGAGAGATATAAGACAATGGGGTATTTTTGCAGTGCGCCGACGGTGGTGTGTGGGAGGCGGTTCGTCGGGGTCGCCGTTTGCAGTGCGTCATGGCAACTGCCCAGTTGGTGGCGCGGGTGGTGGCATGGAAGAACTAACCGTCCAAGTTAAATGGTTTTTACTGTTGAACTGACTAGTCTTGTCAAGCTGTACTTATGTCCTGCCAAATCCCACTTGCACGTCTGCGGTGGTGATGATGGCATTTTACTGTGGCACCGATTCGTATAGTCAAGCTGTACTTATCAGTTGCTTATCCCACTTGCACGTGTCGGCGTCGGTGTTGGTGGAGGTCTGAACTCCTCTCTTTGTCATTACTCGGACTGGTGATTGAAGTGTAATTGAACGTACCAAATAACAGCGAGACTATGTGTGGTGCTAATGTTTTTTTAAAACAATTTTCGTATTTTTTAAAGGATTGTTTATATCAAGATAATCTGTGAGTATTTTTTACAGATAAATTAGATTTTCACCAGTACAGGATGTATTATATTCGCATTTTGCTTGAGGTAATTATTTTTATGTACTGATGGTCTTTTCCGAATTGGGAATTTGGCGGAAGCGAGGCATAGCTTTGTTTTTCAAAAGCGATTTTTTTCCAGTCGTTCACGGGTGTGTTTGTTATTACTATGCCTTTTGTAATCGCCGGTTGAGAGTTATCGATCTTGATGTAATACAAGAGTTTAAATTTTTCCTTGACATTTTTTTGCTGAGTTACTGCTTGACAGTAGTGTTTTGCGTCAGATATATCAAGATAAGTTTTTTCAAATTTATTTGTGACTGCATTCAAAAGGATTATCAAATGGTTTAAATAACAATGTCACTGCTTCAGCGGGCACAAATCAGAAATTATATCAGTACTGATGTGTACTCTGCCTTGTACTGCCGACTGAGAGTTATCAGTACTGATGTTATACAAGAGTTTAAAATTTTCCTTGACATATTTTTTTCCTGAGTTTCTTGGTTCCACGATGGCGTTTTGCGTCGGATATATCCAGATAAGTTTTTTCAAACGTATTTTGTGACTACATTCAAAATGATTATAAAATGGTTTACATAATAATGTCACTGCTCTAGCGGGCACAAATCAGAAACTAAAAAATAACTTCAGTTCTAATCGAGAAATCGACGATAAAGCTAAATAAGTTTTGGTAACGACAGTGTTTTGTGAAATGCTTCCTCATTATGTGCTGATGCAACTGAGACTACAAGGTTATTTTTTAGTTGGCCTTGGCGGGATAACCACTATGTATTGTTCAGTCTTGAGCTTCTCCTAATTGTCCCCGAATGTTGTGCCTTGCCGGGCGCTCTTTCCGAGTTCAGCCTTGGCAGCTTCATCGTCGATTTCAGTTTCCTCGCCCCGACATGTCATCTTCATTGTCTTCGTCTGATTGGCCGTCATTCTCATCAAACTCTTCTTCTTCATCGTCTTCATTTGATTGCTTGGAACTTTGTACCTTGCCCTGTTTATGTTCAGCTCCACTGACCTCCTTGCCCACTTTGCATGTGCGGGCATTATGTCCGTCAGTTCCGCCACACTTGCGGCAAGTGTAGCTGTTACGTGTGTTGTCTCCATTGGTAGAAAGCTGGGTGGCTCCAATCTGCTTGTTCTTGTTGACAGTGGCATCTGTGTGGAGTGGGCATGTGCGGTAGTTCTGGTTGCTCACGACGTTGCAGAATCCGCATGCCCTTACCCCGAGGGGTTTGCCGTCGGGGCCAAATTCCACGCGCTTGATGGGGCGTGGTGGCTTTTTCGCTGCTGCTTGCGTCTTGCTCTTCCTCCCCTTTGTGTTTGAGAATATTGGGGGTTTAATCACCCTTTCCTGTTGCTGTTGGTAGGATGTGCTATTGTCATGTTGTTCGCCTACAGCACCATCGAGCTCATGGTCTCGCATGTGAGTTTGTCAGTGCTCTTGAGTGTGCACACGGGCAAGCTCCGGTTGCTGCTGCTCCTCTTCCTCGTTCTCAAACGGGTCAATAGCTCCCATATGGTTCATCTCGGATAACATTGTAGCAATATCCTGCTCAATGGCTTCATTGTCCGCGACACCTCCATTTTCAGCAGAATGCATGGCGTCGAGTTCTTGTTCAAGTTTGTCCATGACGACCCGCGTCCTTGCCATTTGCTCTTGGCTTCTCAAGCTTCTTCTGTGCACCCTCATGTTCAGAGTCAGCAGTGAGCTTTCAATGCAGTATTGATATGCCTTGTTTGACGCTACTGTCCTCAAGTCATTTCTATCAAATGTTGGCTGGATGTTCGGGCGTTTGGTGTATCTCCCGAGTATGTATTTCTTCTCGAACGCTTTTCGGCATTAATTGTTCCGCATCATGCACGAGGACATGGACGCAGAAAAAGACCTGTATTTGTTTTTGGAAGAGGTGCATGTTTTTTGTCATTTCATTCGAACAAAAACTTTGCAAAAAAAAGTAGTACAAGATGTAGCATCTTTTTGTAGTCCTTACTGTGGTCCCATAGCCTGCACTCGCACTCATATGTTTCTCCCACGGGGTCTGCAACCACCTGGAACGCGTGCTGAGCCCACATAGACAGGTTTTGCGGGTGGTTGTAGCGCACTAGGTACTTTGTGGGCTCTTCCGTCTGTGTCGCCATGAAGAGAGTGCTCAGCTTTAGCCTATCTCTGATCTCGCTGTACACAACTCGTGTGTACAGCTTTGCCATCTGGGTGTCAAACCCATAGAAGGTTAGCGTGTTTTGTTCCTTCTGCAGATGCAAGAATGATGACCAAATTGTTAGTTTTCTCGCAGGAAAAACTTCTAATAAAGTTTTTTACTTTAGTAAGAATGTAATTTTTTGTCTTATGACAAGTGATAGAGCTATACCGGTTACCAATTGTCTCTGGTTCTCTGTCCTCCTGGTTTTGACGTAGGAGTTTACCCGGCCGACAAACCGTGTAGGTTATGTCTCTCATTTACGTAGTTCTTCTTGAGAACATAGTTCATGCTCTCACTTTGCCGTGTGGATGTCATTTTGGCGCAGAAAATTTCTTTTGAAGTAGGCTGATATCCATTTCTCACGCTCGTTCCACATGCCCACCATTGTGGCATCATCGTGGAGGTTGTACTTATCCATGAGTCTTTTCCAGGCATCCTCAAACTCAGTTGGCATGAGGGGCCAGTTGAGAATTGATGTGAATTCATCCTTAAAGTCGCTGCAGGAAATACAGTACGCCGAGGTGTTCCTCAGACTTCTTCATAATGTGCCAAAGGGCATAGCTTATGTAATGTGTTCTTGAAAACATCTGCGATCGCCAAAGCCATTTCCGGGCACTGGTTTGGTAATGAGAAAATAGACTCGGAGTGGCCAGCAGATGGTTGTGCATATATACCAATAGAACTGACACAACATTTTTATTGTTTTACTTTCCTTTTCTTTTTTGGAAGGGGGTGGTGGTTGGGGGTGGTTTTAGCAGTGTACTGTGAGGATGCATGTAGGAGCCTTCCTTCTCATGCACCTTAAAATGTCTTGAACAGCCACTTGAATGAATCTGCATCCTCATCTCTTATCGTGGCAAAACCAAAGAATGTAGTCCTGTAAGTGGTTGTTAGTTCCGATAAACACCCCAAGTGGCATATGGTAATTGTTGGTGTTATATGTTGTGTCAAACGTTACGCATGTCCCTCAAGTCCTCGATACGCCCCTCGGCAGCTTATGCTCGCCCGAATATGTTCTTAACTCTGCCGGACTCATCGAGTTGCATGTCACGTAAGAATGCCTTGTTTATAGCTTTCATCTCCCTAAAGAAGTTGATGTCTTTAGGACATCGTCCACATCATCAATCCTTGAATTCTTTGCTTTCCTGCATATTAAAAGTTCATTGAAAAATGCATGTTGAACTGGCGTCAGGTCATGCGTTGCGTGATATGTTTGTATTGATAGAGGAAAAATACGTAGGCGGTTTATGGGAGGAGAACAAGATTGTACTTACAGGTTAAGCAGGTCTTTGGCATTCATTTCGAGGAAGTAGCTACCAGGGTCATCACCGCCCAGAATGCTCATGATTTGCGCGTGTTCAATTCCTTTGAACTGCAGGTACTTGACGTACTCCAAGATTGTTTTGTCGAAGTTTTTGTGGGAGTGCAAGAAGACAAGCATTTCTGCGGTGACCTGTAGCCTGTGGTTGTGTTCCCGGACTATCTCTTTTACGACAAATGTTCCATCCTTTTCCTTCTTCAAATTTCATTTTAGCCCCGATTAGTTCTGGCTGTCGTCTTGTTACGCTGTCTATTTGCTTGATACACCTTTAATTCATAAACTCCATGGCACGTGCAATAACGGTAGGCTCTGGTCTTAAACTTGGGGCCTTCCTCGACAAGAAACCAGCGTGCTTCGCATATACGTTGTACAAGTTCTTACTTTCTTCGAACGTTTCAAACCTCATCTCTAGCCTTGGCAGAACATAAGCTTCAATGTCAGGTGGCTGCACACAACAGTGACCAAACAAAAATGTTAGATGGGGTGGTCACAACACCATGGTATGGAATGTGCTTTGTATTTTTTTCTATATGGATACTTACATGTGTATAGCTCTGCGCTGCCTCTGGTGTTTGTTGTTCTCCCTGGTTTATGGCCGCCGGCGGTGTCACCCTTGGCACATGCAGCAATGCATCTCTTGGAGGGAGCAACGATGACGAAGATCTCCGTCTCTCGTTGTACGGCCGTCTCTCCTCAGATTCATTGTGATGTTGCTCCTGTCTATATGGCTCATATCTTGTACTTTTGAACCTGCTAGAGTGGCCAAAATTTCTGTCTTTTTGCCCTGGTCTTCCCGTCGCAACTGCTTTTGCAGCACGGATGATTGATGTTGACGGAGCGACTGGTGGAAGCCTTCTTGCAACCCATCCACGGCTTCCTGTCCTTGGCTTTTTGCATGCGCTGGGGAAGGAAAACAATTGTTGTTGGTGATATTGTTGGCCTTGTTGCAACCCAGCAACGGCAAAGCTTGCATTCCCAGACATTGCTGTTTGCTGTATAGAAGGACCTGTCCGTGCTTCTGATGATTGCGGTGTATCTTCAAATCTGCTGTCTTGTTGAAATATCCAGCGGTATTTCTGGTGTTACCCAACCGGTGGTGCCCCATATCTGCTTTTGCTCATGAAATGCTTACTACGTGCACCGCCTTTGCATGCTTCCGCAAACAACATTCAAAAGTTTTGGGATTAATCTGGTTTCGTTTTTCAATCGAACTGATGAACATTCATGTTCAAACACGGATGTCTTGATGTACTATTTTTAGCACTGCTTTTGTAACCGGACATTGAACTCATCCATGACTTCTCTTTTGTTCTTCTATAACTTATGCAACTACACTAGAAGTACTCTAGTTTATGTATCATTGAACTTAATGTGTAATCGTGGCACTCTCTTGTCACTATCTACCTGGACTGATGCACAAGTTTAAGTTTTTTTTAACTTGAACTGAAGATAGCATATTAGATGCACTGACAGTAACCTCGACATGCTAATCGTGCATCAATGCATCTACATTATAAGTACTGCCAGTTTATGTATCATTGAACTTACTATGTAACAACTTTATAATTTTTTTCCAGTAACAATTTTTTTACTTGTTCGAACTAACGCAACTAGATGACTTGTACTCTTAGAAATAACAACATACAACTTTTCAGTGGTAGCTGAACCTTAGTACTATCTACTTGGACTGATGCACAAGTTTAAGTTTTTTTTAGTTGAACTGAAGCTAGCATATTAGACGCGTCGACAAAGAAGCTCGACATGCTAATCGTGCATCAAATGTCGTGGGTGTCAATGAACTGATGCTAGCATTTGCAATGTAATCGATGCAAAGACACAATTTTGTACTCATGAACCTAATAGTGTAACATGTAGGCAGAGCATAGAAACATGTATAAACTGATGAACTGATAAATTGATGTAAATGTGGTACATATCTTCATTCAAACCCAGATCTCAAAAACTTGTGTTGCTAGTAATTTGTGTGTGGAAGGATTCATCACCGCATCTTGTTGGATGTGACTCCATCTTCATTTTCGTTGGCGGCGTATTGGCAAGAACTTGGAAGGCGGAGCCATTGTTGTTGGGGAGACGACCGTGCTTGTGGTGGAGCTCTGTCGACGAGGTCCGTCAAGGGGTGGAGGCAGGAGGCGTGGATCACGGCCCAGGCGAATCTCGGGGAAGCTCCTGCACCAGGCGGTGGGTAGGCGAGCGGGGAGGCTCCTGCACCAGATGGAGGGAGGCGGCGGGAGGTTCCGGCTCCGGCGGCGGGAAGCGCGCTGGGAAGGCTTTGCTCCCGGCGGCGGGAGGTGCGTGGGGATGCTCCGGCCGGGACGAGGCGACCGATGGCGGTGAAGTGCGGCCGGGCGGCATGGCTAGATGGTGGCGCGTCGGGGGAGTGGTGGCTGTGGATCGGGGGCCGGTGGTGCAAACTCGCCGTCGGCGGGTCACGGCGCTGGCGCCCTCGCTCAGCTGCCGCCGTCGCTTACTTTCGCCATGACGGCTACCTCCGTGATGTAGGAAGCGGGTCGGATTGGGGCTGGGTCGATCGTGGGACGTCGCTCCTTATAGGGGCGTAGGTAGAATAATATTCTGTTACCGTAATGTAATAGTCCAGCCCTATATATATATATATATATATATATATATATATATATATATATATATATATATATATATATATATATCGCTTAGGCTTCAAGTGCGCATTTGTTAGTTAAACCTATGTATAAATTGTGACACTAAATACGACTAGTAAGTAGTACAAAGAGCAAAGATTACTAGTATACGTCGGTCAAACTATTCATCATGTCCACAAATTGAATTGACGTGACAACACGCTGCGCGTGAGGTGACACAAGAATCCCGGTGGCGTGATCGGGTATTCTAGACTTCAAATTTGGAGTACCACTTATCTGTCGAAATCTTTCATCATTCACTTAAAACAGTCGATTGATCATACATTGAGTACCATATAACCGAATTACCGATGCAAGTCGAAGAAGGATTGGCGGTGCTGCGGCTAGCGTCAAGTTCGATCCCACGGATCAGGAGCTGATCGAGCACCTTGAGGCCAAAGTGAGTGCTGACAGCGCGAGATTTCAGTCTCTCATCGATTTGTTCTTACCAACCATCTACAGCGAGCACGGCATATGCCACCCAACCTGAGAAACTTCCAAGTAAGACACCGATCGGCCATCTACTTGCACAAACATATTCCTTTGTTTATAGCTCTATTTTTCTTTTTAGACGCAGACCTGGTGAAGCAATTACAATTTGATGCTTAATAAAAAGTGAAACAAGTGGACCTGCAACATGCCAAAGATGTTATGAAAATGCCAACTAGGTACACTAAAACCCTGTATTCCACAATACCGCAGGTATCACACCGAGTGGCCTAAGGAAGTATTTCTTCCAGCAGCAATTCCAGTATGCTCAAAAGGGCACGCGTGGACGCGTCGCAAGATACAGCCGGAGTCGGCATGCACGCCGATGTGGCAAGTAAGACCGGCAATACCTTGCCGGTGATGGTCAACGGCCGCAGACGGGCAGCAAAAAGGTTCTCGTGCTGCACACCAACAAGAACTTCACCAGCAGAGGATCAATCGGGTGATGCACCAGCATTTCACCTCGGGACCCGGAGCAAGAGAAGGAGCGGAACCGGTCCTCTCTGCAAGATTTTCTACCGGACGAACACTAGGGCCAGGAGTAAAAGATTATAAGTTAGTTTGGTATTGGTAGTTGTACTACCTTGTCATCCGCAGTTGGTATTGTTGTTAACGATCTTTTGGTATGAACTTGCATTTGCTTCCAACCATCATGCCGAGGGTCGGCGTGGATATAAAGCTGAATCATTTGTTTCAAACGTAATTTTCAGGCACATGATTTTTTATTTGATGGGTAGCATAAGCACCCGCCGCTCAATTCCCAGTTCTCCAATTTTTTGAAACAAGTGCATGCACTTATTATCACGATAAAAACAATATCCGCTTCCGCATCCCAATTATCAATTGCATTTCTGCAGAATTCTCTCGTTTATTGAGCACGATATTGTTTTTTCAGGTCGAGCAAATTTCAACTGGGTCAGAGACTCCCTGTGGTTGGTTTTGTTTTTAACAGCCCAGCCCATGATGACAACGGGCACAAAGATCCAAGCAGGTATCTATCGGCCTCTCGCCCACCAAATAAGTAGTTATATTTTGTCTTACAACATCCGCAGCAGTTTTTTACTGAATCAAACACGTAACCCAGCTTCTATTTTCCTCTTGAAATGCATGTCCTACATCCGCTTTTCTAATCTCTACCTATAGTTTTACTAGTTCATATACACGTATCATTATATTGAAAACACATAAAATTCCCTTTTCATATTTACATCCTTATTTTTGTTGTTTTTTCCCACCCAAAGACTGATTTTTTACCACCGGTTTTGCCTTAAACCAACTCAATTGTCCCATCGCCTTATTTGCTTACAAAAACAAACGATTTTTGGCAAATCAATAAGTTCTTAAAAAATGTTTATCATTTCGGGATTACAAACAGTTTGGACTCCAATCGAAATATGCAAAATAAGGTTGAACTTTTTGACCGTGGTCCTCGGGCGTAAAATGGGCTGTAATAAATTACTTAAGAATTAGCAAATGGGCTGCAAATTATAAAAAAATAGCAAATGGGCTTTATGTTGTTCCGCCACAGATTTGGAGGCTGACTTGTGGGCCTACTAAGTTCATGCATTACACAAGGTTTCTTAAAAAAGAAACTTAGTCAACAATTGACTCTACTAGCTGCAGAATCGTTAGATGTCAATCTAACTTGACAATCGTGCTTCTTCAGCCTCGATCTTCCCCGCCTCAAATACCAAAACCAGCCGCCGGAATCGGCCGCTTCCCGCTTCCCGTGGCTTGGCAAAGGTTTCAAGTAGGCCTCACGCCCCATCATACTCGCATCCCCGGCCCTGCTTCCTATCCCTCTACTCTCCCACACCTCTCGTTATTTTCTCCGCGACGGCACCGAATCCGGGCCAACCTCAGACTCTCCATCACAGGCAGCAGCCACTGCCGTGTCTTCCCCAGCTCCATGTCGCTCCTTTCAGAGGGCCTCATTGCCGTCCACCACCCCTGGTGCTCTCGGCCATGGGCGTGGTCAATGATGTCCATCTAACGGTCAGAGTGCTTCTTCAACCTCTCGCCTTCTTGCCCCAAATTACCAAAGTAGCGCCTTTGGTCAGGCCGCATGCTCCTGCCTCCCGTGGCGGCTGTCTGCCGCTGAGGCCTCACCGTCCCCATACTACTCCCACCGCTGGCCGTGCCATCCCTCCACTCACCCACTTCCCCCTGTTATTGTAACAGCGACGGTAGCCTCACACTGCAGCCGTAGAACCGGTGAACCTCGTACTCCTCTCCGCTGCGGGCATCCATCGCCGCTGCCTTTCCTCGGGTTCGCCGTCTCCCCTTCCTAGGCTCCTTGCCGTCGTCCACCGCCGTGGTGCTCTCAAGACGCAGTGGTCAATTTGGTCAACGATCGACTTCCATCCAAGAGTATCAGACGGAGAGAGGTCGACAACGTCCACGGCAGCCGCAAGGAAGTGCTCCTTATTACGCCGCGAAAATAATTATTCCTCCACCGACAAGCAGTGGACCCACCGGACAGGCCACCAAGATTTCACGGAAAAAACGTTTCCCGACCGGTGGGACTCCACCGGACGGGCCACCGTGATTTCGCTAAAAACGTTTGCCGATCATTGGACCCACCGGACGACCACCGATTTCGCGAAAAAAACGCTCCCCGGCCACCGACCCACCAGAAGTGCCTCCTTATTACGCACAGAAAAATGAATACTCCTCCTGCTAGCTGGGACCCACCATGGTGGGAGGCTGACTTGTGGGCCTACTAAGTTGACGGGGACAGAGGGCTTTGTCAACTTAGTCAATATTTATGATTGTAGCTCCAAAGGACCGTATTTATGTCCATCCAACGGCCGCCGTGTTTCTTCAATCTTCGGCTCTTTCTGCTCCGGCCGCTCAAACAAGCGCCGGCTGGACTGCTCGCTTCCTCCTCCCTGCCGGGCTGGTGTGGCCGCCAAGCAGCTCTCACCGCCCCACCAGATTCCCATCCTCGCCTAGCCATCCCTCTACTTCACCCACACCTGTGTTATTCTTCGCGAGGGCAGACGAACCAAGAAACCTCAGACAGTCGTACTCCTCCGCGTGGGGAAACAACTGCCAAGTCTTCCTCGCCTCCATGTCATTCCTTCCTAGACCTCACCGTCAGCCACCGCTCGGTGCTCTCGGTGTGGCCCTGGTCAACGTGGTCGACAATCGACATGCATCGTGGAAGTGGGCATGCGTGGAGAGGCTGACAGGAAATTTGGAGTCCACGGCCGCACGCAAGGAAATGCCTCCTTATTACGCCAAGAAATAATGATTCCTCCACCTCGACGCCGGGACCCACCGAAAAGGGCCTCAGATTTCACGAAAAAAATGTTACCGCCACCGACAACTTGGACCCAAAGCAGCTATATCTTCGCACGCAAGGAAGTGCCTCCTTATTACGCACAAAAAATGAATACTCCCCGTTAGTCGGCACCCAAAGTATATTGGCAGGCTGACTTAGGGCCTACTAAGTTGACGGGACGAGGGCTTTGTCAACTTAGTCAATATGCACGATTCTAGCTCCAAAGGACCGTGACGATGTCCATCCAACGGTACCGTAGTGCTTCTTCAACCTCTCGGGTCGTCTTGCTCCTCGCCCAAACCAGCGCCCGGTGGCCTCGTGCTCCAGCCTCCCGTGGCCAAGGCTGCGATGCGGCGGAGGTCTCACCGCCCCTACTACTCCCACCGCTGGCCGTGCCATCCCTTCTACTCACCCACACCCCCCGTTATTCTCAAGGGCGACGCACCCTCACACCACAGCGAACCGTGAACCCTCGTACTCTTCTACGCTGCGGCATCCATCGCGCTGCTTTTCCTCACGGCTCGCGTCGTCCCCTTCCTAGGCCTCGCTGCCGTCCACCGCCCCTGGTGCTTTGCGACGGGCGTGATCAACATGGTCAAGGAACGGCTTCCATCGGACGTGGGATCTGTAACGTGGAGAGGTCGACAATTGGGTCCACGGCCGCAGAAGGAAGTGCCTCCTTATTACGCCGCAAAATAATTATTCCTCCACCGACAGCGTTAGGACCCACCGGACGTGGCCATCGATTTCGCGAAAAAACGTTCCCCCGACTGCTAGGGACCCACTAGCCACATCTTCGCACGCAAAGAAGTGCGTCCGGGCAAAAAACGATTCGCCTCGACCGCTAGGGACCCACCAGCTACATCTTCGGAGGCAAGGAAGTGCTCGATACTGGACCCACCTGGTCGAAGCGCACGAGGTTGGTCATTCGTCGCGAACGGTACGCATATATATACCGGTGGATGTAGAGGCGCCGTGTACGGTCGTAGTAGAGGCGCCGCGACATAGCATGTACACGCACGCACAGCGGCCAGGGTGCAAGAAAAATACGCCACGATGTGTACATACGGGCGGGGTCTCGAACGCCTACTCACAAGCATACGTCACGGCGAGGGCTCGTGTACATGGCTGGGTCGGAACGGAGAAACAGCATGGTCGTCGTGTTCATGGGGAGGCGACGGAATGCGTCGTGTTCATGGGGAGGCAACGAATGCGTCGTGTTCATGGAGGCAACGGAACTCATGGGAGCCAACCGGCTGGGTCGGAACGGAATGCGTGGTCGTGTTCATCGGGAGGGCTTGGACAGAACAGGCGATGGAAACGAGGCCTGGCGTATCGCAGAACGGAGGAAACGGACCTCCTACGTTAGGAACGGGATCCTGTTGATCGGGAGGGGTGTGGGATCGTTACTGCGGGGGAATTGGGAGGTGGGAGGGAGGACGAAAAAAACCAGGAGAGGTGGGACAAAAATTAACCATAGAATGGAAACTACCAACTGAGACATTAGGAGTAGAGACTATTCACAATTAACTACAAGGAGATTGAAGAAGGAATACATGCATTAATTCATTTTATCTAAACATAAACCTACACAAATCATATGGAGAGCAATCAGACTAGAGGGCCCGCCATTTAACGCAAGGGGCGGCTCGCTTCCCCACCGCCATTAGAGGGGGAACCACCGACTGATGCTTCACCGGAGGGGAAGGGTCTCACCTCTGGACGAACCAAAGTTGGTTCTTGGGCAAGGGACGACGGGTTGGCGAGAGGGCAAGACACCGCCGTGTATAGCTGGCGATGCCCCTGCTGTGGCCTTCCTGGGACCCAAGCGGCGGCGGCCTCTCGTATTCTACATCTGCTCGATGATGGCGGATGTTTTGGCCGCCACCTCATCACCATCCGCGTAGCTGGCTTCTTTATCTGCGTGCATGGCGCGGCTACGCGCGCGTCGGCAACGGATGGCGCGGTCGAAGGCACTGGAGGCAGCGGATGGGTGACCTTCCGGGAAGTTTGACCACTTAGTGCGATTTGACATGTGATTAAGCATATTGACCCGAGATTAATCCATAGTGACTCGTGATGAAGAATAATATGAAAAACAATTTGTGAAAGAAATTTCTGAAAAAAATTTGAAAATAAATTGTTAGTTATGGCGATTTATGTGGTGCGCCATTACTAAAGTCGATAGTAATGGCACACTCAGGATATACTAATGGCGACCGCCTGCACAGTGCGCCATTAGTATACCAGATACTAATGGCGCACCTGTGGTGCGCCATTAGTAAAAAAATTCTAATGGCGTGATGCTAGTGGCACACTTGTAGTGCGCCATTAGTAGCGAAAATAGGTGCGCCACTAGCAGGCCTTTTCCTAGTAGTGCCCATGCCGCCGTGCTCCCCGCCGTGCCAGGATGGAGCAACTCGCCACTCCTCCGTGAGCTGGCTTCGAGCGGCGAGTTGTTGAACCACGCATCAGCTTGCGGCGGCAACTTCATCTGTCAGGCTAAACGAGGGAGGTAAAGCAGCGAGCTACCTTGCTTGTATCCGTCGGGCTCGGCGGGCCACTAGCCGGCTTTTATGCCGGAGAACTGCTCTTCCAGCTCATCGGATGCCATCGAAAGATTGGAGAAAATAAGGGAAGGAGGAGATGGAGAGAGGCGAAGTGGTGCGATTCTTGCCCGGCGTCTGCCCTTGTTTAAAAGGAGGAGATGGAAATACTTACGCTACTTTGCTGCATCACCCTTTCCTCTTCAAGGGAAACCAACGCAGTGCTCAAGAGGTAGCAATCAACGGAGGATCGGGCATCGACACCGCACCGCTTTCGACATGCACCGCCTCTACAAGGAGCACCATCTCCCAGAGCAACAGCTTCCAGACCTGCACCAACACTTGCACTTGCATCTACTCCGGCCCGTGCGTAACCAAGAATCGAACGAAAGAAGTTGCACCAAAGAATGAGACCGGGCTGCGCTTAGCGTACTTCATATACCAAAGTCCTTATAAAAACCGACATGTCCACCTTCTTGGTAAGCATTGGCCGCCAAGTGCTTCGTTCTTTTTTTTCTTTCCATGTTGTTTCACATGATTCAATCGTGTTGATCTAACTGTTTGGGTATATCTTCTTGTTTGCAAACAGAGAACTCCTAGAGCAACGAGGGAGTCGTTCAACAATCCGGGCGACCCCGACCAAATTTCTCTTACCATGTGCAGCCTTGGTGTGAATGAACCTGCTCAATATACCGTAAGTACAAAGGATGGTCGCATGATGATTGATGCTAAAGGATGGTCAAGGTTCAATTATAAATCATATCTTGCGCCAGGGGATGATGTCAAAATCAAACTTTCTCGGCAAGGAGAGATGGTCCAAATCGACTTTGAAATTCTTCGATGAGCAGCACTTCACTACGAATCGATCTATCCTCCCGAGAGATTTTGAGGTAATAATCTGGCATGGTGAAACAAGTGTCCTGTGTGTATAAGTAGTACGACAATATTATTTATCACATGGTATATCGTTGATAGAATTGCAACTCTCATTGCTGATTAGGAACTGTCGTTTGATTTCATTCCAACAGCTGCCGTGCTTTATTCAATTTTATGTATTCGCCTTGCGACAGCATCTAAAACCAGCGCCATACCGATCATTTGCAATATGAAAAGCGCTGAGGTAGAACACATGGGCCCCCAAACATGCAGGGTGGGCCTACGGCCAAAAGTCCAGAATCGTGAGCCTGTCTGAGTATTATATTCTCAGCTGAACCCCCATAATGCTCGTGCGTTGCGTAACATCAAGATGCATTTGTATGAGTATTTTATCTTGTGAGAGAAAAGGATGAACCAGCGAAGGCCTTATTTGCAAATGTGGAGAGGTGTGTGGGTACCTTTTTGCAAAATTGCCATAGTTTCCTTCCTATCCGCTTATATAAATCGACGGCCTATATTCTTGAGAATGGCAGGCACACCATCATCACCAACTCGTCTATACTTTGTGTTACTAGTAAGATGCCCGTGCGTTACTTCGAACATCAAGATGCATTTGTATGAGTAGTTTATGTTGTGAGAGAAAAGGATGAGCGAGGGAAGGCCTTATCTGCCAAATGTGGAGAGGAGTCTTGGAGTAAATTGTCATAGTTTCCTTCCTATCCGTTAGATATAGATCGGACGGCCTATATTGCAGGATGGCAGGCACACCATCATCACGAACTCTGCTTTTTATAAGAAGTAGAGAAAAACAACTCTATTTTTTATAATTATATGTGTTATATATATTCCCCTTGATTTTTCTTATGTATAAGTTGTGATATAAAAGATTTATATATTTCTTTACAGAGGGAGTATCTCTCTGTCAAAAATATATTTATGTGTAACTAGTTACTCCTGTCTTTCTACTTCCTATCGCTGATATGTGGGGCATCTGGCAAAGGGGTCCACACGCCATATGCACCAAATTAGAGTGCACAACTGCACGGTAGACACGCCGGTCAGAAGCGCCTTGTGATAATGCCCAATGAGTGTCAAATCACAACCCCCCTTTCCAGCTTTAGCAAAGAAGTCGGACTCAGACAGGCAACAATATTTCACTGGGCCTGAATCCCTTCTCCCTCGTCTCGTTGTTCAGGAAACCCCTCTCAAAGCGATTGCATAGGGTTTTCTCATGGAGAACCAGGTCACGAATTCTTCATCCATCCCCGATAAATCCAAGTCCCTTGGTCGTGGGTAATCCTAGGATGGTAGCACGCCGCCATTGATGCATTTTATTCTCTTGAATCTAGTGTGTTTCATTTGCAGTGCCCAAAGTGCGAGGACCCTACAGGTTTCTGCGCCCTCGGCGAGACGCCACACTTGTTCCTTCTCATCCTAACACAGGATTTTAAAACGCGCACAGTATGTTCCTAGAATCCTCTATTCTATCCAGGAGGGTGGGTTTTTTTAACATGTTGTCGACTAATTTGGAAATTTGGATTGCTATATTTGGATAAAAGGTACTACCAGTACGATGGTCAACACTGACGTGAAGGAGGAAGTTATTTCTAGATTTGGATATGGAATACATTGTGCTCTCATATTATATTTCTTGCAGTGCATTATTTGCTCTGCCAGAACACATGTACTCAAGATGCTCGGCCTTGCCATAACTGAATACACTAGTTTAATGGTCACAGTGAAGACAAGCCATGGATATAAGTTCCAAGTTGGGTCTATGAACCAAGAAGATCGCCGCTTTTTTATGGCTGAACTTGGATAAACTTTTCTCAAGTTTTTACGGACCGAAAAGTTACGCATTTAATGTTGATGGAAATAGCAGAACCTGGTCTTATCTTCACTGCGATCTTCCAACCCGACGTCGTTCCAATTGTTCATCCATGTTAGTTTTGTATCCGGTTCTTGCTTGTTGCCTCGATTACTTCTTAATCCACCTATTCTGTCTAACTAATCACAATTTAACTTTAGAAGTAGCAACGAATCTCTCACGAAGATGCTACTTCTAACTAATATTTTCTAATAATTGGTGGCATGTGTTGGTTTTTTCAGAGTTAAGCAGGCTGCTCGTTTGTTATTCTGTAAGAACTCGGCTCTTATTGATGGCACTGAAGTTGACTGGGACGACATCCACAAGTTCGTGCACTTTATTGATCGTCTTGAGGTCCTTGTGGGATGTTTCAATGGTGGAAGGCCATGTGGGATGTGTGTGCCACTTCTGCACTCGTTGAACAGGTCTAACCGTGTCGAGAAACTTATGGTACGAGCTGTTTTCTGTAATATATGTTGTTCATAAACTATTGCTTATACACAGTTTTACAGCTGTGATCTTCTTGAAACAGAAACTGCACAGTTCTATTGTTCCTATACAGATGCTTGACCATGGTCGAGTCAGACTTGCGCTTGGTCACAACATGATGTTTATGTCAACCTACTCCATTCCCCTTGGAGGTGAAAAGATACTTATTCATGCGTGGCCTCAAATAATGAAGGCCCGGCCCATCTTGGAGAATAGGACAAGATTATGTTCCTGCTTTTCCATGGCTCTAAAGCGAATATCCTGTTTATTGACCACATTGCGAGATGAAGCCGCTTTTAGGAAAGGTTGTGGATGCGCTTGAGGTGGCGCCTCGGGCCTTGTCACGGGCTTGGCGGCCTCACCCTTGGTTAATCAGAGGAAAAGTAGCACTGTTCGAGGCGTGCTTTGTACGGTTGAACTCAGATAAGTACTCATACCGCTTTCAGCTATGGTTGTTAAGTGCCCCCTGCTGGTTTCATTAAAGTTGTTAAAGCACTCGCTTGCTTTTACGCTACCGTATTTCTTTAGTCCTGTCTTCCTCCGTACCACTAAAACCAAACCGGCGGCCCGTGAAAGCCTGCTTCCACCTCCCACGGCCGGGTCACCGCGCCATCGATCGCCTCGCCCCCACCGTCTCCTAAATCGTTAACGCTCTATACGAGGCCTCGTCATTGCCCGCTCCGCTTTGAATGCGCTGGCCAAGGACGCCGCCCTCTCGCGTTGTCAACATGGTCAACAAACAACAGGAATCGGCGGAAGTACATGGAGAGGATGACAGAGGGGCCCACCATGTCGTATGAAAAAATAAAATGCTTCCTCCTAGTGTTTTCCTCGACATCCGGGACCCAATGACATTGTGAGCGTATATAGTCAATAGACAAGAGAACAATACAAGATCGGCTGATACCTAGGACGTAGTTGCTCGAGCAATATTTTTTTTGTTATTTTTGAGACGGAGCAGAGTTTGAACTGGGCTGTGGCTCGTCTAGCCCAGGCTTATATTTTATGTTCACCATGTGACCAGCCCAGCTATTTTTTCTTTGTGAAAATGAGCCCATTTTATTTTTTCCGAAGAATACTCAATCCAGGCCTACTTATTTTTCTATGCCCTGATGGGCTGCAACTCTGTCAAGATGCATGCAAATCTTGAAAGTGATATGAAATGGGTTGTAAATATAAAAACAGATGACAAATTGGCAATTACTTTCACTACAAGAAATATGTCAACTTGTGACCACCACTATTGGTCACTGAATGGTTGTTGTTTTCCATTTGTGACCTTTTTGTGACCAAAAGCGAGGAAGGTCAAAAGTGGCGATTAGAATAAACTAAAATTAACGACCTTCTTCGTGATAAGGTCGTGAAGCGTTCTGACCAAAACAAAAGGTCATTGAACCCATGACCTTTTGTTTTGGTCACTTGCTGTCTGACCAGGCCACGTCGGATCCGACGTGGCAATCTGACGTGGCAAAATTGCGACCAATTGAAAAGGCCGTTGATAAGATTCAGCTCGGTCTGATTAGGTGTCTATATGTGCCGAGCCCAACAATTCAGCCCATTTAGTATATTTTTTCCTTGCTAATTCTGGTCGGCTTCATGGGCCACGCCCTACAATTCAGACTTCTAATTTTCTGGGCCATGGCCCTTTTGCAAACCATTTCATTAGGCCTTTTTGTTCAAAGTTTTCGAGAAATGCACAATGTTCCAAATCCACTATTATTTGGGCTGTAGCCTTTTAGAGCCCATATATTATTTGGTCCAATAGAACATTTGGTCTTTTTATTCACTGATTTCCAGTTTACACATTTGAACAACAAACACTCAATAATTCTCTCAATTAAATGATTAAATTCAGAAATCATTCATCCAAATACACACAACAGCACATACAATTCTGCACGTCCAACATCAGCTAAAACAAGCACATACAAGTGTGCTTACAAGCAAAAACAGATACACAAGCACCAAAACATGGTGCAACATCAAGTAAAGTTGTGGTGCGCATCTCCATGCCTCTTCTGGTATTCCATCACAGCAGCAGCAACCTGAACGACATTAGATCACCAAAAAGCAACATTATTAAATGTTTAGAAACAGGGCCATCAACATGAGGCGGTAATCCAACTTAACACTTTGTCAACATATTTTACATATGCAAATAACTAAGCTTATACTGTATAAGTTTATGATCCACATGCAATGTGAAATTGAATTGCCAAATATACTGTTTGAGCAACAGGCCGCAGAGAAGGTATAGCTACAGTATAGAATACGACCCAGCTTAATATATAGCAGAGAAGGTTTTTGTGCATCAGCACTGAATCAAAGAACATATTCTCAATAATTTAGACATGTCGTTTCAAGTTGTTGCAACATCAGCTTGAGGCTGCTTGTCTATCCTCATTCTGCTGGTTGATGATCATTTATAAATTTGTAGTGAACAGATCCTAGGCCTAAGACATACAAGATACATCCTTCGCACACAAAAAAGATATACGAGATATGGCATGTTCCTATTTGCAAAGCCTACCAAGAACAGATCCTAGGCCTAGGACATACTAGTTCTTACAAGACTTTGCTCCTAACAGTAGCAACAAAATTCTTAGCAATTGAACGAAAGTAAGCACCACGTATTCACTTCATCAAGAGATAAGAACCAAAAAAAATCCTCAACAAAGAACTAATTTGCTGGAAAACACATGTCTTACTTACTGAACATCCAGATGCACCACATCCACATGAGCCTCCAAATGTCCGGCTCGCTGGAGGGGAAGACGAGGTTGAAGGAAAGGGAGCTGCCGGCAAGCATGGAGGCGTACGCCTGGACCCCAAAGATGGTGTACACATGGACCAAACTACAGTTTCAGTAAAAGTATAAGAACACAAAGTAACACTACGAAAACTACAGTTTCAGTAAAATTATAAATTAGTTTAGATTGTGAGAGCATACATGTAAAGTCAGCACCATCAGGAGTAACCATTAACAAAAGAAAATGAATTATGTTGATGCTGGATACACTACTAGGAAAAGGCCTACTAATGGCGCACCAGTTTTGCCTACTAATGGCGCATCACTGGTGCGCCATTACTAGCACGCCATTAGTAATTTTACTAATGGCGCACTCACCGATGCGCTTATTAGTATACGGTATACTAATGGCGCACCACCTGCGCCATTAGTATAGGCCACAAGGCGCCATTAGTATAGGCCATCGTGCGCCATTCGTATAGGCAACAGTGCGCCATTAGTATTTTTGAATTTTGAAGGCGGGAAAATAGTAGTGGCGCACCGTCTAACCCCCACCGTGCGCCATTGCTATTTTTGAATTTTGAATTTGGATCTGGATCGTGATTTTTTTGCCCATTTTTTGCTAGTTTTTTTTTGCTCATTTTTTGGCATGATATTATTTCAAATTTTGTTCCTGTTTTTGGATCTTGTACGTTCTTTTTGCCGTGTTTTTTGCTTCTGAGAGGAGTTCACGGAGAGGAGGAGGAGGAGGTCACCGGAGAGGCGCCGCCTACATCGCCCGGAGAGGAGGAGGAGGTCGCTGAGAGGAGTTCACCAAACATCGGAGAGGAGGAAGGAGAAACCATGAGGGATTGGGTGGAGAGGAGGGAGGAGTAGCTCACCGGAGAGGAGGGAGGAGAAACCGTGAGGGGAGGGAAGGGGAGGAGAGGAGGGAGGGAGGAGGTTCCTGGAGAGGAGGAGGTCGCCGGGAGAGGAGGAGGAGGTCGCGGAGAGGAGAAGGAGGTCAGCCAAGAGGAGAAGGAGGTCACGGGAGAGGAGGAGGAGGAGGTCATGGGAGAGGAGAAGGAGGTTGCTTGGGAGAGGAGAAGGAGGTCACGGAGTGGAGTAGGAGGTCTCCGGAGAGGAGGAGAGGAGAGGAGGAGATGGAGTGGAGGAGAGGAGAGGAGGAGATGGAGTGGAGGAGAGGTGGAGTGGAGGAGGTGCGCCCAGCCATATATCTGACATACTAATGGCGCACTATGGGCCGGGTGCGCCATTAGTAACTTTTTTTTATTTTTTGACTTATTTTGAATTTTGAAGGCGGGGAAGATACTAATGGCGCACCATGGGCAGGTGCGCCATTAGTAACTTTTTTTTTTATTTTTGACTTATTATAAATTTTGAAGGCGGGAAGATACTAATGGCGCACCATGGCAAAAAGCGCCATTAGTGAGTTTGAATTTTTTTGAATTTTTTTGCCTCTCCAGATCTTAAAAGCCCCGTAACTTTTTTTCTGTTAGGTTTTTTAGGATTTTGAAAATGTTTAACGGGGTTCCCCCGGTTAAATTCGGATGTAACTTTTCGAGTAGATGATTTTTCATATAAAAAACTTTTTCATCAGAGTTAATATGCAAAAGTTATGCCCATTTTTACAAATTCTCAGAGATTTTGCAAATAAAGTCGAAATTGTGATTTGCAAATTTTTCCCAACAACTAGACCACATATCACATGGGAAACTTATTTTCTTTTATTTTTTGACATTTCCATCATTTTCTTTTATTTTTTTAAACTGAAAAGGCGATCCACGAAGTGCATTCGGTGGAAGTGGTGGCCAAGTTACTAATGGCGCACCGTGGCATGGTGCGCCATTACTAGTTCAACTAGTAATGGCGCACCACTACCACGATGCGCCATTAGTAGTTTTGACAAAAATTTTAATTTTTTTACTAATGGCGCACCATGATGGTGCGCCATTAGTATTTGGACACTAATGGCGTACCAACACATGGTGCGCCATTGGTATATAGTAATGGCGCACCACATGTCTGGTGCGCCATTAGTGTCAATTCCATCTATAGCCCTTTTCCTAGTAGTGATAGAACATCTCTGGAGTAGTTTTAATTGAAAAAATCTACAGAATACTCCAGTAATTAGAGTACACAGCTAAGATGCTGGAAAGAACATCACACAGGCAGGACAAACTACTCCATCTTTGCACTACAGGCAGGACAAACTACTCCATCTCTGCACTACAGGCAGGAAAAACTACAGAAGTATACAGCTACTCCTACAGGAGTACTATGGGCAAGACAACTACAGGAGTAAGATGTTGATCATGCTGGAAAGAACATAACTACTCCAGGTACTACATGAGTACAGGAAAGAACACTACAAGCACAAAAAATGCATCCATATCGCTTACAGTATTACAGGAAAGAACACTAAAGCGAGCTCACAAGCCTCACATATAGTAAGTCTTGCCTTTCACAACCAAATTACAGGAAAAATGGATCCATCTCACTTACATCTCAGCATGGTATCAAGCAGAGCACAAATGGTCCAGGAGCCGACCTTCCAAAGGAGCAGCATGCTGCTGCTTTGCTTCCTCATATAGGACACTCCTCAGATAGCAACCCAAAAAACAAAAAACATGATAGGGAGCTGGTACATAAGAAAAGGAATTAATGCACGAATGACATATACAACTAAAAAACATGATAAGAAATCATTATTAGAATTGCACATTAGATGGCTGCAAGATAACTTTTGCTTCATATAAAGTAAATATTGATATATTGATCGCACACTATGAATCTAGTCAGAAAAAAGGCAAAGCCTAAGTCACATGAAACACATGTTGCGTGCGTGCGTGTGGAACTTCAGTACAACCCACAATGAACATCAACATCAGAATAGTTCAGATGGTGGCAAGTGTTGGCCGTACCTGCGATGAGCATGAGTATGTTGACGTCCATGATGCATTGCCGGAGCGCGGCGCCGCTCCTGAGCATGATCCGCGGCAGGCCGGTGGCCACCCCCGCCACGGCGAACCACCTGAGCGGCCTCCAGAAGTGCTCGAAGAGCGAGACCACCAGAAGCACCCCACAGATGTGCACGTAGGGGCTGGGCCATTTGTTGGACACCTTGCTCTGGCTGGCGCCTCCGTACGCCCTAACCGACACCTCCAGCCTCGCCCCGTTCAGCTCTCTGACTGCACAAAAAAATGATACACTTCAGAACTTGCAGTTTCAGAGAATATACTGAATAAATAATGGTTACATAAGTATAGTAATTGTGAAATCCATAATTCCATACTGTAAGAATAATTAGGAAAAAAACTATGAACGAGCAGATTTGGCGAAAAAATCTGTACTAAAAACCAGTATAAAAACCAAGGTCAGGACTACACGGCGGACTCCACTCTCGCGGGGAAAAGCAATGATGCTACATAAGCAGTTCTTGAACTTAATCCGTACTATGTGCGCAAAGTAACTGGAGAGAGATTGTCTGTACAATCCCATCCGAGCTTTTGAACCATACAACAATAGACTAAATGCCACTGAAAGAACATAAGTGACTTGAAAAGCAATACAGCGGACGGAGTTAACATATGCTATTTGCAAATTGGAAAGAGATTGATTGTAGAATATCCGAGCTTCATAGGGAAGTAACATCAGTTAGCAAGATGGAACTTGCACAAAAGTGCAAGAGCTGGCCTAGAAAATGCAGCATATCCTTTCCAAACTATGCAACCTTAAGTCACTGCACTACAAAACTTCAATTGCACAAAATTGCAAGAGTAAGTTCACTGAGCGAATCCCAGACTATGCAGTCCTAAGCAATTGCACTACAAAGCTTTGTCGGCAAGTGGCTTAGGCTATGAAAAGAAACCACTCAAGCAGGTCAACAAAATGAGTGCGTCGCATTTCTAAGAGAACGTAGGAGCTGTCAAGTCACATGAATTATCAAGGCTGTATACAGGTTCCACGCAATTAGGAAGTCACATGAATAACTATTTGTTCTGTTCTTAGCGATTACGGATAAGTGGAATCTGAGGCAGACACTTAACCTACCAAATCTACTACTGCATTCCATCAAAACTGTAGATAGAAACCAACAAGTAGCACAATTTCACTCCAGCTGACAATTGTGTAACCAACAGATCGTATCAATGAAGGACTCGTTCAAACAAGACCTGGTAAGGCACAGATCGAACACAAAGATGATGCTGGACATGCTACAAATTGTTTACCTGTTATGGGTGTTCATGTTGTGCCCAATAGAGTGGGGATCCTCTGCTGCAGACTGGTGGCGGGCGATGGGGATCCTTGATAACCCACAAGTATAGGGGATCGCAACAGCTTTCGAGGGTAGAGTATTCAACCCAAATTTATTGATTCGACACAAGGGGAGCCAAAGAATATTCTTGAGTATTAGCAGTTGAGTTGTCAATTCAACCACACCTGGATAACTTAGTATCTCTGCAGCAAAGTGTTTAGTAGCGAAAGTGGTATGATAATAAAGGTAACGGTAGCAAAAGTAAAGATAAATGTTTTTGGGTTTTTGTAGTAGTTGTAACAGTAGCAACGGAAAAGTAAATAAGCGAAGAACAATATGTGAAAAGCTCGTAGGCACCGGATCAGTGATGGATAATTATGCCGGATGCGATTCCTCATGCAATAGTTATAACATAGGGTGACACAGAACTAGCTCCAATTCATCAATATAATGTAGGCATGTATTCCGTAAATAGTCATACGTGCTTATAGAAAAGAACTTGCATGACATCTTTTGTCCTACCCTCCCGCGGCAGCCAGGGTCCTTCTGAAACTAAGGGATATTAAGGCCTCCTTTTAATAGAGAACGGACCAAAGCATTAACACATAGTGAATACATGAACTCCCTGAAACTACGGGTCATCACCGAGAAGTATCCCGATTATTGTCACTTGGGTTGTCGGATCATAACACATAATAGGTGACTATAGACTTGCAAGATAGGATCAAGAACACACATATATTCATGAAAACATAATAGGTTCAGATCTGAAATCATGGCACTTTCGGGCCCTAGTGACAAGCATTAAGCATAGCAAAGTCATAGCAACATCAATCTCAGAACATAATGGATACTTCCAGCAAGCCTATGATGGAATTACTCACGCACGGCAGTGAGCATCATGAAATTGGTGATGGAGGATGGTGGATGATGACGACGGCAACGAATCCCCCTCTCCGGGCCCGAGCGGACTCGAGATCGGCCCTCGAGAGAGATTAGGGCTTGGCGGCTCCGTGTCGTAAAATGCGATGAAACTTTCTCTCTGATTTTTTTCTCCCCGAGACGGAATATATGGAGTTGGAGTTGAGGTCGGAGGAGGTCAAGGGCTGTCTTGTGGACAGGCTCTGGGCCCCCTGGTGTATTTCTTTCGCCCAATAATTCTTATAAATTCCAAAAAGTGCCTCCGTTGATTTCCACGTCATTCCGAGAACTTTTCTTTTCTACAGATAAAACAACATCATGGTAGTTCTGCTGAAAACAGCGTCAGTCCGGGTTAGTTTCATTCAATTCATGAAAGTTAGAGGCCAAAACAAGGGAAAAAGTGTTTGGAAAAGTAGATACGTTGGAGACGTATCAACTCCCCCAAGCTTAAACCTTTGCTTGTCCTCAAGCAATTCAGTTGATAAAGCGAAAGTGAAAAGAAAAACTTCTACAAACTCTATTGCTCTTGTTGTTGTAAACATGAAAAGCCAGCATTCAAGTTTCAGCAAATATTATGAACTAACCATACTCACAATAACACATAGGTCTCACAATTACTCATATCAATAACATAATCAGCTAGCGAGCCATAATAATAAAACTTCGGATGACAACACTTCCTCAAAATAATCACAACATGACATAACAAAATGGTATCTCGCTAGCCCTTTCTGAGACCGCAAAACATAAATGCAGAGCACCTTTAAAGATCAAGGACTGACTAAACATTGTAATTCATGGTAAAAGAGATCCATTCAAGTCATACCCAATACAAACCAATTGTAATGAATGCAAACGACAAGATGCTCTCCAATGAGTGCTTTTTAATAAGAAGGGATGATGACTCAACATAAAAGTAAATAGATAGGCCCTTCACGGAGGGAAGCGAGGATTTGTAGAGGTGCCGTGAGCTCGATTTTAGAATAGAGATTGAATAACATTTTGAGCGGCATACTTTCACCGTCAACGAATAACTATGAGATGGTCAGTATCTTCCATACTACATGCATTATAGGCAGTTCCCAAAACAGAATGGTAAAGGTTTGTACTCCCCTCCTCCACAAGCATCAATCCATGGCTTGCTCAAACAACGAGTGCCTCCAACATTCAACGGGTCCCAGGGGGAGTTTTGTTTGCAATTATTTTGATTTAGTTTTGATCTTTTTGGATCATGGGACTGGGCATCCCGGTTACCGGCCCTTTCTCATGAATGAGGAGCGGAGTCCACTCCTCTTGAGAATAACCTGTTGGGGAACGTTGCAGAAAATTAAAATTTTCCTACGGTTTCACCAAGATCTATCTATGAGTTCATCTAAGCAACGAGTCAAGAGAGAGTTTGCATCTACATACCACTTGTAGATCGAGTACAAGCGTTCGAGGAGTGGTGATGATGATGACGTTCCCAACGTGATTCCGATCACCGATGAGCAAAGTGCTTTGAAAGGACAGCACCTCCGTGTTCAACACTGCGTGCGGGGCGATGGCGTCTCCTCCGTCTTGATCCAGCAAGGGAGAAGGAGAGGTTGAGGAAGACAACTCCAATGGCAGCACTGACGGCGTGGTGCAACTGGTGTAGAGGTTCTCCGGCAGGGGCTTCGCCAAGCACACGCGGAGAAAGAGAGGAGTTGGGGAGGGAGGGGCTGCGCCTTCAATGGTGTGTCTAGCCTCCCCCACCCCTCTATTTATAGGAGGAGAGGGCCAAGGGGGGCGGCCATCTAGGGAAACCCTAGATGGGGCGTGACAAAGGAGGAGGGAGGGTGGCTTGCCCCCAAGCTAGGGGCGCCCCTTTTTTCCTTAGGGTTTCCCTCCCTTGCCCTAGCCGCATGGGCCTAAGGGGAGGTCGCCCAGCCACCAGGCTGGCTCCCTCTCACACTTAGCCCATGTGGCCCCCCGAGGGGTGGCCCTCCCGGTGGACCTCGGAACTCTCCCGGTGGCCCGATACATTACTTCCAGATACCTCTAGAAACTTTCCGAGTCCGTTTAACCACTTTCCATATATAAATCTTTACCTCCGACCATTCCGAACTCCTCGTGACGTCCGGGATCTCATCCGGACTCAACAACATTCGCTAATCACATACTTGTCTTCCTAATAACCCTAAGCGTCACGAACCTTAAGTGTGTAGACCCTACGGGTTCGGAGACATGCAGACATGACCGAGACAACCTCAAGTCAATAACCAACAGCGGGATCTGGATACCCATGTTGGCTCCCACATACTCCTCGATGTTGTCATCGGATGAACCACGATGTCAAGGGTTCAAGCAACCCCGTATTCTATTCCCTTTGTCAGACGGTATGTTACTTGCCCGAGACTCGATCGTCGGTATCCCTACCTCGTTTAGTCTCGTTACCGGCAAGTCACTTTACTCATACCGCAATGCATGATCCCGTGACGCACACTTGATCACTTTGAGCTCATTATGATGATGCATTACCGAGTGGGCCCAGTGAAACCTCTCCATGTCTGGAGTGACAAATCCGATCTCGATCCGTGTCAACCCAATGGTCACTTTCGGAGATACCATAGTGCACCTTTATAGTCACCCGATTACGTTGTGACGTTTGATACACCCAAAGCACTCCACGGTATCCGGGAGTTACGATCTCATGGTCTAAGGAAGAGATACTTGACATTGGAAAAGCTCTAGCAAAGCGAACTACACGATCTTGTGCTATGCTTAGGATTGGGTCTTGTCCATCACGTCATTCTCCTAATGGCGTGATCCCGTTATCAATGACATCCGATGTCCATAGTCGAAACCATGACTATCTCGTCAATTGACCGAGCTAGTCAACTAGAGGCTTACTAGGGACGTATTGTAGTCTATGTATTCACACGTGTATTACGATTTCCGGATAATACAGTTATAGCATGAATAAAAGACAATCATCATGAACAAGGAAATATAATAATAATGCTTTTATTATTGCCTCTAGGGCATATTTCCAACAGTCTCCCACTTGCACTAGAGTCAATAATCTAGTTACATTGTGATGAATCGAACACCCATAGAGTTACGGTGTTGATCATGTTTTACCCATGGAAGAGGTTTAGTCAGCGGATCTGCGACATTCAGATCCGTATGCACTTTACAAATTTCTATGTCTCCATCTTGAACATTTTCACGGATGGAGTTGAGCGGCAACTTGATGTGCTCTGGTCTTCTTGTGAAACACAGGCTCCTTGGCAAGGGCAATAGCTCCAAAGTGTTGTCCGCAGGAAGAGTTTGATCGGCCCCGACGCATTGGGTATGACTCCTAGGTCGGTGATGAACTCCTTCACCCAAATTGCTTCATGCGCTGCCTCCGAGGCTGCCATGTACTCCGCTTCACATGTAGATCCCGCCACGGCGCTGCGCTTGCGGCTACCAGCTTCTTGCTCCACCATTCAACATATACACGTATCCGGTTTGTGACTTTGAGTCATCCAGATCTGTATCGAAGCTAGCGTCGACGTAACCCTTCTGACGAGCTCTTCGTCACCTCCATAAGCGAAACATGTCCTTTGTCCTTTTCGGTGCTTTAGGATATTCTTGACGGCTGTCCGGTGTTCCTTGCAGGATTACTATGGTACCTTCCTACCAAACTTACGGCAAGGTTTACATCAGGTCTGGTACACAGCATGGCATACATAATAGATCCTATGGCTGAAGCATGGGGATGACACTCATCTCTTCTTTATCTTTTGCCGTGGTCGGCATTGAGCTGAGCTCAATCTCACACCTTGCAATACAGAGCAAGAACCCCTTTCTTGGACTGATCCATTTTGAATTTCTTCAAAATCTTATCAAAGGTATGTGCTTTGTGAAAGACCTATGAGGCGTCTCGATCTATCTCTATAGATCTTGATGCCTAATATATAAGCAGCTTCTCCAAGATCCTTCATTGAAAAACTTTTATTCAAGTAGGCCTTAATGCTGTCCAAGAGTTCTATATCATTTCCCATCAAAAGTATGTCATCTACATATAATATGAGAAATGCTACAGAGCTCCCACTCACTTTCTTATGGCATGAGGCTTCTCCATAAGTCCAAGATAAACCCAAACGCTTTGATCATCTCATCAAAGCGAATGTTCCAACTCCGAGATGCTTGTACCAGCCCATAAATGGAACGCCTGGAGCTTGCATACTTTGTCGACATTCTTAGGATCGACAAAACCTTCGGCTGCATCATACAGACTCTTCCTTAAGATATCCGATTAAGGAGCAGCTGTTTTGGCGTCCATCTGCCATATCTCATAATCATAGTATGCGGCAATTGCTAACATGATTGAGACGGACTTAAGCTTCGCTTCTGGTGAGAAAGTCTCATCGTAGTCAATTCCTTGAACTTGCCGATAACCCTTAGCGCACAAGTCGAGCTTTATAGATGGTGACATTACCATCCGCGTCCATCTTCCTCTTAAAGATCCATTTATTTTCTATCGCCGCCGATCATCGGGCAAGTCTGTCAAAGTCCATACTTTGTTTTCATACATGGATCCTATCTCGGATTTCATGGCTTGAGCCATTTATTGGAATCCGGGCCGCCATCGCTTCTTCATAGTTCGAAGGTTCACCGTTGTCTAACAACATGATTTCCGGAGACAGGGTTGCCGTACCACTGCAGTGCGGAACGTGTCCTAGTGGACCCTCTGAAGTTCGGTAGCAACTTGATCCAAAGTACCTTGATCATCATCATTAATTTCCTCTTCGGTTGGTGTGGGCATTACAGAACATTTTCCTGAGCTGCACCACTATCCCGTTCAAGAGGTAGTACTTCATCGAGTTCTACTTTCCTCCCACTTACTCCTTTCGAGAGAAACTCTTTTTCGTAAAGGTTCCGTTCTGGCAACAAAGATCTTGCCTTCGGATCTAAGGTAGAAGGTATACCCAAGGGTTTCCTTAGGGTATCCTATGAAGACGCATTTTCCGACTTGGGTTCGAGCTTTTCGAGGTTGAAGTTTCTTGACATAAGCATCGCATCCCCAAACTTTTAGAAAGCGACAGCCTTAGGTTTCTTCCCAAACCATAATTCATACGGTGTCGTCGTCTCAACAGATTTAGACGGTGCCCTATTTAAAGTGAATGTAGCTGTCTCTAGAGCGTATCCCCAAAAAGATAGCGGTAAATCGGTAAGAGACATCATAGATCGTACCATATCCAATAGAGTGCGATTACGACGTTCGGACACACCGTTCTGCTGAGGTGTTCCAGCGGCGTGAGTTGTGAAACGATTCCACATTTTCTTAAGTGTGTGCCAAATTGCATTGACTTAAATATTCTCCTCCACGATCTGATCGTCGTAAGAATTTTATCTTTCGGTCACGTTGATTCTCTACCTCATTCTGAAATTCTTTGAACTTTTCAAAGGTCTCGGACTTGTGTTTCATCAAGTAGACATACCCATATCTACTCAAGTCATCTATGAGAGTGAGAACATAACGATATCCTCCTCATGACTTCAACACTCATTGGACCACACACATCGGTATGTATGATTTCCAATAAGTTGGTTGCTCGCTCCATTGTTCCGGAGAACGGAGTCTTGGTCATCTTGCCCATGAGGCATGGTTCGCATGTGTCAAATGATTCATAATCTAGAGACTCCGTAAGTCCATCAGCATGGAGCTTCTTCATGCGCTTGACACCAATGTGACCAAAGGCGGCGATTACCACAAGTATGTGGGACTATCGTTATCAACTTTACATCTTTTGGTGTTCACACTATGAACATGTGTAATATTACGTTCGAGATTCACCAAGAATAAACCATTGACTATCCAGACATGACCATAAAACATTTCTCTCATATAAATAGAACAACCATTATTCTCGGATTTAAATGAGTAGCCATCTCGTATTAAACGAGATCCGGATACAATGTTCATGCTCAAACTTGGCACCAAATAGCAATTATTAAGGTTTATAACTAATCCCGTAGGTAAATGTAGAGGTAGCGTGCGGCCGGCGATCACATCGACTCTGGAACCATTCGGCCCGACGCATCGTCACCTCGTCCTTCGCCAGTCTCCGCTTATTCCGCAGCTCTGTTGTGAGTTACAAATATGAGCAACGGCACCGTATCAAATACCGGGGAGTTACTACTGATCTTGGTAAGGTACACATCAATTACATGTATATCAAATATACCTTTGGTGTTGCCGGCCTTCTTATCCGCTAAGTATTTGGGGCAGTTCCGCTTCCAGTGACCCTTCCCCTTGCAATAAAAGCACTCAGTCTCAGGCTTGGGTCCATTCTTTGACTTCTTCTTCTTCCCGGCAACTTGCTTACTTACCGGGCGCGGCAACCTCTTTGCCGTCCTTCTTGAAGTTCTTCGGCCCTTGCCCTTCTTGAACTTAGTGGTCTAATTGACCATCAACACGTGATGTTCTGTCTTGATTTCAACCTCTGCTGACTTCAGCATTGAGAATACATTAGGAATGGTCTTCTACATCCCCTGCATAGTGTAGTTCATCACAAAGCTCTTGTAGCTTGGTGGGAGCGGCCCGAAGGATTCATCAATGACCGCCTCGTCCGGGAGGTTTATGTCCAGTAGGACAGGCGGTGATGCAACCCAGACATTTTGAGTATGTGCTCCTTGTGAACTGTTTTCCTCCATCTTACAACTATAGAACTTGTCGGAGACTTCATATCTCTCGACCGGGCATGAGCTTGAAAAACCAGTTTCAGCTCCTCGAACATCTCGTATGCTCCGTGTTGCTCAAAACGCTTTTGGAGCCCCGGTTCTAGGCTGTAAAGCATGCGACCTTGAGCGAGGGAGTAATCATCAACCGCGAGACTGCCAAGCGTTCATAACGTCTTGGTTCTCTGGGATGGGTGCTTCACCTAGCGGTCCTTCTAGGACATATTGTTTCTTAGCAGCTATGAGGATGATCCTCGTGTTAGGACCCAGTCCGTATAGTTGCTGCCATCATCTTTCGACTTGGTTTTCTCTAGGAGCAACGTTGAAGTTCATGGTGACATGAGCGTTGGCCATTTGATCTACAAGACATATTATAAAGATTTTAGACTATTGTTCATGATAATAAAGTTCATCTAATCAAATTATTAATGAACTCCCACTTAGATTTGACATCCCTCTAGTCATCTAAGTGTTACACGATCCGAGTCGACTAGGCCGTGTCCGCTCAACACGTGAGACGGACTAGTCTGCGTCGGTGAACATTCTCATGTTGATCGTATCTTCCATACGACTCGTGTTCGACCTTCGGTCTCCGTGTTCGAGGCCATGTATGCATACATGCTAGGCTCGTCAAGTTAACCCTAAGTGTTTACTGCGTGTGTAAATCTGTCTTACACCCGTTGTATGTGAACGTAAGAACCCATCACACCCGATCAACACGTGGTGCTTAGAAGCGTAACTGTAGCAACGGTGCACGCGATTAGGGAGAACACTTCTTGAAATTGTTCTAAGGGATCATCTTATTTACTACCGTCGTTCTAAGTAAACAAGATGCATAATCATAATAAACATCACATGCAATTATAAAGTAGTGACATGATATGGCCAATATCATATAGCTTCTTGATCTTCATCTTGGGCTCCATGATCATCCCACTGTCACCGGCATGACACCATGATCTCCATCATCATGATCTCCATCATCGTGTCTTCATGAAGTTGTCACGCAACGACTACTTCTACTTCTATGGCTAACGCGTTTAGCAATAAAGTAAAAGTGAGTTACATGGCGTTCTTCAATGACACGCAGGTCATACAAAAATAAAGACAACTCCTATGGCTCCTGCGGTTGTCATACTCATCGACATGCAAGTCGTGATTCCTATTACAAGAACATGATCTCATACATCACAATATATCATCATTCATCACAACTTGGCCATATCACGTCACATGACAATTGCTGCCAAAAACAAGTTAGACGTCCTCTAATTGTTGTTGCATCTTTTACGTGGCTGCAATTGGGTTCTAGCAAGAACGTTTTCTTACCTACGAATAACCATAACGTGATCTTGTCAACTTCTATTTACCCTTCATAAGGACCCTGTTCATCGAATCCGCTCCAACTAAAGTGGGAGAGCGGACACCCTTGACCACCTTATGCAACTAGTGCATGTTAGTCGGTGGAACCGGTCTCACGTAAATGCACGTGTAAGGTTGGTCGGGCCGCTTCATCCCACAATACCGCGGAAGCAAGAAACGACTAGTAACGGCAAGTAAGTTGACAAGATCCACGCCCACAACAAAATTGTGTTCTACTCGTGCAAAGAGAACTACGCATAAACCTGGCTCATGATGCCACTATTGGGGAACGTTGCAGAAAATTAAAATTTTCCTACGGTTTCACCAAGATCTATCTATGAGTTCATCTAAGCAACGAGTCAAGAGAGAGTTTGCATCTACATACCACTTGTAGATCGAAAGTGCACGGAAGCGTTCGAGGGAGTGGTGATGATGATGACGTTCCCAACGTGATTCCGATCACCGATGAGCAAAGTCTTTGAAGAGGACAGCACCTCCGTGTTCAACACACGTCTGGAGACGATGGCGTCTCCTCCGTCTTGATCCAGCAAAGGGAGAAGGAGAGGTTGAGGAAGACAACTCCAATGGCAGCACGACGGCAGTGGTGCAATCGGGTGTAGAGGTTCTCCGGCAGGGCTTCGCCAAGCACACACGCGGAGAAAGAGAGGAGTTGGGGAGGGAGGGGCTGCGCCTTCAATGGTGTGTCTAGCCCTCCCCCACCCCTCTATTTATAGGAGGAGAGGGGCCAAGGGGGCGGCCATCTAGGGAAACCCTAGATGGGGCGGCCTGACAAAGGGAGGAGGGAGGGTGGCTTGCCCCCAAGCTAGGCGCCCCCCTTTTTCCTTAGGGTTTCCCTCCCTTGCCCTAGCCGCATGGGCCTAAGGGGAGATGCGCCCAGTCACCAGGGGCTGGCTCCCTCTCCCACTTAGCCCATGTGGCCCCCCAGGAGGTGGCCCCTCCGGTGGACCTCCGGAACTCTCCAGTGGCCCCGATACATTACAGTATACCCGAAACTTTCCGAGTCCGTTTAACCACTTTCCATATATAAATCTTTACCTCCGGACCATTCCGAACTCCTCGTGACGTCCAGGATCTCATCAGGGACTCGAACAACATTCGGTAATCACATACTTGTCTTCCTAATAACCCTAGCGTCCACCGAACCTTAAGTGTGTAGACCCTACGGGTTCGGGAGACATCTGAACATGACCGAGACTACCTCAAGTCAATAACCAACAGCGGGATCTGGATACCCATGTTGGCTCCCACATACTCCTCGATGTTGTCATCGGATGAACCACGATGTCAAGGGTTCAAGCAACCCGTATTCTATTCCCTTTGTCCAGCGGTATGTTACTTGCGAGACTCGATCGCTTCGGTATCCCAATACCTCGTTTAGTCTCGTTATCGGCAAGTCACTTTACTTTTCATCAAGAATGCATGATCCCGTGACTGCACACTTGATCACTTTGAGCTCATTATGATGATGCATTACCGAGTGGGCCGGTGAAACCTCTCCATGTCTGGAGTGACAAATCCCGATCTCGATCCGTGTCAACCCAATGGTCACTTTCGGAGATACCTGTAGTGCACCTTTATAGTCACCCGATTCGTTGTGACGTTTGATACACCCAAAGCACTCCCTACGGTATCCGGGAGTTACACGATCTCATGGTCTAAGGAAGAGATACTTGACATTGGAAAAGCTCTAGCAAAAGCGAACTACACGATCTTGTGCTATGCTTAGGATTGGGTCTTGTCCATCACGTCATTCTCCTAATGACGTGATCCCGATTGTCAATGACATCCGATGTCCATAGTCAGGAAACCATGACTATCTGTTGACCAACGAGCTAGTCAACTAGAGGCTTACTAGGGGCGTATTGTAGTCTATGTATTCACACGTGTATTACGATTTCCGGATAATACAGTTATAGCATGAATAAAAGACAATCATCATGAACAAGGAAATATAATAATAATGCTTTTATTATTGCCTCTAGGGCATATTTCCAACATAACCCACCTACATGGAAGATATAGGCAGCCCTAGTTGTACATGAGCTGCTCGAGCATACAAAACAGAATTTCATTTGAAGGTTTGGAGGTTGGCACATACAAATTTACTTGGAACGGCAGGTAGATACCGCATATAGGAAGGTATAGTGGACTCATATGGAACAACTTTGGGGTTTAAGGAGTTTGGATGCACAAGCGGTATTCCCGCTTAGTACAAGTGAAGGCTAGCAAAAGGCGGGAACCAAGCGAGAGAGCGACAATATCGTGAACATGCATTAAAATTAATTCACACCGAAAGTACAAGCATGAGTAGGATATAATCTACCATGAACATAAATATCACGGAGGCTATGTTGATTTGATTCAACTACATGTGTGAACATGTGCCAAGTCTAGTCACTCAATTCATTCAAAGGAGGATACCATCCCATCATACCATATCATAATCATTCTAATAGCATGTTGGCACGCAAGGTAAATCATTATAACTCATAGCTAATCAAGCATTGCACAAGTAACTATAATCTCTAAATGTCATTGCAAATATGTTTACTTCATAATAGCTGACTCAGGAACGATGAACTCATCATATTTACAAAAACAAAAGAGGTCGAGTTCATACCAGCTTTTCTCATCCCAATAAGTTCATCATATATAAATCATTATTGCCTTTCACTCGCATTGCATTTAGCGATGTGTAATAATAATAAGAGGTATGCGTGCATTGGACTAATTTGGAATCTGCAAGCATTCAACTCAAGAGAGAAGACAGGGTAATTTGGGCTCTAAGTTAAATAAACATTCATGCATATAAGAGCCACTAAGCATTTTTAATATGGTCTTCTCGACCCCCAAAAGAAAGAAAAGAAAATAAAACTATTTACACGGGAAAGCTCCCAACAAGTAAGAAGAAGAACTAGAAATATTTTCGGGTTTTCATTTTAATTCTACTACCAGCATGGAAATTAAACTAACTAATTTTTTTGGTTTTTCCTAAGGTTTATCAAACACACAAGAAGAAAACTAGAAAAAGAAATTTAACTAGCATGGATAATACAATGAAAGAGTATGAGCACCGACGACTAGTGTGTGAATATGAATGTAAAAGTCGGTGAAATACGTACTCCCCCAAGCTTAGGCTTTTGGCCTAAGTTGGTCTAGTACCAAGGACGCTGCTACCCTCCCGGTGTAGTGGGAGGTGTAATCGAGATACCACTGGTTGGTCATCTCCGGATCCCCCTTTGGGCGAGATGATGCACGATAAGGGTCCAGCTCAGAGTTACAGGTTCAGGTTCAGGTTACGGAGTAAAGCTTGAGCTCGATGATTGTTCACCGCTTAGGTGTGACAAGAAAATTATCTGCAAGCAAATCAAACAACAAAAGCGCGAGCAAAGTAATAATCTCAATGTGCTTCTTATTAAATCTAATTTTATACAAGAGCATCTTATCTTCATTATCAACAATAAACTTGTGTGTTACCATGCTCTTGTAATCTAAGATGTGAGGGTGCAATTTTATCTCATCCTCCTCATAGTGCCTAATGGGTATCTGAAAATGTTCAGCAAGGCGTGCGACATAGATACCTCCAAATATGGGGCCTTTTATGCGATTCAGGGCTAGCCGTTTAGAAGCAGCGACACCCATACTAAAAGTGTTGTCTCCAGCAAAGCATGTTGAAGAATAATAATATCTGGAACGCTCAAATTTCCACTATTTCCACGACCAATCAAGCATCTACTGGCAAATATGGCAAAGTAGCGTAAAACAAGAAAGTGTATGCTAGAGACTTTTGCCTCAGAGCCCTTCTTTGGCTCTTCCACATCAATAGTTTTAACAAAGCCATCCACATCTTCATGATGGGGTTCCTCTAATTCTCCCTCATAAGGTATCCTACATACCGCACAAAAGTGACGTAAAGACATTTCTTTGAATTCATCATACAAATGAAATGATCTTTGCATGGCGGTGACTTCTTAGGATAATAATAAAAGTTTTGCACGAAAGTATTGGTGAGCAAGAGATCTTGATTGATTCGGTCGTTGATGAACCGGTGAGGCCTGCGGTCTCGATTAAAACATAAAAATCTTCATGAATTCGGCTTCTTTCAAGAAATCTTAGCATGGCCATTCACATGACCGTACTTCCGCTAAGCGAGGAAGATCATACTTGGGTTTCTCCTTCTCTTAGTCTTGTTATTCCTTAGAGCTTTGGCTAGAAGAGCCATTAAAGAGCCTCTTTAACATTTTTTGAAAATTCTGAAATTTTAGTAACTTCAAAATAAAAGTGCATAAAACTAAACAAGATTGATAGCAACTACTCCTACAAGTGCCTAGAGCCTATATCATGCATTGGAATTGCTTGGGACCTCAAAAATTTAACATGCAAGCTCAAGAACATGGTCACCTATGCAGCAAAAAATTTGCAATGAATAAAGCACTAGAACAAAAACTAGTTGGACCAATGGAGGAGTCACATACCAAGCAACAATCTCCCAAAGCAGTTTTGTGAATGGAGCTTTGAGCAAGGAGATCGAAAATCATGACAAGAACAGCTAGAACTTGTGCTTGAGCTGGATGGGGATTTTTGGGTAGAAGATGAAGTGTGTGGGTGCTGGCATAAGTGGAGGGGCTACCGAGGGGCCCCACGAGACGAGGGGCCACGCCCTCTGAGGCGCCCTCATCTCTCATGTCCTGGTGCTTGGCCCTCCTGCAGTGTTTTCAGTGCCTAAAATCCTCAAATATTCCAGAAAAAATCATACTAGATTTGCAGGGCATTTGGAGCACTTTTATTTTTAGGCTATTTTTTAATGCACTGTTAGTTCAAAAAACAGACGGATAATACTATTTTTTCTTTATTTCATCTAAATAACAGAAAGTAAAAGGAGAATCTGAGAAGGTTTGTGCCTTCTAGTTTAAATCCATCTCGTGATCATCAAAATGAACCCACTAACAAGGTTGATCAAGTCTTGTTAACGAACTCATTCGAATAACACGTAACAGGAGAAATTTGAATAACACTAAGTTACCTCAGCGGGGATATGAAAATCCCCAACAATAAGAATACCATACTTTTTCTTGGCGGTAGGGAGAGGAAATTTGAAACCTCAAAAATGATAGTTGGAACTTTTCCAATTGAATTGATGCTATGAACTTGAGATTGTTTCCTTGGAAAGTGTACCGTATGCTCATTACCATTAACATGAAAAGTGACATTGCCTTTGTTGCAATCAATAACAGCCCCTGCAGTATTAAGAAAAGGTCTACCAAGGATAATAGACATACTATCATCCTCAGGAATATCAAGAATAACAAAGTCCGTTAAGATAGTGACATTTCCCACCACAACAGGCACATCCTCACAAATACCGACAGGTATAGCAATTGGTTTATCATCCATTTGCAAAGATATTTCAGTAGGTGTCAACTTATTCAATTCAAGTCTACGATATAAAGAGAGAGGCATAACACAAACACCTGCTCCAAGATCACATAAAGCAGTTCTAACGTAATTTCTTTTAATAGAGCATGGTATAGTTGGTACATTTTTTGGGATCTCCAAGTTTCTTTGGTATTCCACCCTTAAAATTGTAATTAGCAAGCATGGTGGAAATTTCAGCTTAGGAATCTTTCTTTTATTTGTGATGATATCCTTCATATACTTAGCATAAGGATTCACTTTAAGCATATCGATTAAGCGCATACGTAAGAAAATAGGTCTAATCATTTCAGCAAAGCGCTCAAAATCCTCATCATCCTTTGACTTGGATGGTTTAGGAGGAAAGGGCATGGGTTTACGAACCCATGGTTCTCTTTCTTTACCGTGCTTCCCTAGCAACAAAATCTCTCTTATCATAACGTTGATTCTTTGATTGGGGGTTATCAAGATCAACAACGGGTTCAATCTCTACATCATTATCATTTGCTAGGTTGAGCATCAACATGAACATTATCATTAACATTATCACTAGGTTCATGTTAAGTCACACGATTGTGTTTCAACATCGAGAGATAGAAATATTATTGGGATTCTCATGTGTCTCTCTGACGGAGTTCACTAGAAGCATGCAAAGTTCTATCGTTTTCTTCTTCTTCTTTTAGAAGAACTAGGTGCCTCTAAATTATTTCTTTGAGAATCTTGCTCGATTCTCTTAGGGTGGCCTTCGGGATACAAAGGTTCCCTTTAGTCATTCTACCAGTTCTAGTAGCCACTCTAACAGCAAAGTCATTTTTACTATTTAATTCATCAAGCAAATCATTTTGAGCTTTAAGTACTTGCTCAGCTTGAGTAGCAACCATAGAAGCATATTTGTTAACGTGGCGAAGTTCATCTTTAACTCTAGCCAGATTATCACCTACGCGTCCTATCTCGAAAGCATTATTCTTTAACTCTCTACGAACATAAGCATTAAAACTTTCTTGTCCAGCCATAAAGTCATCAAATTCATCTAAGCATGGGCTATGAAATTTAGTAGAGGGTATTTCAACTTTATCATATCTATAGAGAGAATTTACCTTTACTACACAGTAGCCGGGTTATCAAGACAATGTGGTTCTTGGTGATGTAATTAAGACCATGTATTTCTTCAATAGGAGGTAAATTCTTAACATCTTCAACTTTAATACCTTTTTCTTTCATTGATTTCTTTGCCTCTTGCATATCTTGAGGACTCGAGAAATAAAACACCTCTCTTCTTGAATTAGGTTTAGGAATAGGCTCGGGGAGTTGGCTCAATTGGTTCGAGGAATTACTTGAGAACTAGCTCGGGAAGAGTCCAATTATTTTCATTAGTCAACATATTATTCAATAATATTTCAGCTTAAATCATTGTTCTTTCCACGAAAACACAACCGGAAGAACTATCCAAGTGGGCCTTGGAAGCATCGGTTAGTCCATTATAAAAGATATCAAGTATTTCATTTTTCTTAAGAGGATGATCAGGCAAAGCATTAAGTAACTGGAGAAGCCTCCCCCAAGCTTGTGGGAGACTCTCTTCTTTGATTTGGACAAAATTATATATTTCCCGCAAGGTAGCTTGTTTCTTATGAGCAGGGAAATATTTAGTAGAGAAGTAATAAATCATATCACAGGGACTCACGCACACAACCGAGGAGCAAGAGAATTGTACCAAGTCTTAGCATCACCCTTTAATGAGAGCGTAAATATCTTAAGGATATATAAATAAGCGAGACTTGTCATCATGAGTAAATAAAGGTGGCTATATCATTCAACTTGGTAAGATGTGCCACAACAGTTTCAGATTGAAGGCCATAAAAAGGATCAGATTCAACTAAAGTAATAATATCGGGATCAGCAGAGAATTCATAATCCTTATCGATAACACAAATAGGTGAAGTAGAAAAAAGCGAGGTCGGGTTTCATTCTAGCATTAAAGAGACTGCTGCTTCCATTTAGCTAATAATTTCTTAAGATCATTCCTATCATTGCAAGCAAGGATTTCGGAGTAGCTTTTCATGCATAACATAACCCTTAGGAACAACGAATTAAAACATAATCATTGGGGGAACCTTCATCATCACTATCATCAGTAATAGGATCTTCAGTAATTTCATCCCCTCTAACTCTAGCAAGTTGTTCATCTAGAAATTCACCTAATGGCAAAGTAGTATCACGCACATAAGTAGTTTCATCATGCATAGAAGAAGTGGCATCATCAATAACATACGACATATCAGAACTCATAGCGATAGCGAGGTTTAGGTGTCGTCAAGCTTACTAATAACGGAAGGAGAATCTAGTGCAGAGCTAGATGGCAGTTCCTTACCTCCTCTTAGTTTAGAGGCAAAATAGTAGTTGATTAGTCTTTCAAGTTCTTCATAGTGATCAACAGATATAAATCCCAAGTGACTTAGAGAATAGAGCTATGCTCCCGACAGCGCCTTTAAATTGGTCTTGATAACCCACAAGTATAGGGGATCGCAACAACTTTAGAGGGTAGAGTATTCAACCCAAATTTATTGATTCGACACAAGGGGAGCCAAAGAATATTCTTGAGTATTAGCAGTTGAGTATTAGCAAAAGTAAAGATAAATGTTTTTGGGTTTTTGTAGTAGTTGTAACAGTAGCAACGGAAAAGTAAATAAGCGAAGAACAATATGTGAAAAGCTCGTAGGCACCGGATCAGTGATGGATAATTATGCCGGATGCGATTCCTCATGCAATAGTTATAACATAGGGTGACACAGAACTAGCTCCAATTCATAAATATAATGTACGCATGTATTCCATAAATAGTCATACGTGCTTATAGAAAAGAACTTGCATGACATCTTTTGTCCTACCCTCCGTGGCAGCGGTAGGTCCTTCTGAAACTAAGGGATATTAAGGCCTCCTTTTAATAGAGAACCGGACCAAATAATAAACACATAGAGACTACATGAACTCCTCAAACTACGGACAACACCGAGAAGTATAACGATTATTGTAACTTCAGTGGTGTCGGATCATAACAAATAATATGTGACTATAGACTTGCAAGATAGGATCAAGAACACACATATATTCATGAAAACATAATAGGTTCAGATCTGAAATCATGGCACTTTCGGGCCCTAGTGACAAGCATTAAGCATAGCAAAGTCATAGCAACATCAATCTCGAACATAGTGGATACTAGGGATCAAACCCTAACAAAACTAACTTGATTACATGGTAAATCTCATCCAACCCATCACCGTCCAGCAAGCCTACGATGGAATTACTCACGCCTACGGCGGTGAGCATCATGAAATTGGTGATGGAGGATGGTTGATGATGACGACGGCTGACGAATCCCCTCTCCGGGCCTCGAGCGGACTCAGATCAGCCCTCTCGAGAGAGATTAGGGCTTAGCGGCGGCTCATGTCGTAAAAGCGATGAAACTTTCTCTCTGATTTTTTTCTCCACGAGGCGGAATATATGGAGTTGGAGTTGAGGTCGGAGGAGGTCCAGGGGCCCACGAGATAGAAGCGCGCCCTAGAGAAGCGCCCTACATCTCATGGATAGGCCACAGGCCCCTGGTGTATTTCTTTCACCCAATAATTCTTATAAAATCCAAAAAGTGCCTCGTTGATTTCCAGGTCATTCCGAGAACTTTTCTTTTCTACACATAAAACAACATCATGGTAGTTCTGCTGAGAACATCGTCAGTCCGGGTTAGTTTCATTCAAATCCTGCAATTTAGAGTCCAAAACAAGGGCAAAAGTGTTTGGAAAAGTACATATGTTGGAGACGTATCAATCCGCTGCTGTAGATGATGAGGAGACACCTCGGACTATGGACCATGGGGCAGCACACGCCGTCGATGGTGGGAGAGGTGGCCGCCCGAGCAAATCAACAAGAAGGGATTAGAGGTCGCGGACGTGCGAAGCAAATCGACGGTAGAATGACTCAGCTGCGGTAGGAGACGGGCCTGATTTGGCCGGCGGGGGCCACTGTGTGTTCTCGCCATCATGGATCCGGCCGCCGCCGCGCCCGCACGGGCTGGATCCGCCCGCCGTGTCATGGTCGGAGTGGAGAAGATGGCGAGATCATGGCCAGAGACGGAGGCTGGCCGCGCCGGGGTTTCAGGCACGAGGTGGGAGGGAGGGATTACTGCTGGATCTGGTCATGAGAAGAGCAGCTCGAGTCGATAGGAGAGGTATGGGGCAACCGGTGGTGAGGTTGGGGGAGAGTAGGAGGTCGCCGCTCGCCGGTGGGGTTGGAGCATAGGAGTTCGCTGGTGAATCCCTGCTGCATCCAGCAAGGGTCTGGGCGTTGGTCAGCAGTGAGGGTCGTCGACGGTGGGGGTAGGCGACGACGGAGAAGGGAGCTGGCAGGTAGGAAGGGGACTGGATCGAGAGGAGCTAGGGTTTGCGCGAGGGAAAGAAAGGAGGCGGGGGGTGGATGGAAATTGACCCGAAGGACATATCTAGGGTTTTGGGGTTGGTGTGGATGGGTCCAGGACTGCCGTTGGATCCCCGAGCATCCGACGGTGTTTGATGCACGATCCGCGTGATATGTGCCCGGACCAATCAGAGTGAAGTGCGATGTTATGACCATCTAATTGGTCGTAGTTGACTTAAAAGAATGTGTTAAAATCATTTAAGCTACTTTATGATGTGAGAAATTCTAAAAGAAAATGAAAACTTCTCAACAAGTTTTCAGAAAAAATGACAACATGGAATAAGATAAATATCTTTAAAAAGGTGTCGTCGGAAATGAGTTTTTTGCAAAAAAAAATATTTTCCATTTTTCGAGTGCCCGAAATGAGTTTTTTTTCTGAATGACCTACCATATATTTGTTGCGAAATTGGACCAAATCAATTTTATAAAATACTAGGCCATATTTAATGCACAATTGACAAAATGGTTGGGTGTCAAAGTTTTAATCCACCTCTGGTGAAAAAGACAAATTCCACTTGATTTAGAAGGAAGCGGGTCAAATTTGAACTGCAGCTACCTCATAGTTTGCTCTTTTATTTTTTCTAAAAATCATTTACAGGTACATAAGTATCTATTTAATCAGAGAAACATCAAAAGTTTTCCAACATTCAACCACTAGCTAGGAGCGGGCAAGCCCGCCGTTTTGACCGCATTTTGAAGCAGGCATAAAAAATTCAAAAAAATCAAAAATTGGAAAACCTTTGCATTGTGTCATTATATGTGACCAAGTTTCCAGGAAAAATAATAAACTTTTAATACGGCAATTATTTTGAAAAAGTGTTCTCAGAAATGAGCTATCATGCGTGAAGATTCATGGCTTTCAAGCCAAATGATCAATCTTATGGCCACATTTATGGCATAGTTTGTTCAAATGATATCATATTATGCACAAGGGTGTATCTTGGAATTCCAAACTATGTTGCCTAAGGGAGTTTTCACTTTCTTTGCACGGAAAATTCATTTTCCATTTTTTCGAATGCCCGAAATGAGTTATTTTTGTGAATGACCTACCATATATTTGTTGCAAAATTGGACCAAATCAATTTTATAAAAGACTAGGCCATATTTAATGCACAATTGACAAAATGGTTGGGTGTCAAAAGTTTTAATCCACCTCTGGTGAAAAAGACAAATTCCCGCCGATTTAGAAGGAAGCGGGTCAAATTTGAACTGCAGCTGCCTCATAGTTTGCTCTTTATTTTTCTAAAATCATTTCTAGGTACATTAGTATCTATTTAATCGAGAGAAACATCAAAAGTTTTCCAACATTCAACCACTAGCTAGGAGCAGGCAAGCCCGCCCGTTTGACCGCATTTTTGAAGCAGACATAAAAAATTCAAAAAAAATCAAAAAATTGGAAAACCTTTGCATTGTGTCATTATATGTGACTAAGTTTCTAGGAAAAATAATAAACTTGTAATACAGAAATTACTAAAAAAAAGTGTTGTCAGAAATGAGCTATCATGCGTGAAGATTCATGGCTTTCAAGCTAAATGATCAATCTTATGGCCACATTTATGGCATAGTTTGTTCAAATGATCTCATATTGTGCACAAGGGTGTATCTTGGAATTCCAAACAATGTTGCCTAAGGGAGTTTTCATTTTCTTTCCATGGAAAATTCATTTTCCATTTTCCGAAAGTCTTAGAAATGAGTTTTTTGTGAATGACCTACCATATATTTGTTGCAAATTGGACCAAATCAATTTTATAAAATACTAGGCCACATTTAATACACAATTGACAAAATGGTTGGGTGTCAAAAGTTTTGATCCATCTCTGGTGAAAAAGACAAATTCTCGCCGATTCAGTAGGAAGAGGGTCAAATTTAAACTGCAATTGCCTTATAGTTTGCTCTTTATTTTTTTCCAAAAATCATTTTTAGGTACATAAGTATCTATTTAATCAGAGAAACATCAAAAGTTTTCCAACATTCAACCACTAGCTAGGAACGGTCAAGCCTGCCGTTTTAACCGCATTTTGAAACGGGCATAAAAATTTCAAAAAAAAAATCAAAAAATTGGAAAACCTTTGCATTGTGTCATTATATGTGACCAAGTTTCCAGAAAAAAAATAATAAACTTGTAATACGGCAATTATTTTAAACAAGTGTTCTCAGAAATGAGCTATCATGCATGAAGATTCATGACTTTCAAGCCAAATGATCAATCTTATGGCCACATTCATGGCATAGTTTGTTCAAATGATCTCATATTGTGCACAAGGGTGCATCTTGGAATTCCAATCAATGTTGCCTAAGGGATTTTCCATTTTATTTTCACGGAAAATTCATTTTCCATTTTCCGAGTGCCCGAAATGAGTTTTTTTGTGAAGGACCTACCATATATTTGTTGCAAAATTGGACCAAATCAATTTTATAAAATACTGGGCCATATTTAATGCACAATTATTAAAATGGTTGGGTGTCAAAAGTTTTGATCCACCTCTGGTGAAAAAGACAAATTCCAGCCGATTCAGGAGGAAGCGGGTCAAATTTGAACTGCAGCTGCCTCATAGTTTGCTCTTTATTTTTTCCAAAAATCATTTCTAGGTACATAAGTATCTATTTAATCAGAAATACATGGTTTGGTGGTGAAACATCAAGGTTTGGACGGTGGCCGAGGGCCCCAACTATAGAGCGCGTAAGCTCGCATGCCTGCCGCGAGGTCACCGCATGACCGTGGCGTTGCCATGCGTTCTGGGCGGCCTAGGCATGTCTAGTGGGTTGGGCCCTCCCAGGTAGGTGCTAGGAAGAAAATTACAACATAAGATTCTCATGAGGAGACCGAACTATGCTCAAAGATGAATTAGCAGCCAAGTGTTTGATTAATGATGCAGAAATGCACATGGCCAATGGGCGTGAGTTTTGGTGAGGATGATCATCTACTAAGAAGAATGTCTTCACAAATTTTCAGCTCAAAAGGAGGATCCTAGGCGGTACTTCCTTCACAATGCTTCTAGGTGGACAAAAACTTTGGAAATTCGCCGAGGAAAATTTGCCGGGCAAATGGAGCTGAATTTTGTCATGAGGCAATGATTTGGATAGGAAAAAGTGCCCAAAATTTTTGAGGGCAATCAAGAATATATAAATAGCACTTCCTTCATAAAGTGTTGTTGTGAAAAGAATAGGAAAATGAATATTGTTGAATTATTTATGAACTAGGCAAGGAAGGATTTTTTTACATATTTGACGAACATGTGACCCAAAGAATTTATGAGATTTTTTGGGAATTTTGGGAATGACAGAAATATAGGTTGCTTCACAACCTAGGGCAAAAATTGACATATGGATATGACACATAGGCAAAACTGATGAGGTGGCGCCTAGTCATACCAATCCACCATAATTTACAAGGTTATGACCATTTATATTGGTCATGATCAGGTAGAATTAAGGCTGCAGACCAGTGCTGACTGCTTTGTGACCATTTCGTGTAAGGAAATTACGACCTTTCTGATCAAAATGGTCGATATAGTTTAGGGTTTGGAGCCCCCCGAACAGCTTTTGACCAATTGGTCTCAAATGGTCATAGATCTATGACCAATTCTTCCAGGGTCACTCACAGAAGGTCACTAGTTGACATATTTCTTGTAGTGTTTATAATTTCTGAATTTTTTTTTCACATTTTCAGATTTCTATTTCACTGGGCTTTATCCTAATTTAAATATATCTTCATAGTACTTTAAATCTGGCTCGACATTTCGGTATTAAAAATAGTTTGGAACCCACAAAAATATGTGAAATTTCGTTTAAATTTTTAACCCTGGCCCTGGCCAACCAAAATAAACGGACTGCAATAAATTGCATAAGAAGTTGCAATGAGCTATATATAAATTATTAAAAAAAAGAGGGAATGGTCTGATTTGTGGGCCTATTAAGTTGACGTGTATCCAAGATTTTTTTAGTTATATTATACGTCAACAAACGATTCTAGCAGATGTAACCGTTGGATGTCAATCCAACGGCCGTCATGTTTCTTCAATCTCTGATCTTCTTGCTCCAGCCGCCAAATCCAGCGCCGGCGGGACCGCCTGCTCCCGCCTCCCGTGGCCGGCTGTGCTGCCGCGCAGGCCTCACCGCCCCTACTACTCCCACCGCTGGCCAGGGCATCCCTCTACTCACCCACACCCCCTGTTATTCTGCGGCGACGACAGCCTCACACCGCAGCCGAACCAGTGAACCCTCGCACTCCTCTCGGCGCGGGCTTCGACTGCCGCGTCTTTCCCGGTTCCGCGTCGTCCCCTTCCTAGGCCTCACCGTCGTCCACCGCTTTGGTGCTCTTGGCGCGGCGTGGTCAATGTGGTCAATGACCGACTTCCATCGGAAGAAATCTTGCCGTGGAGAGGTGACAACTGGGTCCATGGCAGCCAAGGAAGTGCCTCCTTATTCTGCATAAAATAATTATTCCTCCACACGAGCGAGGACCCACGGACGGGCCACCGTATTTTGCGAAAAAAAATGTTTCCCCCATTCTTTGGGACCCGCCCGGATGGGCCACCGTGTTCGCAAAACGTTCCCCATTTGTCGGCTCGGACCCACCGAAAGTGCCTCCTTTTTACGCACAAACAAAATGAATACTCCCCCTGCTAGCTAGGACCCACCTTGGCGGGGGGCTGACTTGTGGGCCTACTAAGTTGACGGGGACGGAGGGCTTTGTCAACTTAGTCAATATGAACGATTCTAGCTCCGATGTCCATCCAACGGCCGTTGTGCTTCTTCAACCTTTGGTCTTCTTGCTCCAGCCGCCCAAAGCAGCGCTTGATCGTGCCGCGTATGCTCCTGCCTCCCATGGCGGCGGTGATGCCGCGGAGGCCTCACCGCCTACTATTCATTGGCTGAGCCCTGCGGTGTGGCCAACCTCACACCGCGGCCAGAACCGGTGAACCATCGTACTCCTCTCCATGGCGGGCTTCCACTACCACGTCCCCGGCTCACGCGTCGTCCCTTCCTAGGCCTCACCGTGCGTCCACCGCCACAGTACTCTCGGTATGCTGCGTGGTTAACGTGGTCAAGGAACGACTTCCATCGGAAGAGTACTGTAGGTGGAGAGGCTGACAGCTGGGTCCACGTCGGCCGCAAGGAAGTGCCTTCTTATTACGCGCAAAATAATTATTTCTCCACTTGACAGCAGGGACCCACCAGACGGGCCACCGTATTTCACGAAAAAAATGTTCCCCCCTGACTGCTGGGACCCACCAGCTACATCTTCGCACGCAAGGAAGTGCGTCTGGGCAAAAAACGATTCGCCGCCCTGACTGCTGGGACCCACCAGCTACATCTTCGCACGCAAGGAAGTGCCTGACAGTCGGGACCCACCTAGTCGAAGCGTACGTAGCGTTGTCATTCTGGTCGCGAACATGTACGTACATACTGGTCGATGTAGAAACGCCGCGTGTCATAGTAGAGGCGCCGCGACATAGCATGTACTGCGTATGTACAACAGCCGGGGTGCAAGAAAGTAAATCTGACCCGCGCTGCGTACATCTGGGCGGGGTCTCAAACGCCTTTCAGCGCATACGTATGGCCGGGGCTGCGTGTACATGGCTGGGTCGGAACGGAGAAACAACGTCGTCGTCATGTGCATGGGGAGCCAACCGGCTGGGTCGGAACGGAATGCATCGTCGTGTTCATCAGGAGGGCTCGGATGGAACAACCGATGGAAACGAGGCCTGGCGTACCGCAGAATGGAGGAAACGGCCTTGTGTTCGACCGGCCACGTTAAAGCGGGATCCTGTTCATCGGGAGAAGTGCAGCGTCTTGCAAAGCGGAGAAGCGGACTTGTGTTGGACCTCCTATGGTCGAAATGAGGTCCTGTTGGTCGGGAGGGTGTGGCATACCGCCAAAAGCGGAGAAGCGGACTTGTCTTTGAGCCCTACGGTCAAACGGGGTCCTGTTCGCCGGGAGGGTGTGGCGTACCGCATAAGCAGGACTCCACGGGATATTGTTCATCTCCACCGTCGACCTCCTCCAGCCTCCACAGACTCTTTGTTCATCCACCGTCGACCTCCTCCAGCCTCCACTGCGATTGTTCATCCACGGCCTCCTGTTCATCCAGCCTCCACCGCGCTTCTCCACCTGCCATCTTTCAACCAGCCCTCTCCACGGGCTCCTGTTCAACCACCCCTCCACGGGCTACTGTTCATCCAGCCCTCCACCGGCTACTGTTCAACCAGCCCTCCACGGCGTCGTCCTATTCATCCAGCCCTCCACGGGGTCCTGTTCATCCAGCCCCAGCAGACTCGGATCGTCGAGGTCCTGTTCATCCAGAGGCAACACCATGGGGTCCTGTTCATCCACCCCACAGGAACTGTTCATCCAACCCCCGACCAACGCTCCTTTGTTCATCAAAACCCCCCTCCCCAGCAACGCTCCTTTGTTCATCGAGAGGCAGCATCAATCATTGCAGCTTAGCAGCGATAGTGAAGGAATCGCTTGATCGCTCGGGTTCGATGAACGCAGTAACTGCAGCAGTCAATCCTTCCGGGTTCAGTTAGGCGACGCCTTTCTCGGGTTCAGTTAGAGCCCAATGCCTCGCACCTACGCGCGTAAGGTACGAGAGAAACGCGCATCGCTCGGCCCACGACCACCCACCGTAACCGGGAACTCCCCGGTATTTTCCTCGCCCTCGCTTCTACCACGGGTTTTTCCGTCATGGACGGCCCAAAGAATGTCATGCAGCTGCGTCTCAGCCCGCCCAGAGAAAAAACCAATTTTGTCATGATTTTTGTCATAGAAGTAGGAGCCCACCACATCTATGATGATACCGGGTTTTGTCACAATTATCGTCATAGAAGTGTCATAAGTATGACAGAAAAAAATTTCGTTCGACCCAAAATGTCACGGATGTGCCTTTTTTTGTAGTGCAAGCCGGAGCCAGAGCTGCGCTGGGGTGGATGCCGACCAACCGAGAACACCTGCAGGGGATGGTGCGGAGCCGCCAAAAAGCCGGCGAATCGGAGGAGCCGGAAGGGGCGCTTCACACGCCGAGCACCGGTTACGGAGCTGCATCAGCCAACCTTTGGGGGAGGGGGGCGGGCGTGTCCATGGCTGCCGAGCCGGCCGCACTCTGAGGAGAGGCGGGGGTACGAAGCTCGCGCTAGTCTCGCTCCCGGCCGGCGCGCTGCGGGAGGCAGCCGCCGCCGGGCAACCTATTCCACCAGGTGATGGGGATCCATAGCTCGGGGGCGTGGCGACGCAACGCATGATGGGAGACCGAGGGCCTAGCGCAGCCGCGCCGGCCAGCCATCCAGCGGCGGGGACGATGGAGTGGTCGGATGGGGGTGGGGGGAGCCCGGAGCAACAGCGGGTTGGAGAAGAAAGGCCCCGCAGCCACCATCCCAGGGTCCGTTGCAGCAGCCACGGCTAGCCCTCCCGGCAGCGGCGGGCGCGGAGAGGCAGAGGAGGAGGAGCAAGAGCGCTGGGGTTCCCCTGCCAGCGCCCAGCCGGCGACGGGTCGAGGCGAGCGTAGCTTGCATCTTTCTTGTTGATATTTTTGTTTATAGCTCGATTAAACAAAGAGAGTACAACTAAGACCATTGCTAAAAATAAATCTAGATAAAATTCCTGCAAAATTGTCATCTCGAGCGCTGCTCTTCGCATCTTCATGTTGTTCCAAGCATCTGACAACGAAAACATCAAACCCATTATTTGGTTTGTCCAAAAACACTCACAAATGAGAGTCGATTCAACCATTGCAGCCGCTGGTGAGACCTTAGGTGGGACGTACATAACATTCCAAGTGCAGGTCGCAAAAACTAACGTCAGCAAATTGGTTCCCCGGAAGATCTGCCAGGTGTGTGCATGTTTCATTGAGCGGATCATAGGCTTGTAGCGTTGGAGTTGCTTTGTCACTAAGTAAGTAATAGCTGTAATAGCACATTAGCTTTCCACCATGACGCATCACCTTCAGAGGGATCACCAGATCAACTGTTTCAGGCATCGGGATCATGTACGCCTTGACCCAGGTGCTCTTGGCCAAATCAGACAGGAGCCATATGGTCGTGCAACCATGTTTGGTCCCGCGTCCCTCCGAGTGAACCATGGAAAGGGTGCCGTTGAGCTCGACCATATGAGGCGTTGTATATCTCATCTCTGGGGCTTTGATGGACCTCTTCCATTGCTCGGTCTCGAGGTAAGGCGGAGGACATAGTCCCCACGCAACAAGCTGTAAAGGAAGTAGAGCACACCATCTATGGTGACCGTAGAGTTTTTGTGGAGGCCGAAATAGCTTGCAATTGGTGCTGATTGCATCCGCCTCCACCCTCTGGCGCCGTCTTCCAACGCGAGAACCCAGCAGGTGTGCACCAGCGGATGACCATGACTGATAGTGGCCATGAGGCGAACCACCTTGTGTTAGAAATATGAGCAATTTACCGAATGATTTTATTAACAAAAAGACTAGATAAAGCATGACTAAAATAGCAAATATAAAGCAAGTCATGCAATCTGACAGAGAGAAGGTAAACATCGTCTGCATATATGAACTTGAGGTAAACACATCTAGAACAGACACTAGATGAAGTTGCTTATACGAAACAGAACCTAACATACGTAGGGCGGAAACTAGAGCCAAGAACTGTAGGAGGACTTCTAACAGAAAGGAGAAGAACACGTACGGCACAGCAGCAGCAGAACCACTGGACTTGGGGTCGGTGTCCTCGCCTGCCATGTCGTCGAGGAGGTCGTGGACGTCGGGGAAGAAGTAAATGCGTCGTCGAGAAGTAGTCGTCGGCGACGGATCGTCCGTGATGAAGCAGCCAGTAGTCGCGCTTGAGCCTCCCCAAAACCTTATCACCCTTCTCCGTCTGAGGACTCAAAAGGTGCGGTTTGAAGGCCTCTTGTCCCGACCTGCGGTGCACGCCGCAAGCTGGGATGAGGAAGATCGTAGCAGAAGCGCAGTGCTCAGGAACTTGTGGCGAGAGGAGGAAGAGATTCTGGTGCGTCTCTCTGAGAGGAGCGACCTCCCTTTTATAGGCGCAAGAGAAGGAGGCGAGAGGCTGCGCCGGGAGCTGAAGAGAACGAGGGAGACGAAATGAACAGGCAGCAGGCGAAGAGGTGCGCCGTTCGTATTCAATCTCCACTACAGCAAAACGTTTCAGCTTCCGCGTGACCTTTCGTATACCCGTAGTGCGTGGCAAAAATTTAGACATCGGCTCGGCTCATTCCCGCAACCCGCGGCGCGTCGTGACGAGGCGGGCGGCGGAGGAGGAGCGCGCGTGGATGTCCCTCTTGTTCTCATGCTCATACAAGTGGAGAAAGAGCCTCCCTTATAAAGAGGTCCAATTCCCACTCAACTAGCAATGTGGGACTAAACTTTAGTAGTATCCCTTGCCTTGCACAAATGGGCTAAGTGGGCCTCTAGGATTTATTAGGAATTTCTGAAATAGTTATTGGGCTGCCCCAATATAGACTAAATTCCAGCAATCCCCACCGGATCCCGAGAGGCACATGTAAATTTGCCTTTGGTTCCAAAACACTGTTTTATATACCGTCTTGCATTGGAGACTGTTAAGTTGAACTTCCACCTAGAACCCTATGCTACACTAGTAAGCAACTTGAACAGTGGGTGGGCCTTGAACTGCAAGTTTTCTGCCGAATCTAGTTTCACATAAAGCCTTGACCGATACGTGGCTACCGTGGGTCTTCCCATGGTGGATCTTATGCGTCATACTCCGTGACCTTTCATGAGTTTACTAGAGAGAACCCTACTCTCATAGATTGCGACTTTTAACAATCAGACTCATATAGGTGTGTTCTTCAAAGATGTTCTGCAGGACAACATCTCTGCTTCAAAAAGCCACTTAGAACACATTAAGATATACATCAACCTGCCATGCAGATTAGGAGAGTATTGCATCTTCATGGAGTGGTATTTTAACAAAGAAGGATACTCTCCTCTCGGTTGACAAACAGCTTGTCTTCCACATCTAATTCACGGGATCTTCGATCACAAAGAATAGGTTACCACTTGTGAACAACTCATATTGTGGGTCTCATTCCCATCTCCTCGATGCATTATCTATCACATTACGTGATAGACCCTTAGTAAAAGGGTCTGCCAGATTTTTAGACGTTTGGATATAATCCAATGCAATAACTCCGAGTTTCTCATTTTTACGATTGCACTTTAACCTTCTCTGAACGTGTCTTGATGACTTCATGTTATCCTTTGAGCTGCTCACTTTAGTGATCACAGTTTGATTGTCACAGTTCATAAGGATACTCGGTACAGGTTTCTCAACTACCGGCAAGTCATTCAAGAGCCGGCGAATCCAATCTGCTTCGACCGTAGAGTATCTAGTGTTGTGAGTTCTGCTTCCATTGTTGACCTCGTTAAGATGGTGCCTTGCAAGACTTCCAAGAAACAGCGCCACCTCCATGAGTAAAGACATATCCGGCTTTCGTGGCCTTTATCTCATCAAGATCTCGAGATCCAGTTTGAGTCACTATACCCTTCAAGCACCTTTGGGTGCCCGGTGTAGTGAATTTCATAATTCACAGTGCCTTTAAAATAACGCAAAACTCTCTCTAGAGCTTTCCAATGCACATATCCTGGTTTTGAGACAAACCGACTCAGTTTGCTAACAGCAAAAGAGATGTCAGTCTTGTAGCATCAAGGCTAAGTACATGTTTAGCCAATAATGCGAGATTATTTCAATTGGTCTCTAGCAATTCTCCGATTCTTTCGAAGCAACACACTAGCATCGTATGGTGTTGGAGAGGGCTTGTAGTCACTATAGCCAAAGCGACTCAAGATCTTTTCCACATAGTGAGATTGAAGCAGTGTAATCCCACCATCATCGTCTCTCAACAACTTGATGTTCAGAATGGCATCAGCCACTCCTAAATCCTTCATCTCAAAACAGCGAGATAGGAAATCCTTGACCTCCTTAATAACATTCAGATTTGTTCCGAAAATCAGTATTGTCATCAACATACAAGCAAAGCATAACTCCCTCGCCCCCACCATGGCGATAGTACACACATTTGTCGCCGTTCACAACAAAGCTCTGCATTTGTTAAAGTTCTTTCGAACTTCTCATTCCACTATTTGGGTGCTTGCTTGAGTCCATACAAAGACTTCAAAGAACTTGCACACTTTCCCTTCTCGACCATCTATTACAAACCCATCTGGTTGTTCCATATAAATTTTCTCATCCAACTCTCCATTTAGGAAAGCAGTCTTAACATCCATTTGATGAACGAGAAGACCATGTGAGGCAGCTAGTGAAAGTAGTACTCGAATAGTGGTCAGTCGAGCCACAGGTGAGTAAGTATCAAAGAAGTCTTCACCTTCCTTTTGGGTATAACCCTTAGCCACGAGCCGAGCCTTGTACTTTTCGATAGTACCATCAGGCCTAAGCTTCTTCTTGAATACCCATTTGCATCCTATAGGTTTGCACCCATAAGGACGATCAGTTATCTCCCAAGTTTCATTCGCCAAGATGGAATCCATCTGCCATTCTGAACTGCTTCCTTCCAAAGAGTCGAGATCTTCTTGGATCCATAGGCCTCCGAAATAGAACTGGAGTATCATCTATGAGATACACAAGAAAATCATCACCAAAGGACTTTGCTGTCCTCTGTCTCTTGCTCCTAATAGGAACTTCATTGTTCTCCTCCACAGGACTTTCAAAGTGTTCCATCGAATGGCAGGTTCGGTAATTGTAATTGGTTCCTGATTCGATGAACTAGGCATCTCCTGATTAGATGAGGTAGCCATATCCTTCATGGGAAAGATATCTTCAAAGAAAGTCGCATCATTCGACTCCACAATCGTCTGGACATGCATGTCGTGTATCTCAGATTTTACAACCAAGAATCTATAGCCAATGCTATGAAAAGCATATCCTGAGGAAAACACAACCCAGGTCTTTGGTCCAAGCTTCCGCTTCTTTGGAATTGGAACATTGACTTTCGCCAAACAACCCCATGTTCACAGATAAGAGAGTTTTAACCTTTTCTTCTCCCATTCCTCAAATAGAGTTATCCTTTGTTCTTTGTGGGGACTCGATTTAGGACATGACATCTTGTCAATATCGCCTCCCCCCACCATGCCTTGGAGAGACCCGATGTGTCTAACATGGCGTTAACCAAATCGGTTAGAGTACGGTTCTTTCTTTCGGCCATCCCATTTGACTGAGGTGAATAGGGAGGCGTCCTCTCATGGATTATACCATGTTCCACACAAAAGCATCAAATTCATTGGAAAATACTCTCCACCACGGTCAGACCTAAGCCTCTTGATTTTTCGATCAAGTTGGTTTTCCACTTCAGCTTTATAGATCTTGAAAAGTCCAAAGCCTCATCCTTAGATTTCGTAAGATACACACGGCGGTATCTAGTGGAGTCATCAATTAACGCCATGAAATATTTCTTTCCACCTTTTGTCAAAACACCATTCATTTCACATAGATCTGAATGTATAAGTTCTAGTGGTGCAAGATTTCTCGTCTCCATGATCACGTGAGACTTACGAGGTTGCTTAGCTTGCACGCACACTTGACACTTAGATCCCACGGCGATGGTGAAACTAGGGATTAAGTTCAACCGCTTAGTCGCGACATGCAACCAAAGTTAACATGACAAGGGCGTGAATGCCACACATTTGATTCACTATTGTTGCAAATATGATTAACAACTTTATTGCAAGCGTCGATAAGGATAAACGAAAGCAGGCCTCGACTCATAGCCTTTACCGACAAAGGTTCCATACTTGGATATTACAAATTTATTCGACTCAAAGACAAGCTTGTAGCCATCTCTACGAAGAGATCCGCTAACAAAATTTTTATTGTGGAGGGGACATAATGCACGTTCTTGACCAAGACGATCTTCCCGAAGTAAACTTCAGATCGACCGTGCCAACACCACGAGCGAAGCACTTGAACCGTTGCCCATCGCCGCACGGTTGAAGTCCCTGCGGTCCAGCATCCTTCATGTCAGTGTCTCCAATGACAACATTAGCGGTCTTGCCGCCTTTCCCAGGATGATGCTTGTCATAGCGATTGGGGCAACTAGGAGCCCAATGATCAGGATCTCCACACACATGACAGACACCTCTCTTCTTGTCATTCTTCTTCTTGAAGTTCGTGTCTTTGCAGCCTTGTTCTTCCCATCAAACTTTGCTTTACCATCAAGCTTGCCCTTGTTCTTGAACTTGTGGGACTGGAAGTTTTTCTTACATGCAGATCGGCACTAGATCCTCCTCAATACCTCGAAACGCGTGTGTGCTTTGCTCTCGCCTTTTCTTCCACATCAAGAGTGCCAATGAGATCCGGAACGGAAAACTCCTGTCTCTTATGCTTCAGTAAGGTAGCAAAGTTCCTCCATGAAGGAGGAAGCTTAGTGATGATACCCCCGGCAACAAACTTGTCCGGTAGAATGCAATTGAAGTGCTCAAGTTCTCTAGCAAATGACTGTATCTCATGAGCCTGCTCAACCACGGAGCGCTCTTGGTCATCCTGTAATCATAGAATTTCTCCATGATGTATAGCTCGGTGCCGCATCCGAGACCCCAAACTTGGCCTCGAAAAGGCCCCACATATCTTTTCCATTATCAATTGGCGATAAGCATCAATTATGTTCTCACCAAGAACACTCAAGAGAGAAGCCTTAAACAAGGTATCCATTTTACGAAAAGCTTGTGCTCATTGGGCATCTTGCTCTCCTTGAGTTTGCCAAGAGTGGCGTCATAGCAACTCATGGTTTGAAACCATAAGACTGCTCTCACGGCCACCTCTTATAGTGGATACCCTCAAACATAGGAGGTCTCATGGAAGCAGAAAAACCACTTGGGGTAAATTGCCTATAATAAGGTTTTTGGATTGTTGGAAATATGAGCAATTTACCGAATGATTTTATTAACAAAAATACTAGATAAAGCAAATATAAAGCAAGTCATGCAATCTGACAGAGAGAAGGTAAACATCGTCTGCATATATGAACTTGAGGTAAACACATCTAGAACAGACACTAGATGAAGTTGCTTATACAAAACAGCGCTGGACTTAGGGTCGGTGTCCTCGCCTGCCATGTCGTCGAGGAGGTCGGGGAAGAAGTCGTCGTCGGCGACCGGATCGTCCGTGATGAAGCAGCCAGTAGTCGCGCTGAGCGCTCCCAAAAACCTTATCACCCTTCTCCCGTACAGGACTCAAAAGGTGCGGTTTCAGAGGCCTACTGTCCCGACGTGCGGTGCACGTCGCAAGCCGCGATGAGGAAGATCGTAGCAGCGCAGTGCTCATTCCCGCCCAACCACACCCGGCGCCTTGTGGCGGCGGAAGGAAAGTAGCAGCGATGGATGTCCCTCTTGTTCTCATGCTCATACAAGTGGAGAAAGAGCCTCCCTTATAAAGAGGTTCAATTCCCACTCAACTAGCAATGTGGGACTAAACTTTAGTGTTTTTTTTTTTAGGGGGACTAAATTTTAGTAGTATCCCTTGCCTTGCACAAATGGGCTAAGTGGACCTCTAGGATTTATTAGAAATTTCTGAAATAGTTATTGGGCTGCCCCAATATAGACTAAATTCCAGCACCTTGTACTTGTCCGACGGGGCAGCATAGCCGATACCCAAGGTGCAGAACGCTCCGTCGTCGTCCATCTTCGTGGAGGTCAGGAGCACGTCCTCGGTGGCCAGATTGATCACGTTGAGGACGCGGCCGACGCGGGTGGCGCAGACGGGGCAGCGGGGGCCGGAGATGATGGTCCAGAGGTCACCTACGGACTTGACCACCCTCACGACGCTGCCGTCCGTGTCCAGCAGCCGCAGGTCGCGGCGCCCTCCGCTGGCCACGCCATGGAAGGAGTTGGCGACGATGAGGAGCTGCGGCTCCGTGCGGGCCTTGTCTTGCGCCATGACGAGCAGCGAAGTCGGAGATGAGCGCGCCCCACCCCCTGGACGCGCACCGGAACCGGCACACCGACTTTACCGGCGCCCAGGAGAGTATCTCGGAGACGACGTCGTTGGGTACCGACGTCGGCATGGTCGCTTGATCGATGGCCGGAAGGAACCGCCCCGGTCTGATTCGTTAACGGTAAAGGCTTCACTTTTGGTGAGCCACCTTGGAGGTCCGCAAAGCTGCATATCAGCGATGGAGCCGCGTCGAGCTCGGGTGAGGAGGTGATCCATCATTCTTTTCTTCGGTGGCTGCTGTTATGGTGCCGGAGGCAGGTGAGGGGCGTTGGTGTCAAGCTCAGAGATGTTCTGCTAGCTTTTCAGTTTTGTCATATCGGTCCTTACGTGACTTGTACTTTAATTTTTATGATATGAATGAGACACGTATTACCATGCAAAAAAAAAGGAACCGCCCGCGAGCCGGAGTCGTTGCGAGGCCGAAAGATCGGATCCGCAGGCACGATTGTAGCGTATTGTACACCAAATATACAACCCCGTTGTTTTTTTTAGGGAAGGCCTACAACCCCGTTAGTTTGTTACAACCTGGAAAGGTATTGCATGGTAACACTCAGCACACAAATTTGAAATCATATATATTGTACTAATAGGGTTAATACTTACACCTTTTTCAAATCACAACATTACATGAAACAAGATATTGTTGTTAATGGAAGTTTTTTCTTTTGCGAGAATGCCCACGAGGCCTCCCAATCGGTAGGCGTCAACATGATCTTCTAAGCTAACGATACACGTCGGGCTCAGAAGCTCATTTGACACGCGGTCTACGCAGTCTCTATGACCCCAAAAGAGCTCCTGGAGTGGTCCAACTCCACGATGGCCTCCCGCACCGACCATCCAGCCTACGTTCCCCACCCAAGCAAGTTCGCATTGGTGGTAGATCTGATCGTCGAGGCCCCCGAGTTCTGATGGATGGCAGTAGTGGCGTAAACATCATCTTTGCGGACACTAGCCAAGATGGGGATCTTTGCAGCCCTGGCCCACTGGCTTCCACGATTTCATGCCAGGCGAGCAGATGCACCCAGATCTAGAGGTTGTATTTGGGGACGAGGAAAACTTCAGATCGAAAGCAATTTGATTCAATGTCGCGCCATTCCTATGTTAAGTTCATGATGCTACCGTCGTACGCATATCTCCAGCTCAAGATGCCTAGGCCGAATGACACAGTAACGATTCACAACAGTCTCGAGAGGGCTCACGAAGCAGAAGTCGCGAACGTGGTCAGTGTCGGCCTTCCAGTCGGCGAAGGAAACAAAAAAGAATTCCAAGTAGACCTAGAAGACCTGGCAAATACAGTGATCATTGAAGGAGACGTACCAGAAGAGGAGGAAAGCCAAACTTCTACAATTCCTCCGAGGCAACTGGGACATCCTTGCCTGGAGGCCCGCGGACATGCCCGGGTTCAGGAATAGATTGCACAACACAGCCTCGATGTCCGGAAGGACGCCCTGCCAGTCAAGCAAGCCCTCAATGGCTTCGACACAGAGAAACGATGGGCTATTGGCGAGAAGATCATCCGACTCCTAGTTGTCAGGTTCATCAGAGAAGTCGCGCACCTGTAGTGGATGGCCAACCCAATTATGGTGTGAAGAAGAACATGTCATGGCGCATGTGTGTTGACTACATCAACCTCAAAAGGCATGCCCCAAGGACCCATTCCCTCTGTCTCGTATCGACCAGGTCATAGATTCAACCGTGGGTTGCGAACGCATGTGCCCTAGACACCTACTCCAGCTGCAATGAAATACGCGTGAAGGAGTCCGACCAGAAAAAGACCTCCTCCAACACACCTATCAAGCCTTTTTTCCACATCACCATGCCCTTTGGGCTCAAGAATACTGGGCCAACATACCAGCATACGATACAGAAAGGCCTCCACGACCAGATCAATGTCAACATCGAGGCATACGTCAAGGACGAGTCATCAAGTCAAGACGCGACTCCAACTTCCTCTCCGACCTCGAGCAGACCTTCACCCACCTGCGTCGTTTCAGCATGAAGCTGAATCCAGAAAATGTCTCTTCGGGGTGCCCTGCGGACAGTTCCTTAGCTTCGTCGTATCTTACGAGGCATCGAGGCAAACCCAGAGAAGATATATGCCATCGTCAACCTCAAACCACCAGAAACAATGCAGGAAGTACAGAAACTCGCGGGTCGCGTCGCAGCTCTGAGCCGGTTCTTATCATGGCTCGGGGTGAAAACCCCACAACTCTACTAGCTTCTTCGCAAGAACAACAAGTTATTGGAGCGATGAAGCAAAGGCCGCATTTGTGGACCTAAGTGCCTTCTACGATCTAACCTGTTACTGGCTTCCCTGACGCAATCGGAGCCATTGTTGCTATACGTATTCGCCATCACACAAGTCGCCAGTATGGTCATGGCGGTCGAGAGGGAAGAGCAAGGAAAGACATAGCGGGTCCATCACCCGGTGTACTACATCAGCGAGGTTCTGACACCATGCAAAACCCGCTACCCGCACTACCAAAAAATCACATGTGGCGTTTTCATGGCAGCACACACACACACACACACACACACACACACACACACACACGCACGCACGCACGCACGCACGCACGCACGCACGCACGCACGCACGCACACACACACACACACACACATATTCGTGAAATTATGTCTCTTCATGAAAAGACATTGGACAATAATGAAAAGAACCACACTAATTGTTGGATGAACACGTTACAACTTTCAGTTTGTAACTTCCAAAAGATGCGAACATTGAACTCACTAAGAAAACTAATGCAACAAAATTTAGCATTTCAAGTTGTTTATGCACTTCAATAACATTTATAGTTTGCAACTGTATGCCTAAAATATTTGAAATAATTAAACTCACTAAAAACATCTAATAATATCCACAGCCAATCGCGGGCTTTATACTAGCCAGTATATTTGACACATGTAATGTATGAATGAATTAGCGCTTCAAACCTGGATTCAGTCACAGATGTCATTCTGTGGTCTAATGCTTGGTTTTTTTACATGAAATGAATTGATATTATTGCTTAATTTGATTAAACAAAGAGAGTACAACAAAGACCATTAATAAAGATAAAGATAAAGCAACATAAAATTCATGCGAAATAGTCGTCCGGAGCTCTGCTCTTGGGGTCTTCATGTTGTTCCAAGCCTCGGACAAAGAAAACATCAAACCCTATTATTTGGCGTGTCAAAAAGCACTCACAGAAGAGAGAACCAATTTAACCGTTGTAGCCACCAGCGAGATCTTAGGTGCGACGAACATAACATTCCAAGTGCAAGTTGCAAAAAACAATGTCAGCCAAATGGTTACCCGGAGGATCCACAAGGTGTGTGAATGTCCCATTGAGCGGATCATAGACTTGTAGTGTCGGGCTTGCGCTGGCAGTATGTAAGCAATAGCAAATTAGCTTTCCACCATGACGCATCACCCTGAAAGGGGTCACTAGATCCATGGTTTGATCCATCGGGATCACATACGCCTCGACCCAGAGGCCCTTGGCCAAATCAGACAGGGGCCATACGGTCGTGCAAGCATGTTTGCTCCCGCGTCCCTCCGAGTGAACAATGCAAAGGGTGCCATTGAGCTCAACCATACGGATCGCTGGTACCATCTTCCACAGCCTCACCGGGGCTTTGATGGACCCCTTCCATTGGTCGCTCTCGAGGTCAAGGCAGAGCACATGGTCCTCCACCTGCTGTGGCTTCGAGCTGTAAGCAAAGTACGGTGACTCCAAGCTGTAAAGAAAGTACATCACACCATCTATCGTGATGACGGAGTTCCGGTGGTACCGGAGATGGAGATGGAGACGGACTACGACCGGGGGTGACTGCATCCGCCTCCATCTTCTAGCGTCGTCTACCGGCGTGACGACCTCCCATGTATGCCGTCCACGTCCAGGGCCGTCCATGAGGCGGACCACCTTGCACGCGCCGGACGGGGCGGCGTAGCCGATGCCAAAGGCGTAGAGCTGGTAAACCCTGGTTGTCATGAGCACGTTCCCCGTGGCCAGATCGATCACGTTGAGGAAGTGGCCGATGCGGGTGGCGCAGACCGGGCCGGCGGAGTCGGATGTGACTGGCTGGAGGTCGCCTACGCCCTTGATCACCCTCACGACGCTGCCGTCCGCCGTGTCCAGCAGCCGCAGGTCGCGGGGCCCTGGGCTGGCCACGACATGGAAGTAGTTGGCGACGAGGAGGAGCTGCGGCTCCGTGCGGGCCTTGTGCGCCGCGAGGAACGCCGGGTCGGAGATGAGCGCGCGCAAACCCCTGGACACGCACAGGAACCGGCACGCCGACTTCACCGGCGCCCAGGAGAGTATCTCAGAGACCACGTCGTCCGGTAGCGACGTCAGCATCGTCGATCCGTGGCTGGACTGGAAGGATCCACCCGCGAGCCGCGAGTCGTTGCAAGGATCACACCTGGTAGGTACTCCCTCCGTCCCATAATATAAAAACGTTTTTGACACTAGTTGACACTACACTAGTGTCAAAAACGTTTTTATATTATGGGACGGAGGGAGTAGTATTTAATCAAGCTGATAGACCTCGAAAAAGGATTCAAACCAAACCAAATCGATCGCACATAGACTAATAAACGCGTCTACCGGTGCCCGAGGCCCTTATCTTATCCATGCGCGCGCATGCGCTACGTGCGTCGTCCCTTCTAGCTAGGATTTCAACAGTGTATTCTGTTACTCCCTCCATTTAGGTGTGTAAGTCATCTTATGAAAACCAAATAATCTCAAAACACTTAGACGTGGTGCATTAACTTCTACCTCGTTTCTTGTTTCTTGAAATATCAACCAATAAGGGATGAAGTCTGTTTTAAACCCTGAACTTACGCGTCATCGTTTTTAAACCCCAACCTCCAAATCCCTGAAATCGGCACCCTCAACTCCCTAATCCCGGTTGTTTTTGTCCTTGTTGGCGTATCCAAACGGAGGAAGGCTGGGATCGCTGAGTCAGCTGTCATTGTGGGTCCCGCTCGGTCGCTGAAAACGCTAAATGGTCGAGCCAGACCAGCTCGCACCTCTCCCCACTCACTTCGCCCCCTCGCCCCTTCCCCTTCTCTCCTCCGGCCTTTTGACTTCCTCCTCACGGCAATGGCGACGACCCGCGGATGATCGCAGCAAGCTCCAACGTCCACGCCGGCGGAAAAGGAACACGTGAGTCATCCTCATCATCTGTGATTGATTGGTCGACCTTTTTTCCTCCTGCCTGTAGTTAGGTTTAGGGTTCTACAATGGCGCAAGGTGGTTTATTTTTGCGATTTTGTGGCCTGTTGAATGGAAGGATTTGGGGCCAAATACACATTAATGGACTGATGCCTTACATGGATTGTAGGTTTAATTGTTTTTTGTAGTCTTTTAGTCAGTTTTGTAACTGTGATTACTGAAGGTGTGGAATATTGTCTTGCGCTGTAGATTACTGAATGTAGGTGAACCTGATTGCATATATGTGTTTCTGTAGGTCTTTTAGTCAATTCATAGATCCAGCAGAGGTGCTCAATGTCAGGTTTCACTATGGAGGGCAGTTTATTCGTATTGGGCCATCTCTTGATTATGTTGGGGGAGATACTGCAATGTCAAAGATAGAGAGGGATAAGTTGTCACTGCCAGGTTTCACTATGGAGGGCAGTTTATTCGTATTGGGCCATCTCTTGATTATGTTGGGGGAGATACTGTAATGTCAGAGATAGAGAGGGATAAGTTGTCACTGCCAGAGCTCAGAGGATTTTTAGGGATCATTTGACAGTTAAAGACAGCATGAATTTGTATTTTATTATGCCAGGGAGAGAGTTGGTTAATGGACTAGTGTTTCTATACACTGATGAAGGTTGCCTGAAGATGTCAGAGTACATTACAGATGGAGGGGTTGCTGATGTTTTTGTGGAGTACAATGGTGAGCAAGATGAACCAGAGGCAGAAGATAGTGGCTCTGATTTTGAAGAAGATGAGCTGAATGACATGTTGAACAATGCTAGTGAGGAAGAACCAGATGCAGTTATCACTGCAGAAGAAGAAGATCATGTTGAATTAAATGTTCAGCAAGTTAATTCAGTAGCACAGTCAGACATTTTGGAACATATCTTAGTTCCTAATGAGGGTGGTGTTGTTACTGCAGTGATACACAGCCCTGTCAAGAACAATTTCAGAGTGCATGATCTATCCCAAGGTTCTCAAATAATCAAACCCTCTCAGCCATTTGTTGCTAGCCAAACTATAGATCCAATTGCAGAAGCTGCAGAGCATGGTTCAGAATCTGAAGATTCGGATGATCCTGATTATGTGGCACATCTTGATGTGGTGGAGAGGAATCTGAGGCGATAGAGTTGAGAAAACATGCAAGGAAATTCAAGAAGAAGATGAAAGCTTCAGAAATTTGGTTCTCCAAGGAGTCAACAGGTCCAGTTCCTATAGAGCTAGTTGCTAATGTGGAAGAAGCTGTACAGGACCAAGAGTTTGAGTCTTCTGATGAGGATTACAGTTATGATGAAGATGAAGATGGTCAGATGGTTAGGAGGAAGAGCCGGTATGTTAGGTTCAATCCAGACAGAAATTCCACATTTTAGTTTGGGAATGGTGTTTAGAAGCAAGAACCAATTAGTTAAAGCACTCAAGAGGTATGGGCTAGCTACTAAGAGGAGCATATCATTTGTAAAATCTGAGGAGCAGAGGATGAGAGCAAAATGTGACTGATGCAGTTGCCCTGGATGTTGTATGGTGCCAAGACAAGTAGATGTTCTAGGTTTCAAGTAGTTACCTATGAAGATGAGCACCAGTGTGCACAGAACAGGGAGAACAAGCTTGTTACTGCTAAGGTGATTGCAAATAGATATGAACACATTATCCTAGAAAATCCAATGTGGAAAATTGACAGCATTAAAGCCACAGTGCTCAAAGATATGTTTGCTGACGTGTCAGTTTCAAAATGCAAGGCAGCAAAGAAAATAGTACTTGACAAACTCATGTGTGGCATGAAAAGTGAGTACACAAAAGTGTTTGACTACCAACTAGAGCAACCCTGACAGTACTGTGGCCATTACATTAAATCCCACAGAGCTGCAGAAGAACATTTTTCAACAGTTTTATGTCTGTTTTGATGTTATGAAGAAAGGTTTTAAAGCAGGGTGCAGGAAAGTCATAGGACTGGATGGCTGCTTTTTCAAGGGAGCTTGTCAAGGTGAATTGTACCCAGTGGCTTGGGCTGTGGTGGAGAAAGAAACCAATGATAGCTGGAAGTGGTTTATTGCTCTGTTAATCAAAGATATGGATATTAATGACCAAGGAGCAGGTTGGGTTTTCATTTCTGATCAGCAGAAGGTAATGCCTTACTTACTTGCTTGCTTTACTTACTTACTTACTTACTTTTCTTACTTGCTTTACTTACTTGCTTTACTTACTTGATTTACTTAAATATCACTTTTACAGGGCTTGATTAACAGCATGAGTGACTATTTGCCCAAGGCGAGAAACCTGAGAATGTGTGCGAGCATATCTATGCCAAGCTGGAGGAAGAAATACAAGGACCATGAGTACCAAAAGAGATTTTGGGCAATTGCTAAAGGTGCAAACAAAGAAGATTTTAACTACAACAAGGCAAGGCTAGCTCAGCTCACTCCTGATGGTGCAAAGGATATCACGAGGACAAAACCAGTTCATTGGGCTAGGGCATTTTTTCCTACAGGACCTAACTATGAATCTGTGGACAATAATCTGTGTGAGTCATTTAACAATGCCATCATAGAATCAAGGTTCTACCCAATTATTTCACAGCAAGAGATGATAAGAAATAAGATGCTTGTTAGGATGCAAGAAGCAGAGCCAAATCAAGAACATGGAAGGGCAAAATTTGCCCAAATGTTTTCAAGAAGCTAAAGGCGAGTATAAGGTTGACACAGTACATTGAGGTGCTCTGGAATGGCAAGGAGGGATTTGAGGTGCAGCACATGAAGGGCAGAAAAAAGAAGTACACAATAAATCTTGAGAAAAGGGTATGTACTTGTGGATACTTTCAAATGGCAGGCCTCCCTTGCTGTCATGCTATTGCAGCTATTTACAAGAGTGGTAGAAAGGTAGAAGACTACATAGACAAGTGCTACTGGATTGAGACATTCAATAAGATTTATGAGCATTGTCTCCGGCTGTTCTAGGAGAAGAAAAGCGGCAGTGTCTCAAAACTCTAGGCCAGCTTGCACTGAATACATTGCCATGCAGGAGCAAGGAAGAAGAACAATGACAGGAGGAGAGAAGAGGGTGAAGCTCCAAAGGGAAAGAAAATGAGCAAGCATGGCATACAAATCACTTGTGGATCTTGTGGTGGTAAGGGACACAACAAAAGTGGTTGTAAGAAGAATGGAGATAGAACCCAGAAAACTAAATCATTTGTTGGAAAAAGAGGGAGAAAGCAAAGGGAAACAAAGGTACTAACCTGATCATTGCTCTGTTTTTCTTACTTTTGAACTATGCAAATACATAATTAGTTAGCTCTGATCATTCATCTCCTTTGTTTGCAGCAAGCTCAGGCTGATGGATCAAAATCATCAGCTCCAACTAGGTCTAAAGCTGCAAGAACTAAAGCTCCAGCAACAAGCTTTCAACCTCCTAGAACTACAGCAGCAAGCTCTCAACCTGGCACATCAACATCTCAACCTAGAAGCACTACTGCTGGGAGAGGAGCAGGCAGAGGAGCAGGCAGAGGAGCAGGGAGAGGACCACCAACATCAGGCTTGGGAAGCTTCTTTTATGCTAGTGGCAATTTCTGAAGATGTTTTCCAGTTTATGGATTAGATCTTCAGTAATTGTGGCTTGGATGATGGATGTAATGTTTACTACTGTATGAACTTGTGGTTTGGATGTCACTTTTGAACTATGTAGTACTGCCAATGGCTTTTGAACCATGTAATGCTGTCACTCCTTTTGAACCATGTAATGTTGGCATTCTCAACTAGTTGTCAACCAAGATATATGCTGCCAAATTTATGGTGATGTGTCTGAGTAAATGTTCTCTCAATTCCATTTGCATTTAACCATTCCATATGTTCTTTCATTGACCATTTGATAGTCATCTACAAGTCATCAACCATTTGGTAGTCATCGACAAGTCATCAACCATTTGGTAGTCATCGACAATTCATCAACCATTTGGTACTCATCGACCATTTGGTAGTCATCGACAAGTCATCAACCATTTGGTAGTCATCGACAAGTCATCAACCATTTGGTACTCATCGACCATTTGGTAGTCATCGACCATTTTGGTAGTCATCGACAAGTCATTGACCATTTTGGTAGTCATCGACTAGTCATCGACCATTTGGTAGTCATCGACTATTTGGTACTCATCGACTAGTCATAGACCCTTTGGTACTCATCGACTAGTCATCGACCCATAACGACTCGTTGATGACTCCAAACCCTTGGGATGCCATTATATATACACACATGCTGCCAAAAGCACTATATATATGCTGCCAAAATACTTTTGTTGGCACTCTCCTTTTCCAAAAGCCCATTCACAATTAAAATTCACACAAAATGTTGCCAAAAGCCCAAAAGATCTCTTTCATATTCATTTCAGCCATCAACATATCCAGTACACCACTGAACTACATCACCACAAACATCTAACTCTACTGAGACATGAGGAAACCTGCAACTAAACCAGCAACAAAGAGAAATAAACCATAAAACAGACACTTGTACATCTGCATCTCATCTCTGCTAGCACATCTAGCTCTAGTTTCTGCTACCAAATCATTTTTCTTCTCCAATTCCTCTTTCAAAACAGCAACCTCTCCTTCCCTTGACTGGCCAACAAGCTTATCCTCCAGCCTCCACACTTTATCCCGTAGGTCTCCTAGCAATTGACGAACAAATGGAGTTGTGGGGGCGTCATGCCAGTCGATGAAGCCATGTTGTTCAGTTCATGACACAGAAAATTCAGAGTTTGACAGAACAAAAACAGAGAAAAAGAGGACATGTGAGGAATCAAGCTTACCTGCAAATCTACGCAGGAATAATATCTCCTACCAGGGTTCGCTGGACTCCAGGATATCCACATGGCGCCTTTCCTCGCTGCACCGAGCGCAAATCACCGCCGGCTGGTAAGCCATTGGTTGCTCCCGATAGGGCACCGGAGACCTTGCTACTGCGCCTCTCCTTCGGAGCCCACCGCCTCGAGAAGCTGACGAATCACCGGAGGAGCAAGACATCGTGGTTGTTCGGCGCGGCGGCGGCAGCGCCACACTCTCTCTGTCGCTGACGAACCCTAGAACGAGAGAAAGAGAGAGCTGGCAGAGAGGGGAGGGGGTAATTAAGTCGCAAACCCGGCTCGCGGTGCACGCCGTCACCTAATCCTCCTCTCGGATGCATTAAGGACAAAACCTCGAGGACTAGGGAGTTGAGGGTGCCGATTTCAGGGATTTGGAGGTTGGGGTTTAAAAACGATGACGCGTACGAGTTCAGGGTTTAAAACAGACTTCACCCACCAATAAGAGATGAGGGGTGTGCATGCTTTTAATGACTTGAGACTTCCAAACACGACATGTAGTGGTTAGTTCATTACATGCAATGCTATTAATTAGCAAATAAACATTAAGGTCTCTCATTTTCCCCTCCTCATTGGTCACGGTGCACAACCTAAGATGACTTACTCACGTAGACGGAGGGAGTACTCAATCCCCTCGTTTTTTGGGGGGAATGCCATTCCCCTCGTATTTTGCTATATTACTCCCTCCGTTCCTAAAGAATACACCCGTTGTTCCCTAATATAAGACCTTTTATCTATTTCAAAATATTGACTACATATGTACTCCCTTCGTTTCAGGATATAAGTTATATTGATTTCCATGCAAGTCAACCATTTGATGTTTGACTAAGAATACAAAATAAAAAAAACATCTTCAATACTTATAGATAAAATATGAAACTACTTTTCATGATGGATCAAATGATATAAATTTTGTATTGTAGATATTGATATATTTTTCTAAAAACTTGGTTAAAAATACAACCGTTTGATTTTTAAAAAAATAATACACCTTATATAAAGAAACGGAGGGAGTGCTAACATGAGTGAACATGCATACTAAAATGTGTCTACATATTAACGAATCAAGAAAAAAAAATGGTATTATATTACGGAGTGGAGGGAGTAAAATTCTGTTTTAGAAATTTCAATAAGAGACACATATGGAGCAAAATGAATAAACCTACACTCTAAGATATGTTTATATATATCCATATATAGTTTGTATTGAAATCTCTAAAAATACTTGTATTTAGAAACGGAGGGAGTACATTATTACTAGACTAGATCACAAAGGTGCGCTCGTCCATATTAAAAAAATAACAAAATTTATGTTTGAGAAAATCAATACATATATTTGATCAGTATGAAGTGAAGGTACATTATTACATGAAAGATCATATCAAAATAATGACATCACAAAGGGTCCAGAAATACTCCATCTCAAGTATGAATATATGTTTTTTTCCGTGAAAAAATTGCTGATCTATTCATCAAATATTATGGCACAAAGAACACAAAAAGCTGTAGAAATTACATCTATTTCCGTAGACCACCTACGACGACGACAAGCACCAGAGCCGAATGCGCGCCGCCGTCATCGCCCCTCCCTCACCGGAGCCAGACAAACCTTGTTGTAGTAAACAGTCAGGAAGTCGTCATGTTAAGGCCTCAAAGGACCAGCACACCAGAACATCAACCTTCGCCGATGAAGAGAGGCTAGATCAGTAGGATCCAACATGAAGACACACGCAGACAAATGAAGACCAAATCCAAGAAAATCCATAAAACACAAACACCGACCGAATCTCGTGAGATCCACTGGAGACACACCTTCGCACGCCCTCCAATGACACTAGGTGCCGCCATGACGGGGGCTAGGCGGGAGAGCCTTATTACATTTTCATAGAGCCGACGATGTCTCGTCTTCCTGAGCATGACACAACCCTAAACAACCTAAAAACACTTGAAAATGAAGTATGGGCCCTCTTACCGGCAAGGGTCGGGATCCACTGCGCCTCCATGGCCCTAAGGCCACAACAGACGAGGCAGATTGGCGGTGACGCCGACGGAAGGTAGAGAAACCCTAGTGTGGGCTCGCTCGTGGAAGGAGAGGAGGAAAACTTATTCAAGTATGAATATATGTTATGCATATTCGCATATACAACACGTTAGATCTAAATGATTAGCTCACCCAAGCAGTGAACTGCAAAATCAACAATTTTAAAAGATAGCTCAATGTGTAAATTAGTTGTGCCTTCAACTGGATTTAATTTGATAGCCGATGTACTACCATTTCATTATATTTTCATCGCGTTTCACCAACTTGTGCAAAGACCAATAGTAATCATATGGATGATATATCTGATTATTACTCATTCCATCAAATACAAATGTGTAAATTAGTTATGCCTTCAACTAGATTTAATTTGATAGCCGATGTACTACCATTTCATTATATTTTCATCGCGTTTCACCAACTTGTGCAAAGACCAATAGTAATCATATGGTTGATATATCAGATTATTACTCATTTCATCACATACACATGTGAATGGCAAAAATACAACAAAGGACAGACACGTGCAGGAACAAAACATGTATTTACGGGAAGATATGATTGCATTTGCATAAGAACTGCTCAATCACGCACAATGAAAATGCATCAAGATTTGAATAGAATACAAGCAAGAACAAATGATTGTGCGAAAGGATGGCAATGATGACTAAAGGAAAGAAAGCTACCTAAAGTAAGGCAAGTAAAGGAGAGACGGAGAAAAAAATGATAGAGCAACAAAATATACTACTCGCTAATTGCCCATGCATCGCAACGGGCGCGTACTCAACATTTGTAACATGTAACTTGATGAGAGTACGGGTAGGTGAAAGCAAATAAAGTTTTGATTTAGTTCAGATTTTAATAAGAAAATGATTTGATCCGATTGAGTTAATGCATGACATGGTTTTAGGAAAGTATAGATTTATGTTGGTTTTATTTTGTGCAGCATTGGTTGAGGTTAGAAAAACAACAGGAAACCAAAGGGAAAGGAAAACGTGGGAGGAAAAAACCAGGTGGGAGGTGGGGGCAATGGTACTAAGTCGCTTTTAATATTAGAGATTAGACTAATAGAAAACATGGCTTTTGGTTCAGGCCGGGCAAGCCCATTAGTCCCGGTTCAGTCATGAACCGGGTCCTATGCCCCCACAGGTCCCAGTTCATGAGGCCAGGGGGGCGGCCGGGCCTCGTGGGGCATTGGTCCCGGTTCGTCTAGCCCCTTTGGTCCCGGTTTCAGGCACGAACCGGGACCAATATGCCTCGCTCCTGGCCCACCACCATTGGTCCCGGTTGGTGGCTTGAACCGGGACCAAAGGGTGTCCTTTAGTCCCGGTTCCAGCCAAGAACCGGGACCAATGAGCTGCCTATATATACACCGTCGCCCGCGAGCAGAGCACTCTCCACTGCTCTGTTTTTCTGGCCGGCCATTGGAGTCCTTTGTGGTGCTTTAGCTCACCTCCTATGCACATGAGGTGTTCGATGAAATGCCCGAGCCACACTTAAGCTTTCTCCTCTCGAAGCTCCTTGTCCAAGCTCCATTTTCCTCGAGATTTGTCTAGGTTTGGCGGTCCGTCCTGTCCCGTCCCCGTCCTCGCCGCCGTTGATTGCCTGCGCCAATCTCGTCGCCTACGCCACCGTGGTGAGCCTCTTGATCTTATCTTCTTTCTAAAAGAAAAAAAGTTCTTACTTGTATGATTTAGATAGATACTTGTGTAGTTTTCTTAATTATTATTGTTTGTTATTATATAGTGCGATGGTTTTGGTATCCGCCTCCGTCGGCCCCTCGTCCTGTCTATGATTCAGATGTGGTATATATATTTTCTTTTATGACTATTAGTTTCATTTAGTGTTTATGACAATTATGCCGGGCAACGTGACATAGACTTTTTTTTATCTAGGAGGTATGTGAACCGGAAATTCCAACTGACCCTATTGTTGAGAGGTTAAATTTAGTTGAAGAAGAAAACAATTACTTGAAGGAAAAATTAAAAAAATTTGAGGAGAAGATGATACTGGAGTTGCATGTTGCGGATGCCGTTGATGATCAAGATCAAGATGGATGCAATGCGCTTGAAGATTAGAAAGATTAGAAAATCTGCCATTCGTACTGAGGTTTGGTATCATTATGCCGTTGGATCAATTGTTACCTTGGTTGCGGTTATGATCGCATTTCTTGTTGCATTGAAATGTTTTACGTAGTTTCAATGTATGGTTTAATTAGATGCTCTGGAGAGCTATATGTTGTTCAATGAGAACTATGTATGTACTTCGGTTTTAATGTGATGATGAACTTCTATTAATTTGGTCACTTATCTATTCATGATGTACCCAGAGATGAACCGACAATGAATGTACGGTAACAGATGCACCTCCGAGTACATTAAGGGCGTGAATAATTTTCTCATAGTGGCTGAGGCAAACAAGCAGAATGGTTTTATGTGTTGTCCATGCCCTATATGTGGGAATACGAGGTCTTACTCTAACTCGAAAACCCTTCACACCCACCTTCTTTTATAAGGGTTTCATGCCACACTATAATGTTTGGACCAAGCACGGAGAAAGAGGGGTTATGATGGAAGACAGCGAAGAAGAAGAAGATGATGGCAACTATGTGCCCCCTGAATACGGTGATGCTGCAACGGGGGAAGCTAAAGATGCTTTGCAGGGAAGGCGAAGATCAAGAGGAACCAAACGATGTGCCCGATGATGATCTTCGTGGGGTCATTGTTGATGCAAAGAGACAGTGCGAAAGTGAAAATGAGAAGCTGAAGTTCGATCGCATGTTAGAGGATAAAAAAAGGGTTGTACCCCAATTGCAAAGATGGAAAACACAAAGCTCGGTATAGTACTGGAATTGCTGCAGTGGAAGGCAGAGAATGGTGTGCCTGACAAAGGATTTGAGAAGCTACTGAAAATATTGAAGAAGAAGTTTCCAAAGGATAATGAATTGCCCGACAAGACGGACGCAACAAAGAAGGTCGTATGCCCTCTAGGATTGGAGGTGCGGAAAGATACATGCATGCCCTAATATTTGCATCCTCTACCGCGGTGCATACAAGGATTTGAGCGCATGCCCGGTGTCACGGTGCACTCTGATATAAGATCAGACGAGATCACCACAGTGATGTTGTTGACGAGCGCCCGGAAAGGGTTCCTACCAAGGTGATGTGCTATGCTCCTATAATACCACTGTTGAAACGCATGTTCAGAAACAAAGAGCATGCCTAGTTGATGCAATGGCACATAGAGGACCGTAAGAAAGACGAGAAGTTGAGAGCACCCGCTGACGTGTCGCAGTGGAGAAAAATCGAGAGAAAGTACTGGGAGGAGTTTGCAGGTGACGCAAGGAATGTATAGTTTGGATTAAGCGCGGATGGCATTAATCCCTTTGGGGAGCAAAGCAGCAATCACAGCACCTGGCCCGTGACTCTATGTATCTATAACCTTCCTCCTTGGTTGTGCATGAAGCGAAAGTTCATTATGATGCCAGTGATACATCTCCAATGTATCTATAATTTTTGATTGTTCCATGCTATTATATTAACTGTTTTGGATGTTTAATGGGCTTTATTAGACACTTTTATACTATTTTTGGGACTAACCTATTAACTGGAGGCCCAGTCCAAATTGCTGTTTTTTTTTCAGCCTATTTCAGTGTTTTTGAAATGGAATATCAAGCGGAGTCCAAGCGGAATGAAACCTTGGAGAGTCGTTTTTGAACAAAGCGCAATCCATGAGACTTGGAGTGGGCGTCAAGGAAGCAACGAGGCGGCCACGAGGCAGGGAGGCGCGCCCCCACCCTCGTGGGCCCCTCGTGGCTCCCCTGACCGACTTCTTTCGCCTATATATACTCATATACCATGGAAACATCCGAGAGCACCATGAAACACTATTTCCACCACTGCACCCTTCTGTGCCCATGAGATCCCATCTTGGGGCCTTTTCCGGCGCTCCACCGGAGGGGGAATCAATCACGGAGGGCTTATACATCAACACCATAGCCTCTCCGATGAAGTGTGAGTAGTTTACCTCAGACCTTTGGGTCCATAGTTATTAGCTAGATGGCTTCTTCTCTCTCTTTGGATCTCAATACAAAGTTCTTGGAGATCTATTCAATGTAATACTTTTTGCGGTGTGTTTGTCGAGATCCGATGAATTGTGGGTTTATGATCAAGATTATCTATGAACAATATTTGAATCTCCTCTGAATTCTTTTATGTATGATTTGTTATCTTTGCAAGTCTCTTCGAATTATCAGTTTGGTTTGGCCCACTAGATTGATCTTTCTTGCAATGGGAGAAGTGCTTAGCTTTGGGTTCAATCTTGCGGTGTCCTTTCCCAGTGACAGCAGGGGAAGCAAGGCACACATTGTTTTGTAGCCATCGAGGATAAAAAGATGGGGTTTATATCATATTGCTTGAGTTTATCCCTCTACATCATGTCATCTTGCCTAATGCATTACTCTATTCTTATGTACTTAATACTCTAGATGCATCTTTGGATAGCGGTCGATGTGTGGAGTAATAGTAGTAGATGCAGAATCGTTTCGATCTACTTGTCACGGACGTGATGCCTATATACATGATCATGCCTAGATATTCTCATAACTATGCACTTTTCTATCAAATCGCTCGACATTAATTTGTTCACCCACCGTAATACTTATGCTATCTTGAGAGAAGCCACTAGTGAAACCTATGGCCCTCGGGTCTATTTTCCATCATATAAGTTTCCGATCTATTTTATTTTGACATCTTTACTTTCCAATCTATATCATAAAAATACCAAAAATATTTATCTTATTATCTCTATCAGATCTCACTTTTGCAAGTGGTCTTTAAGGGATTGACAACCCCTTTATCGCGTTGGTTGCAAGGTTCTTATTTGTTTGTGCAGAGTCTGAGGGATTTGAGTGTTGCCTCCTACTGGATTGATACATTGGTTCTCAAAATCCGAGGAAAATACTTACGCTACTTTGCTGCATCACCCTTTCCTCTTCAAGGAAAAACCAACGCATGCTCAAGACGTAGCAAGAAGGATTTCTGGCGCTGTTGCCGGGGAGTCTACGCACAAGTGAAGACATACCGAGTACCCATCAAAAATTCTTATCCGTCGCATTACATTATTTGCCATTTGCCTCTCGTTTTCCTCTCCCACACTTCACCTTTGCCGTTTTATTCACCCTCTTTCTCCTGTTCGCCTCTTTTTCGCTTGCCTCTGTGTGCTTGTGTGTTGGATTGTTTGTCACGATGGCTCAAGATAATACTAAATTGTGTGATTTTTCCAATACCAAAATGATTTTCTTAGCACTCCGATTGCTCCTATTACCGATGTTGAATCTTGCGAAGTTAATGTTGCTTTGTTGAATCTTGTAATGAACGATCAATTTTCTGGCCTTCCTAGTGAAGATGCCGCTACACATCTAAACAACTTTGTTGATTTGTGTGATATGCAAAAGAAGAGAGATGTGGATAATGATATTGTTAAATTGAAGCTATTTCCAGTTTCACTTAGAGATCGTGCTAAAACTTGGTTTTCATCTTTGCCTAAAAATAATATTGAATCATGGAATAAGTGCAAAGATGCTTTTATCTCTAAGTATTTTCCTCCCGCTAAGATCATCTCTCTTAGGAACGGTATTATGAATTTTAAGCAACTTGATCATGAACATGTTGCACAAGCTTGGGAGAGAATGAAATTAATGATACGTAATTTCCCTACACATGGTTTGAATTTATGGATGATTATATAAAAATTTTATGCCGGATTGAATTTTGCTTCTAGAAATCTTTTAGATTTGGCCGCGGGAGGCACTTTTATGGAAATCACTTTAGGAGAAGCTACTAAACTCCTAGATAATATTATGATTAATTATTCTCGATGGCACACCAAAAGATCTACTAGTAAAAAGGTTCATGCGATAGAAGAGATTAATGTTTTGAGTGGAAAGATGGATGAACTTATGAAATTGATTGCTAATAAGAGTGTTTCCTCTGATCCTAATGACATGCCTTTATCCACTTTGATTGAGAATCATAATGAATTATGGATGTGAATTTTGTTGGTAGGAACAATTTTGGTAACAACGCTTATAGAGGAAACTTTAATCCTAGGCTGTTCCCTAGTAATTCCTCTAATAATTATGGTAATTCCTACAACCACTCTTATGGAAATTTTAATAAGCTGCCCTCTGATTTTGAGATTAGTGTTAAAGAGTTTAGGATTTCTCAAAATAATTGCAATGCTTTGCTTGAAGAAAAATTGCCTAAGATTTTGGCTAGGAACGTGGATAGAATTTCTCTTGATGTTGATTCTTTGAAACTTAGATCTATTCCACCTAAGCATGATATCAATGAGTCCCTCAAAGCCATGAGAATTTCCATTGATGAGTGCAAAGAAAGAACCGCTAGAATGCATGCAAAAAAAGATTGCTTTGTAAAAGCAAGTTCTTCTAGTTTTCATGATAATAGGGATGAAGATCTAAAAGTGATTGATGTGTCTCCTATTAAATCTTTGTTTTGCAATATGAATCTTGATAATGATAGGACTAGAGATGAGTCAACTTTAGTTAAGAGGCGTCCCAATGATTCAGAGTTTTTAGATCTTGATGCAAAAATTGGTAAAAGTGGGATTGAAGAGGTCAAAACTTTACATAGCAATGAACCCACTATTTTGGATTTCAAGGAATTTAATTATGATAATTTTTATTTAATATATTGTATTTCCTTGTTGCAATCCGTGTTAAATTCTCCTCATGCTTATAGTCAAAATAAAGCTTTTACTAAACATATCGTTGATGCTTTAATGCAATCTTATGAAGAAAAACTTGAATTAGAAGTTTCTATCCCTAGAAAAATTTATGATGAGTGGAAACCTACTATTAAAATTAAAATTAAAGATCATGAATGCTATGCTTTGTGTGATTTGGGTGCTAGTGTTTCGACGATTCCAAAAACTTTGTGTGATGTGTTAGGTTTCCGTGAATCTGATGATTGCTCTTTAAACTTGCACCTTGCGGATTCCACCATTAAGAAACCTATGGGCAGGATTAATGATGTTCTTATTGTTCAAATAGGAATTATGTGCCCGTAGAGTTTATTGTTCTTGATATAGATTGCAATCCTTCATGTCCTCTTATTCTTGGTAGACCTTTCCTTAGAACGATTGGTGCAATTATTAATATGAAAGAAGGAAATATTAGATTCCAATTTCCATTAAGGAAAGGCGTGGAACACTTTCCTAGGAAGAAAATCAAATTACCTTATGAATCTATTATGAGAGCCACCTATGAATTGAATACGAAAGATGGCAATACTTAGATCTATTCTCGCTTTTATGCCTAGCTAGGGGCGTTAAACGATAGCGCTTGTTGGTAGGCAACCCAATTTTATATTTTTTATTTGCTTTTTGTTCCTGTTTAGTAATTAATAATTCATCTAGCCTCTGGTTAGATGTGGTTTTATGTTTTAATTAGTGTTTGGGCCAAGTGAAACCTATAGGATCTTCTTGGGTGATAGTTAATTTGATCTTGCTGAAATCAAAAACTTTTGCACGCACGGGAATAATTTTCATAAATCACTGTAATGTTATTTTCAGTTGATTAATTTTGCAGAAGATTAATAAACAAATTATATATGACTTCATATTTTGGTAGAATTTTGGGGGTTCCAGAAGTATTCAAAAGTTACAGATTTCTACAGACTGTTCTGTTTTTGACAGATTCTGTTTTTCGTGTGTTGTTTGCTTATTTTGATGAATCTATGGCTAGTATCGGGGGGTATGAACCATAGAGAAGTTGGAATACAGTAGGTTTAACATCAATATAAATAAATAATGAGTTCATTGCAGTAACTTAAAGTGGTAGTTTGTTTTATTTCGCTAACGGAGCTCATGAAATTTTCTGTTGAGTTTTGTGTTGTGAAGTTTTCAAGTTTTTGGGTAAAGATTTGATGGATTATGGAATAAGGAGTGGAAAGAGCCTAAGCTTTGGGATTCCCAAGGCACCCCAAGGTAAAATTCAAGGACAACCAAAAGCCTAAGCTTGGGGATGCCCCGGAAGGCATCCCCTCTTTTAAATCTTAAATCCATCGGTAACTTTACTTGATGCTATATTTTTATTCACCACATGATATGTGTTTTGCTTGGAGCGTCTTGTATGATTTGACTCTTTGCTTTTTAGTTTATCACAATCATCCTTGCTGTACACACCTTTTTGGAGAGACACAAATGAATCGAAATTTATTAGAATACTTTATGTGCTTCACTTATATCTTTTGAGCTAGACAATTTTGCTCTAGTGCTTCACTTATACTCCCTCCGTTCCAAAATAGATGACTCAACTTTGTACTAACTTTAATACAAAGTTAGTACAAAGTTGGGTCATCTATTTTGGAACGGAGGGAGTACCTTTTTAGAGCACAGTGGTGGTCTTATTTTGTAGAAATTATTGATCTCTCATGCTTGACTTATATTATTTTGAGAGTCTTTTAGAACAGCATGGTAATTTTCTTTGGTTATAAAATTAGTCCTAATATGATGGGCATCCAAGTTGAGTAAAATAAAAACTTTCATATGGAGTGCATTAAACACTATGATAAATTTGATACTTGATAATTGTTTTGAGATATAAAGGTGGTAATGTTAGAGTCATGCTAGTTGGGTAATTATGAAATTGAGAAATACTTGTGTTAAAGTTGGCAAGTCCCATAGCATGCATGTATGATGAATGTTGTGTGAAAAATTTGAAGCATGGGGTGTTCTTTGATTGCCTTCCTTATGAGTGGAGGTCGAGATCGCGCGATGGTTAACTCCTACCAACCCTTCCCCTAGGAGCATGCGTAGTAGTACTTTGCTTTGAGGGCTAATAAACTTTTGCAATAAGTATATGAGTTCTTTATGACTAATGTGAGTCCATGGATTATACGCGCTCTTACCCTTCCGCAATTTTCTAGCCTCTACGGTACCGTGCATTGCCCTTTCCCACCTTGAGAGTTGGTGCAAACTTCGCCGGTGCATCCAAACCCCATGATACGATACGCTCTATCACACATAAACCTCCTTATATCTTCCTCAAAAGAGCCACCATACCTACCTAATGGCATTTCCATAGCCATTCCGAGATATATTGCCATGCAACTTTCCACCGTTCTGTTTATTATGCCACGCTCCATCATTGTCATATTGCTTTGCATGATCATGTAGTTGACATCGTATTTGTGGCAAAGCCACCTTTATATTTCTTTCATACATGTCTCTCTTGATTCATTTCATATCCCGGTACACCGCCGGAGGCATTCACATAGTCATATTTTGTCCTAAGTATTGAGTTGTAAATAAATAGAAGTGTGATGATTTCCATTATTAGAGCATTGTCCCATGTGAGGAAAGGATGATGGAGACTATTATTCCCCCACAAGTCGGGATGAGACTCCGGACGAAATAAAAAGAAGAGAAATAAAAGAAGAAAAGAAGAGGCCAAAGAAGCCCAAATTAAAAAATGAGAGAAAAAGAGAGAAGGGACAATGTTACTATCCTTTTCCCACACTTGTGCTTCAAAATAGCACCATGATCTTCATGATAGAGAGTTTCTTATTTTGTCACTTTCATATACTAGTGGGAATTTTTCATTATAGAACTTGGCTTGTATATTCCAATGATGGTCTTCCTCAAAATGCCCTAGGTCTTCGTTAGCAGGCAAGTTGGATGTGCACCCACTTAGTTTCTTTTTGATGAGCTTTCATACACTTATAGCTCTAGTGCATCCGTTGCATGGCAATCCCTACTCCTCGTATTGACATCAATTGACGGGCATCTCCATAGCCCGTTGATTAGCCCCGTCAATGTGAGACTTTCTCCTTTTTCGTTTTCTCACATAATCCCTATCATCATACTCTACTCCACCCATAGTGTTATGTCCATGGCTTACGCTCATGTATTGCGTGAGGGTTGGAAAGGTTGAAGTGCGTTAAAAAGTATGAACCAATTGCTTGGTTGAAACCGGGGTTGTGCATAATTGGAGCATTTTGTGTGACAAAAATGAAGCATGGCCAAACTATATGATTTTGTAGGGATAAGCTTTCTTTGGCTATGTTATTTTGATAAGACATAAACTGCTTGGTTAAGATGCTTGAAGTATTACTATTTTTATGTCAATATTAAACTTTTATCTTGAATCTTTTGGATCTGAACATTCATGCCACAATAAATAGAGTTTCATACATTGAAAATTATGTTAGGTAGCATTCCACATCAAAAATTCTGTTTTTATCATTTACCTACTCGAGGACGAGCAGGAATTAAGCTTGGGGATGCTTGATAGGTCTCCAACGTATCTATAATTTTTTATTGTTCCATGCTATTATATTATCTGTTTTGGATGTTTAATGGGCTTTATTATACACTTTTATACTATTTTTTGGACTAACCTATTAACTGGAGGCCCAGTCCAAATTGCTTTATTTTTGCCTATTTTAGTGTTCCGCAGAAAAGGAATATCAAACGGAGTCCAAACGGAATGAAACCTTCGGGAGAGTCGTTTTTGGAACAAACGCAATCCAGGAGACTTGGAGTGCACGTTAAGGAAGCAACGAGGCGACCACGAGGCAGGGAGGCGCGGCCCCCACCCTCGTGGGCCCCTCGTGGCTCCCCTGACCGACTTCTTTCGCCTATATATACTCATATACCCTGAAAACATCCGAGAGCACCACGAAACCGGATTTCCACTGCCGCAACCTTCTGTAGCCGTGAGATCCCATCTTGAGGCCTTTTTCGGCGCTCCGCCGGAGGGGGAATCGATCACAAAGGGCTTCTACATCAACACCATAGCCTCTCCAATGAAGTGTGAGTAGTTTACCTCAGACCTTCGGGACAATAGTTAATAGCTAGATGGCTTCTTCTCTCTCTTTGGATCTCAATACAAAGTTCTCCTCGATCTTCTTGGAGATCTATTCGATGTAATACTTTTTGCGGTGTGTTTGTCGAGATCCGATGAATTGTGGGTTTATGATCAAGATTATCTATGAACAATATTTGAATCTCCTCTGAATTCTTTTATGTATGATTTGTTATCTTTGCAAGTCTCTTCGAATTATCGGTTTGGTTTGGCCTACTAGATTGATCTTTCCTGCAATGGGAGAAGTGCTTAGCTTTGGGTTCAATCTTGTGGTGTCCTTTTCAAGTGACAGCAGGGGCAGCAAGGCACGTATTGTATTTCAGCCATCAAGGATAAAATGATGGGGTTTATATCATATTGCTTGAGTTTATCCCTCTACATCATGTCATCTTGCCTAATGCGTTCTTCTGTTCTTATGAACTTAATACTCTAGATGCATGCTGGATAGCGGCCGATATGTGGAGTAATAGTAGTAGATGCAGAATCGTTTCGATCTACTTGTCGCGGACGTGATGCCTATATACATGATCATGCCTAGATATTCTCATAACTATGCACTTGTCTATCAATTGCTCGACAGTAATTTGTTCACCCACCGTAATAATTATGCTATCTTGAGAGAAGCAACTAGTGAAACCTATGGCCCCCGGGTTTATTTTCCGTCATATAAGTTTCCGATCTATTTTATTTTGCAATCTTTACTTTCCAATCTATATCATAAAAATACCAAAAATATTTATCTTATTATCTCTATCAGATCTCACTTTTGCAAATGGTCATGAAGGGATTGACAACCCCTTTATCGCGTTGGTTGCAAGGTTCTTATTTGTTTGTGCAGGTACAAGGGATTTGAGTGTAGCCTCCTACTGGATTGATACCTTGGTTCCCAAACACTGAGGGAAATACTTACGCTACTTTGCTGCATCACCCTTTCCTCTTCAAGGGAAAACCAACCCATGCTCAAGAGGTAGCAGCCAGTTCTCATCCAAGGCCCTAAGCAACCCGGCAACGACATTGATGTGTACCTAAGGCCATTAGTTGAAGAACTTTTGCAACTATGGAATGGAAACGGTGTACGTGTGTGGGATGAGCACAAACAGGAGGAATTTGACCTGCATGCGTTGTTGTTTGTAACCATCAATGATTGGCCTTCTCTTAGTAACCTTTCAGGACAGACAAACAAGGGATACCACACATGCATGCACTGTTTAGATGACACCGAAAGTATATACCTAGACAAATGCAGGAAGAATGTGTACCTGGGGCATCGTCGATTTCTTCAGACCAACCATCAATGTCGAAAGAAAGGCAAGCATTTCAAAGGCGAGGCAGATCACCGGAAGAAGCCCGCCATGTGTACCGGTGATCACGCATTTGCTATGGTCAATGATTTAAAAGTAATTTTTGGAAAGGTCCCGCGGACTATACATTTCCGAATGACGCCGAGGGACGACACCCATGTGGAAGAAGAAATCTATATTTTGGGACCTACCCTCTGGAAAGACCTAGAGGTCCGCTCTTCGATCGACGTGATGCACGTGACGAAGAACCTTTAAATGAACCCGCTAGGCTTCTTGGGCGTGTATGGAAAGACAAAAGATCTGCCGGAGAGGCACGGAGACTTGCAAGGTTTGCACGAAAAAGACTAAGCATGCCTCCAAAGCGATATGAAGGTCACCGCCACACGCTCTTACCAAAGAAGAGAAGGAAATCTTCTTTGAATGCCTACTCAGTATGAAGGTCATGTTTGGCTTCTTGTCGAATATAAAGGGAATAATAAATATGCCAGAGAAAAAGTTACAGAACCTAAAGTCTCATGACTGCCACGGGATTATTATGACGAATCGCTTCCGGTTGCATTGAGGGGCTTCTCTAGGAAAACGTTCGATTAGCCATTGTGAAGCTATGTGCATTCCTCAATGCAATCTCTCAGAAGGTGATCGATCCAAAAATCCTACCAAGGTTAAGGAGTGATATGGCGCAATGTCTTGTCAGTTTCGAGCTGGTGTTCCCACCATCCTTCTTCAATATCATGGCCTTACGTCCTAGTTCATCTAGTCGATGAGATTGTCATTACGGGCCTGTGTTTCTACACAATATGTTCCCCTTTGAGAGGTTCATGGGAGTCCTAAAGAAATATGTCCATAACCGCGCTTAGGCGAGAAGGAAGCATCTCCATGGGCCATCAAGCAGAGGATGTCATTGGGTTTTTGTTGACTTCATTCCTGGACCTTAAGAAGATTGGTCTCCCTCAATCGCGGTATGAGGGGGAGGCCCGGAGTGGAAAAACACGCTAGGAGGGGACTCAATGATATGTAGGGACTGGCATTCTTGTTCTCAAGCACACTACATAGTTCTACAGAATTCTACCTTGGTGACCCCGTATGTCGATGAACACAGGAACATTCTGTGCTCCAAACACTCGGACCAGTGTGACGACTGGATTACATGTGAACAAATCAGGACTTTCGGCAGTTGGTTGCAAACACGTCTCAGGGGAAACAACACTGTTTCTGATGAGCTGTACTCCTTGGCCAGGGAACCATCTTCGACTGTAATGAATTACAAAGGGTCCGAGATAAATGGGAATACATTTTACACGATCGCCCAATATCAAAAGAGCACTAACCAAAATAGTGGTGTCCGCTTTGACGCAGCAACCAAGAGGGGAAAGGACACATATTATGGTTACATAGTGGACATATGGGAACTTGACTATGGACATGATTTTAAGGTCCCTTTGTTTAAGTGCAAATGGGTCAATCTGTTAGGAGGCGGGGTACAGGCAGACCCACGGTACGGGATGAAAACAGTGGATCTGAACAATCTTAGGTACACATATGAACCATTCGTCCTAGCCAATGATGTGGCGCAGGTTTTCTATGTGAAGGACATGTCTACCAAACCGAGAAAAAGAAAAGATAAGCAAGTGAATACATCATACAATGAGCCAAAGTGCCACATAGTTCTTTCAGGAAAAAGAGACATTGTGGGATTGGAGGGCAAGACAGACATGTCTGAAGATTATGAAAAGTTTCATGAAATTCCTCCCTTCAAAGTCAAGGCTGACCCAAGCACCCTATTAAACGGCGCAATAAGCAAAGGACACACGCGAAGAAAAATGAAGACTTTCTATCCACAACTATTATGATGATGCCTTTGATCTAGAATCTCATTGCAGTTACATGTCAAGAAATAATTTCAAAAAAATGAAATCTCTTTGTAACAGATGAGTTTTTAAATCAAAACCACGATACTTGAAAAGAGATTGTCCGCTTTCTACCGTAGTGCATACAGTTTTTGCCATAATTGTCTCAACTTTTTAGCACATGCTATGTGGGCGAAATGATGATACCATGCCAACTTTCAACCTTTTCAGATTCATTTGTAGTGCTTTTCAATTTCAGTGTCATTTAGCTCAAAGAATGAACTAATAGCAAAAAAATTGAACTAATAGCAAAAAGAATGAACTAAAAATAATCAATTAAAATATTCTGTTATGATCAACTAAAACAAAACTCTAATATTCTTCAATAGCAAAAAGAATCAACTAAAAAGCTTTTATAAAACTCCAAGAGCAAAATGAATCAACTAAAAAGCTTTTATAAACCTCTAGTATTATTGAAACTAAAATTATATAAAATTTATGCAACTAAAATTAGCAAAGTATTTTCAGTTCAAAACATTAAAAAGCAAAAAGAATTTTCATAAAGATTTTTTTGTTAGAAACTTTAATAACAAAAAAATTATCATAAAGAATTTTTTGTTAGAAACTAAAATAACAAAATCTGTTTTTTGAATATAATGATAAAACGCAGTAATATTAAATAGCAGGAAAAAGAATCACTCCAAAATTTATTTTATAGTAAAGTTAATCACAAACTAGTGATTCACACAAATTTCAAAGAATTCAAATTTAAACTATTCAAATTTGAAAACTAATGGCACTAACAGAAAGTTTATAATTTTGTGACCTAAAAACAAAAAGAATTAAAAAAATTGAGCAAAAAACAAAAGAAAATAAATAATGCAGAAAACAAAACAAAAAACTGGAAAACAAATGCCACGTACTGGGCCACCACGGCCTGAATACGACTAGAAACCCAACCAGCCAGGTGGGCTAGGATTCAAAGCCCATGAAGGCCTGATAGGCCTGTATGTGCATGAGAGAGGTTAGGCCCATAAGCCTACTTTAGAGAGGAGCTCGATGTTGGGGAACGTAGTAATTTCAAAAAAATTCCTACGCACACACAAGATCATGGTGATGCATAGCAACGAGAGGGGAGAGTATTGTCCACGTACCCTCGTAGACCGAAAAGCGGGCGTTATAACAACATGGCTGATGTAGTCAGATGCGTCTTCACGGCCTGACCGATCAAGCACCGAAACTACGGCACCTCCGGAAGTTCTAGCACACGCTCAGCTCGATGGCGATCCCGGACTCGATCTAGCAAAGTGTTTGGAAGAGTTCCACAACCTGACGGCGTGGTGACGATCTTGATGTTCTACTGTCGCAGGGCTTTGCCTAAGCACCGCTACAATATTATCGAGGACTATGGTGGAGGGGGGCACCGCACACGGCCAGGAGGAGGGCGCGCCAGGAGGAGTCCTACTCCCACCGGGAGTAGGACTCCCCCCTTTTCCATGTTGGACTAGGACTTGGGGGTAAGGAGAGAGAGAGAGGGGAAAGGAAAGGGGGGGCGCCCCCCCTCCTTGTCCAATTCCGGACTTGGGGGAGGGGCGGCTGCGGCTTTGGCCTCCTCTCCTCTTCCTCCACTAGGCCCATTAAGGCCGATTAAGTTACCGGGGTTCGGTAACCTCGATACTCATTAAAATGCCGATTTCACCCGGAACACTTCCGATGTCCAAACATAGGCTTCCAATATATCAATCTTCATGTCTCGACCATTTCGAGACTCCTCGTCATGTTCGTAATCACATCCAGGACTCTGAACAACCTTCGGTACATCAAAACATATAAACTCATAATGAAATCGCTATCGTAACTTTAGCGTGCGGACCCTACGGGTTCGAGAACAATGTAGACATGACCGAGACACGTCTCGGTCAATAACCAATAGCGGAACCTGGATGCTCATATTGGCTCCTACATATTCTCACGAAGATCTTTAGTGGTCAGACCGCATAACAACATACGTTGTTCCCTTTGTCATCGGTATAGTTACTTGCTCGAGATTCGATCGTCGGTATCTCAATACCTAGTTCAATCTCGTTACGGCAAGTCTCTTTACTCGTTTAAGTAATACATCATCTCACAAATAACTCATTAGTTGCAATGCTTGCAAGGCTTAAGTGATGTGCATTACCGAGAGGGTCCAGAGATACCTCTCCAGGCAATCGGAGTGACAAATCCTAATCTCGAAATCGCCAACCCAACATGTACCTTTGGAGACACACCAGAGAGCTCCTTTATAATCACCCGATTCGTTGTGACGTTTGGTAGCACACAAAGTGTTCCTCTGCAGTAAGCAGAGTTGCATAATCTAATAGTCTTAGGAACTTGTATAAGTCATGAAGAAAGCAATAGCAACATACTAAATGATCGGGTGCTAAGCTAACGGAATGGGTCGTGTCAATCACATCATTCTCCTAATGATGTGATCCCGTTAATCGAATGACAACTCATGTCTATGGTTAGGAAACATAACCATCTTCGATTAACGAGCTAGTCTAGTAGAGGCATACTAGTGACATATTGTTTGTCTATGTATTCACACATGTATTATGTTTCCGGTTAATACAATTCTAGCATGAATAATATGTTAGAGATATGCCCTAGAGGCAATCATGTATGATGATATTTCCTATGTGTTTATGAATAAAGATAGTCCTTGGGCATTATCAATGATGTGTATCAGCAAATGCACGTGACTTGTTTGTGGGACTATGCATTGTATGATGACCGTCCTAAAAGGTCCCTAGTCGAAGAGGGCTGTGTCGACGCCAGCCGACTAGACTAGCATATGACACGGTCGATGGCTTGGTCTCACTAGCCATGGAGCATTGGATGCTAACCCGGATAATATGGACTTGGAAAGGTCTGATCGGATTCGACGTGAGTAAATATCCGGAAATCGAGATAAGGTCCGAGTCGGACGAGACCCAACTATGAGACGCATAGCGATATGTCATACATGAGTCTCTACTACAACTTATCGTTCTATGTCTTAAGACACGAGTGATGCATGTACTCGGGATGATGGCGGACTTGCTTTGGGCTGACCAAACGCTACTCCGTGGTAGGTAGTTACAAAGGTAGGTTTCGGGTTTGTCCAGTCCCATGCTGTGAGACATGGTCGAGCAAGATGGGATTTTCCCCTCCGATCAGGAGAGATATACTCTGGGCCCCTCATGTGATCCGACTAGGACAAGCATGGCCATGCGACAGGGATTATGAGATAATCCGGATAGTGGTCGGCATCACTGGAACGAGAAAGAGGTCGGGCTAGCACAAGGATGACAGAATCGCCTTGAGCTCGACAACATATATCGTGTGGCAAAAGGAATGGAAGTGTGTGTACAGGTTCGCCTAACCAGCTTCATAGTGCAGCAGTGGTGGGCACGCCTTGCTAGAGGCCGCTACCAACCGTGCAGGTCGGGAGGTGATCCGAACTATGACCAAGCCTACTTGAACTCTAAGGAGTCACGGCTTAAGGGAAGGAACCTCACGAGGTCGGTTCGTGAGGACCTTTGGTCCGGATATGATCCAATCGACTAGGAAACGTGACCGAGTAGACTTTGAGCTTTAGGGTCCATGCGAGGCCCAAGTTTTGAGCCCATAGCGGACGCCTATATAAAGTGGAGGTGCGGCACACTCACGAGGTTGATCGCTTCGGCGCTGCGACTAGGGTTTGCATGTGTTGCGAATAGCCACCTCCACTCGCCGCCGACTTTGTGATCGGACCTAGCAGTCCTCCACACGGTGTTCCTCCTGCACGCGCGGATACCATTAGAGGCGGTGCACTTGCGCTGCTCCGGCGAACTCGTACGTGGGATCGGACGACTGGTTGTTCGAGGGAGATCGGGCGAGGAGGAGACGATCCACGCGGACGCGCTGCCCCAACTCTTCTTCCGCTGCACGGCACTGCGCGTCTAGTGGTAACGAACTGTGATCCATCTCCTGTAGCATGTTCCTGGATGTTCTGCGCGTAGGAAAATTTTAATTTGCAGTGACGCACCCTACCGTAGAACCCAACAGTGGTATCAGAGCCTCTGCTATAGGATTTGGATTCAGATCGTATGCATATAGGATATGTGGAGGCAGCAGATGAGATCTATTGTCCTTGAAGAGATCGGCTATGTGCACAGTTTATGTAATCAACTGCACATGGGGATCGTTGAGGCTATGTTTTCTGTAAATCGGGATCGATGAGGTCGTGACACGATCTACCCCTACCGGTCGGTCATCCGCCATCGGGGTTAAAGTGAAACGTAAATCCGAATCGGATTCGCGATGATCGATAAGATCGGTCAGATCAGAGAATTCGGCGTGATCGGAGTTCAGATGTGATCTGTGATTTCCGAAATGCGATTCTATGCATAAGTTTGTTTTGCAGGTTTGATGTGAATAGTATGTCTCATGTGTATGTGATGCATGTGTGTAATTTATACGTGGCCTGCGTGTCATGTTTGTCAGCCGGCAGGAGCCAAAGTGCTGTCATTATATTGTATAACGACCTGCGTGTCGACTTGTGACTCTATGTAAAATTCATTACTAGTTGTAGTAGTTGGATAATAGAGATCAGGTTGGTGGCTTGGCGTCGGCGTGACAAACAAGATGGAGTTCCTAGATGGTCATCGTGAGTCGAGCCGACCTAGAAGAAAGTCCATGAAAGGAGCCATACTATTTCACAATATATGTTTATTTGTGATTGTTATGCTTCTTTGTTTCTATGCATGCTAGAATGATAGAATGATCCCTCATAAATATCAAGCGAATTGCCATCCCCGATGTTGCACCTTCGCACGTCAAGTACGTCTAGTAGTGGGCTCATAAAATTGGGGTGCTGCTAGGTGTCCTTGAACTGAAGGGTTCGTGGTTTGGACATGGACATACACTGCATCGAGTTAACTTGACAAGGCTATCAAAACGGTTTTGGGCCTTGTGGCAAAGAAGGTTGGGAGCCGGGTATGAGATACCGTCCCGAAGCGGCGAAGTCGATATAGAGATACGATTAGCAAGGAGTTGCTTACGGATAGGTATGTTGGCTAGTAGTGATGCTAAAGCTCACTAGTCACATGCGCTTAGTCGGATCTGAATCATTGAGAGTTTGCGGAGGGATGCTGACTTGGTGGGAGTATTTCTGTTTAGGCTAAAAATTACTCTACATAAACACATTGCTTAGTGATTGCATATTTTCGCTGTTGTAGATCAATGGACCACCTGCTCAACCCAACTTTGCATTGAAATCAATTCGAAAAGGATAAACTGAATGGAACAAACTTTACCACCTAGTATAGAAATCTGAGAATTGTTCTCAAGCACGATAAAAGGAACATGTTCTAGAGGATCCACTTCCAGAGGAACCTCGCCGATAATGCTAGTGCCACAGCTAAGAATGCCTATCGAAACCTCGTTGATGAATCAACGAAGATTAGTCTGATCGGGCTTGTATGGAGCCGATTTGCAACAGCATTTCGAAAATGTTGAGGCTTACGATATGATCGAGAGTCTCAAGAGCATGTTTCAGACACAGGCTAGAACCGAAAGGTTCAATGTCTGGCGATCCTTAATGGATTGCAAGCTGAAGGAAGGTGATCCACTGAGCCCACATGTGATCAAGATGATCGGATATGTGCAAGCTTTGGATCATTTGGGCTTCCCGCTCTTGGATGAGCTGGCTACTGATGATGTTCTGGGTTCTCTTCCGCCCAGCTATGGGACGTTCATCTCGAACTATCATATGCATGGCATCGATAATAAGCTCACTGAATTGCATGGGATGCTCAAAGGTGGCGAGCAGGATATTAAGAAAGGCATGCATCAAGTGTTGATGGTGCGTAAATCGGCTAAGTTCAAGAAGAGTTGGTCCAAGAAAAAGGCTAAGGCAAAGGGCACGGAGGCGGTAACCTCCGCTTGCGATTCCAAGTCTGGACGGACTTCGAAGACCGTTTGCTATCACTTTGCAAGGAGACCGGTCCTTTGGAAGAGGAACTGTAGCAAGTGGCTTGCGAGCATGGCAAGAAGGCCGGGAATGCTGCTTCACGCAAAGGTACACTTGTTGCAAATGTTATAGACATTTATCTTGCTGACATACCTAGTAGCTCTTGGGTATTTGATACCGGATCGGTTGTTCATATTTGCAACTCGATGCAGGGGCTGGTAAGAACTAGGCGTGTGGCACAAGGAGAGATTGACATCAGGGTCGGCAACAAAGCAAGAGTTGCTGCGTTGGAGGTCGGCACAATGCAACTCCAGATTCCTTCCGGATTCATAATGGAATTGAATAATTGTTATTACATTCCTGCACTTAGTCGGAACATTATTTCTGCCTCATGTTTAATGAGTCAAGGTTATGAATTCAATTTAAAGGACAATGGTTTGTTCAATATTTTTGAATGGTATGTTCCACGGCTATGCACCCATTGTTGATGGGCTATTTATATTGAATCTAGAACAGGAACCGGTCTATAACATGAATGTCAAAAGGCATAAGCCTAATGAGATAAATCCGACATACTTCTGGCATTGCCGGCTTGGACACATTAGTCTGAAACGCATGAAGAAGCTCCATGATGATGGGCTCCTAACCCGTCCAGGCTTCGGTCGTTGAGACATGTGAATCATGCTTGCTCGGCAAGATGACTAAGTCTCCTTTCGCAAAGAGTTGCGAGAGGGCGTCCGAGCTATTGGAACTTATACATAGTGATGTGTGTGGTCCAATGAGCACAACCGCCATGAGGTGGCTATCGATTTCGTGACTTTTACCGGCGACTTGAGTAGATATGGATATATCTATTTGATGAGGCACAAGTCGAGACTTTTGAAAAGTTCAAAGAGTTTGAGCGAGGTTGAGAATCAGCTCAGCAAGACTATAAAGCTTCTACGATCTGATCGTGGAGGTGAGTACATGAGCCAGGAGTTTGATGATCATCTAAAAAGTCGAGGTATAGTACCTCAGCTCACACCTCCGGGTACGCCACAGAGAAACGGCGTGTCGGAACGGAGGAATAGGACCTTGTTGGACATGGTCCACTCTATGATGAGCAAATCGGATTTACCCTTGTCATTCTGGGGATACGCTCTAGAAACTGCAGCTTTCACACTTAATAGGGTACCATCAAAATCCGTAGACAAGACACCACTTGAGATGTGGACCGGGAAGACTCCCAGTTTGTCTTTTCTAAAGATTTGGGGTTGTGAAGCATTTGTCAAAGAGACTTATGTCGAGACAAGCTTACACCCAAGTCGGATAAATGCATATTCGTGGATATCCGAGGGAAACCTTGGGATATAGCCTCTACAACCGGGAAGAGAACAAAGTGTTTGTTGCTCGAGCAGGGGTTTTCCTTGAGAAAGAGTTTCTCAGTCGGGAGGCCAGTGGGAGGACGTTTCAACTCGAAGAAATTCGAGGACCACTCAGGGACGGCTCGGCTGGTGATGAGATCATACCGGAGTCAGTCAGGGAACCTGTAGTGGAAGCGGCACCGGAACCACGGAGGTCGGAAAGATTGCGCAGAGTGCGTGATGTATTGTTGCTAGAAAGCGACGAGCCGACCACGATGCGGAAGCCGATGGTGAGCCCAGATTCCGAGGCATGGCTGGAGGCCATGAGATCCGAAAGTTAAAGTCCATGGATGAGAATCAAGTCAGGACTTGGTTGATCGCGACGACTGGCGTAGCGCCATAGGTTACAAATGGGTCTTTAAGAAGAAAACCGATGTGGATGGAAATGTTCAGATCCACAAAGCTCGGCTTGTCGCTAAAGGTTATGGACAAGTTCAAGGAATTGACTACGACGAGACTTACTCGCCGGTAGCGATGCTGAAATCGGTGAGGATCATACTAGCTATAGCTGCATATTCCGATTATGAGATATGGCAGATGGATGTCAAAATGGCTTTCCTTCATGGAAATTTGACCGAGGACGTGTATATGATACAGCCCGAGGGTTTTGTCGATCCGACTAGCACTAGTAAGGTATGCAAGCTCAAGAGATCCATTTATGGGTTGAAGCAAGCATCTCGGAGTTGGAACATTCTTTTTGATGAGGTAAATCCTTGGTCTCGGTTTCATCAAAAGCGAAGGATTCTTGTTTATACAAGAAGTTAAGTGGGAGCTTGATAGTGTTTTTGATCTTGTATGTGGACGACATACTCTTGGCCGGAAACGATGTTTCGATGTTAAACTTCGGTCAAGGGATCATTGAATTGCATGTTTTCGATGAAGGACCTTGGTGAGGCAGTCTATATTTTAGGCATTAAGATCTATAGAGATAGATCGAGGAGGCTGCTCGGCTTAAGCGAAACGCACGTACATAGATAAAGTGTTGAAGCGGTTCAACATGAGTGAGGCGAAGAAAGGGTTCTTGCCCCTCTCACATGGTATAAGGCTAAGCGAGACTCGAGTCCTTCGACATCCGATGAAGCGAAGCGAGATGATGAGTAGGATTCCAGTATGCCTCAAAGAATCGGATCCATCATGTATGCCATGATATGTACAAGGCACGATGTTGCTTTTGCAATAAGCCTAACAAGCGGATACCGAGGCCAACCGGGTGAGAGTCCTTTGGGCAGCGGTAAAGACTATTTTGAAGTACACGAAAAGGACTAAAGAGATGTTCCTAGTTTATGGAGGTGAGGAAGAGCTCGTCGTGAGGGGTTCACGTCGATGCTAGTTTCCAAACCGGCGAGAGATGATTGTCGATCATAGTCCGGATTCGTGTACATCCTGAATGGAGGAAGCGATTGCACTAGATGAGTTCCAAGCAGGATACGGTGGCGATTCTACCACGAAGCGAATACATTGCGGCTTGTGAAGCTGCAAAGGAAGGTGTTTGGATCCGGCATTTTCTAGATGATCTTGGTATTTTCCCAGCCTCGGTGAAACCGTTGGACCTTTATTATGATAATTCTGGTGCCATCGGACAAGCCAAGGAGCCGAGGAATCACCACAAGGTCAGACATATAGACCGGAAATATCACGATCTGAAAGATCGTAAAGAATGGTGATGTAGAGTTATGCAAGATTCACCACGGATGCAAATGTTGCAGATCCAGATTGACTAAGCCGCTTCCACAACCCAAGCATGAGGGGCACGTTAGAGCTATGGGCATTCGATGTCTATTTGATTGACTCTAGTGCAAGTGGGAGCTGTTGGAGATATGCCCTAGAGGCAATCATGTATGATGATATTTCCTATGTGTTTATGAATAAAGATAGTCCTTGGAAATTATCAATGATGTGTATCAGCAAGTACGTGACTTGTTTGTGGGACTATGCATTGTATGATGACTGTCCTAAAGGTCCCTAGTCAAAAGGGCTGTGGGACGCGCGGTACCGACTAGACTAGCATATGACACGGTCGATGGCTTGGTCTCACTAGCCATGGAGCATTGGATGCTAACCAGATAATATGGACTTGGAAAGGTCTGGTCGGATTCGGACGAAGTCGGATCCGAAGTCGAGATAAGGTCCGATTCGGACAGACCCAACTATGTGTCGCAGCGATATGTCATCTGTGAGTCTATAGTACAACATTCTTCTATGTACTAAGCCCTGAGCTGGCGCATGTACTCGGGATGGTGACAGACTTGCTTTTGGCTGACCAAAGCGCTACTCCGTTCTTTGAGTAGTTACAAAGGTAGGTTTGGGTTTGTCGGTCCCATCTTTGCGAGACATGGTCGAGCAAGATGCGATTTGCCCCTCCGATCAGGAGAGATATACTCTGGGCCCCTCGTGTGATCCGACCAGGATAGGCATGGCCATGCGACAAGGATTATGAGATAATCCGGATAGTGGTCGGCATCCTTTGGAGCGAGAAAGAGGTCGGGCTAGCACAAGGATGACAGAATCGCCTTGAGCTCGACAAGCGTATATCGTGTGGCAAAAGGAATGGAAGTGTGATGTCTGATTTACGCCTAACCAGCTTCATAGTCTGCTTGGTGGTGGGCACGCCTTGCTAGAGGCCGCTACCAACAGTGCAGGTCGGAGGTGATCCGAACTGTGACCAAGCCTACTTGAACCTAAGGGGTCGCGCGCTTAAGGGAAGGAACCTACGAGGTCGGTTCGTAGGACACTGGTCGGATATGATCCGAACTGGACTAGGAACGTGACCGAGTAGACTTTGGGCTTTAGGGTCCATGCGAGGACTAAGTGTTGAGCCCGCAACGGACGCCTATATAAAGTGGAGGTGCGGCACACTCACGAGGTTGATCACTTCGGCGCGGCGACTAGGGTTTGCATGTGTTGCGAATAGCCACCTCCACTCACCGCCGACTGTGTGATCGGACCTAGCAATCCGCCACACGGTGTTCCTCCTGCACAGGGATACCGTTAGAGGCGGTGCACTTGCGCCGCTCCGGCGAACTCGTACGTGGGATCGGACGACTGGCTGTTCGAGAGAGATCGGACGAGGAGGAGACGATCCACGCGGACGCGCTTCCCCAACTCTTCTTCCACTGCACGGCACTGCGCGTCTAGTGGTAACGAACAGTGATCCATCTCCCGTAGCATGTTCCTGGATGTTCTGCGCGTAGGAAAATTTTAATTTGCAGTCGACGCACCCTACCGTAGAACCCAACATAATAAACATTTATCATGATATAAGGTAATAAATAATAACTTTATTATTGCCTCTAGGGCATATTTCCTTCAGTCTCCCACTTGCACTAGAGTCAATAATCTAGATTACACAGTAATGATTCTAACACCCATGGAGTCTTGGTGTTGATCATGTTTTGCTCGTGGAAGAGGCTTAGTCAATGGATCTGCTACATTTAGATCCGTATGTATCTTGCAAATTTCTATGTCTCCCACCTGGACTAGATCCCGGATGGAATTGAAGCGTCTCTTGATGTGCTTGGTTCTCTTGTGAAATCTGGATTCCTTTGCCAAGGCAATTGCACCAGTATTATCACAAAAGATTTTCATTGGACCCGATGCACTAGGTATGACACCTAGATCGGACATGCACTCCTTCATCCAGACTCCTTCGTTTGCTGCTTCCGAAGCAGCTATGTACTCCGCTTCACATGTAGATCCCGCCACGACGCTTTGTTTAGAACTGCACCAAGCGACAAAGCACCACCGTTTAATGTAAACACGTATCCGGGTTTGCGATTTAGAATCGTCGGATCGATGTCAAAGCTTGCATCAACGTAACCATTTACGATGAGCTCTTTGTCACCTCCATATACGAGAAACATATCCTTAGTCCTTTTCGGTATTTCAGGATGTTCTTGTCCGCTGTCCGATGATCCACTCTTGGATTACTTTGGTACCTCCACTGCTAGACTTATAGCAAGGCACACATCAGTCTGCAGTACCGCAGCATTGCATACATGATAGAGCCTATTGCTGAAGCATAGGGAACTTCTTTCATCTTTTCTCTATCTTCTGCAGTGGTCGGGCATTGAGTCTTACTCAACTTCACACCTTGTAACACAGGCAAGAACCCTTTCTTTGCTTGATCCATGTTGAACTTCTTCAAAACTTTGTCAAGGTATGTGCTTTGCGAAAGTCCAATTAAGCGTCTTGATCTATCTCTATAGATCTTAATGCCCAATATGTAAGCAGCTTCACCGAGGTCTTTCATTGAAAAACTCTTATTCAAGTATCCCTTTATGCTATCCAGAAATTCTATATCATTTTCGATCAGCAATATGTCGTCCACATATAATATCGTAAATGCTACGAGATCTCCCACTCACTTTCTTGTAAATACAGGCTTCTCCAAAAGTCTCAGATAAAACCAAATGCTTTGATCACACTATCAAAGCGTTTATTCCAACTCCGAGAGGCTTGCACCAGTCCATAAATGGATCGCTGGAGCTTGCACACTTTGTTAGCTCCCTTTGGATCGAAAAAACCTTCCGGTTGCATCATATACAACTCTTCTTCCAGAAATCCATTCAGAATGTAGTTTTGACATCCATCTGCCATATTTCATAATCATAAATGCGGCAATTGCTAACATGATTCGGACAGACTTAAGCATCGCTACGGGTGAGAAAGGTCTCATCGTGAGTCAACCCCTTGAACTTGTCGACAACCTTTTGCGACAAGTCGAGCTTTGTAGACATTAACATTACCGTCAACGTCAGTATTCTTCTTGAAGATCCATTTATTTTCAATTGCTTGCCGATCATCGGGCAAGTCAACCAAAGTCCACACTTTGTTCTCATACATGGATCCATCTCAGATTTCATGGCTTCAAGCCATTTCGCGGAATCTGGGCTCACCATCGCTTCTTCGTAGTTCGTAGGTTCATCATGATCTAGTAGCATGACTTCCCGAATAGGATTACCGTACCACTCTGGTGCGGATCTTACTCTGGTTGATCTACGAAGTTCAGTAGTAACTTGATCTGAAGTTTCATGATCATCATCATTAGCTTCCTCACTAATTGGTGTAGGTGTCACAGAAACCGGTTTCTGTGATGTACTACTTTCCAATAAGGGAGCAGTCTGATTACCTCATCAAGTTCTACATTCCTCCCACTCACTTCTTTCGAGAGAAACTCCTTCTCTAGAAAGGATCCATTCTTAGCAACAAATGTCTTGCCTTCAGATCTGTTATAGAAGGTGTACCCAACTATCTCCTTTGGCTATCCTATGAAGACACATTTCTCCGATTTGGGTTCGAGCTTATCAGGTTGAAGCTTTTTCACGTAAGCATCGCAGGCCCAAACTTTGAGAAACGACAACTTTGGTTTCTTGCCAAACCACAGTTCATAAGGCGTCATCTCAACGGATTTTGATGGTGCCCTATTTAACGTGAATGCGGCCGTCTCTAAAGCATATCCCCAAAACCATAGCGGTAAATCTATAAGAGACATCATAGATCGCACCATATCAAGTAAAGAAGTACGATTCTGACGTTCGGACACACCATTACTGCTGTGGTGTTAGGGTGGCGTGAGTTGCAAAACTATTCGCATTGTTTCAAATGTAGACCAAACTCGTAACTCAAATGTTCTCCTCCACGATTAGATCGTAGAAACTTTATTTTCTTGTTACGATGATTTTCAACTTCACTCTGAAATTCTTTGAACTTTTCAAATGTTTCAGACTTATGTTTCATTAAGTAGATATACCCATATCTTCTTAAATCACTTGTGAAGGTGAGAAAATAACGATATCCGCCACGAGCTTCAATATTCATCGGACCACATACATATGTATGTATGATTTCCAACAAATCTGTTGCTCTCTCCATAGTGCCGGAGAATGGTGTTTTAGTCATCTTGCCCATGAGGCACGGTTCGCAAGTACCAAGTGATTCATAATCAAGTGGTTCCAAAAGTCCATCAATATGGAGTTTCTTCATGCGCTTTACACCGATATGACCTAAACGGCAGTGCCACAAATAAGTTGCACTATCATTATCAATTCTGCATCTTTTGGCTTCAACATTATGAATATGTGTATCACTACTATCGAGATTCATCAAAAATAGACCACTCTTCAAGGGTGCATGACCATAACAGATATTACTCATATAAATAGAACAACCATTATTCTACGATTTAAATGAATAACCATCTCGCATCAAACAAGATCCAGATATAATGTTCATGCTCAACGCTGGCACCAAATAACAATTATTTAGGTCTAATACTAATTCGATGGTACATGTAGAGGTAGCGTGCCATTGCGATCACATCGACTTTGGAACCATTTCCCACGCGCATCGTCACCTCGTCCTTCGCCAGTTGTTAAGCAATCCGTAGTCCCTGTTTGAGTTGCAAATATTAGCAACAGAACCGATATCAAATACCCGTGTGCTCTTGCGAGCTCTAGTAAGGTACACATCAATAACATGTATATCACATATACCTTTGTTCACCTTGCCATCCTTCTTATCCGCCAAATACTTGGGGCAGTTCTGCTTCCAAAGGTGACCCGCTTGCGGTAGAAGCACTCGATTTAGGCTTAGGTCCGCACTTGGGTTTCTTCTCCTGAGCAGCAACTTGTTTGTTGTTCTTCTTGAAGTTCCCCTTCTCCTTCCCTTTGCCCTTTTTCTTGAAACTGGTGGTCTTGTTGACCATCAACACTTGATGCTCCTTCTTGATTTCTACCTCCGCAGCTTTCAAAGATCGCGAAGAGCTCGGGAATAGTCTTCTCCATCCCTTGCATATTATAGTTCATCACGAAGCTCTTGTAGCTTAGTGGCATTGATTGGAGAATTCTGTCAATGACGCTATCATCTGGAAGATTAACTCCCAGTTGAATCAAGTGATTATTATACCCAGACATTTTGAGTATATGCTCACCGATGTAACTGTTCTCCTCCATCTTGCAGCTATAGAACTTATTGGAGACTTCATATCTCTCAATCAGGGCATTTGCTTGAAATATTAACTTCAACTCCTGGAACATCTCATATGCTCCATGACGTTCAAAACGTCGTTGAAGACCCGGTTCTAAGCCGTAAAGCATGGCACACTTAACTATAGAGTAGTCATCGATTTGCTCTGCCAGACGTTCATAACATCCGGTGTTGCTCCAGGCAGGCACTGGCACCAGTGGTGCTTCGGGGCGTAATTTCTTCTGCAGCAATGAGGATAATCCTCAAATTCTGGACCCGATCCGTGTAATTGCTACCATCATCTTTCAACTTTGCTTTCTCAAGGAATGCATTAAAATTCAATGGAACAACAAGACGGGCCATCTATCTACAATCAAACATAGACAAGCGAATACTATCAGTACTAAGTTCATGATAAATTTAAGTTCAATTAATCATATTATTTAAGAACTCCCACTTAGAAAGACATCCTCTAATCCTCTAAGTGATCACGTGATCCAAATCAACTAAACCATAACCGATCATCACGTGAAATGGAGTAGCTTTCAATGGTGAACATCACTATGTTGATCATATCTACTATATGATTCACGCTCGACCTTTCGGTCTCAGTGTTCCAAGGCCATATCTGCATATGCTAGGCTCGTCAATTTTAACCTGAGTATTCCGCATGTGCAAAATTGGCTTGCACCCATTGTAGATGGACGTAGAGCTTATCACACCCGATCATCACGTGGTGTGCAGGCAGAACGAACTTTGGCAGCGGTGCATACTCGAGGAGAACACTTCTTGATAATTAGTGAGAGATCATCTTAAAATGCTACCGTCAATCAAAGCAAGATAAGATGCATAAAGGATAAACATCGCATGCAATCAATATAAGTGATATGATATGGCCATCATCATCTTGTGCTTGCGATCTCCATCTCCGAAGCACCGTCGTGATCACCATCGTCACCGGTGTGACACCTTGATCTCCATCGTAGCATCGTTGTCGTTTACGCCGTCTATTGCTTCTGCGACTATCGCTACCGCTTAGTGATAAAGTAAAGCAATTACAGGGCGTTTGCATTTCATACAATAAAGCGACAACCATATGGATCCTGCTAGTTGCCGATAACTTCGGTTACAAAACTGATCATCTCATACAATAAAATATAGCATCACGTCTTGACCATATTACATCACAACATGCCCTACAAAAACAATTTAGACGTCCTCTACTTTGTTGTTGCAACTTTTACGTGGCTGCTACGGGCTGAGTAAGAACCGTTCTTACCTACGCATCAAAACCACAACGATAGTTTGTCAAGTTAGTGCTGTTTTAACCTTCTCAAGGACCGGGCGTATGCCTCAGTTCAACTAAAGTGAGAGAGATAGACACCCGCGGTCACCTTTAAGCAACGAGTGCTCGCATAGCGATGAAACCAGTCTCGCGTAAGCGTCTGGCGTAATGTCGGTTCGGGCCGCTTCATCTCACAATACCGCCAACCAAAGTATGACATCTTTGGTAAGCGGTATGACTTATATCGCCCACAACTCACTTGTGTTCTACTTGTGCATATAACATCTAAGCATAAAACCAGGCTCTGATACCACTGTTGGGGAACGTAGTAATTTCAAAAAAATTCCTACGCACACGCAAGATCATGGTGATGCATAGCAACGAGAGGGGAGAGTATTGTCCACGTGACGTCAGAGACCGAAAGCGGAAGCGTTATAACAAAGCGGTTGATGTAGTCAAATGCGTCTTCACGGCCCGACCGATCAAGCACCGAAACTCGACACCTCCGAAGTTCTAGCACACGTTCAGCTCGATGACGATCCCGGACTCCGATCCAGCAAAGTGTCGGGAAGAGTTCCGTCGACCTGACGGCGTGGTGACAATCTTGATGTTCTACCGTCGCAGGCTTCGCCTAAGCACCGCTACAATATTATCAAGGACTATGGTGGAGGGCACGCACACGGCTAAAGATCTCAAGGATCAATTGTTGTGTCTATGGGTGCCCCCCTCCCCGCCGATATATAAAGGAGCAAGGGGGTGCGGCCGGCCAGAGGAGGCGCGCCAGGATGAGTCTGACTCCCACAGTGATTAGGACTCCTTCCTTTTTCCATGTTGGACTAGGACTTGGGGGGGAAGGAGAGAGAGAGGGGAAAGGAAAGGGGGGCGCCGCCCCCCCTCCTTGTCCAATTCGGACTTGGGGGGGAGGGGCGCGCGGCTGCCCCTTGGCCTCCTCTCCTCTTCCTCCACTAGGCCCATTAAGGCCCATTAAGTTACCGGGGGGTTCCGGTAACCTCCCGGTACTCCGGTAAAATGCCGATTTCACCCGGAACACTTCCGATGTCCAAACTGTCACGCCCAATATGCGATACTATCCTAACGAGACTCGAAGGTCCCACCAAGGATAGAACCGCATATTGATACGCTTTTGCAAGGTGGATATCATTACATCAACATTACATAATAGATGGGGATACATACAAGAGGCATACAGTGCCACACGACTACAACAATGCATCATACATAAGATCAACATCCGACTACGGATGAAGCACAAATAGAAGCTCAAACGACATCCACCCTGCTAGCCTAGGCTGCCGACCTGGAACCTATCCCCTGATCGAAGAAGAAATAGAAGAAGAACTCCAAAACAAGTAAACATCGCTCTCGCGTCATGATCATCGCTTAACCTGCACCTGCAACTGTTGTTGTAGTAATCATGAAGCCATGAGGACTCAGCAATCCCATTACCATGGGTATCAAGACTAGCAAAGCTTAATGGGTAAGGAAGGGGTAAAGTGGTGAAGTTGCAGCAGCGACTAAGCATGATATGGTGGCTAACATACGCAAATAAGAGCGAGGAGAGAAGCAAAGCAAGCGGTCGTCAACTAGTAATGATCAAGAAGTGATCCTGAACTCCTACTTACGTCAAACATAACCCGTAAACCGCTTTTCTCCTCTCGATCAACCCCGAAAAGAGACACTCACTAAGCGATTCGCACGGTTGGTGTATTTTAGGAGAGTTTACTTCAAGTTTACTACAACCGGATATTAACAAATTCTCATCGCCACATAACCGCGGAGCACGGCTTTCGAAAGTTCAAACCTGCGAGGGTGTCCCAACTTAGCCCATGATAAGCTCTCGCGATCAACGAAGGATATTCCTTCTCCCGGAAGACTGATCGGTCTCAAATCCCGGTTTACAAGACATTTCGACAATGGTAAAACAAGACCAACAAAGCCGCCCGATGTGCCGACAATCCCGATAGGAGCTGCACATATCTCGTTCTCAGGGCAACACCGGATGAGACATCCTACGAGTAAAACCAACCCTCAAGTTTCCCCAAAGGTGGCCTCGCATCTGCTTTCGTTTGGGCCAACACTTAGAGAAGCATTGGCCCGGGGGCTAAAATAAAGATGACCCTCGAGAGAGCGACTCCCAAGGGAAAAGTAGGTGGTGGTGAGGCAAATGGTAAAACCAAGGTTGGGCCTTCTTTGGAGGAGTTTTATTCAAAGCGAACTGTCAAGGGGGTCCCATAAATCACCCAACCGCGTTAGGGACGCAAAATCCGGGAACATAATACCAATATGACGGAAACTAGGCGGCAAGAGTGGAACAAAACACCGGGCATAAGGCCGAGCCTTCCACCCTTTACCAAATATATAGATGCATTAATTAAATAAGAGATATTGTGATATCCCAACATAAACATAATCCAACATGGAGCAATCTTCATCTTCACCTGCAACTAGCAACGCTATAAGAGGGCTGAGAAAAAGCGGTAACATAGCCAAACAACGGTTTGCTAGGAAGGGTGACAAAGGTTAGGGGTTCATGGCAATTTGGGAGGCTTGATAAGCAAGCGATAGGTAACGCAGCATAGCGGTAGAGCGAAGCAACTAGCATAGCAATGATAGTAATGAGATCCAAGGTGACGGTCATCTTGCCTGAAATCCCGCAAGGAAGAAGAACGAGTCCATGAAGAAGATGAAGCCATGAAGGCGAACCACATCGTAGAGCGAACGCATCCTCACGATCGCATAGCAAGCGGGAACTATCGAGAAGAAGCACACAACATGGTAAACACACCACACAAGAACAAGGCATGATGCTCAATCAAGTATGATGCATGAAAAGGCTACATGAGGCTCCGCATGGCAAGAGATGATGCATACAAGAGCAACACATCAAGGCAAGTTTAAATGAGGCCGGGAACAACATATAACAAATCCGGTAAGTCCTCATGCAAATTTCGAAATTGGTCCAGATCTGAATAAACCATATGTTCAAGTTGTTAAACAGCAAGTTAAGATGCACCAACATGATCTACACGAAATTCTAGTCAAGTTACATATAAAGTTCATTTGATTCGGAGCTACAGCCTAGAAGATATGAGCAAAACAAGTTAAACATGGCATTGATGCATAACGCATACAAACGTCAAGCAAACACCTCAAAACAAGGAAGCAACATGATAATATGAAACTACATGCAAAATCAAGCAAGTTTCATATAGAGCACACTCAAAACGGAGCAACGGTTCAACACATACACACCATACAAGTATAAAGGACAAGCTGTCCAAAACAGCAACTAGGCATATTGCAAGCATCAAAACAACATGCTACATGATATCAACATGAAAACAAAAGGCATTTACATGATATACAGGTAAAGCATTACAAAACATGAACACTGAGCTATCTCCAGAAACTACTAGAAGATGCTCAAAAGGACATGGCAAGATTGCAAATAATATCAGCTTCACAGACTTAGCAGAATTACTGGACATAGCAGAAATAACATCAGGTTGCAATGTTAAGATCTATCAAACAACATGCTACAGGAACTTAACATGGAAAAACAAGGCGTGGCATGATTCTACTAATTGCATGGAACAAAAGTCCTTTACTAACGATGAGCCAAAAAGGAACCAAAAATATTATGGCACCCATGTAAACATAGAAAGTTTCGTTAACAGATTCAGACTTAGCAGAAAACAGAGCATGGCAGAAACAACAATAAGTAGGCATGTTGGTGAGCTTGTACCACTCACCACAAAGCATTTCATGGCATGAAAAGGTTACCAACAGTAAGATGGCATAAATATGAAGCAAAGAATGGCAAGAGAAAACCCATAGGGTGCATGGATCACTAGAAAAACACATGGCAAAACTGAACTAAATGATAACAGGCTGACAGCAACATTATTAAGAAATTTTGGAGCAAGATAACAACAACCTACAGCAAGTCATAAATGCAACAAGGGGAATTAATGGATAGAGCATGACATGTGTAACAAAACATCTTTAGTGAGAATCTCCAGATTATGTATAGAATGACTTGTAGAAGCAGGTTTACATGGCAACAAAATATAACAGACTCAGACTTGGCAGAAATGACTAAGTCACAGAAAACAGCAACATCATGGAGGCTACTTTGCATGCTTTTACTAGTCACCACATAGATCACAAAAATACAATAAAAGCACCCCTGTAAATATGGAATGTCATAGTTCAAAACACATGTAGAGCTCATGCTCATAAGATGCACACATCAAATGCAACAAAAATGACAAATCATCAAGTTCTGATAACAGGCAGCAGTTAACATCATATAGCACTCTTGCAACGATGATTAGGGCCTCAATATCACCCCAAACAGACATGGCACAATGGAACAAAGTGAGGAGCACATTGAGGTGAACACTTTTACATATCGTGCACGTAAAACGGGGCAATATTCAGAGAGTTATGGCATGACGAAGTGGGCATGAAAATGTAAAATTCCCAGGACTTAGTGGAAATTTCACCTCGCGGAAAAAAAACGGGATCTCGCGGTTCCGGGGACGAGGCGGTGCAGCAGGCGCGTTTGGTACGGGGTGCGGGGACGAATCGGGACTGGGCGATCCCGGCGGCGGTTGGCGGCGACCATGGCGACGCCCGGGCGACAACGAGGCGGGCGTGGCGATAAGCGCCCGGATCCGGGGGCCCGAGGCCGGATCCGTCCAGCGACGCGGCGCGCAGATCCTCAGCGAGGAGGGGCAGCCCGCTGCAGAGGAGGTCGGACGGCGCGCCCGGTGGCGCGGCTGGGCGAGGTCGCCGGAGGGCGGCGAGACGGCGGGGCGACGGGGTCCCGGGCGGGTCGCGGGGTCACGCTACGGGCGCGGGCATGAGAGCCCGGCTGGCCAGACGGGCGGGTGACGGCTCACGGAGGCGAGGACGCGCGGCGGGCGCCGAGGTGGCTGGCGGCGGGGCACCGAGGCGGGCGGAGAGAGGCGCTGGCCGCGCTGGCCATGCGGCGGGCGGCGGATCGGCTCAAGCGCTGGCCCACGACGGCCTCATGGCCGGGCGGCACGTGGAGAACAGGGGGCGATGTGGCACCTCCGGGTTGGGCGCGGAGGCGGTGGTGCTGAGGTGGCGGCGCGCTATTGGCCGAAGTGAGGTGGCGGTGGTCGTGTCCGTGGCGGGCGGACACGTCCGGCGGCGCGGAGGAGCGGGGCTAGGGTTTGGACTGCGGGATTGGAGGGGAAGATGCATGTATATAGGTAGAGGGAGTTAGGAGAGTCCAAATGAGGAGCGGTTTTCGGCCACGCGATCGTGATCGAATGACCGAGAGCATGGAGGGGGTTTTGATGGGCTAGTGGGCTGATGGGAACAGGTGCTGGGCTGCATAAAAGAAGGGGTTTCAGGCTACGCGGTTAACCGTTGGAGTATCAAACAACCTCCAAATGGCACGAAACTTGACAGGCAGTCTACCGGTGCTATACCAAGGCCGCTTGGCAAACCTCGGGCCATTCCGAGAAAGTTTAACACCCGCACACAACAAGAGACAAAAGGGGGACGCCGAAGGACATAGGAGTGCCGGATTGCAAAACAGACAACGGGGAAAATGCTCGGATGCATGAGACGTACACGTATGCAAAATGAGATGCACATGATGACATGGCAAAATGCAACACGCAAGAAAATGACATGGCAATGAAGGCGAATAACTGGCAGACACCTGGCGCATCGAATCCGGGGTGTTACACAAACATAGGCTTCCAATATATCAATCTTCATGTCTCGACCATTTCGAGACTCCTCGTCATGTCTGTAATCACATCCGGGACTCCGAACAACCTTCGGTACATCAAAACATATAAACTCATAATGAAACTGTCATCGTAACTTTAAGCGTGCGGACCCTACGGGTTCGAGAACAATGTAGACATGACCGAGACACGTCTCCGGTCAATAACCAATAGCGGAACCTGGATGCTCATATTGGCTCACATATTCTCTCGAAGATCTTTATCGGTCGGACCGCATAACAACATACGTTGTTCCCTTTGTCATCGGTATGTTACTTGCCGAGATTCGATCGTCGGTATCTCAATACCTAGTTCAATCTCGTTACGGCAAGTCTCTTTACTCGTTCGTAATACATCATCTCACAACTAACTCATTAGTTGCAATGCTTGCAAGGCTTAAGTGATGTGCATTACCGAGAGGGCCCAGAGATACCTCTCCGACAATCGGAGTGACAAATCCTAATCTCGAAATACGCCAACCTAACATGTACCTTTGGAGACACCTGTAGAGCTCCTTTATAATCACCCAGTTACATTGTGACGTTTGGTAGCACACAAAGTGTTCCTCCGGTAAACAGGAGTTGCATAATCTCATAGTCATAGGAACATGTATAAGTCATGAAGAAAGCAATAGCAACATACTAAAGCGATCGGGTGCTAAGCTAACGGAATGGGTCGTGTCAATCACATCATTCTCCTAATGATGTGATCCCGTTAATCAAATGACAACTCATGTCTATGGTTAGGAAACATAACCATCTTCGATTAACGAGCTAGTCTAGTAGAGGCATACTAGTGACATATTGTTTGTCTATGTATTCACACATGTATTATGTTTCCGGTTAATACAATTCTAGCATGAATAATAAACATTTATCATGATATAAGGAAATAAATAATAACTTTATTATTGCCTCTAGGGCATATTTCCTTCACTCGACAGCTCAGGCGCACCGCACCTTATAAACAGGTGCGGCTCTCTCTAAGCTAGCGAGGTGGGACTAAACTCCCATCACCACGCCGCTGTGCAAGGACCATTGGTCCTGGTTGGTGGCACCAACCGGGACTAAAGGTGGGCATTGGTCCCGGTTGGTGCCACGAACCGGGACCAATGCCCACCTTTAGTCCCGGTTTGTGCCACCAACCGGGACCAAAGGTCTCCTTTTCCCGAGACCTTTGGTCCCGGTTGGTGGCACGAACCGGAACCAAAGGGGTTCATTGGTCACGGTTTGTGCCACGAACCGGGACCAAAGGTTCTATATAAGCAAACACTTAGCATTTTTCAGATTTCATCTCTGCAGTTGCCCCGATGGCGCCGCCCAGCTGCCCGAGGCTTCGCCGTGTCGCTTGTCGCCGCCCTCTGCCCGTCGGCCGCCGTCAGGCTGCTCGACCTCGCCGTCGGACGCCCTCACCCTGCCCGACCACGCCGCCCTTGCCGTCGCGCGCCCTGCCTCGACCACGCCGCCCGTGGCCGCCCTCTGCCCGCCGCCGCCCTCCGCCTCTGCCCCGACCACTGTTGTCATTGCTGCCCTATGCCCCGACCACGCTGCCTTCGCCCTGCCCCAACCACGCACCGTCGCCCCTGCCCACCCCCACCGTCGTCGTCGTGACGCCCTCGCCGCCTCGCCGTCGCCCTCGCCGGCCACCCTGCTATGAGCCGCTTGTTGCCCGGCTCTGTTTTTCTATATATGATGAATTTTTTATTCATATATATATATAATGTATATATGTATGTATGTGGCTATATATGTATGTATGTGGCTATATGTATGTAGATGTTCATAATGTATTAATTTTTTGTTCATATGTGTATTAATTTTTTTGTTCATATATGTATTTCCATGTATGTAGCATTTATTTCCATGTATGTAGCATTTATTTCCATGTATGCATTGTTGTTGTCGATATGCCTCTCCCCGATAACTTTGACATGAAGGGAGGGTCGATATACCCCCTCCCCGATAACATTTTTTCCATGTATGTATGTCGTCGTTGTCAATATACCCCCTCCCCGATAACTTCTACATGAGGAGAAGAAAAAGAAGGAGAAGAAGAGGAGAGGAAGAAGAGGAGAAAAAAATAAGAAGAGGAAGAAGAAGAAAAAAAAGAGGAGAAGAAGAAGGAATAGAGGAGAAGAAGAAAAAATAGAAAAAAATTCTATTTTTTTCTTCTTCTCCTCTTTTTTTCCTTCTATTTTTTCTTCTTCTTCTTCTCCTCTTCTTCTTCTTCTTCTTCTTCTTCTTCTTCTTCTTCTTCTTCTTATTTTTTATCAGGAACGAGAGTGTCGAGGATCGCCGAGCGGTCGAGGGTCGGGAACTAGGGTAGAGGGTCGAGGGTCACTGAGGGGTCAAGGGCCGAGGCTCGGGAACTAGGGTAGAGGGTCGTGGGTCGCCGAGACGTTGGAAGGAGAAGAAGAGGAGTGGAAGAAGAGGAGAGAAAAATAAGAAGAGGAAGAAGAAGAAAAAAAGAGGAGAAGAAGAAGAAGAAGGAATAGAGGAGAAGAAGAAACTTCTTCTCCTCTATTCCTTCTTCTTCTCCTCTTTTTTTCTTCTATTTTTTCTTCTTCTTCTTCTCCTCTTTTTTTCTTATTCTTCCTCTTCTTATTTTTTGTCGGGAACGAGGGTGTCGAGGATCACCGAGCGATCAACGGTCGAGAACTAGGGTAGAGGGTCGAGGGTCGCCGAGGGGTCAAGAGGGGGACGTCGATCAACGCCCTCTCTCTCGACCAACTCTCGAGGACACCCAAACACTAGAAAAAAATGTTGTTGATCTCCTACCCCCTCCTGCCCCTACCCAACAAACTCTCTCGAGATTTATAAGTGATTTATCAAGAATGCCCCCATTATGGATGTGCATAATTAAGATGATCCATATTTTCCTGATCTCATCTACCATTCTATATGTGAACGTTCTCTTGTGTCAAAGTATTGAAGAAATCCATGGTTTCTTAATTAGCCGGAAGTAACAGGCGCATGATGGTATGAAGCTCTCCAAAATTATTTTGGAACGGAGTCTATCGGTGGGAACGACACCTATGGGATCACAAGAATTCCTACTGTGGTCGGCGGGCACGGGGTTGTGAGAAGAGCAGGTCTAAGAGCCAGCACAAAGGTCGTTTACCCAGTTCGGGCTGCGGAGATCGCGTAATACCCTAGTCCTGGTTTAGTGTGTATATGAATGTTCTTGAGCTAGCTATCGAGCGTGACTTGCTCAAAGAGCCGAATCCCTCTCCAGTACGCCTCGGGCCTCCTTTTATAGTCGAAGGAGGCGCTACAGTGGCACACAGGAGGTGGAAAGGGTACAGTGCACAAGCTTATCGCTTGTTATTACGGGACAAGACACATTATATGTGCCTCTGAGGTATCCCCCTCGCTTTATTGCCTCCTCACCCTGCTTCGACACGCGCCCAGGCCAGTGAGGCGGTCAGCGCCATGTAGGCTGGCAGGCTGCTGAGGTGGCACGATGGCGGCATCTTCACGAAGATCTGCATGCCACCACGCAGGTGCTTGCTGAGTTGGCCTCGGAGCCGCATGTCGCCACGCAGGTGCTCGCCTGGTTGGCTGGGCTGGCAGCTGTATGGGAATGGCGGTGGGGTCTTGGCGCGTGCGGGCCTGGCCGCGGCCTCCCTGGTGTCCTTGGCAAGGGTCTTGCCGTGGCGCCGCGGTCGTCCCCGGCAAGGATGTTGCCGGAGGTTTCGTCTTCTGGTCCTCATCTGATTTGTGTGTGTTAACGATCTTCACAAAGATCTGCATGTCACCATGGAGGCGCCTCCCGAGCCTTGGTTCCAATGTGGTTGATGGTGTTGGAAACCTCGGGCTCAAGGGTGGCGCGCTTCGTTGGTCTTGGGCAAGTTGCCCCGGCAAGGCCCTTGCCAGGGCCGTGGAGGCCGCCCCGGCAAGGGTCTTGCCCGGGGAGTCCACCTCGCCCTCTTGCTCTTTGTGTCTCTGTCTTGGCGTTGCTCTGGTCATCTTGTGGCTTCGGCTTCCCTCCCTTGCCATGCTAAGTGTGGCCGCAGGCGCGGCTCTGACTGCCCGTGCACAGGTAAAGGGGTGCGAAGTAGAGCCCCTACTTATGTACATCGACAGAGTCCTGATAGGATAATTCACTTTTTGGTATTAAGTTCAGCAAAGGCCTTCCAAATAGCGATATTCGAAAGGCTCTTGTTGAGCTTCGTACCAAAAAGCGAATTATCCTATCAGGACTCCGTTCCAAAATAACTTTGGGGAGCTTCATACCATCATGCGCCTGTTACTTCCAGCTAATGATGAAGTCATGGTTTTCTTGAATCTTTTGACACTAGACAACGTGACATATAGAAGGGTAGATGAGATCAAGAAAAATAGGGACCATTTTCTGCAGATCCAGAATGGTGCCATCTTGTTAAATCCCTTGTTTGACATTCATGAGAGAGGCGGTCCTGACGTCAAACATTCATGAGAGATGCGGTCCGGGCCAAACCCTAGAAGCGTTGTCGAGGCCACCCCAAACCCTAGAAGCATCGAGGCCGCCCAAATTTACCAAGTTAAAAGAGCGTTCTCGAGGCCACCCCAAACCCTAGAATCGTTGTCGAGGCCACCCCAAACCGTAGAAGCCTCGAGGCCACTAATTAATATTCCTTGTTGTGATTAGCTAGCTAGGTCTATGTTTTCCACTATTAATATATCCATCTCTCATGTTTGTATATTAATTGCCATGTTGTAATATTTGCAGAAACTATGGTTCAACAAAGAGACTTCGAACAAGAAGAGATATTAGGGGACATAATCTGTGACGGAGGTGATGTCTTGTCGTTATTTCTCGATGAAACCAATGGTCAGGAAGGAGAGGAACCAAGCTACGGTGATCAAACAATGGAGGAGGAAAGTCATGATCATGATGGCTCCGGTGACCGAATGCCGGTGGAAGAAGGTGACCGTGATGACGGCTCCGGTGACCGAACGGAGTCGGGATCAGCTGTTGCAAAGTCCGGCGAGGTGTGTGTGTGTGTGTGTATATATATATATACATACATATGTATATATATATATATATATATTAAGCATGTGTTGACTAGCTAATTGATGCATTAATTGTTTTGGTATGTACATATATTAACTCTTCTTTCTTCTTTTATAACCCTCCGGATCGAGCCAAACTTCAGTAACGAGACGAGGCCCGAAGAAAAGGTTGCACCAGGATGAAAGGTTCACGATCAAGGTAATCACGGGCGATGGCCAACCGATTGAACCCATCCGGACCAAGGAAGCATTTTCTGCTCAGTGCGGGGTTCTTGTTAGGGACATGATCCCGATCAGCATCCACCAATGGAATAAGCCTAAGAACGAAGACCCTCAAGTTTCTTACATCGAAGATAGACAGAAAGATGAGCTTTGGACCGCGCTGAAGGAAAAGTTCACCCTACCGCCAGAGGAGGATCCTGATAAGCCAGTTATAGAGCCATTGGTCAAGGCTCATGCTCTCAAGAAGATGAAAAATCTATTCAAGAGGTGGAAGAATGAGTTGAAATCAACGTATGTCGACAAAGAGAAGACTCCAGAATTCACCGGCCGATTTGAGAAGATAAGAGATCACTGGGCCGCATTTCTGGCCCACAAGACATCGGAGAAGAGTAAGAAGATGTCAACGACAAACAAGAAAAATGCTGCAAAGAAGGAGCTGAAGGAACTATGCCCTAGAGGCAATAATAAAGTTATTATTTATTTCCTTAATTCATGATAAATGTTTATTATTCATGCTAGAATTGTATTAACCAGAAACTTAGTACATGTGTGAATACATAGACAAAACATATAGTCCCTAGTATGCCAATACTTGACTAGCTTGTTAATCGAAGATGGTTATGTTTCCTAACCATAGACATGTGTTGTCATTTGATGAATGGGATCACATCATTAGGAGAATGATGTGATGGACATGACCCATCCGTTAGCTTAGCATTTTGATCGTAACAGTTTCTTTGCTACTGCTTTCTTCATGACTTATACAAATTCCTCAGACTATGAGATTATGAAACTCCTGAATACCGGAGGAACACTTTGTGTGCTACCAAACTTCACAACGTAAGTGGGTGATTATAAAGTTGCTCTACAGGTGTCTCCGAAGGTGTTTGTTGGGTTGGCATAGATCGAGATTAGGATTTGTCACTCCGTGTTTCGGAGAGGTATCTCTGGGCCCACTCGGTAATACTCATCACTATAAGCCTTGCAAGCATTGTGACTAATGAGTTAGTTGTGGGATGAAGTATTACTTTAACGAGTAAAGAGACTTGCTTGGTAACGAGATTGAACTAGGTATGATGATACCGACGATCGAATCTCGGGCAAGTGACATACCGATGACAAAGGGAACAATGTATGTTGTTATGCGGTTTGACTGATAAAGATCTTTGTAGAATATGTAGGAACCAATATGAGCATCCAGGTTTCGTTATTGGTTATTGACCGGAGACGTGTCTCGGTCATGTCTACATAGTTCTCGAACCCGTATGGTCCGCACGCTTAACGTTCGATGACGATTGGTATTATGAGTTTATGTGATATGATGTACCGAAGGTTGTTCGGAGTCTCAGATGTGATCACGGACATGACGAGGAGTCTCAAAATGGTCGAGACATAAATATTGATATATTGGACGACTATATTCAGACACCGAAAGTGTTCCGGAGAAGTTTCGGATAAAACCGGAGTGTCGGAGGGTTATCGGAAACCCCGGGGGAACTAATGGGCCTCGATGGGCCTTAGTGGATAGAGAGAGAGAGGGGCGGCCAGGGTAGGGCACGCGCCCCCTCCCCCTTGAGTCCGAATAGGACAAGGAAGGGGGGCGACGCCCCCCTTTCCTTCCCCCTCTCCCTCTCCTTCCTTCCCCCTCTCTCCCTTTAGGTGGAAACCTACTAGGACTTGGAGTCCTAGTAGGATTCCCCTCTTGGGGGCGCGCCAAGGAGGGCCGGCCGGCCTCCCCTCTCCTCCTTTATATAAGGGGGAGGGGCACCCCATAGACACACAAGTTGATCAAGTTGATCTTCTAGCCGTGTGTGGTGCCCCCCTCCACAGATTTCCACCTCAGTCATATAAATTCGTAGTCTTTGGCGAAGCCTCTTGCCGGTAACTTCTTCATCACCGTCACCGCGTCGTCTTGCTGATGAAACTCTCCCTCGACCTCAGCTGGATCTAGAGTTCGTGGGACGCCATCGAGCTGAACGTGTGCAGATCGCGGAGGTGCCATACCTTCGGTGCTAGGATTGGTCGGATCGTGAAGACGTACGACTACATCAACCGCATTGTCATAACGCTTCCGCTTTCGGTCTACGAGGGTACATAGACAACACTCTCCCCTCTCGTTGCTATGCATCACCTAGATACGTCTTGCGTGATCGTAGGAAATTTTTTGAAATTACTGTGTTCCCCAACAGTGGCATCCGAGCCAGGTCTATGCGTAGATGTTATATGCACGAGTAGAACACAAAGAGTTGTGGGCGATAAGTCATACCGCTTACTGACATGTCATACTTTGATTCGCGGTATTGTTGGATGAAGCGGCTCAGACCGACATTACGCCAGACGCTTACGCGAGACCGGTTCTACCCGACGTGTTTCGCATTACGTGGCTAGTGAGTGCTTGTTTCTCCAACTTTAGTTGAATCGAGTGTGGCTACGTCCGGTCCTTGTTGAAGTTTAAAACATCACACTTGACGAAAAATCGTAGTTGTTTTGATGCTTAGGTAAGAACGGTTCTTGCAACAACAAAGTAGAGGACGTCTAACTTTTTTTTGCAGGGCTTGCTGTGATGTGATATGGTCAAGGCATGATGTGATATAAATTGTTGTATGAGATGATCATGTTTTGTAACAAAGTTATCGACAATCGGCGAGAGCCATATGGTTGTCACTTTATTGTATGCAATGCAATCGTCATGTAATTGTTTTACTTTATCATTAAGCGGTAGCGATAGTCGTAGTAACAATAGTTGGTGAGACGACAACGATGCTACGATGGAGATCAAGGTGTCGCGCCGGTGACGATGGAGATCATGACGATGCTTCGGTGATGGAGATCATGAGCACAAGATGATGATGGCCATATCATGTCACATATTTTTATTGCATGTGATGTTTATCCTTTATGCATCTTATTTTGCTTAGTATGACGGTAGCATTATAAGATGATACCTTACTAAATTTCAAGGTACAAGTGTTCTCCTTGAGTATGTACCGTTGCTACAGTTCGTCGTGCCAAGACACCACGTGATGATCGGGTGTGATAAGCTCTACGTTCACATACAACGGGTGCAAGCCAGTTTTGCACACGCAGAATACTCGGGTTAAACTTGACGAGCCTAGCATATGCAGATATGGCCTCGGCATACTGAGACCGAAAAGTCGAGCGTGAATCATATAGTAGATATGATCAACATAGTGATGTTCACCATTGAAAACTACTCCATCTCACGTGATGATCGGACATGGTTTAGTTGATTTGGATCACGTGGTCACTTAGATGATTAGAGGGATGTCTATCTAAGTGGGAGTTCTTAAGTAATATGATTAATTTAACTTTAATTTATCATGAACTTAGTACCTGATAGTATTTTGCATGTATATGTTGTTGTAGATCAATGGCCCGTGCTACCGTTCCTTTGAATTTTAATGCGTTCCTAGAGAAATCTAAGTTGAAAGATGATGGCAACAACTACACGGATTGGGTCCATAACTTGAGGATTATCCTCATTGCTGCACAGAAGAATTACGTCTTGGAAGCACCGATGGGTGCCAGGCCTGCTGCAGATGCTACTGATGACGTTAAGAACGTCTGGCAGAGCAAAGCTGATGACTACTCGATAGTTCAGTGTGCCATGCTTTACGACTTAGAACCGGGACTTCAACGACGTTTTGAACGTCATGGAGCATATGAGATGTTTCAGGAGTTGAAGTTAATATTTCAAGCAAATGCCAGATTGTGAGATATGAAGTCTCCAATAAGTTCTATAGCTGCAAGATGGAGGAGAATAGTTATGTCAGTGAACATATACTTAGTCTGGGTACCACAACCACTTGACTCAACTGGGAGTTAATATTCCTGATGATATTGTCATTGACAGAGTTCTTCAATCACTGCCACCAAGCTACAAAAGCTTCGTGATGAACTATAATATGCAAGGGATGAACAAGACTATTCCCGAGATCTTCGCAATGCTAAAGGCTGCGGAGGTAGAAATCAAAAAGGAGCATCAAGTGTTGATGGTCAACAAAACCACTAGTTTCAAGAAAAAGGGCAAAGGAAAGAAGGGGAACTTCAAGAAGAACGGAAAAAAGGTTGCTGCTCAAGAGATGAAACCCAAGTGTGGACCTAAGCCTGAAACTAAGTGCTTCTACTGCAAAGGGACTGGTCACTGGAAGCGGAACTGCCCCAAGTATTTGGCGAATAAGAAGGATGGCAAAGTGAAAGGTATATTTGATATACATGTTATTGATGTGTACTTAACTAATGCTCGCAGTAGCACCTGGGTATTTGATACTGGTTCTTTTGCTCATATTTGCAACTCAAAACAGGGCTACGGATTAAGCGAAGATTGGCTAAGGACGAGGTGACGATGCGTGTGGGAAATGGTTCCAAAGTCGATATGATCGCAGTCGGCACGCTACCTCTACATCTGCCTTCGGGATTAGTTTTAGACCTGAATAATTGTTATTTGGTGCCAGCGTTGAGCACGAACATTACATCTGGATCTTGTTTGATGTGAGACGGTTATTCATTTAAATCAGAGAATAATGGTTGTTCTATTTATATGAGTAATATCTTTTATGGTCATGCTCCCTTGTTGAGTGGTCTATTTTTGTTGAATCTCCATAGTGATGATACACATATTCATAGTATTGAAGCCAAAAGATGCAAGGTTAATAATGACAGTGCAACTTATTTGTGGCACTGCCGTTTGGGTCATATCGATGTAAAGCGCATGAAGAAACTTCGTGCTGATGGACTTTTGGAATCACTTGATTATGAATCACTTGGTGCTTGCGAACCGTGCCTATTGGCAAGATGACTAAAACTCCGTTCTCCGGAACAATGGAACAAGCTACTGACTTGTTGGAAATAATACATACCGATGTATGCGGTCCAATGAGTATTGAGGCTCATGGTGGGTATCGTTATTTTCTAACCTTCATAGATGATTTGAGCAGATATGGTTATATCTACTTAATGAAGCATAAGTCTATAACATTTGAAAAGTTCAAAGAATTTTATAGTGAAGTGGAAAATCATTGTAACAAGAAAATAAAATTTCTACGATCTGATCGTGGAGGAGAATATTTAAGTTACGAGTTTGGTCTTCATTTGAAACAACATGGGATAGTTTCACAATTAACGCCACCTGGAACACCATAGCGAAATGGTGTGTCCGAACGTCGTAACCGTACTTTATTGGATATGGTGCGATCTATGATGTCTCTTACTGATTTACCGCTATCCTTTTGGGGTTATGCTTTAGAGACGGCTGCATTCACTTTAAATAGGGCACCATCAAAATCCGTTGAGACGATGCCTTATGAACTGTGGTTTGGCAAGAAACCAAAGTTGTTGTTTCTTAAAGTTTGGGGCTGCGATGCTTATGTGAAAAAGCTTCAACCTGATAAGCTCGAACCCAAATCAGAGAAGTGCGTCTTCATAGGATACCCAAAGGAAATTGTTGGGTACACCTTCTATCACAGATCCGAAGGCAAAGTCTTTGTTGCTAAGAATGGATCCTTTCTAGAGAAGGAGTTTCCCTCGAAAGAAGTGAGTGGGAGGAAAGTAGAACTTGATGAGGTAGTTGTACCTTCTCCCTTATTAGAAAGTAGTTCATCACAGAAATCAGTTTCCGTGATTCCTACACCAATTAGTGAGGAAGCTAATGATGATGATCATAAAGCTTCAGATCAAGTTACTACCGAACCTCGTAGGTCTTCCAGAGTAAGATCCGCACCAGAGTGGTATGGTAATCCTGTTCTGGAAGACATGTTACTAGACTGTGATGAACCTACGAACTATGAGAAGCGATGATGAGCCCAGATTCCGCGAAATGGCTTGAAGCCATGAAATCTAAGATGGGATCCATGGATGAGAACAAAGTGTGGACTTTGGTGGACTTGCTCGATGATCGGCAAGCCATAGAAAATAAATGGATCTTTAAGAAGAAGACTGACGCAGACGGTAATGTTACTGTTTACAAAGCTCGACTTGTTGCAAAAGGTTTTTGACAAGTTCAAGGAGTTGACTACGATGATTCTTTCTCACCCGTGGCGATGCTTAAGTCTGTCTGAATCATGTTAGCAATTGTTGCATTTTATGATTATGAAATTTGGAAAATGGATGTCAAAACTGCATTCCTGAATGGATTTCTAGAAGAAGAGTTGTATATGATGCAACCAGAAGGTTTTGTCAATCCAAAGGGTGCTAACAGAGTGTGCAAGCTCCACCGATCCATTTATGGACTAGTGCAAGCCTCTCGGAGTTGGAATAAATGCTTTGATAGTGTGATCAAAGCATATGATTTTATACAGACTTTTGGAGAAGCATGTATTTACAAGAAAGTGAGTGGGAGCTCTGTAGCATTTCTGATATTATATGTGGATGACATATTGTTGGTTGGAAATGATATAGAATTTCTGGATAGCATAAAGGGATACCTGAATAAGAGTTTTTCTATGAAAGACCTCGGAGAAGTTGCCATATATTGGGCATCGTGATCTATAGAGATAGATCAAGACGCTTAATTGGACTTTCACAAAGCACATACCTTGATAAAGTTTTGAAGAATTTCAAAATGGATTAGTCAAAGAAAGGTTTCTTGCCTGTGTTACAAGGTGTGAAGTTGAGTCAGACTCAATGCCCGACCGCTGCAGAAGATAGAGAGAAAATGAAAGTCATTCTCTATGCTTCAGCCATAGGTTCTATCATGTATGCAATGTTGTGTACCGCACTGATGTGTGCCTTTGCTATAAGCATAGTAGGGAGGTACCAAAGTAATCCCGGAGTGGAGCCTTTGGACAGCGGTCGAGAACATCTTGAAATACACCGAAAAGGACTAAGGATATGTTTCTCATTTATGGAGGTGAAAAAGAGCTCAAATAAATGGCAGTTGCGTTGATGCAAGCTTTGACACTGATCCGGATGACTCTAAGTCACAAACCGGATACGTATTTTTATTGAATGGAGGAGCTGTCAGTTGGTGCAGTTCCAAGCAGAGCGTCGTGGCGGGATCTACGTGTGAAGCCTTGAAGACATTCTTTGCTTGAAGCGAGGAAATGAAGGAGTTTGGATGAAGGAGTTCATATCTGATCTAGGTGTCATACCTAGTGCATCGGGTCCAATGAAAATCTTTTGTGACAATCTTTGGTGCAATTGCCTTGGCAAAGGAATCCAGATTTCACAAGAGAATCAAGCACATCAAGAGACGCTTCAATTCCATCCGTCATCAAGTGTCGGAGGGGGACATAGAGAATTGCAAGATACACACGGATCTGAATGTTGTAGACCCATTGACTAAGCCTCTTCCACGAGCAAAACATGATCAACACCAAGACTCATGGGTGTTAGAATCATTACTATGTAATCTAGATTATTGACTCTAGTGCAAGTGGGAGACTGAAGGAACTATGCCCTAGAGGAACTAATAAAGTCATTATTTATTTCCTTAATTCATGATAAATGTTTATTATTCATGCTAGAATTGTATTAACCGGAAACTTAGGACATGTGTGAATACATAGACAAAACATATAGTCCCTAGTATGCCAATACTTGACTAGCTCGTTAATCAAAGATGGTTATGTTTCCAAACCATAGACATGTTTTGTCATTTGATGAATGGGATCACATCATTAGGAGAATGATGTGATGGACATGACCCATCCGTTAGCTTAGCATTTTGATCGTAACAGCTTCTTTGCTACTGCTTTCTTCATGACCTATATAAATTCCTCAGACTATGAGATTATGCAACTCCCGAATACCGGAGGAACACTTTGTGTGCTACGAAACGTCACAAGGTAAATGGGTGATTATAAATGTGCTCTACAGGTGTCTCCGAAGGTGTTTGTTGGGTTGACCTAGATCGAGATTAGGATTTGTCACTCCGTGTTTCGGAGAGGTATCTCTGGGCCCACTCGGTAATACTCATCACTATAAGCCTTGCAAGCATTGTGATTAATGAGTTAGTTGTGGGATGAAGTATTACGGAACGAGTAAAGAGACTTGCCGTGCAGATTGAACTAGGTATGATGATACCGACGATCGAATCTCGGGCAAGTGACATACCAATGACAAAGGGAACAATGTATGTTGTTATGCGGTTTGACTGATAAAGATCTTTGTAGAATATGTAGGAACCAATATGAGCATCCAGGTTTCGTTATTGGTTATTGACCGGAGACGTTTCTCGGTCATGTCTACATAGTTCTCGAACCCGTATGTTCCGCACGCTTAACGTTCGATGACGATTGGTATTATGAGTTTATGTGATACACTACAAAAAAAAAGACACATCCGTGACATTTTGGGCCGAACGAAAAAAATTTCTGTCATACATATGACACTTCTATGACGATAATTGTGACAAAACCCGGTATCATCATAGATGTGGTGGGCTCCTACTTCTTTGACAAAAATCATGACAGAAAATGGGCTTTTTCGCCTGGCCGGGCGAGACGCAATTGCATGACATTCTTTGGGCCGCCCATGACAAAAAACCGTGATAGAAGCGAGGGAGGAAAATTTCGTGGAGTTGCCGGTTGATGGAGGCCGGGCCGAAAGTGATGCGCTGCTTTCTCGTGATTAACGCACGCTGTGTGCGCGAGGCGTTGGCTCTAATCAACTCGAAGCGAGGCGTTGGGCCTTAGTCGAACCGGCGGCGATTGCCGCAGCTACGCGTTCATCGAACTCGAAGCGCGATCGATCGATGGTCGTTAATCGAACCCGATCGGCGATTCTTCAAGATCGCCGCTAATCAAGCCGATCGATTGATGAACAAGTGAAGCGTTGCGGGGGGTTGGATGAACAGTGAGCGGTCGTGTTGCCTCTGGATGAAACAGACCCGTGGTGTGGAGGGCTGGATGAGCAGATGAAGCGATGGAGGAGTGGCCGTGGAGGGTGGTTGAACAGGACTCCGTGGTGTGGAGGGGCTGGATGAACAATAGACGGTGGAGGGTGCCCGTGGAGGGTGGTTGAATAGTAGCCGGTGGAGTAAGCGCGCGGTGGAGGCCGGATGAACAGGAGCCCGTGGAGGCTGGAGGAGGTCGACGGTGGAGATGAACAGATCCGTGGAGTCCTGCTTTTGCGGTACGCCACACCCTCCCGATGAACAGGACCCCGTTTACCGCTAAGGCCCAACACAAGTCCGCTTTCATCCGCTTTTTTACAGACGCCACACCCCTCCCGATCAACATAACCCCGTTTCGACCGTAGGAGGTCCGGTTTAAATCCTGCCTTCTTGATGCGCCACCCCTCCCGATCAACAGGATCCCCGTTTCGACCGTAGGAGGTCCGTTTCCTCCGTTTTGCGGTACGCCACCCCCAGTTTCGTCGGTTTTTTTCGTTGGGTTCCATCATTAATCTGCCAGAAAAACAGTTCGCTGGAAAAAATAACCGTACGCATCTGCCTCCTTGCTTCAACCCTGACCCGTGCCCAGGCCGAGCCAAATCCCCCTAGCCGCCGCACCGCTCGCCGCCTCGGCCGACCTCAACGCGGCCGCCGCCGCAGCCGCACCTCTGCCCGCTCGCCGCCCTCGCCTCGGCGCTCGAAAGTAGCTTCTGGATCAGGTCAACGCGGCGGCTCGAGCAGCTGAGGATGACGCATCTGCTCGATGAAGAACGGCGGCCGCGGGATCCAGCGGGCGCAGAAGAAGGGCGGATCCGGCGCAGCAGCGTGAATTCCTTCAGGTGGACGTGGGCCTCCATGGTTGGCAGGGGGAGCTCAAGGTCATGGCGGGGCTTCGATTTTTCTTGTAGAAAAGAGAGACAGAGGAGGGTCCAGGGAGGAGGAGAGGTAGGAGAAGAAGGACCGGGAAGTAGGAAGGGTGCAATAGGGGTGAGTGTGCTTCTGCCTGCCACGCCCAAGGCTTGATCTGCCGCCGCCTCTCCTCTTCCCATGCTGTCTGTGACACGTCAGATCCCCAGCTGCCGGCAATTCTCCTCTGCCCATGGGCCATGGCTGTTCTGATGCATCGAATCCGTAAGCTTCCAGTCGCATCTCCATCTCTTGCAGATTGATTTACAATTGGGACCTCTAATGATGGTGCCGGCCCTAACAAAGACTGTAGATCGATCTGTTGTAACATTGGTTGGGTGTTCTTGCTTTGAGCTGCTTCGATTTTATTGGTAAACGGGGAGAGGCTGGTGAGCTGTCAGCACATCTTGGCCACAACTGATTTACAGAAAGACGTATAGACATGCAGACTAAGCTCCATAGCAAAGAGATTTTGGTAGTACATGCCATGTTTATGCTCACTTTTGATTAGTATGTATATAACTATTTATGCAATACTTGGTCCATAGTAGCAATTCATTTATATTTTGCTGGGGATTGTGCCTTGCAGTCAATTTATAGAAGGGTAAGATGTATCGCAATATCTTTGACTTGCATTCTCTGTGATGTCAAGTAAGAAAATAGAATATATACTCTTTGAATTATCTTTTCTTTTTTTTTTCGATGTCTCTATCTTACTTATATAATCCAATTGGCATTCGCTAGGGTTATTTTATCAACTACTGGGTTGTTGATCTACATTACGGTTTAATTCTTACACGAATTAATGTTGACTCGATTTCCTGTAGTAGGTTGAGAGGCTTCTCCTCTCATGATTTACTCTGATTAGTTTGCTTGGCTCCATACTCCTCATGATTTCTTTGAATTTTTCTGTAGGAGCTCGATCAAAAATCACCTAAGAAAAAAATGTCGTTCTTCTCTACAAGGGTTGCATGTGGAATTTGAGGAGAATCTGTGCACCAGCATCCGACTTCTTGATGTTGCTCTGATCATATTGTGTAAATATATTTCTAATAAAGCAATCGCCCGATGGTGTATATGTTAGAAATAACAAGGTGCAATCATCAAGTGTGAGAGATGGCAACATCATGATGGGATGGTATGTACTGTTGTGCTCATCAATAGGTTAGTCTTTCATTCTCTTGCAGCCAGTATGTTTTTTGTTATGCAAACAATTAGGAAATATCTAATTTCTGTGTACGTCCAAATATATATAAGTGGTTGTTGTTAACACTGAATTTGGATTTGTTAACGGTCGCTGCATTTGGTCTATCCTGAGCCTCTGGCTGTGGATCATGTTCTTTTGATATCCGCTTGCCATGATATGTTATCTCTGGTTGTGGTTGTGGTTGGACTTCTGGTATGTGTTACCTCTAGTTTTTTTTTCTCTGGACTAATTACGGCCTGCTTCTGTTTGCTCTAATCTATATAATGGTTGTGGCATGCAGCAGCCAAGCCAACAACAGAGCCAGGCTTAGGCCTGATGACGACTTAACAAATATGGTCAAGATGCTGAAGATGAGGAATCTGCCGAAACTGAAGAAATAGGGGGTACTCTTAGCTTTAGTTTCTTATATCATTTTTTGATGTCCATTGCTATGTATCTGTATTAACTTGCTTCAGCCATTATTGTCAATTGGCCGGCAAAAGGATTGCATATCTCTAGCCATCCAGAATAAGTGGACGAGATGATGTGCATTCATTTGGTGGCACAAAATCAATTTCCTTTGCCAACTAATAGTACATACATTAAGAAAATTACTACAGCTGGCAGCTCTTCACTGCATGTTTTGAAATGTTTCGTGCGCTTGTCCCATTGAGTCACTTACAAGGTTGCTACAACATGCTAAGTAAGCATCCAATTATTTACCCTATTTTTTTTGTATCAATCCGAGAAAGATGAGAACGATGGCTGGAAGGCAGGGCATTGTTGGATGAAAGGGAGAGTGAGAGAGACAGGAGGGGCATGAGGTGACAAGTTTAATGGGGTTGCCGAGGAGGTTTGAGGGAGACGGGCCGCCATTGAGATTTTTATATCCGCTGGCATGCGCGCTTACTTGCTGATGTGTGTGTGTGGCTGTTGCTGTTGCGCATGTGTGCGTGGTATGCCCCTGCCACTGTGTATCGATGTGACGCTGTGTGCTTGCTGCTGCTGATCAGCATGTGTGTGCGGTTGTGCGGTTGTGCCGCATTGTCTAGTAAAACCGCCATGCACTTCTTTTTCTTGTGTTGAAAAATTCATGATCACTATACTATTGAACTCTTTCTTGAACAGAAGCCACATGAACTTAGTTTGAGCTCTTATGTTGTTAAATGAAGCATGATTTTTAGTAAGCTGAACAATAGTTCTGATTTCCTCACTTAACAGGAAATTTTCAGTTCTGTTTGTATTGTTCCAATCATTTGTTTTTACACTACTATGTAATCAGCACGCTTATATATCAAGTGATTATAGCATCTTGATTATTTCTGTCATGACTTTACTTTCTCAGATTACTGATCCATGGTCTTCCTGTACATTTCAATGCTGACTTGAATCCTGTTAGGAGTTGATCAAAATAATCCGCTGTGTTGTGATGCAATCACTAATTAATTTGAGAGAGAACAGCATGGAATCAGAAGTAACGAGATGTGACCATTAAGTTTGAGAGATGGCAAGAGAATGTGATATGTAGTCCTCTATATGCACCAATAATGCATTCACTTTTCACGCTTCTATGGTTGGTTCATATGTGGTTACCGAAGCAGGATAAGTTCTTGAGAAGGACTCTAATTGCTATGGACCACAAGATTTCAGATGTCGCTCCCTATTGTGTATTGCCGTTGACATTGGACTTGCTATCTAGTAAGAGGGACATTGGGATCATTGTTCATCTAGAGAAGTCAGTGCCAAATCTACGTCAGTATATTGGGATGTTAATGGTTGGAGGTGATGTTTTTCTCTTCCATGCCTAAATTGTCTTTAGTACAAGTGCAGATAAAGAAAACTGCAGTGTTCCAACTATTGAAGCACAATTGTTAAATTAATTAATTTTAGCTATGTTATAGTTTGAGCTGAGGGCTTCTTACCATTTTTACTTCTAATAGATTCATTTGTCACAGAGTTTTTAGAGGGTACTTGACAAATGAGTTAGATCACTTTTCTGTCTGAGAGTCGATTTTTTTGTGCGTTAGATGGATTAACAAGTACCAAAGATTCAGTGGCGGAGCTACACAAGATTGGTTGGGGGGGCAAGAGAGAAAATGTCTAATTCTAAGGGGGCAAAAGCTGTATTTTTTCCAATCTGCACCTCCATATAAAAAATTTCTTCACAAAATTTACCAAACCTGAGGGGGGGCCATGGCACCTGCAGGGTTGCATGTAGCTCCGCCAGTGCAAAGATTGATGCCAAGCAGAACTAAAACCTGTCCATGGATTACCTTCAATCCCGCATTCCAAACAACAACATTGGGCCGAGCGAGCGTGCAGATGGCGCAAGAGGCAATGAGCAGCCGGTGGAGACTGAGTGGTGAGCGACGGTGGCAAGGTCGAGCGGTTGGCACCATCGGTGAGTAGGCAATTACCGTGACGGGCGAGCAGACGGGGCGAGTAGGTGTCACGATTGCATCACAATTGGAATAAAGTAAACAATGCATACGTGTGGCCATTGACTGATTTTGTGTGTTGTGTGCTTGTGTTAACAGACAGCCAAATCAATCAGCCAAGGGCCATTATGTACGTGAGTGTGTTAGCAGTGGGTATATCTGAAGATTATTTCTCAACTCGACATGTGGGTAGAGACTAAAAAGACGATGTCATGGTAGCATGGCAGACCTGGCAAGTGCCACGAACATCATGATATTCTTCCTTTTCTTAATTCCTTGATTTGAAAAATAATTCGCTCTGCGTGTGTAGGAACATAACAGTCGGGCAAACGACACTTTGGCATCTTGGTCGATCAAGGAAAATAATTTCTTTACTTTAGAAAATGTGGGTTCGTATTGGTCTATTGAGTTATGGCTGGCTGATCGGAATAATTTTCCTATTTAAAAATTGTAGCAAATAGCATTTCGTTAGAGATTGGTCTGTTGAGTTATGGCTGGCTGATCGAAATATTTAAAAATGTAGCAAATAGCATTTCATTAGAGATGGCTTTGTGGCAAATTGCATGAGCGAGCGGTTCTTTTCTTTTTTCCATCGAGTCGTAGAATTTTTTGTTTAGAGTAGAAGGTTAAATTCATTGGTTGGTTACTTCAAGAGTCAATAATGGACACACCGGTGTATCAGTTCCATGCCTGACAATGGATATTATATTTTTGTTTCGTGGTCATGGACGACATTCAACTTCATGTTACAACGTGACAATAGCTCAGGAGACATCGAATGTGTCTTCTTGGCTCGAAGGCGTCACGAGTGATGGACGCTTCGGCCCCTTTGATGGCGGTGCCGGGTCGACACGAATACAGATGGAAGGGATTAGAGCGGATAGAGGGGTGGTTGGTAGAAGACTCCTCCTGGATGATCCGTGGGGAAGTGCGACGTGAAGAAGTGAGGGTGCCATGGCAAATGTGAGGTACGTAACATCGGTTTAAAGGTAGAGGGCTCAAGCGAGAATTGTCCCGCTATGATGGGAAACCGAGCACGAAAGGAAGGGTCCCACAGAAAAATGGAAGGGTTTTGTGTTAGGACCACATGTTGGAGATAACATGGTGGATAGTCCGGACACCCCCTCCCCTCCACACACACATATGGGCTGGATTTGGGGAGCTCGGATTGTACAGACGGTTGAATTTTGAGTAGCCAGCTCGGCACAAGTTTATCCGAACACACACGAACATATGCGGAGTAAATGAGTTTCGACCTTAGGACGGATTTAATCATTTATTCGATTTATTTATATGCATTCTAGCCCATGGCAACGCACGGGCATTGTACTAGTAGTTGGAAGGACAAGGATAAGATTGTGTGCGCGCGTGCACACATACATGACAATTTTAGCGTAATTGTGTCCTCTAGTACATGGCATTTTTTTGCAATGATTTTGATGGAAATATATAAACTGTTTTTTTGTTTTTTCAAGACGCATGTCAAATGGTAAAACATTTTTTAATGACTACATGCTAAATTATTTCTTTCAGCTAATTCCATGATTTTAATCAAACCTAGCCAATACAACGTTTGCCTTTGATAATGGGGTAGTACATTTGCCATGATATGTCTTGTCCTGATACAAGTAAAAAAATGTATCCCCATTTAGCATGATCTATGGAGGTAATTTGCCATGATTTTTGGACCATGGCAAAACAAAATGTACCATGGCAAAAAAATTTCAACCATAGCAAAATTTTCAATTCACAAAATTGCCATGTTTTTAGAGAACTATATACCTAAATTTGCCATGCATCAGTAGAAAATTCCTAAAATTTGACATCTTTTTTTTGAAGTACACAATTCCTAACTTTGCTATGTGCACATTACAAATTCCGGTAACTTGCCATGTACTTTTAGAGAGCGGACTTCATAAATTTGGCATCGCAGTTCTAATATTTAGACCTTAGCAAATTTATTAATTTGAGCATGGTAGTTTTTTTTGGCAATTTCATTATTTAGAACGTGGCAATTTCATTAATTAAACCATGGCAATTTTATTGTAGGTAGCATGGTAATTTTATTATTTATTCACACATGACAATTTTTCTTGTCTTTATACCATGGCAAATTATTTTAACATACAATGGAAAATTCTTTCTTTATATGCTATCAAATTTATTGAGATGACAAAATTTTGCCTTCCTCACAAGATAAACCTTTTTATGCAACATATAATTTGACATGCGTGTACTACATTATTTTTAAATTTGCAATGTTTTCTAGAGAACAACAACTATCTAATTTTTCCATGAGAATTTTTTTTCAACATTGTTTTGTTGTTTTTATGTTTTTATATGATTATCTATCCAAATATGCGGCGATTTTACGCTCTATAACATGGAAAATTAGTAGTTTACATTTTTTTATTTTTTAATACTGTCTATTTTTTACCTACAGCATGGCAAATCTGTTGTTTATATTAACAGGGCCAGCAGGCCGACCAAAGGGCATATATGCCGCCGGGTTTGCAGGGGGTTTATCATCGAACAAAAACATACATGTAAATGCGATTGCTATGCCTCACTTATAGTGAGACTAGCATCCGCCTCACTGAAGCTTTTCCTACACAGCGCGAGCGTAAGGGTCGGGCCAATAGCGTGTACTCATTTCGTTCCTTCGTCATTGTTCGCTCATGCATTTGTTCTGTTTCTTTTCTTTTTGTCTCGATTTTCTGATTCTTTTTCTCTGATTTTCTTTGGTTTTCTTTTTTATTGTTGTTATATTTCAATTTTTATATTTTTATTCCATTTTTCTTTGATTTCTCTTAATTCTTTCATTGTTTTTATTGTGTTTTCTTTTCTATCTCATTTTCCTACTTTTGTTTCAGCCTTTTTCGTTTCCGGTTTTACATGTTTCTTTAATTCTTTGTCGTTTTCACTCTTTTTCTTTCTTTTTGCACTTGTTTCTTTGGTTTCTTTGTTTTCATTTTTCATTTTTGGTTTTTATTGTTTTCTCGTTTTTCTTTGTTTCTTTTGTTTTCATTCTAAATTTTTGTATATGTTAAGATCATTTTCTAACGTGTGTTTGAAATTTTTTATTATAAGTTTAACATTTTTAATACATGGTTAACATTTTTCTATTCAGATTTTAATATTTTTAAAATGTGTGGTTAACATTTTGCAAATACAAGATTAAAATATTCGAATACCTGGTCAATAATTTTTATATACATTAATTTAACATTTATAAATGCTTGATTACCATTTATAAATACAAGATTAACATTTTTAATACATGATCAAGTATATTTCTATACACATTTAACATTTTTAAAATGCTTAATTAACAATTTTCAATGCTTATTGAATTTTATTTAATTGTTTGATTAATATTTTCTAAATACATCATCATCTTTATTCACACACACTATATTTTTCGTATACCTGTTTTCATATACATGTGAAACATGTTCTGCATACACATTTTAGCATTTTTCAAATGCTTGGTTAATTTTTTTAATAAATGGTCGACATTTTTGTTCACATTTTTAATATTTTTACAATACATGGTCAACATTTTTTCATAAGCACCTTTTATGATTTTTAAATGCTTGACTTAAGTTTTGAAATACAAGTTTGGCATTTTATGAATGCATGGTCAACATTTTTTCTATACACAGTATTTTTTTCTAATTCTTGATTAACAATTTTCTAATACTCTTTTAATATGTTTTCAAATGTTTGATTAATATTTTTTAAAATACATGATCTACTCTTTCCACACATTGTATATTCTTTATGTATATTTTTTGTATAAATTAGTATCATTTTCTTTATACAAATTTAACATTTTTCAAATTGTCAGTTAACAAAATTTTCAAATATTTCATCTGAAGTGTTTCTTGCAATATATTTTTGAATGTTTGAAGGTATAAACGAAAGTAAAAAGGTAAGAAAAAAGAAACGAAAACAGAAAACATGAACAAAAACGAGGCCGTGTCACCCACGCGCCTGGGTAGACTCATTTTCGTAGGAGGTTTAGGCGAGAGCCTGTTGCGCACCTATATCTCGCCTTGAGCGATTCCTTAAAAAACAACTTTAGCGAGACTATGACTCGGGGCGAGCGAGGTAGGCCCAGCCACACGCGCAGGAGGCCACAGCCTGTTTTCTGTTTTCTTTTATGTTTTCTGTTTTCGTTTATTTATTTATTTTTGATCTATTTTTAATAATTTAAAGTATTCTAAATATATATACTACAAAAATAGCTCTACAAAAACATTTGAAAAATGTTGAACAACTAATTGAAAAATGTTGAACAAATATATAAAAACATGTGAATCAAGCATTTAGAAAAGTTCAAACAAATATTTGAAAAATGTTGAACAAGTATTTAAAAATATTGAAAAAGTATTTAAAGAATGTTAATTAAGCATTCAGAAAATGTTGAACAAGTATTTAAAAAATGTTAATCAAGCATTCGGAAAGTGTTGAATGTGTATTGAAAATTGTTGATCATGCATTAAAAAATTATATTTTTTAAATCATGTATGTAAAAATGTTAATCAAGATTTTTAAATTGAACAAGTATTTGAAAATGTTAGACAAGGATTTGAAAATTATTAAATGTGTATAGAAAAATGTTGACCATGTACTAAATTTTATTTTAAAAAATTTGATCATGTATATAGTAATGTTAATCAAGCATTTGGAAAAAAAATTGAACAAGATTTTGAATAATATTAATCTACTGTTTTAAAAAAATTAAATGCATATATATATTTTTGGCATGTATTCAAAAAAGTTAAATCTTTTTATTGGAAAATTATTGATCAAGCATTTGAAAAGAGTTAAAACTGTGTATAGGATAAATGTTGACCAAGTATTCAAAAAAATTTATTCTTGTATTTGAAAAATGTTAATCAAGCATTTAAATATGTTAAAAATGTGTATTAGAGAAAAATGTTGTCCATGCATTAAAAAAGTTAAATTTATTTAGAAAAGTGTTAAATGTGTATTTGTAAAATGTTGTTGACATATACAAAAATGTAGACAAAAGAGAACAAAAAAATTAAAGAAAAAAGAAACAAAATAAAATAAAAAAGAAGGAAGAAATGCAAACAAATGAAAACTGATGAGCACCAGGAAAAAAATTAATAAAAATGCAAGAAAGAAAGAAAAGCAAACCGATGAAAAAGCATGGAAAATAGAAAAGCCTGGGAAAACCCAGTGAAAAAACAGCTCGTTTCGCCTAAATTATGTCACACTGAATTAGCTAATCACAAAACGATTGGCGAGCCGAGTGGCTACCAGCACGCGTGGTCAGCCGGGAGACCAGGGATTGATCCCTCGGCGCCCCACATTTCTTCCTGGTTTTAAAGTTTGTGCGGGCCTGATACTATTCTCGCTCGACCAGAGATAACCTTCAGTCTTGCTTAATGTGAGACATAGCTCTCGTGGAGAACATGCTAGGTCTGCTATAAGCGAGAAATAAGTTTGGTTTCCAATATGTGAGATTTACCTTCAAAAACCTTTCCAAATTGTGCCAAAACCAGTAGTGGGGTTATAGTTTCCGTATGGGCACCGCTAGGCGCCGGTGCACCGGCCGAAACCCCAGCTTCTTCTTCCTCGGGCTCGATCCCCTCGCTCGGGCTGCGCGGCGCCGCGCCTCCTATCCCTTCCGGTAGCCGTCCTCGTCGCCGGTCCACACCCTCACCGGCCATCCCCGTCGCTGGTCCCCACCCTCGCCGCTCGTCCTCATCGTCACCGCGACGCATGAAACAACTACATCTGCGGTTGCAGCTTGCAGCGACGACGCTTGTAGCTCTCCCCGGTTGTAGCTCCGCCGCCGCGGCTCGCCGTTGATGCTCATCGCTGCACGAAATTGCGTCGACTACGGCTACCAGGCCATCAACTATGATTGCAACTCTAGTGGCAACGCACGCCGGTTGAAGCTTTTCACACATACGATTGAAGCTTTCTCTATAATGGATGCAACTTTTCTGATTATGCAGTGTATGGTTGTAGCTTTTTTCGTCTACGGTCGAAACTTTTCTATCAACGGTTGCAGCTATTTTTCTTTGTAGCAGTCTTACACTAGATAACCTGTGCCACATCATTGGCTAGGACGAACGGTTCGTCAGTGTACCCAAGATTGTTCAAATCCACTGTTGTCATTCCGTACTGTGGGTCTACCTGTACCCCGCCTCCTGACAGATTGACCCATTTGCACTTAGACAAAGGGACCTCAAAATCATGTCCGTAGTCAAGTTCCCATATGTCCACTATGTAACCATAATATGTGTCATTTCCCCTCTCGGTTGCTGCATCAAAGCGGACACCGCTGTTTTAGTGTGGCATGAAACCCTTGTAAAGCAGGTGGGTGTGAAGGATTTTCCGGTCAGAGTAAGACTTCGTATTCCCACATTTAGGGCATGGACAACACATAAAACCATTCTGCTTGTTTGCCTCAACCACTTCGAGAAAATCATGCACGCCCTTAATGTACTCGGAGGTGTGTCTGTCACCGTACATCCATTGCCGGTTCATCTGCGTGCATTATATATAATTATGTGTGTCAAAAGTAAGAAAATTAGACAAATATCTATGTAAAGTAAGAATTTTTTTCTTTCAGAAAGAAGATAAGAACAAGAGGCTCACCATGGTGGTGCTTAACGAGATCAGCGCCATGCGATCGGCGGCCAAGTGAATACTGAGGGGACGGGCGTGACGGACCGCTAATATAAACCTAGACAAATCTCCGGAAAAATGGAGCTCGGAGGTCGAGCTTGAGAGGAGAAAGCTTAACTAGTGTGGCTCGGGCATTTCATCGAACACCTCATGTGCATAGGAGGTGAGCTAGAGCACCCAATGCCCTTCCCCTCACTGGCCAGCAAAAAACAGAGCACTGTGGAGTGCTCTGCTGCGGCGATGGGGTATATATAGGTAACTCATTTGTCCCGGTTCGAGCCACGAACCGGGACCAATGGCTGTGGGCCAGGAGCGAGGCCCACTGGTCCCGGTTTGTGCCTAGAACCGAGACAAATGGGTCGAAACGAACCGGGACCAATGCCCACGAGGCCTCGGCCGGCCCCCTGGGCTCACGAACCGGGACTAATGCACCCCATGGGTCCCGGGTTCGCTTAACCGACTAATGGGCTGGCCAGGCCCGAACGAAAGCCCTGTTTTCTACTAGTGTTAGTTAATGTTTTCTCTATCGTTTCGGTTGAAGCTTTTTTCATCAAGGGTTGTAGCATTTTATGTCAATGGTTGTAGCATTCCGCCATGGCAATGACTACTTGCAACTTTTCATATATCTGGTTGAAGCTATTTTCATCTCGTTTGAAGCTTTTTGGTTAGCGGTTGTAGCATAAGCGCGTGCAGCAGGTTTTGCAATGCCTCTGCCAATGTCCAGTCGAGGGTCATCGGAGTTGCAAGGCACCGGAGATGCAGGGTTCTGCGGGAGGAAGCGGAGGTGATTTCTTCGACGGCTTGCTTTGGCCGCTCGCTGAAGGTAGGGGATGAGAAAGGGGATGAATGAGTGGACGAGAAGAGTCTGTATGGGATGCCGGTTCCAGCAAAAAAACTCAGAGGTTGTAGCAAAAATTGATGCCGGTTCCAGCAACCACGGTGGCTGGTTCCAGCATGGGTGGGCGTTGGTTCCAGCACGCGGCGTCAACGGCCATGGCGGAGCTCGCCAGAGCTGCGGCTGCAACCAGATGCGTGGTGGCTCCCCCATCGCACATCGCCTCGCCTCCGTCCAGTGGCGGCGCTTGGAAATGAAAGCTGGGTATTCATCCAAAAAAAATTGGCTCTAAATGTAGTATATAAACCAAACAACACGACACTAGCAATATATGAACAAAACAACACTAGCATAACGGCAATAGCAATATTTCAATGTATCAGACCATAACAACATGAATACATAAGTACCTTTTGATTGATAAAGTGATGATATCCTTCTTACAATATAACTTTGCGGTCGCCTTTTTGGAAAAGATTGATGACATCTTCATCCTTCACTCGATCGAAAAATTCTCTCTCAACAAATGTAACCAAGCAATTGTTCAAATATCCATCACCCATTTTGTTCCTTAGCTTATTATTCACATGGCTCATTGAAGAGAATACCCTTTCAACACTAGCAGTAGCTACTGGCAGAATCAATACAAACTTAAGAAGCTTGTAAACAATATGATATTGTTCATGCTTGTTTGTCTCAACAAGCATAACTGAAAAGCCGACACAGAATTTTCAGATTTTGAAACCTTTCATCTCTACGCACATTAGTAACATACATGTTTAGTTGCCATGGAAGTCTTGCCAGTTCATCACTTGTAAAATCAGAAGCATAAAACTTTGTAGCAAGCCTAACCAACTTCTATTGGTCATAAGCAGCAAATAGATGAAGTGGACAAAATGCTGCCATGCAAGAAAGTAGTCGTGTTTACCTCATCAAATCTGCCATTCAGCTCACTGATTTGCCTATCAATGACACCCACAAACATATCAACCTTGAAGCGGTGGTAATTGTTCACACCATTACATAAACCCCTTCTAGGCCGGCCAATGGGAAAGTAAAGACCCCCCATATCAAGAACTTTGATCTTATGCTTTGTACAAAAAGATGTGACCTTTGTGAGAAAATCATCCCATCCAGCATCGGTCCTCAAAGCCTCCAAGTAATACTTTGTGTCACCAACAAGCTCAATAGCATGAACAATATCTTCGTCTTGCTTTTGCAAAGCTCTGCACAACTCATTTGTGTATCCAAATATTTCTTGCATCAAGTGTGCCATGAAAACAAACTCAAATGATCGAAATATTTTCTCTATGGATAGAGCTGCTTGTGCCTCCGCACCATGGTACTCATCTCCAATCTTGCGAAGGACTCGTCGTAGTGTACCAGAAATAGAGATGACACGGTTCACAGTTTTGAAGTGAGAGCTCCAACGTGTATCACATGGTCTTCCCAAACCCATTTCCTGATTCAGCCCACTCCCTGTTTCTACTTCTTCCAATTCCAATGCATCAATGAGTTCTTCAGCTTGAGCTATCCGAAGCATTCTCATCTTTTTATAAGACATGCCAAGAGCATTTAACAAGTGTGCAAGCTGCTGAAAGAACCAAGTACAATCACCACTCTCCTTAGCAACAGCAACAAGAGTTAACTGTAGTTGATGGGCAAAACAATGAACATAGTAGGCGGAAGGGGACTCATCCATAATCAGTTTTTTCAGGCCATTAGCATTACCTCTCATGTTACTAGCTCCATCATATCCTTGCCCACGAACCATTGCAAAGGTCAAATTGTAGTCCATAAGCATTTTCTGAATTGCAGCTTTTAGTGTCAAAGAGGTAGTATCTTCAACATGAGCAAGACCAAGAAATCTTACAACCGCCCTTCCTTTCTTATCAACATAACGCAAACAAACAGCCAACTGTTCATTCTGATAAACATCACTAGACTCATCTGCAAGTATTGCAAAATGACCACCATCAAGTTCCTCAATGACTAGTTTAGTAGTCTCTTGTGCACAACATTTTATCACCTCTTGTTGTATATCATGGTGAGTCATCCTGCAGTTCCGTGGAGCATTCTTGAGAACAACCCTGTCAACCTCTTCAAAATTTCCTGCTAGCCAATTTAGAAGCTCAAGGAAATTTCCTTTATTTAGTGAGTCTTCACTTTCATCATGTCCTCTAAATGCCAAGCCTTGGCGCAACAGAGATCTCACACACTTGAGTGTCCATGTCAAACGCTGTTTATACAAAGCCTTGTATTGTGAGGTGTTTGAAGCAATAGACTCCCGAATTGATGTTTGTGGTGTAGTGAACCTATCATACTTCTCCTGAACTTCAGCATGAGCACTACAAACCTCACCTTCATGTTTCTTCAATCTCGACTTCATGTTCCAGTTATTAAATCCCTTCTTCACAAAAGCATCTCCACCGGGACATCTTGTTTTATCCTTGAACAAATAGCAAACGAAGCAGAAAGCGGCTTCTTTGTCCACACTATACTCAAGCCACTTGTAATCCTTAAACCAAGAAGGAGAAAAGCGACGTTGTAATCCACTTATATCTGTATACTCAAAATTATAATTCTTTGGTTGACATGCCCCCAACTCAATGTATCTCCTTCTAACTTTATCCTGGTCATTGACATTGTACCTAGAGATGGGGATCTATTTCCCAGGATCAGACTCAAGTGCTTCCAAATCTACTTCAAACTGAACTTCATCATTTGCTTCATCATCTTCTACAATTGGGGTTGAGGAGCCAGCTGCACTCTCAGGTTCTGTGTGTCCATCGTCAGGTTCATGTGCTTGCACAAGTGCCAGTTGCAGATTGCTCTCAATAGTAGGAGGAATGATACTACTCTCAACTTCAACATCAGGAGGATTTGGTGTAGATGTCGAAGTTCTTTTATTTGCCTTGGAAGCTCTTTCCCACAATGCAACAATGCTAACACCCTTCTTCTTCATCTGTGATACAAGATCAGAAAAAATAGATCAGCAATCTAGTAATCTACTAAGTTGGTCGTTCTAGCAAACTGGTTCAGGTGCATACATGTACTAGCAAATAGCAACCTGGTCGTTCTAGTGCATACATGTACTAGAAAATAGCAACCTGGTTGTTCCACCAAACTACAAATATGCAAGTAAGAACTATGTATTGTGTATTTCTGTTGTCAGTCTTATTTTTCATAGAGGAATAACTGCTCGATTTACCATGTGAAATATGATTCAGAATAGTTGTGTAGCAACGAGACAGTAACCGGGAACATATATGCACTAGAAAACATCTCCCATCCAGCTGCGCCCATCCTCGACTCATTAGTTTAGTTCAAGAGCAGAAACTACCCGATTTGAGGAAAAAAGAAAAGCAGAACCTACTCATGAGCTGACTGAATCTGAATTCTAAAATACTAGAACTAGGAGCAGCACTGACTAGGAGAAGAGGAGAATAGAACCTGGTCCTCAGGTCGCCCGTTCAGCGGCTCCGCTTGCTGCGCTGCTGCCTGCGGTCGGTACTGGCCGCCGCCGCTGGCTGCTACTCGCCGCTGCCGCAGCAGCAGCAGGCGCTAGGTTAGGTTGGGTGCTTGGGGAACGGACGAGTGGGGGCTTGGGGAACGGCCGATTCGGGTTGAACGAGTCGGGGGCTGGGGAACGACTGCGCACGCGCGGTAGCTTCCGCCGGATGGGCTGTGCTGCTGTAGGCTTGTGGCTTGCGGGCTGCTAAATAAGACATATATTCTTATTTTCCCGAATTGATCGAGCGCTTGCCTTGGTAGCTAGCTTCTACATGAGCGTGTACACGCTGTCCGGCGAGATCGATGAGTCAACTCTCCTGTATTTGCGTACCTCGACGGAATGTGACGAGAAAATAAGAAGCTCACCGCAGAATAGGAATAGTACTCTGAATCATTATCGAATAAGGAACTGACAAACACACTTTCCAGCCCAAACGTAGTCTTATACAAACTCATTCTTAATCGAAATGATAGTAAAACTAGTTTTGCTAAAAATCAGCTGAAAACTCATTTTCTATAAACCAACGCCTAATACCCAAGCCTCTATTCCAGGCCAAGTTTTTGCCTCAAGGTTGTTTCACTTGTTTAAAAATGACTTCTAGTGAATTGTGTACATGATACGTGCTATTATTTTGGGAAATGACCGTGTACAAATGCGTGGTGACTGCAGACTTTCGATCAAAAGTTTCTTAACGGGGGTAGCGATTTCCTGGGTGTCGTTAGCGAATATGGGTGCGTGTGGGCCAGGATTGTCCGTTGACCTCGCCGCCCGACATTCCTTATGTTGTACGTGTCCGTGTGGGCTTCGATCGCCGCCTGCGATGTGCATGCTTCTTTATCGATGTACGTGTAGTTGTGTGTGCTTCGATTGGTTGGTGTCGTTGCATTGGGCCAAGGGAACAGGCGGTGCCGCCTTGATCGGCCCATCCAGACAGTGTTTCTGGTCGGTGCCGTTGTTACCGTTTTTTCGAGAGTGGTCGCGTGGTTCGCTCTGGAAATTCCACTGCCTACCGCTACCGCTTTTGTCCTGTAGACGTAGGTAACGTAGTGTGGTGCGGGGTTATAAATAGGTCGCCATTATTCTATGGTTGCTCCTTCTCCAGTCGTAATGGTCCTCGGCGCCCCGCTGCTGCTCATGAGCACCGCCCCACCAAAGCTTCCTATGGTCTGTGCCGGCCGGGCTACTCGAGCGGGAGTGCAAAGGAGCGGCAGCCACCACGGAGGAGGCGGCTGTGCCGTTCTGGCTACTCCATCGAGTAAGGCCGTCGCCAGGAGCTGCTTCGCGCCATCGTCGGTGTCATGGTGGCAACCGGGAGTGTGGTGGACGGCAGCGAAGCACGCCGATGCCACCGGCGTGGTGGTTCGGGCCGTTCTGCTGCGTTGGCCGTTGTGTCGGCTCGGCCCGTACGTATGGAGCATGCTCCAGCATCTGATGATCGGCCGTTGTATCGCGGTGGCCTTCTGCACGCTAGCAAGATCATTCGATGAGCGGCGCTCAAATTCTGTCAAGGCGGACTTCATCCGTGAGGACCTCTCCCCTTCTTTCTCTTGAGTGTGTTTTCTCTTCTGTTGATCCGAGGCAGGACAGGAGGTACGACACCAGCACGGCACGACGGCTACGGCTACGGGAGGCCTCCGGCCAGTGGTGATGCCGGTGTTCGGCGAGGTCGCACGGCGTGGCTAGCTGTTTACAGCTGAGCTCGCGCTCTTGGCGCAGCGACCCGCGGATCCCCAGATCCATGGTAGCAAACCTACATCTGCTACTCCAGCATCCACCATGTCTCATCTACTTTTTTTCAACGAAACCAGCATCTAGCTAGCTAGCTAAAGATTACAGGGTTGATCCTCTTCGCCGAAACGCACGGGCCCCTTCCTCGCCGCAAGATTAACTGCATGTCATGTTCAGTTGATCATGCTGCAACCGTGCAATCCATGGGCTACAGCTTAGGGCACTGCATATGATTTCACATGATGTTCTGTATAGGGGGTTGCATGTGGATTAATTAGTTCCTCCGCGCCCATCATGGTCAATGTGCTAATTATTCCTTCATTCGCTGTGATGGATAACATGTTGAGATAACTAGGCGGCGCTCTCCTCTCCTCTGCTCTCTGGAATTTACCCGATCAGTGTTTCATCCTGCCATGTTACGTACCGGACAGAGAGAGTACTACATCTCTATGCTAAAATCTACTGACCATCATTTATGTACTACTCCATCTCTAAGTATGCAACTGAAAAAATAGCTGCGAGAGAATGATGGTGTACTTAGTAGAGTAGAACTTTTTGTGATGGAGAATGCTTGGGACTGCTATAATCCTAGCACCTACGCATTCAAGCGTAAACAAAATAAAGAAGGAAAACCGCCATGCTAAGCAGCCAGAGAAAAGATCTCTCCATAGCTACGTATGCAAACGAAAATGAAAGAAACCAAAAGTGTGTGTACGCTTAAACCACATGATCTCTTGACCCGTATGCATGGAAAGAAAAAAAAACCATTGATGTTATAACCATGTGGCCACCCCCATGCAAAACTCACTTATTCAAGTAGCCACCTCGCCTCCCAATCCCATGCACATGCACATAGTCACATCACTCTGAAATTCACGCCCAATCAAAGCATGCACCCACCAGCGACAAGACAAAACGAAAGCAAATAGATCCCATGCCGTCACATGAAACGTAGTTTGACAAAACAAACCGCAGAAGAAAAACGCTACGGCCACACATCGTGTACCAGCACTTGGGCATCCAGTTCATGGAAAAACTGTTTTTTTTAAGTTTTTTAGGAGATTTCAAAAAGAAAATATACACCATTACCGTTTTTTAGTGGACCTTTACCTTTTATAATTTGTGAAAAGACATGAAGATCTGGTACCAGATTCTGAACATGAGCGGCGACAAATAGAAGTTCACACAAAATAGAAAAGCTGACACACGAATGCACCAACGAAGTGCGGCCACAACTCAAATAACTAAAATAGAAAAAATATGTACATAAAAATTTATATACTACATAGATGATTCACCGAGATCCACCAAACTCAAACTTAGCATGCGATATAAAAAATTACTTCCCTTGTGTAATATGTATCTGTATCGATTACTTAATGCAATAAAACTTTCCCTTTTTAAAGCACCTTAGCATCCACAATGCCTTTATGTTCATAAAAAATCATTCAAAATTTTTGTTACTTAATAGACATGCAAAAAATTAAATGAATAAGTAGTAACCTACCAATTAGCAACATGGCGCATACATAATTTTAACATAGTATTGCATGCACACCTCTACTAGACCACTTAAGACAGATTATTACCAACTAAATTAAATCTCACCCTAAGTGACGACTAATAAATAAAAAGAGAATTTTTTTCAAATATATACTATAGTATACACTATTAACCATAACAAGGCGCGGCGTGCCGCCGCATGGGTATATGCTAGTATTTGCTATCCAAACAACCTGTTAGTGTCTTTGAAAGGCTTTAACTCACATTCCGTTAATGTGGTTGTCCCCCAACCCGTTGATGTTCTTTGATGTGTAACCTTTTTTACGGCGAACATTTGTCGTCTATGTTCAGTGGCGGAGCCAGGGGGGACCAGCAAGGGCCCGGCCCCCCCCCCCCCCCCCCCCTAATGTCACTGACTTAGGCCTAGCACTATTGTAAACATTGACTTTTTTGCTACTAAAATGGTGTATTTTGATGGAATGGCCCTCCCCAACAAGACTTAAGAACGCTCGGTCGTCCTCATCCGGATTTCCTGGCTCCGCCACTATCTATGTTACCTGGATACTCAGACACTCGGATACTCACTCACCGGCCAGATCTGGTGTATCAACGTATCGGATACTCACTCACTTTCAGATTTGGTGTATCAACGTATCAGATACTCAGACACTCGGATACATTCTGATACTACTCAAAACATATTGCCCAATTTTATGTTTTTCAAATAAATATATTATTACTTTGAAGATATATGTGGGGTACACCTCGTGCAGATGAGAAAACATATATATCCATACCCACGAGTCCATGACAACCCCCTCCTTTTTCTCGCCTCATTATTTCTCACCTCGAGTGCCCAAATGTGTCTGATCCTACTCTTGAGCAGCTTCAAAGTGAAGTTGCAACTGGTCAAGAGAACTAGGATCATATTTATGGTGCATTTTCCATGTGTTGTATCACCTTATTAGTATTCTTAAAGTGTCATATTATCATATAATCACTATTTTCTATATAATTTTAGTATTTATTATACATACAGAAACGTACCCAGTATCTGTGCTTTTGAAGAATTGACGTATCACGGTGTGTGTATCCGTACCGCCATCACTACAACGTTAGACTACTATGCAATCTTCTATCTCTAAAGAACCTAAGTAAGAGCCAAAGCGGTCCTCCAGTTCAGCGAGGTTTTAGTTTACCAGCTTATATTTCAGTAATCCCTTTCTACAGCTAGTGACAGTGTTACTACTAGAGTATGTTTAATTGCCGAGTTCCCAAAAATGTGGTAAAACGGGGGACTCGACAAAAATGTTTCTGGGAGGCAGAGGTGGGTACTCGACACAACAAAGTAGCTTGACGGGCGATGGAGGGAGATGGCGCTTGCCATGTGGCACCAACGTTGCCAAGTTCCTCAGGCGACATTTGGCAACACAGTATGCAACCACGTATCCTCGTGGCTGGCCATGGGACCATTGACGGAGCTTGACAAGAATATATGAGGAGGGGGGGGGGGGCAAAGACAAAAAAAGTAGGCACTTAAAAAAATTGTAACTAAATTCATACGGGGCGGGGAGGACGGCTGTGACGGGGGTGTGGTCGGACAAAAAAAGTAGGCACTTAAAAAAATTGTAACTAAATTCATACGGGGCGGGGAGGACGGCTGTGACGGGGGTGTGGTCGGCCGGGCAGTCGACTCAACGACAACTGGGCAGTGGTGAAGAGCAGAAGACGACAGCCTCAGGCACACCCTTGTTTCCTCCTCGAAGACGGGTTGTTCGCCAGGGCCATGCTCGGAACAGAGTCAAACTCCTCGACATTGGCATTGAGGTTGTCAGCGGTGGAAGGCGGCTGGTTCATGGGCGTTGCAAAGTGCAATAGTTCCCGAGCGTGGTTGGGAAATAGGAGCAGAGGCAAAGCAGCCAAACAAGTGTGTACAACATGTGTGATGTTATCAAAATGGAAAGAAGTCCACATACCCCTGAGCTTTCAACAGTAGACTACTTAGGCCCTGTTTGTTTGGGTTTTTGCTTCTGCTTTTGTGGTTTTTTTATTTTGATCAAAAAGCCATAAAAGTTCCTAAGTATGTGCTTTTGGAAGTAGAAAAGCTGTAAAAGCAAAAGTAAAAACCCAAACAAACAGAACCTTAACCCCCTCAACTGTAAAACCGGGTATCTAGCCCCCAAAACTTTACAAAACCGGACAAATCACCCCCGGTCTATTTTAGGTGGTTTCTCTAAGTGGTGTTGCTTGTAAAAGCAAAACCAGTCAACAGCCACAATTGATCGGGAGAGATCATAATCTGTCAAGAACGTATCTGCGGTGGACTAACTCATAAAGCTATATCAGGCCAGCGAGCACCTCTGTGTCAAGGTAAGACACAAGTACACGGCTGATCTATCCTGGATCGAGCACGTACGAATTAGCTGGCTACCTAAGCAAAGCAGATTGATTGATCTTATGAACCACAACGTACTAGCCGATGATGCTGATACAGAAGACGGCGGTGACGACTGCAAGGAAGGAGCGGGTTACTACTAGTACTACCTGGGACCCATGCCTCCCCTCTTGTAAGAGTGGTTGGGATAACCCTCAAGTGTAAGGGTAAGGGCATCTCCAGCCGTGCCCCCAACAGGTTCTTCCTACGTGATTTTGCCTTGGCGTCAAAAAAGGCCTCAACGCGTCCCGAAGCCTGTTTTTTCGCTCGGGCCAAAATTGGTGCCGCGGACCTAGGGCCGAACCCGGCGCCACAGGGGGCGCTAGAGCCGCACAAGCGAAAAAGTCGCGTGGGCCCATACGAGGCGACCCGAGGCCTTTTTCCCGCCGTTTCTTGGCGCTTTCCTCGCATCTCTCCCGCTCGCCGCTTTCCTCCCGCTTATTCTCTCCTTTCTCCCGCCAAAACCCCTCCCCGCCGGGCGAAGAAATACGCCATGCTGGGCGGCAACCGCGACTGGCGCCGTGGCCCAGCCGAAGCAGAGGAGGCCGAGGGCGCCGCCATCAAAGCCACCGCATCAAGGCCGAGTTCGACGAGCGGAAGCTCGTCGACCCCTACTTCAAAGGCGTCTACATGCGCCGCTGCTCCAAGGCGATGGCGAACCATTGGGGCGTATCCGGTTGGCGTGCAACAAATGGCATGGAATCGTCGAGGAGGTCGCGGCTCGCCAGAAGCGGCGCCAGCGTTGAGGATCGTGTACGCACGCCGTTCGCCCGGATATCTTCGCCTCCTACGCCCGCCGCCCGCCAATCGTTTCGTCCCTTCCGCAGCCGCTGCGTATGTTCGCCATGTATCGAGGCGACAACCAAGACGTCGACTTCAAGCACCTCCACGTCTACAAGCGCATTGACAAGTGCGAGAAGGGGCGGAAGTCCGACATGCCCTCGACAAGGCCAAGGAGACATACAAGCCAGACGCGGCGACTCGAAGCGGCGTCGGAGAAGCGGCGGACGGCCACAAATTGGCGAAGAAGGGGAAAAGCGCCCGGCCAGCGGCAACCGCGCCCGGTGCAGGAGTCCATCGAGCATTGCCTCGCCGACGCCCAGGCCCGGGCCGTCCTACGCGAAGAGAAGACCGAGGCGCGGTGGTCGTCGCTAATGAAGAACAACGCCATCAAGCTCGACCTGCTCCGGACAACGTCGCCGCGAAGAAGAGGAACACCGACATGGCTTTTTCCGATGGGCGGGCGGACATGGTCCCAAGCAACGACGAGAAGCTCAAGGCGTGGTACTGGTGCAGCGCGGGCCTCATCTCGAACGAAGGCCGACGGCAACGCCGACGACGCCGGCGACGCCATACGACCACACGGACGCCAAGCCCGAACGACGCCTCTACATCACCGCCCAAAGCAGCGCCCGGTTGCCGCTGACGCGGCCAGCACCGGTAGCTCCGACACCGACGAGCCACGCATGCCGACTCATAACGCTGGAGCCGACCCAGCGGAGTGAATCGTTCGACGCCGAACTTGCGGGCGGCGGCGCTCTGTTTTTTGTAACGCCAGACTACGTCCGATCGCGGATTTGCGGCGTCTTTTGAGAGCGGAACGACCAAGTTTAAATTTCCCGCATCCGGCCGGCGGCGATGGGGCGTGGCGGGAGCTAGGTCGCCCCGGGGGCGAACTAGCCGGCACGCCCCCAGGCCGCTCTATTTAGGCGCCCTGGGGGGCCGAACGGCTGGAGATGCCCTAAGTAACCTAGCACTAAGTATTTCTTTCGATTGAGAATCAAGGTTTATCGAACCAATAGTAATTTCTTCTGCAACTAAAGTCCTTAGTACCTGCACATCAAACACAAAACAATCTTGCCCCCAATGTTTCAAGAAGGATGCAAGCGCTCATATACATGCGCATACGCTCATCCCTATGAACGTACATATATGCACCCTACCTCTATGAGCATCTTTGGAAGACTGAGCCGACATATCATCTTGAAATTTACGAAGTCACCGTAGGCATCTCGTCGTCGACGAAAACGTCTCCTCCCACTGAATGCGCATCGCCAAAAATACTGAAATAAATTCAGGAATAAATGCGAGCACCAGGACTTGAACCCTGATGGGCTGGGGATACCACACTCCCTCTAACCATTCAACCACAGGTTGGTTCGCTTTTGTCCTGCTAGTTACAAGGAGTTGTATGGTATGATAGGAATTGATAGATAGAATAAAATAATAAACGGTACAACAAGAAAATAAAATATGGTGTATGCAATTAAGAAAGATAGACCGGGTGGCCTAATTTCACTAGAGGCATCTCTCCAAGTAAGATAAATGTGTTGTGGCGAACAAATAACAGTTGGGCATCGATTAAATTGAAATATTTATGATCATTTATGGCATAATCTTGTATAGGCAATATTTATGTAGACGTTTAATTATGCAACCACACATACAACTAATACTCCACCTAAAGACCGCTATCTAGCATGCGTCTCAAGGTATTAAGTTTATAACAAACAAAGAACTGCTATAAGCAAAGTGACATAATGTAGATAGTAAAATTTTCATCCAAGTATGATAAAGAAACCATCGTTTTATCCTTCGTAGCAATAATACAATACATGTTCGTTCCCTTTTTATCACTGGGATGAATCACCGCAAGGTTAAACCCACTACAATGCACGACTCCTGTTGGGGATATAACTACTGAGTATAAACCGCCCAGGAGGGGCTGGTTCACCTTTCATTATATTGAAGCCCACGAAGACCCAGAAGATGGCGCATTACTAATGAAGCTTAGAGGCCCGGGGCCCAAAGGCGGATTAGGGCCCATAGTAGTAAACCGCCATGGTTAGGTAACTTGTATTGTAAGTTAGGAAAGGAGAGACCGAGCCGGACACTTGTATGAGCCGGCCTCGGGACTCAGAGACCGGCCAAGGCCAACCTATGTATATAAAGGGACGACCGACAATAGACAACACCTCGAGACTCAGACAAAGCATATTCGCTCCCTGGTCATCGAAACCCAATCAATTCCATCACAACTAGACGTAGGCTTTTACCTTCATCGAAAGGGCCGAACTAGTATAAAAACTCCCGGTACGAGGGAGATTATATTTGGGCCTCTCGTCTTCTTCACTTTGCTTATCCTTCGAGCTTCGGCTCGAAGAACCCCTCAAAATCTCTTCATCATTTTCTGAAAATTTCTAAAATTTTTAGCAACTCAAAATAAAAGTGAACCAAACTCAAAAAAATTGATAGCAACTACTCCCACAAGTGCCTAGAGACTATATCATGCATTATAACTACTTGGGACCATATAAATTTGACATGCAAGCTCAAGAACAGGGTCACCTAGGCAGCAAAAATTTGCAATGAATAAAGCACTAGAACAAAAACTAATTAGAACATTGGAGGAGTCACATACCGAAGAACAATCCCCCAAAGCAGTTTTGCGAGTGGAGCTTTGAGCTAGGAGATTGAAAATCGCAGCAAAATGAGCTAGAACTCGTGCTTGAGCTGGTTGGTGATTTTTTTGGGAGGAAGATGGAGTGTGTGGTGGCTGGTATAAGTGGAGGGAGGCACCATGGGCCCACGAGGTAGGGCGCGCCAGGGGTGGGCGCGCCTGGACCTCGTGGCCAGGTGCTTGCTCCCCCTGCTATGTTCTCAGTGCCAGATATTCTCAAATATTCTAGAAAAAATCATATTTCATTTTCAGGGCATTTGGAGAACTTTTATTTTTCGGGGTACTTTTATTGCACGGAAAATTTAGAAAACTGACAGAATAATACTATTTTTGCTTTATTTAATCTAAATAACAGAAAGTAAAAGGAGGGTACAGAAGGTTGTGCTTTCTAACTTCATCCATCTCATGCTCATCAAAAGGAATCCACTAACAAGGTTGATCGGGTCTTATTAACAAACTCATTTCGAATAACATGAAACCGGAGAAATTTCGAATAACACTATGTTACCTCAACGGTGATATGCACGTCCCCAATAATAAGAATGTCATATCTCTTTTTGACAGTAGGAAGAGGAAATTCAAAACCTCCAATAATAATTGATGGAATTTTTTCCAATAGAATTGATACTGTGGACTTGAGGTTGTTTCCTCGGAAAGTGTACCGTATGCTCATTACCATTAACTTGAAAAGTGACATTGCCCTTATTCCAATCAATAACAGCCCCTGTTGTATTCAAAAAGGGTCTTCCAAGAATAATAGACATACTATTGTCCTCGGGAATATCAAGAATAACAAAGTCCGTTAAAATGTAACATTTGCAACCACAACAGGCACATCCTCACAAATGCCGGCAGGTATAGCAGTGGATTTGTCAGCCATTTGCAAAGATATTTCAGTAGGTGTCAATTTATTCAAATCAAGTCTACGATATAAAGAGAGAGGCATAACACTAACACCGGCTCGAAGATCACATAAAGCAGTTCTAACATAGTTTCTTTTAATGGAGCATGGTATAGTTGGTACTCCTGGATCTCCAAGTTTCTTAGGTATTCCACCCTTAAAAGTATAATTAGCAAGCATGGTGGAAATTTCAGCTTCGGCATCTTTCTCTTATTTGTAACAATATCCTTCATATACTTAGCATAAGGATCCATTTTAATCATATCGATTAAAACGCATACATAAGAAGATAGGTCTAATCATTTCATCAAAGCGCTCAAAATCCTCATCATACTTTTCTTGGATGGTTTGGGAGGAAATTGCATGGGTTTCTGAACCCATGGTTCTCTTTCTTTACAGTGTTTCCTAGCAACAAAGTCTATCTTATCATAACGTTGATTCTTTGATTGTGGGTTATCAAGATCAACAGAAGTTCAATTTCTACATCATTGTCATTTCTAGGTTGAGCATCAACATGAACATCATCATTAACATTATCACTAGGTTCATGTTCATCACCGCAGTTGTGTTTCAAAGATCGTAAATAGAAATATCATTGGGATTCTCAGGTGTGTCTACTACAGGTTCACTAGAAACATGCAAAGTCCTATCATTTTTCTTTTTATTCTTCTTAGAAGGACTAGGTGCATCTACATTAGTTCTCTGAGAATCTTGCTCAATTCTCTTAGGGTGGCCCTCAGGATACAAAGGTTCCTGAGTCATTTTACCCCCTCTAGTCATAACTCTAACAGCATTATCATTTTTCTTATTATTTAATTCATTGAGCAAATCATTACGAGCTTTAAGTACTTGTTCAACTTGAGTGGTAACCATGGAAGCATGTTTACTAATGATTTTAATTTCACCTTTAACTCTAGACATATAATCACTCAAGTGTTCAATCATATAAGCATTGCGTTTTAATTGTCTACCAAAATAAGCATTGAAATCTTCTTGCTTAACCATAAAATTATCAAACTCATCTAAGCATTGGCTAGCAAACTTAGTAGGCGGGATTTCAGCTTTATCATATCTCTGGAGAGAATTTACCTTTACTACCTGTGTCGGGTTATCAAGACCGTGTATTTCTTCAATAGGTGATGAATTAACACCATGTATTTCTTCAACAGGAGGTAAATTCTTAACATCTTCAGCTTTAATACATTTTTCTTTCATAGATTCCTTTGCCTCTTGCATATCTTCAAGACTGAGAAATAGAATAGCCCTTTTCTTCGGAGTTGGCTCAGGAGTTGGTTTAGGAAGTGTCCAATTATTTTCATTGGTCAACATATTATTCAATAGAATTTCAGCTTCATCAACAGTTCTTTCCCTGAAAACACAACCAACACAACTATCCAGGTGGTCTCTGGAAGCATCGGTTGGTCCATTATAAAAGATATCAAGTATTTCATTTTTCTTGAGAGAGTGATCAGGCAAAGCATTAAGTAATTGGAGAAGCCTCCCCCAAGCTTGTGGGAGACTCTCTTCTTCAATTTTCACAAAATTATATATTTCCCTTAAAGCAGCTTGTTTCTTATGAGCGGGGAAATATTTAGCAGAGAAGTAATAAATCATATCACAGGGACTACGCACACACAAACCGGGATCAAGAGAATTAAACCATGTTTTAGCATCACCCTTTAATGAGAACGGAAATAATTTAAGGATATAGTAGTAGCGAGTTGTCTCATCATTAGTGAATAGGGTGGCTATATCATTTAATTTAGTAAGATGTGCCACAACAGTTTCAGATTCATAGCCATAAAAAGGATCAAATTCAACCAGAGCCCCTCTCTCAGGATCGACAGAGAAATCATAATCCTTATCAGTAACAAAGATAGGTGAAGTAGCATAAGTAGGGTCATATTTCATTCTAGCATTCAAAGATTTTTCTTTCAACTTGGCTAATAATTTCTTAAGATCACTCCTATCATTGCAAGCAAGAAAGTCTCTAGCAGTTTCTTCATCCATAACATAACCCTCAGGCACAACAGGCAATTCATATCTAGGGGAGAATCTTCATCATCACTTTCATCAATATTATCGGTTTCAATAATTTCATTCTCTCTAGCCCTAGCAAGTTGTTCATCAAGAAATTCACCAAGTGGCACACTAGTGTCAAGCATAGAAGTAGTTTCATCATAAGTATCATGCATAGCGTATGGCATCATCAATAACATGCGACATATCGAATTAATGGCGAAGCAGGTTTAGGTGTCGCAAGCTTACTCAAAACAGAAGGTGAATCAAGTGCGAGCTAGATGGCGCTCTTACCTCCCCTCGTCGTTGAGGGATAAATTTTGGTTTTTTCGTCTTTCAAGTTCCTCATAGTGACCAGCAGATATAAATCCCAAGTGACTCAAAGAATAGAGCTATGCTCCTCGGCAACGGTGCCAGAAAATAGTCTTGATAACCCACAAGTATAGGGGATCGCAACCGTTTTCAAGGGTAGAGTATTCAACCCAAATTTATTGATTCGACACAAGGGAGCCAAAGAATATTCTCAAGTATTAGCAGTTGAGTTGTCAATGCAACCACACCTGGATAACTTAGTATCTGCAGCAAATTATTTAGTAGCAAAGTAGTATGGAAGTAACGGTAATGGTGGCAAAAGTAACAGTGATATAGCAGTTTTGTAGTGATTGTAACAGCAGCAACGGAAAAGTAAATAAGCGAATAACAATATGTAAAAAGCTCGTAGGCATTGGATCGGTGATGGAGAATTATGCCGGATGTGATTATTCATGCAACAGTTATAACATAGGGTGACACAGAACTAGCTCCAATTCATCAATGTAATGTAGGCATGTATTCCGAATATAGTCATACGTGCTTATGGGAAAGAACTTGCATGACATCTTTTGTCCTAGCCTCCTGTGGAAGCGGGGTCCTAATGGAAACTAAGGGATATTAAGGCCTCATTTTAATAGAGTACCGGACCAAAGCATTAACACATAGTGAATACATGAACTCCTCAAACTACGTTCATCACCGGGAGTGGTCCCGATTATTGTCACTTCGGGGTTGCCGGATCATAACACATAGTAGGTGACTAATGACTTGCAAGATAGGATCAAGAACTCACATATATTCATGAAAACATAATAGGTTCAGATCTGAAATCATGGCACCCGGGCCCTAGTGACAAGCATTAAGAATAGCAAAGTCATAGCAACATCAATCTCAGAACATAGTGGATACTAGGGATCAAACCCTAACAAATCTAACTCGATTACATGATAAATCTCATCCAACCGACCACCGTCCAGCAAGCCTACGATAGAATTACTCATGCACGGCGGTGAGCATCATGAAATTGGTGATGGAGGATGGTCGATGATGACGATGGCGACGGATTCCCCTCTCTGGAGCCCCAAACGGACTCCAGATCAGCCCTCCCGAGAGAGATTAGGGCTTGGCGGTGGCTCTGTATTGTAAAACGCGATGAATCCTTCTCTCTGATTTTTTTTCTCCCCGAACACGAATATATAGAGTTGGAGTTGAGGTCAGTGGAGCTCCAGAGGGCCCACGAGGTAGGGGGCGCGCCCCTCAACCTCGTGGACAGGGTGTGGGCCCCCTGGCCTTGATTCTTTCGCCAGTATTTTTTATTATTTCCAAAAATAATCTCCGTTGATTTTCATGTCATTCCGAGAACTTTTATTTCTGCACAAAAATAACATCATCGCAATTCTGCTGAAAACAGCATCAGTCCGGTTTAGTTCCATTCAAATCATGCAAGTTAGAGTCCAAAATAAGGGCAAAAGTGTTTGGAAAAGTAGATCTGACGGAGACGTATCATCTTCATGGTATTGCAGGCAGAAGAATCCCTCGCCGGAGATGGCATGCCCCATGGTTTGGAGAAGCAAGGGCTTCTTTGCGGAGTCGAGAACCTTTGGGCGAGTGTGGCCTTCCTTGGTGCAGACGACACAAAGGGGCTTGAAAGTGCACAAATTTTGGAAGTGGCCTGTGCGACCGCACTTGAAGCACTCTGGGCCATCCGCTTCTTCAATGGGGATCGGCTCCGCCTCCGTGCCCTTGGAAGAGGACGGCATCTCAGATCTGGGCGGGAGGGGCGGCTTAGAGGCCGCCGCCCCTGCAGGCTTGGACTTTTGCTTCTTGGCGAAGGTATCGCCGGCGCGGTCGCCGCCCTGAGACGCCTGCAGCCCCTTGCGCTTGAGCTCGAGGCCGCGCTTCTTGTACTCCTCCTTCTTCTCCTTTTTCCTTATCTGTTCCTTGAGCCACCAGGCGGGCGGCGGCCCCATCCGCCGTCTTCATCAGCATGCTCCGCCCCCTGAACCGAGGAGCTCTGGCACCGCGCGCGGTCACAGTCCCGCGCGGGCTCCATAGCCGGCTTCGCCACCCTTCGATCTTGCTTGGATCCCATCGCCACCACCGCAGCAAAGGAGCGCACCAGTGGAGGAGGGGGAATGGGGATGATCAAGCGGGCGGAGTGGCCGAAGCGTCGCACCTCCGTTTTGCAGGCAGGAAACCCTAATGAGGCATCTAGGGTTCCCCGGGGCAGCCAGAGCCACTTATATAGCTTGGGTGCCGGGCCAGGAGTGGGCTAGGCCGTGTCCAGCGGAACGAGCTGGGCCTCAATGACAGGCGTGTCCGCCTGACCCACAACCAGCACCCTCGGCTGGGCCGCACCACCCGCATGCCCCAGTGATGGGCCGCATCCCAGCCCAGCGGCCTGTCCCACTGGCGTAGTAGGCGACCCGCCCCCAACCCTAGGTCGAGGATCCTGCTACTCCGCTTGCGCCGCCGCCGGCACGGGGCCGGCCAACGCAGGCCAGAGCGAACCCTGGCCAGGGAGAAGAAGTAGGCCAGCATTTTGGGACTCAGGCCGCCCTCGGCCCTCCCTCACTGGTTCTGCATGGGCCACCATGCGGGCAGCCGCAGCCATCCGCCTGGGACCGTGGCCGCCCGGCGTGAAAGCACGCCGGCGCCCGACCTTGACTCCCCGACCAACCCCGCTCGCACGAGGTTGAGGAGCCCTACTTCCTGCCCGCCGTCGCGCGGACCGCGGTCCACTCGCCTCCCTCGGTGCCTGGCCGTACAGGAGCCGTTGGCATCGCCCCTCACTCCACCAAGATTGTCGCCCCAGTTGGAATGATGCACCCGTGGCAGGAGGTTGAATATTTTATTATGAATCTCATTGTGCTCTATTGTATGTGTTCATCAACGATGATATAGTGTTTGTATCTCCGTTTTCAAAACTCCAATATCTACAGTTGTTACTGGCAATAAAATCTATCAATATAGCATGTCTAGTTTTTTTTCAGCTAGCATCGTTTGGTACCTAAACTTGAAATTTTTATCTTTGTCACATTTAATAGTCGTCATTGTGCCTCTATGAACACGCCGCAGCAAAGCGCGCGTCACCCTTCTAGTTTTATTTGAGAGATGGTGTGTACAAATGGTTCTATTCTTAGGCTTGTGCATTTTGGATTTGTTCTAATGCGACCTCAACATCTTTTCCAGTCATGCGTGTACTCCAGAAAGGTACATGAACTCATCTAATTAAGATTACGGAAATTTGTGTTAAGTGAAAACGTACATATAATAGTATATTCTTGAGGAATTTAAACAAAATGATAGTGTATTTTTACTATATAATAATATAAATGCGATTTGTTGTTGGCTTTTATGTCACAACCTTCATTGTTTCACATCATTACTTCCATGTCAAATATCTTCTACAATTGATTAAATTTGTTTTGTACATAAAGCTATCAATCCTTAAAGACTCATGAGATTTGTTGACACGTTATAGAAACGTTCTTCAGCTTTAATTCTTTGGTAGAAACGTTTTTAGTACTCTACATCTTTTATTATGGTTGTACATTTATCCACTTACTTGTTATTTATAGAAATGTGTGTTTATACACTTGCAGTTATGGCTAAGATGTCATCTTCAAGCAATAATGGTTGTATCAAAAGAGGGGACAAAGAAACATGTTTGTAAATGGGTCATAATGTTGTCTCGAACATTTTTATTTACATGTAAAGATGAATGGTTGTACCTCTAAACTTTTGAGTCTGAAGATATCTCATTTTGTGTAATAACATGTAATTCAGATAATTAGATTTCATTCAATGATGTTCTTTGGTCGTTAAAATGTCTTATGTCAAACTTGTCACAAATTATGCTTCATACCCAAAAGATGTCTTTTTTTGGTTCGTTGATTTGCATCAGGATTTGTCCCCGCACTGCTCTTATTGGCTACTATAGCAACGCATGGCCACATACCTTCATGGATAATATAGGATGCTAGGGTCTAGGGTTCACAGGATCCTAGTCGGTTAGGGCGGTTGAGGAGTCCTCCTAGATGCCGACTTCCTTGTCATATACTCCAAGTCTTCCGAGTCCTTCCTTTCATAAGGCCTCTAGGCCGAGACGTCGGACCAAGCTGTAAACTAACCTAGGGTGCCACAGGCCAACTTCCGATATGATGAGGCACCCCTAGGCCGTAACACTGGCATATATCCAGACCCAATATCAACAAACAAATACGTTATATTAGCTAAGTAACAAAAGATGCATCTGTTGTTCATTGTAGGGTGCAGTCGTTAGAAAATAGAGGAAATAGAAGGTAATTCTTAGGTTTTTGACCCTCGGCTTTCACAAAGCTCTTTGGTTCATCTAACCAAAGTTATAAGCATAATTCGGTGGAAACATGTAGTATCTAGCTACAGTGATTGACTGGCATAAGTTGACATATTAACTTAAGTAATTGAATTGCATCACAACCATTCAGGTTTTTGACTAGCAACATTTGTACAACACACTGGAAAAATAACATGTTGAATGGAGTTAATTGGCATGAAAAGGGCAATCTTGTCGATGCGCAACGAGAAACACCATACGCAAGAGGATGATAATCATGTCGATGGTTGATTTTGGATGTCGTCTATTAAACCTGCAGTAGATACAATTTGAAGAACTTTGGTCACTATTGAAACATACAAATTTAGTTGAAGTATGTGTTTGGATTGTTCTCACTAGCAAATAAAATGCAATACATGCTTAGAGCGGATATAAATACAAAAGTGCATGTTGACAAAAATTATTTGGAACTAATAATTTGTGGCAAATCCCAAGGATAGTCAATTTAGGTAAGATAGCTTCAAATAAACTAGAAATTAAAACCATACAAACCAGGACTAGTCCTTGATGGAACTTTTTGATGAGCAAAAGCATGCACCCAGCGGAGGCCGAGCCTTTAACATGAGTCAACAAGCTGCACAAATTATAGCCTACTCTAGCTAGACAACTAGTTGATGCCTAGTTCTTTAACCTGGAAGCCAGAATACATGTGCAAAACACGAGGGCTTCACCATTAAAGAACATTGTAACGAAAAAGGGAAACAAAGGTAAGGAAACCCGGATAAACATATTGTTTTTTATCATTCACTCCACCATTCAGCTTTTATTTCTAACAAAATATGAGGGTGTTGGCACACAAATGCCGTGGGAATATACCATTTAGAATGAGCTACTAATGGAAATACATGCACAACTAAACTCTACAATTGGGATGCCAGTGCCACATTTCAACCACCATAAACATGTAAAGCAATGAAAGCTTGATATTAGGTTTCAAAGAAACTTACAAGAATCAACATTTATATCTGTACTTCATGTAGGAGGATGCTAATCATAAATGACAAAAAAACATACTCACCAGAGCAAAGATAGACAAAGCATTCTGCTGAACCATAGGTCTTGAAGACGTTGTATATTTTAGTGCGTCTAGTGTTACTTGATGAGACCTCCTGTGTGAGCCTCACAATAATTTTTTTAAGCTTTGGTGCGAATACAAGTAGTTTTTTCAGTAAATCAAACTCATGATCCACTCCTTCAAATCCATTGATTTCCACTTCTTCAAGAGCAGTCAAGGAGATAGCTTGGGGCCTCCAGTTTGTGGACTCACAGGGACAATCCGTTGGGCATTCTTCTTTTACCTAGGACCGAAAAGTAAATGTAAACTACTACACATCTATTATTGAGATATTGTTAGAGCAGAAAAATAATTACCACTGATCTTAATAGGATGATTTTAAGCTTCGCATGATGAACTAGAAATTTGATCAATCTGAAGGAGATAAAACACGGGTGCTCCAAAAACATGTCCATCTGTTTTGAGATCTAACTCCAAAAGAGAGAAGTCAACAACCATATGCTTCTCTATCTCCTGTGCAAAGTTGGGCTCGTAGGGGAAAAGTGACGAGTCCTGAAAAACAATTTTGCAAGATCTATGTAATTCATAAATTTTAGGTAGTATAATATCCACTAAATTAAGTAGGAGAGGGGACTTACTACACTTGCACGAATATGCAACAAAGGGAGTTGTCCTTGTCTATCTGCCACCTGCAAACCCAACAACTCGAGATACCAAGGACCAAACACAATAGACTCCTCAGTGTAGCAGCAGTACCACCAGACATTCTCCATAATTGGTGCCAATACTGAAATGTTGACCTCCAACATCACGGTAAGGAGAATCTCCAATTTCTTAAGCATCGGGGCAACAATGTTGACATGTTCTGTCGAGAATGGGTTCACGACAAGCTCCTGCAGCGACGGCGAATTCACCCTTAGATCACACGTCTCAAATAAAATGCCGCTGAGCAGGAGGGTGCACAAGCGCGGGCAGCATGAGAGCAAAGCATCGAGGTTGCCATTGCAGTGCAGTAGGGACAACGTCTCGAGCACAGGAAACTCGACGCCGACTGGCACAGAGCGAATGTATACATGGTCCAGCATGATGTAGGTGTTGTGGCGGAAGCAAGGCAAATCAATGATGATGGACCTTCCTAATAGGCCAAATCTTGAGGGGAAGGAAGCGACGAACTCCTTCGGCTCAAGTTCCGCGGCGGCGGACAACAACGAGTTGACTTGTGCGGTGCTCGCCATGTCCTGCTCGGGGGCGTGGATTTCCAACAGGGAAATAGCAGGAGGGCAAGAGATCTGGCCGAGTGCTGGTTCGATCGAGTCGAACACGACCTCGCGAAAGATGATTTGGCGGAGACTAGCCCAGAGGCCGCGCCATCGCCGTGAGAGGATGCTTGTGCGCGCCGCAACTCCGATGCAGGGGAGCTTGGCAAGGATGAGGAGGAGTAGATCATCGGGAAGGGTGCTGATGCGATCTGGATCTAGGAAACCCAGGCGACACCCAGATCTGAACTCCATCGAAGCTTTTGCAAAACACCACCGTTCCCCCTCCAACGGGAGGGGGTGGAGGGACGGAATAAGCCAGAGGTGCGGAAGTCGGGGAGAGGTGAGGACGCCGGGGAGAGGTGAGGACACCAGGGAGAGGGGAGGGTGGGGAATGGGCGATGGTGGTGGTGTTTGGTGGGGTCGAGAGGGTGGGTGGCGATGGAGATTTAGTGGTGTGTGGTGGTGTCAGTTTATTTGAGTAAAGTTCCTTATTTGATAATGGTAAAATTATGGATTCCTTATTTGACCCTGGAGATTTCAAACTTCGTTGTTTGAAGCTAGGTCTAGATTTCATTCTTTAATACGACACTACTGACATGTCGGATTTTTGTTTGATGGACGAAATTACCCCTTGTTGTATGTGGGCTAGCCCTGCCACTCGTCCCCTTAATACATGCCTCTCTCCCAACTTTGCCTTATTCAGAATCTTCTCACATGGATCGTCTCCCCACACCTTGCAAAGTGGTAATAAATAGATTGGCCTTCAATCAAACCTCACATGCCCTGGCCCTCCAGTCACAATAGTGTTAATTGTGTTATGCAGTTCATAGGTGATGCCTGCTATGAAGTGTGCTACCTTTGGGTAGTAAGGCAACCAAATTTAAAAGGGCGAGCAAAACAACTACGTGCACATAGACAAACAGGTGGGGTTTGCATCTGCTCACCCCTAAAGCACAAATGCAAGCCACCAAATAGCATGCCTAATTTGGCAACCGATGCAGTGTAGGATACCAAACTATTGAACAACACGGTATTGAGCCCATATTAGCTGAGCCAGGCCCAGTTGAGTCACACATACAAGGGGCCAAAAAACGACACTTGATACCAAACACACCACAAGTGGAGGAAGCATTTCCCTCTCCCTCCCGTCCAATCTGCGGAGCCCCATGTTGCCTGGTGGCGGCCTTCCAACAACTCTCATATGAACAACATACACTACAAAAAAAAGACACATTCATGACATTATGGACCGAACGAAAAAAATTCTGTCATGGTTATGACACTTCTCTTATGATAATTGTGACAAAACCACGTAGAATCATAGATGTGGTGGGCTTCTACTTCTATGACAAAAAAATCATGACAGAAAATAGGCTTTTCATCTTGGGTGGGCCTGGGAGGCACCTGCATGACATTCTTTGGGCCGTACATAACATAAAAAAGTTGTGGTAGAAGTGAGGGCGAGGAAATTTTCATGGGTTTTGTCTTCATTGCGATTGGTTTCCCTCTTATGATGAGTGAGTAATTCCCATAGGTGTGGGAGATGTAGGTAAGTGATAAGATTGATTTGTGTCTATCCTATATGTCGTAATTTGCATTCGCAATAGTATGATCTATCTAGTAACTGATGAAATTTGCCTGTCAAAATGCAGCTCCCATTAGATGATTTAATAAAAATCAGACTTCACCAGTTAAGCCCGATAGATTCAGAAATAACTTCCACTTTCTATATATAGCTTGATCACTTGGGTGTAAATCAGGAAGGAAGATTCAGAGTCCCAGAGTAAGCTGAATTGCTATGGTTCTAGAATTTTGCAATTAAGCCTATTTCTGCAATCCTGGAAACAGAATTGTTTACTATGCTATTTTTTAGGGTTTCACTGTAACATGTACTACATCAGTAATGGAAAAAAAATTAACTAGATATGAACCAGCCGGTACGTAGTTGTGCTCTCAGAGAACCGCCGTGACCACCCTTAGAATCACTAATAGAAAAAGGGCCTATAGTCCCGGTTGGTGAGGGCCTTTAGTCCCGGTTCATGAACCGGGACTAAAGGGTCGGTACTAATGCCCTAACCCTTTAGTCCCGGTTCAATCCAGAACCGGGACAGATGGGCCTCCACGTGGCCTGTCCGCTGAGCCCAGGCAGGAGGGCCTTTGGTCCCGGTTGGTGGCACCAACCGGGACCAATAGGCATCCACGCGTCAGCATTTCTATGGCTGGGGTTTTTGTTTTTTTTAAAAGGGGGGGTTTGGGGGGTTTTGGGGGGTTAATTTAGGTGTTTCATATATTGTGCTAGCTAGCTAATTAATAGAGAGAAGTGTCCTCTCTTTTGTCCGTGCTTGGTCGACGCTACGCATTTTATACATACGTATAGAGAGGACTAGCTAGACACGCTAGCTAGCTAGTAAGCAAACAGAAGATCGCCATGAACATATATGCATACAGAGAGAAGTGATATCGACCACCTCTCCTTCTCCGAGATTGGTCGAACAACAAGTTCTCGTGATATCTATCCGACACTACTGGCTACATATATACAATAATTATCTTTTACAAATATAATCTCCTAACATACGGACGCTGCGTGGTCCACATAGTATTCTCCGTCTTCAGCGATCACGTGGTCAAGAAAGAATGCGCCAATTCCTCTTGAATTGCTCGCAGCGATCTGGTGCTAGGAGCTCATCCCGCATCCAAACATCTAATTTTAAGAAGGGGGTCACATATATATATATATATATATATATATATATATATATATATATATATATATATATATATATATATATATATATATATATGAATGAATGAAACTCAACACAAATGATGGTAATAAAATAAAATTGTGAATATTGTTATTTACGCACTTCATATTGTTTTAGCCGAAGTAGCCCGCTCACAGTGGTATGGCGGATGGACTGCAAATGTAGTATCCACAGAAATCATTCCCTTGTTCCTGCCACAACCACTTTACAAGAAATAGAGGTCAATCAAACTGATAATTAGCAAGCATGCTAAATGGTATTGATGAAACTAGCGCTTGAATCACTAGGAGATGCGTGGAATATGCTACTATATAGTACTTACTTTCGGGTGTCTAAATTGCAGCTTCTTCGGTAGTCCCGAGCTTTTTGGTGAATTTTCTCCAAGCCCTGCCATACAAAGAAAACAATTACTTGATATCAGAAATGAACAAAGTTGCTGATATGGTGGATAATGATCGATTTAACTTACTTCTCGAGCATTTTAGGTCATGTCCGCATACTCCTTGGGATTTTTTCGCTTGGAGTCTAAGACAGTTACTACTCCCTTCTCAAGCTTAATCTCTAGGAGAATATAGTGGTAGCTGCGCACACATGCATAACTCATCAATATTACATTACTATAACCTGGACTAATAAGGAAACCGAATATGCCACAAGACAAGAATACTCACTTGAAGTTGTAAGGAAAGAGTATTATATCTTTGTGTTCATTTATTACCAACGATTGTAGCAAGTTGGCCTCATTATTTTCTTTATGAAATTCAACCTCAGTTTATCTATGAGATATGTGTTAATGAACCCAATATCACCCACTTGTCTTTTCTTCAATTCGCGATCTTCAATCTGCATAATATAGTGAGGATAATTATAAATACATGCAATGAAAGGGCTGAGTTATATAGAGACTTAATGGCCAGTAGTACTACTTACAGACGATGGCAGGTGACCGTTGCTTTATCGAGGACCAATTGATTGAAAAACTGATAGAACTCCTCAAATGGAATAGGCACAGTTCAATTCCAAGGAGGTCATGCTCCTTTTAACTCTCACATACAAAGTACTCCTCCCTCGGACTCTTTGCAGGTTTTCATGTACCAATCATGCAATCTTCGCATCATCGTTGATAGAGAACTTTCATCTTTGACAAGAGGCTTCCCGTACTCGTATCTTTGTATCTGCACCTCCAAGAAATCATAATGTACATCGTCGGGCAAGTAATCTGCAGGTTGCCATAACCAGGCACCATCCTCGGATCGACGATGTCGCTAAGCGAGCACCTTGAGCGGGGGCACGATTGCCCTTGTTCATTACGAGCTGGGCAATTTGTTTCCCAGCTCGTCGTTCTTTCATCCATTGATCACTTTTAGTACTTCCCGACCTCTCCGCTTTGGCAAATGCCTTTCGATGTCGCTCATAGTTGCCTTCGGCGGAGACTTGGGTGGTTTTGTCGGGGCAGCGAGTGCGCTTCGCTTTCACGGATCTACCTTCTCCTCCGGTGGATGTCTCTTTGCTTTCAACCCTTGAAACCAGTCATCCACTTGATCTGCGCGATCTTCGCGTTTTCCTCCTCGCTCCTCTCGTCACGGTAACTTCTGGAGTCTTGAGAGAAGGACCCGAATCAGTATCTCCTCCCACCTTTGGCTGTCTTGCTAGACGTCGGCAGAGCAGACGGGCGGATGTCTTCTTTCCTTGCTTACGAGGCGGAGGAGAAGGACTATGACGCACCGAGCAACAGCGGCGGCGGGTCTCTTCCGCCCTTCTTGCTGACGAGGCGGAGAAGGAGGAGGCTGGCTGCTCAGCGCCCGGCCACAGGCGGAGAAGGAGGCGGAGTGCCGCCGCCAGCGGGAGAGGAGCCGGCCGAGTGCCCTGATCGTCACTCGCCAGTAGGAGGAGGCGGTGGAGGAGGCGGAGTGTCCCGACTCGCCCGGAGGAGGAGGAGGAGGCGGGCGTCCAGTTCGGAAGGTTGATGAGATCCTTCCGCCATAGGCATGGAGTCTTGAGCGAACCCAGCCGATACTCCCTTCACCGTAGGGTGGTCAAGCCGAGGTCCTCAAATCCCTCCGTTATTTCATCGACCATCACCTTAGCATATCCTTCCGAATCGGCCGGTAGTGAAAAGTTGAGTCGGGTTTAGTAGGATAAGCAGAGCCAACAACCGCCTTGACCCTCAAATTCATCCATTGCGCCATAAGGTGGCAATTTTCAGCCTCCGTGATAGCATCCACGGGATAGGCTGGCGAGGAGCCGTCAAGGCATGCTCCGGCAAGCAGCTCGGTGGAAGCCACGCTGCTTCTCCGCCGAGATGGCGGGGTAGCTTTGGGGAAGCTTGACGCAGTGTCGCTTGCTGCGATCTGCTTCTCATTCCTCTAGCCCCATTACCCTTTAAAGCGCTGCGGTTGGCTCTGCTCGAGTTTCTTCCTCCTCTCCTGGGTTTTGTAACCCCTGCGTCCTGAAATCCAGCCTTCCACGAACGGAGCTGGCGTGCCTCGTGTCCGTCCGAGGTGCTTTCGAGATTCCCGAGGCCATTTGAGCTCGTCCTTCTCCACTGTCTGGAACGAAGCGTCCCTTGCTACGCTGCTTGATATATTGCTGAAGCCTCTTGATCGGTATGTCCAATTGTTCATCCGTCCAAATGCACTTCCCTGTTATAGGGTCCAAGGATCCGTCGCCCTCAAGAACCAAGTCCGCAACGGTCTCGGCGATTCATTGTCTCTCGGTTCGATCCCTTTATCAAGCGAGATCATTCTCAGCCTTGGCCCACTTAGGCCGAACTACGAGGTAGTAACCACACTGACCTGTCTTGATGGTGAAGCTTCTTCTTCGCAGCATTTCTCTTGTTTGTCGCCGACATCTTTTTACTCTTTTCCGATGTCTTGTGGGCCACAAATGCGGGCGATCATCTCTGATCTTCTCATATTTGCCCTTGAATTCTGGTGTCTCATTTTTTTCGACATACCTATTGAGGTCTTTCTTCCAATTCTTGAATAGGCCTGCCATCTTCTTCAGAGGAAAAGACTTGATTAATGGCTCTATAACTGGTTTCTCCGGATCATCCTCTGGCGGTAGGGTGAAATTTGACTTCAGCTCAGTCCAAAGATCATTTTTCTGCATATCATTGACATCAGACACCTCAGAGTCTTTGTTCTTAGGCTTATACCATTGGTGGATGCTGATCGGGATCTTGTCCCTAACCAGAACCCCGCACTAAGCAACGAATGCCTTCTTTTTCCGGTAGGGTTCAATCGGTTGGTCAGTCGTATGATTTGTATGATCTCAAACTTTTCATCCGAGCTCAACTTTTCTTCGGCCTCGTCTCTTTACCGGGTTGTGCTCGATCCGGCGCTAGAAAAAAGAACAAAGACGAGAGTTAATTAATATGTGTACATACCAAAACAATGAATGCATCAATTAGCTAGTCGCACAGGCTTAACTAATATATATACCTGGCCGGACTCGGTTTGGTGATCACCGGAGCCGTCCTCACGGTCTACTTCTTCACCCTCTCCTTCTTGCACCGCATTGGGTCATCGGAGCCATGTAAATCATAGCCACCGCTTCTTCACCCTCTCCTTCCGGACCATCGTTGTCGTTGAGAAACATCAACGAAGCGACGGCATCACTTCCTTGAAGCGATTATGTCCCTCAACAATGCTTCTTGTGCTTCGGCTCGGGGCGAGGTGTCCATAGTTTCTACAAATATTTACAACATGGCAATTATTATTCAAACATGACAGATATGGATATATTAGTGGCAAACGTAGAACTAGCTAGCTAATCACAATAAGGAATCATATTAATTAGTGGCCTCGACGCTGCTTCTCTAGGGTTTCGGGTGGCCTCGACAACGCTTCAAGGGTTAGGGGTTTCCTCGAGAACGCCTTCAAGGAGGGTGGCCACATGTATCTCACACCACGATACTTGCTATTTAATTAGGGTTTCCTCTGCCGATTGGCGACCCTCGGCGACCCTCGTTCTGATAAAAAAAAGAGGAAGAAGAAGAAAACAAAGAGGAGAAGAAAGAATAGAGAGGAGAAGAACTCCTCTATTCTTTCTTCTTCTCCTCTTCTTTCTTCCTCTTCTTTTTTTATCAAGAAGTCAGGATTGCCGAGGGGTCGAGGGTCAAGGGGTCGAGGATCGCCGGCGATCGAGGTCGAGGGTCGAGGATCACCGAGGTCGGGAGGTTGCCTAGTGTCAAAGGATTCAACAAAACCATGTCTTCATCACAGGCGAAAGTAACAGGTGCATGATGGTAGAACCTCTCCAAAGTTATTTTGGAGCGGAGTCCCGAGATAGGATAGTTCGCTTTTTTGGTACAAAGTTCGGCAAGAACCTTCCGAATATCGTTATTTGGAAGGCCTTTGCCTGAAAATTGCAAAAAGGCAAATTATCCTATCCGGGACTCCATTCCGTAACAACTTTGGAGGACTTCACCATCATGCCCTGGTTACTTCGGCTAATGATGAAGCCATGGATTTCTTCAATACTTTGACACTAGGAAACCTCTCTCACCTCGAACCTCGACGACCTCGAACCCTCGACCCCTAGACAACCACAGGTACCCTCGACCTCGATCCCTCGACCCTATAGAACCCTCGAACCCTCGACCTGAAACCCTCGACCCTTGACCCCTTAATCCACCCTCGACCCTCACCCTAGTTCCCGACCCTCGACCCCTCGGCGATCCTCGACACCCTCGTTCCGATAAAAATTAAGAAGAAGAAGAAGAAGAAGAAGAAGAAGAAGAAGAGGAGAAGAAGAAAGGAATAGCTAGAGGAGAAGATCAAAGAAAAAAGAAAAAAGAGGAGAAGAAGAAAGGAATAGTGGAGAAGAAGAGAAAATAGAATATTCTATTTTCTTCCTCTCCACTATTCCTTTCTTCTTCCCTTTTCTTCTTTTCTTCTTCTTACTTATTTCTCCTCTTCTTTTCCTCTCCTCTTCTTCTTTCTTTCCTCTTCTTATACTTTCTTCTTTCCTATCCTTCTTTTTCTAAAATTGTAACTTTTGCATATATATAAAACTTTTCTAAAATTGTAACTTTCTATATATGAACAAAAACTTTCTATAGAACCAAAAAACATCACATACATCACATACACATATACATTATAGCCACATACACATATACATCACATATGAACAAAAAATAAACTAATAAAAATAAAATAAACATATTGCAACATATGAACAAAAACATATAGCCACATACATACACATACATTATATATATATATATGAAAAAAAATTAAACAAAAAAAACAGGGGCGTGGCGGCAGCGGTGGCGCCGGCGGGCGAGGCAAAGCGAGGCAGAGGCACGGGCAAGAGGCAGGCAGGTGCTCACCGCAGGCGGCCCGAGGCACGGCGGGCGGCGTCGAGGCGAGGAGGCCAGCCCGGCGTCGAGGCGAGATGGCGTCGAGGCGGCGACAGGCGCCGAGGCGAAGCGGAGACGGCGTCGAGTAGCGGCCGGCGGCAGCGTGGGCTCGAGGCGGCGGGCGGCATCGGCGTGGGCTCGGGGGAGCCTGAGCGTGGCGGCCAGCGGCGGGCAACTGGCGGCGTCGAGGAGGTCCGTGGCGTCGTCATTGGAACCAAATCTTGTGATGAAACTGAAAATTTTCACAAGTGTTGCTTATATACCATCGAGCATTGGTCCGGTTCATGGCACAAACCGGGACTAATGCCCCTTTAGTCCCGGTTGGTGCCACCAGCAGGACTAAAGGGAACATTGATCCTGGTTAAGTGGTGTGCCACCAACCGGGACCAAAAGCCTTGTGCTGCTTGGCCCAAAGTTTAGTCCCACCTGCTAGTTGAGAGAGCTCGAGAGTGGTTTATAAGCTGCCTGCGCCCACCCTCTCGAGCTCCTCTCAACTGTAGGCTTTCGGGCCTAATCTGTCACTAGCTATGTGCTGTGGGCCTACTTGGCCTCCTCATGGGCCCGAATCACGGCCCATGTAGGGTTTCTAGTCGTATTCAGGCCGTGGGGGTCCGATGGCGGCACTATTTTTTCCAGCTTTTTTGTTTTGTTTTCTGCATTATTATTTATTTTTTGTTGTTTTTTCTTTATTTTTTAATTCTTTTTGTTTTTAGTTTTAGAAAAATTATAAACTTTCTGTTAGTGCCATTAGTTTTCAAATTTGAAAACACTTTTTTTGTTTTCTTTGTTGCTTTATTTATTTTATTTTGTTTCTGCTTACAACAAAATACTTATTGTTGCTATTTTTATTCTTTTTCCAGTTTTCTTGTTTTGCTTTTACGCATTATTTATTTTTGTTGTTTTTTGCTTTATTTTTTCATTCTTTTGCTTTTAGTTTTAGAAAAATTATAAACTTTCTGTTAGTGCCATTAGTTTTCAAATTTGAAAACACTTTTTTTGTTTTCTTTGTTGCTTTATTTATTTTATTTTGTTTCTACTTACAACAAAATACTTATTGTTGCTATTTTTATTATTTTTCGAGTTTTTTTTGTTACATTTGTGCATTATTTATTTTTTTGTTGTTTTTTGCTTTATTTTTTAATTCTTTTTGCTTTTAGTTTTAGAAAAATTATAAACTTTCTGTTAGTGCCATTAGTTTTCAAATTTGAAAACATTTTTTTGTTTTCTTTGTTGCTTTATTTATTTTATTTTGTTTCTACTTACAACAAAATACTTATTGTTGCTATTTTTAATTTTTTTCAAGTTTTTTTGTTTTGTTTTCTGCGGTTTTTATTTTCTTTTGGTTTTTTTCTTTATTTTTAATTCTTTTTTTGCTTTTAGGTCAAGACAAATTATAAACTTTCTGTTTGTGCCATTAGTTTTCAAATTTGAATTCTTTGAAATTTGTGTGAATCACAAGTTTGTGAGCTCAACACGGCGTGTAGAGGGATGGGCTTATAAACCGGTGTGAGCGCCCTTCGGTTGGCGAGGTTTTCAAATTCATAGTTTTCAAATGAACTCTGAAAAAGTTGGCATAGCATGTGCATGTACAAAAGCGGACAATGGTATCATACTTTCGTACATTACAAAGTTGGCATGGTATCATCATAATAGTTATGGGAGAAAGTCTTCACTTTTTCTTCGCTTGTGTCGTTTGCTTATTGCGCCAGTAACCATGGATAATCTTCATCGTTTATCGTGATGCTTGGGTCAGCCTTTGACTTTGAAGGGAATTTCATGAAACTTTTCATACTCTTCGACATATGTCCATCTTGCCCTCCACTCCCGTGATGTCCCTTTTTCCCGAAAGAACTATGTGGCGCTTTGGCTCATTGTATGATGTATTCGCTTCCTTATCTTTTCTTTTCCTCGGTCCGTAGACATGTCCTTCACATAGATAACATGTGCCACATCATTGGCTAGGACGAGCAGTTCGTCGATGTACCCAAGATTTTTAGATCCACCTTTGTTGTCATTCCGCATCGTGGGTCTACCTGTACCCGCCTCCTAGCAGATTGACCCACTTGCACTTAAACAAAGGGACCTTAAAATCTACTCCGTGAGTCAAGTTCTCATATGTCTACTATGTAACCATAATATGTGTCATCTCCCTTGTCGGTTCTTTGCATCAAAGCGGACACCGCTGTTTTGGTTGGTGCTCTTTTGATCTTGGTAAATCATGTAACATGTATTCCCATTTATCTCGTATCCTTTCCAAATCATTACAGTCGAAGATGGTCCCCTGGACAACAAGTACAGCTCATCACAAACAATGTTGTCACCTCTGAGACGTGTTTCCAACCAACTGCTGAAAGTCCTGATGTGCTCACATGTAATCCAGTCGTCGCCCTGCTCCGGGTGTTTGGAGCGCAGAGGCATTCTTGTGTTCATCGACATACGGGTCACCAAGGTAGAGTTCTCGTAGAACGTGTAGTGTGCTTGAGACCAAGAATATCCGTCCACTGCATATTATTGAGTCCCTTCCAAGCGTGGCTTTTCCACTGGGTCTCCCCTCATACCGCTGATTTAGGGAGACCTATCTTCTTAAGGCCAGGAATGAAGTCAACACAAAACCCGATGACATCCTCTCGCTTGATGGCCCATGGAGATGCTTCCTTCCGGCCTAGCGGCGATTCTGAACATATTTCTTTAGGACTCCCATGAACCTCTCAAAGGGGTACATATTGTGTAGAAATACGGGCCCCAGAATGACAATCTCGTCGACTAGATGAACTAGGGCGTGCGTCATGATATTGAAGAAGGATGGTGGGAACACCTGCTCCAAATCGACAAGACATTGCGCCGCATCACTCCTTAGCGTTGATGCGATTTCTGGATCGATCACCTTCTGAGATATTGCATTGAGGAATGCACATAGCTTCACAATGGCTAATCGGACGTTTTCGGTGAAGCCCCTCAATGCAACCGGAAGCGATTGCGTCATAATCACGTGGCGATCATGAGACTTTAGGTTCGAACTTTTCTCTGGCATATTTATTATTCCCTTTATATTCGACGAGAAGCCGATCGGGACCTTCATATCGAAAGGTGCATTGAAAGAATATTTCTTTCTCTTCTTTCAGAAGAGCGTAGTTGGCGGGACCTTCATATCGCTTCGGAGGCATGCCCTCTTTTTCGTTAAGCGTTGCAGGTCCTCTCGTGCCTCAGTGTATCTTTTGTCTTCCCATAAACGCCCAAGAAGCCTAGCAGGTTCACGCAAATGTTCTTCGCCACGCGTGCATCACGTCGATCAAGAGCGGACCTCTAGGTCTTTCCGAGAAGGTAGGTCCCAAAATATAGATTTCTTCTTCCACATGGGTGCGTGATTCTCGGCGTCATTCGGAACAGCTAGTCCGTCGGGACCCTTTCCAAAGATTATGTGTAAATCATTGACCATAGCAAGTGCGTGATCACCGCATGCGCATGGCGGGCTTCTTCCGGTGATCTGCCTCGCCTTTGAAATGCTTGCCTTTCTTTCGACATTGATGGTTGGTCGGAAGAAATCGACGGCGGCCTGTGTACACATTCTTCCTGCAGCTTCCTGTATATACTATCGGTGTCAAGTAAACAGTGCGTGCATGCGTGGTATCCCTTGTTTGTCTGTCCCGAAAGGTTCTTGAGAGCGGGCCAATCGTTGATGGTCACGAACAAAGCAACACCTTTAGGTCAAATTCCTCCTTTTTGTGCTCATCCCACGTACGTACACCGTTTCCATTCCACAGCTGTAAAAGTTCTTCAACTAATGGCCTTAGGTACACATCAATGTCGTTGCCGGGTTGCTTAGGGCCTTGGATGAGAACTAGCATCATAATGAACTTCCGCTTCATGCACATCCAAGGAGGAAGGTTATACATACATAGAGTCACGGGCCAGTCTTTGTGATTGCTGCTTTCTGCTCCCGAAAGGATTAATGCCATCCGCGCTTAAAGCAAACCATGCGTTCCTTGGGTCCTTTGCAAACTCATCCCAGATTACTTTCTCTCGATTTTTCTCCACTGCGACCCGTCAGCCGGTGCTCTCAACTTCTCGTCTTTCTTCACGGTCCTCACTGTGCCATCGCATCAACTTGGCATGCTCTCCGCTTACGAACAGACGTTTCAACCGTGGTATTATAGGAGCATACCACATCACCTTCAGAGGAACCCTCTTCTGGGAGGCTGCATGTCAACATCACCAGGGTCATCTCGTCTGATCTTATACCGCAATGCACCGCATACCGGGCATGCATTCAGATCCTTGTAGGCACCCATGATGGGGATGCGATCATTAGGGCATGCATGTATCTTCTCCACCTCCAATCCGAGAGGGCATACGACCTTCTTTCTGCGTGATGTCTTTGTCAGACGGGCAATTAGATTATCCTTTGGAAGCTTCTTCTTCATTATTTTCGAGCTTCTCAAATCCTTTATCGAGCCTGACATTCTCTGCCTTCCACTGCAGCAATTCGAGTACGGTACCGAGCTTTGTGTTGCCATCTTCGCAATTGGGGTACAACCCTTTTTTGTGATCCTCTAACATGCGATCGAATTTCAGCTTCTCCTTTTGACTTTCGCATTGTGTCCTTGCATCGACAATGACCCGGCGGAGATCATCATCATCGGGCACATCGTCTGGTTCCTCTTGATCTTCAAGCAAGCCGTTGCAGCACCATCGTGCACATCGTCTGCAGTGCATCTTGATGTTCAAGAGCATCACCGTATTGAGGGGGCACATAGTTGTCATCGTACCTTCTTCCTCGCTGTCTTCCATCATATAACCCTATTTCTCCGTGCCTCGTCCAAACATTATAGTGTGGCATGAAACCCTTGTAAAAGCGGTGGGTGTGAAGGATTTTCCGGTCGAGTAAGACTTCAGATTCCCACATATAGGGCATGGACAACACATAAAACCATTCTGCTTGTTTGCCTCAGCCACTTCGAGAAAATCATGCACGCCCTTAATGTACTCGGAGGTGTGTACATCACCGTACATCCATTGCTTCTGGTTCATCTGCGTGCATTATATATAATAATTATGTGTCAAAAATCATTACTGAGAACATCATGAATAGATAATTAAGTGACCAAATTAATAGAAGTTCATTATCACATAAAAACCAAAGTACATACATAGTTCTCATCTAACAATATAAAGCTCTGCGAGCATCTAAATTAATTAAACCATACATTGAAACTATGTAAAACATTTCAATGCGAAAACAAATGCGTATCATTATCGCAACCAAAGTAATAACCGATCCAATCGGCATAATGATACCAAGCCTCGGTATGAATGGCATATTTTCTAATCTTTCTCATCTTCAAGCGCATTGCATCCATCTTGATCTTGTGATCATCGATTTACATCCGCAACATGCAACTCCAATATCATCTTCTCCTCCTCAAGTTTTTTTATTTTTCCTTACAGAAATTGTTTTCTTCTTCAACTAAATTTAACCTCTCGACAATAGGGTCGGTTGGAATTTCCGGTTCAACAACCTCCTAGATAAATAAAATCTATGTCACGTTGGTCGGCATAATTTTCATAAACAATAAATGAACCAATAGTTATGAAAAGATAATATATACCACATCCAATCATAGACAGGGACGAGGGCCGACGGGCGGATACCAAAACCATCGCACTATATAAGATGCAATAATAAAAGTAAGAAAATAATACAAGTATCTATCTAAACATACAAGTAAGAATATTTTCCTTTCGTAAAGAAGATAAGAACAAGAGGCTCACCACGTTGGTGCCGGGCGATGAGATCGGCGCGGTGATCGACGGCCGGTGAAAGACGGGGGCCAGGCGTGACGGACCGCTAAACCTAGATAAATATTGAGGAAAATGGAGCTTGGCGGTCGAGCTTGAGAGGAGAAACCTTAAGTAGTGTGGCTCGGGCATTCCATCGAACACCTTGTGTGCATAGGAGGTGAGCTAGAGCACCACCAAGCCCTCTCCCCTCGGCCCGGAAAAAAAGCAGAGCGGTGTGCTCTGCTCTTCTTGCGAGGGGCTATATATAGGCACCACCATTGGTCCCGGTTGGTGGCATCAACCGGGCTAAAGGGAAGCCTTTGGTCCCGGTTCATGCCACCAACCGGGACCAATAGTGGTGGCCAGAGCCGAGGCCCATTGGTCCCGGTTCGTCCCACCAACCCGGGACCAAAAGGTCCCGGACGAACCCGGGACCAATGGCCCACGTGGCCCGGCCGGCCCTGGGCTCCTGAGCAGGGCAAATAGCTCCATTGGTCCTGGTTCTGGATTGAACCGGGACTAATGGGCTGAACTGGCCTGGGCCATTGCCCCCTTTTCTACTAGTGAATTAGGGCACGCTCATGACCAAGCGAGGTGCACGTGTCCAGCCCGGGCCAAACAAACAACCCTAAACCTAAGGGTGGCCATGAGATTCACAACTTTTCTTTCACTACCTACATATACATACATACCCAATACCTTTGCCTTTTGCAGCTCTTGTTGTAGTTTGTAGCACGCACATACAGTTGGATTGTGGCATTAACCCAGGCACCAATACATACTACATCATCCGCTGCACACAGCAACCGCCAACAAGCTTAAAACCAAGAACAAAGCCCGAGGCTCTCCCTAAGTAAGAAAAGAGAAGCTACATATATGTGCGCAGGTTTTTTTTTTTGAGGCAAACTTGCAAAGCTTTATTAAAACGTCACAATGTTTACAGGGACGGATGGAAGATCTCCGGTGCCCCTAACTGAACCTGGCGGCCACCACCAAGAGAGAGTGCATGCTTTGCAAGGTTGTGAGCTTCAAAGTTTGAGCTCCTAAACTCGTGACTGAAATTACAAATATCAAAAGATGCCGAATGAACTAGAATTTCAAGGTATGATTGCTCCATAGTCAGTATTCTTCTTGGATATCATCGATGACACCTTTGCAGTCCGAGGCCACGTGAATCCGCCTTAAGTAAAGATCATCGGAAAGGGCAAGTGCCTCCCGCGACAGCCAAAGTTTCCAAGACTTGCGGATCTGCTTGGTGTCGAAAGGCTAGCACCGATGCTCCCAAGAAACTGCCGTTGCATCGCGGCCGATGGCTGCCATCGCCCCATATCCACCATGACGAGAAACCGCCGCGCGTCTACATTTACTTTTGGCGTTAGCTGGTCACGGCGGCTGCCATTGAGAGGGCTCTGGGGTCCTTACGGTGATCATCTGTATCTTGATTGTATATACCACTTGTAGTTCGAAATCAGCCTGGTTATAGAAAGCGTTCATCATCCTTTGGGGATTGAAAGATGGACTCGTGAATCGCCTTGCGCCGAGCGCTCCATATTGCCCACACCGTAACAATGGTCCTCACAAAGTCCTCCTTGTTCATTATCTCATGTAAATGGAAAAGCCAGTCCTTAGAGCATTCATGGAACATTCCTCCTGTGCGATTTTCGACTAGGTGTTACGGGCAGAGCCTGCATAACGCTTGACATCGGGCAAGTAAGTAGAGCATGCCTCCATGTATCTCTTGCCCCACATAGGATGCAGCTAGCTTCTGTTGACATGTTGCGATGGGTCAGTAGCTCGCCAGTTGGCATGGACTGCCTTGCTAATCTCCACACGAACATTACGACTTTGGATGGAACTTGGATATGCGAGATGCTGCTCCTTTGCTTTCTCCTCATCGCCATGCGATGAGCCTCGCTGATTCGTTTAGCCAAGCTTCCCGATGGATTTTGTCCTTAATATCATGCGGTATGCACTCCGACGCTGAACTTTCCATGGCTCTCTTCATGCCAGCCCCAAAAATCATCAACTCGACGCGTGCATAGGGAATCTTCAAAATTTCTGGGCATCAAAAGGGTAAAACAGCGCGATCAACTCCTCATTCCTGTAGCTGTAGTGGCATCAATAAGGTGTTTCACCAACGTAGGTGGGTTCGGACGAGGGAGGTGATTGGCGCTTAAAACTGTTCCTTGAATCCAGCCAGCTCCCAGATAGATGTTGTCTCCCCGTCTCCTATCCGTCGAACTAAACCTTGCACCAAAACATCCCGGCCATCAAGTATGGCTCTCCAAATCTGTGATGGGTGAGCTCCCACCTCTGCCTCAAGTAGTGAGGAATCAGGGAAATAAGCTGCTTTGAGGATCTTCGCAGCTAGTGATGTATCATCGGTTAAGGTTCTCCAAGCCCGGCGACGCAAGTAAAGGCGAGGTTAAAGATCTCCAGGTCACGAAAACCTAGGCCTCCCATGTGTTTCGGCATTGTCATGGTGTCCCATGCCACCCAGCTTGGCTTCCTTTTCCCACGCTTGCTACCCCACCAAAATTGTCTGATGATAGATGTGATGCTGTCACATAGGCCCCGTGGTAATCTGAAACAAGACATAGAAAAGACCGGGATGGCTTGTGCTACAGACTTAATCAACACCTCCTTTCCCGCAGCAGACAATAGCTTCTCCATCCACCCTTTGATCTTTTCCCACACCCTGTCCCGCAAGTATTTGAATGTCCCGTTCTTTGACTGACCCACATCTGTTGGCATCCCCAAATACCTCTCTGACAAAGATTCATTCTGGACCTGTAGCTGATTTTTCACCTCTTCTCTGACCGGAACCGGGCAACCCTTGCTGAAAAATATGGATGATTTGTCATTGTCACCCTTTGTCCCAAGCTCTACAATATGTACTCGATGGGTTTGACACTGCAACCGATCCCTCTACGCTGGCCTTGAAAAAGCAACAGTCATCATCCGCAAATAACAAGTGATTAATCGATGGCGCCGAGGGGCCACCTTAATACCGACAAAGATGATGACTGAGAACTGGATTTCAGGAGGCACGATAGGCCCTCTGCTGCGATCAAGAACAAGTAGGGGGAGATTGGGTCTCCCTGCCGAATCCCTCTGGACGGTTTAAAAGATTCAAGTCTCTCTCCATTCAGCATAACCGAAAAAGAAACTGAAGATACCATGGCCATAATAGTATTTATCCATCGCTCTGCAAAACCAAGTTTAGTCATGATTGCTCTCGGTAGTTCCAATCCACCCTATCATAGGCTTTCATCATATCCAACTTCAAAGCACAAAAGCTGTTAGATTTTGATCGTGAACGCTTCATGAAGTGCGTACACTCGTGGGCACATATGATATTATCAGTGATTTGTCTCCCTGGCACGAACGCAGACTGTTCCTCGGATATAATATCGGGCAGTAGACCTTTGAGTCTGTTCGCAACTACCTTCGATGCTATCTTGTAGAGAACGTTGCAAAGACTTATGGGGCGAAATTGAGCCAAAAATGGGGGTTTGTTACCTTAGGTATGAGAACTAGAACTGTGTCATTGATGCACTGGGCTCTCATCTCCTCCGACTATCCTCAAAACGATATTGGTGACCTCTTCACCACATATATCCCAATGTCATTTGGTAAAATGAGCAGAAAACCATCGGGCCCAGGGGCTTCCGTTGGAAACATCCGAAATAATGCTGTTTTGACCTCGACAACTGGTGTATGGAGCACAAAGAGAGACGTTCATCTCTTACGTTACTTTCCGAGGGACATGCTCCAGAACTGCTTCCACCTGGTGGACCCCTTCCGTTTCATACAGTGTTTTATAAAAGGAGTTGACCATCTCCCTTAACTCAGTCGGATCAGAGACAATTGCCCCAAGTGAATTTTGTAGCGCCTTGACCATGTTTTTCTTCCTTCGTATGCTAGCTCTAAGATGGAAGAATTTCGTGTTTCTGTCACCCTCCGACAGCCATTGAATCCGAGCGCGCTGACGCCACATTATTTCTTCCCTATGGTATATCTCAACCAACCACTCGTTGATTTTGAGTTCAACATGGGATGGTGCAGTCCTCAGCGGGTCTCCTCGCATCTCCTCTAGAACTTTCTTCGGCTGTTTTATCTCCTTTCGAACGCTTCCAAAATTGTCTTTGCTCCATCTGACAGGGCCTTGCGATAAGGTAAGTAGTTTCTGCTTTAGTTGCTCGGCCGAAGCAGAAGGTGCTTCAGCTAACCATCCATCCGCAACAAATTGTTTCAGGCCCTCATGTTGCTCCCACATAATTTCATACTTGAAAGTCCTCGCTGTATGAGGTACATTTGCCTCCCCACATTCCAGGAGTAGAGGTGAGTGGTCGGAAGTGCTCCCGGTGAGGTGTGTTATCGAGGCCGAGGGAAATTTTGCCATCCATTAAGCGTTTGCCAATGCTCGATCCAGCCTGCAACGTGTGTATGTGCCTCCAGTAACCTTCTTTTCGAAAGTCCAGAAATTTCCTTTAAACCCCAAGTCCATCAACATGCAAATATCCGTAGCGTCTCTAAAAGCCTGGATTTGAGCGTTGCTCCTTTGTCCTACCCCCTCGTGTTCATCTGGACGTAGAACTTCATTGAAATCACCCCAACACAGCCATGGGAGGGTGCTCAAAAAGCTAATGTTCTTCAACATGTCCCATGTCCGAGATCGCAAGTGTGTCTTTGCTTCCCCATAGACGCATGTCATCCGCCACTTATCCTGATCATTCTCCTCTACTGATACATCTAAGTGGTACTCAGAGTAGCCAAGAATCTCAATTTTTATTGAACTGTTCCAGAAAAGACCAATACCACCACTTCTACCATCGCTATCAACAGCAAAAGCATTATCATATCCGAGAGTACTAGCTAGAGCTTCTACCCTGTCTCCTTTTATTTGAGTCTCTACAATACATAAAAGGGTAGGGGCAAATTGCCTCGCGAAGTCGCGAAGCTCTCGAACTGTCGCGTCTCTGCCCACGCCACGACAGTTCCAACATATGGCATTCATTGGGCTCGGCGGTGCCCCTCGGGGCCCGCCACTCCTTGCTCCAGCTTTCCTTGCACTCCCTTATTTACTGTGGTGTTCTTTCCTGTCTCTGCGATCAGCTTTGGCCTCTTTGGCTCCTGCTTGGTGCTTGGGCTCTGAGGGGTTACAGCTGCTGGGATGACCAAAGTGTTGCTCGGCTCCGGTGTAGCGGATCTGGTGCTATTTTTTGCCGATGGCTTCTGGTAGGTTACAGCCAACTCAGAACCTCTCTTCCTGTTCAGTTCTGCTTCCTTCATCTCTAGGTCCCTCTCAGATCCTTCTTCCCCCTCGTAGCCCGCACCTTCATGGGAGAAAGACTGGTCATTGCGTCCTCTACCTCCTGATCTGCCTCCCCTTGTCGGTGTCAAAACCGGCGGATCTCGGGTAGGGGGTCCCGAACTGTGCGTCTAGGCGGATGGTAACAGGAGACAAGGGACACGATGTTTACCCAGGTTCGGGCCCTCTTGATGGAGGTAAAACCCTATGTCCTGCTTGATTGATATTGATATTGTGGATGTTTACAAGAGTGGATCTAACCACGAGATCAAGGAGGCTAAACCCTAGAAGCTAGCCTATGGTATGATTGTAAGGGTTGTTGTGATTCTAGTCCCTGGACTAAAGCCATCCGGTTTATATAGACACCGGAGATGGCTAGGGTTACATAGAGTCGGTTACAATGGTAGGAGATCTACATATCCGTATCGCCAAGCTTGCCTTCCACGCCAAGGAAAGTCCCATCCGGGACACGGGAGAAGTCTTCAATCTTGTATCTTCATAGTCTTGGAGTCCGTCGATGATGATAGTCCGCCAATGATAGTTCGGTGATGATGGTAGTCCGACTATCCGGACACCCCCTAATCCAGACTCCTCGGTAGCCCACGAACCAGCTTCAATGACGATAAGTCCGGGTGTATATTTCTTGGCATTGCAAGGCGGGTTCCTCCTCCAAATGATAGAAGATTGTGAACACCAGGATAGTGTCCGCTCAGCAAAATAAATTCCACATTCCACCGTAGAGAGAATAATAATATATACACAAGTTCAATCTGCTTGGCGTTTTTGTGGCATGACGTCACACCACTACCAAGGCATTACTCGAATTGTTTTTTACTTTACCACCTCAGCATTTAAGCGAAGCGGTTTTCCTTGGCACGTCTTGTCGAGCGGATCGTGTTTCCCTTAATCCGGATTCTCATCAATACGGACGTGGGTAACCCAACCGCGCCATTGATGGTGACGCTTTGGGAGATAAGCGAAGTTTTACCAGGCCGGTGGGGACGCGTAAGGCTTCGCCTCGCCCATATAAGGGATAAGGATTCACCTTCTCACCTACACCTTCTTCCTCCTTTGCTTATCCATCTCACAAGACTCGAGCTCCAGCGCCCAAGTTCGCGCATCTCGTCTCAACCTTCTCCGACCATGTCCGGAGCGGGAGGTAAATGGTTGGCCTCCACCGTTAAGGAGGAGCAAATCGCCAAGCTAAGCGGGCGCCGGATACCTCTCCGGCGATGACATCAGACCGCCGCCGACTGCCGACGAGGGGCAGCTCATCCCCACCCCAGGCCCCATGAGAGGGTCGTCTTTCTTCCCCACTTCCTCCGTGGACTGGGCTTTCTTCACCCCTTTGTCCGGGGGCTCATGTTCTACTACGGCCTGGATTTCCATGATCTGGCACCGAACTTCATCCTCAACATCTCGGCGTTTATCGTCGTGTGCGAGGCCTTCCTTCGCATCCGCCCCACTTGACTTGTGGCTCAAGACCTTCAATGTCAAGCGAGAAGGTTGTGAAGGGCACTCAAGCGGAGTCGGAGGCGCCATGTTGGGCAAGATGCCCAATGTTCTTTGGTTGAAGGGCCTTCGTGGAATCCGTCAAGGGGTGGCAATCGGTGGTTCTACATCACCGAGCCGCGTGACCCTACATGGGCGGCGGCCCCGAGTTCAGATCTGGTATTCCCACGCAGCTCACCTCCTGGAAAGAGAAGGGCTTGTCAGTAGGGCAGTTCGAGGAGCCGACGGGACTCCAAGCCTGTATCAAGAAGCTGGTGAAGAAGCTCAGGCTGGTTAACGTGTTCCAATTCATGCTCGTCCGCCGGATTCTCCCATGCCAAGAGAGGGCATTAAATCTGTGGGAGTTTCATCCGGAATAGCACCAAGCGCTAAACTGGCTCTTCGACATGACGTACGAAGGCGCTGGAGGGTGCTGTTCAAAGGCGCTGAGCGCGCATCCGCCATGACGAAGATCGCGATTTATTTCATGCCTTGGGAGCCGACGAGGTAAGTGATTCTACCCCTTCTGAGGACACTTGTTTTTCATAGTTTGACTCTATGCGGGTTTTAATTTCCCCTTTTCCTTTGACAGGAATTTGGATGAGGAAAGGCGGAGCGGATTACCTGCCGGCTCCTATGCCGAAAAAATCCAGTGGGACGCCTGCCTAGCGGGCTGCTGGTTCCGCACCGCACGTGGTGGTGCGGAGAAGAAACCAAGAAGGAGGCCACGGGTGCTCGAAGAGTGCCCCTTTTCAGGTGTCCGACGACTCCGGGCGGACTCTCCCCCGAAAAACGAGGAGGAGAACGGACTCTCTCCCGGAGGAGGAAGAGAGGAAGAGGAAGGCTTCCCCAACAGGGGAGGCCGAAGGGTCCAAGAGGGGAAGGACTATTCCCCCGGACAGCTCCGCCAACATCAACGTTGGCGAGGAAGAATGGCCTTCAAGGGCCAGGCCTCCGGCGAGATCGTAAGTATCCGGATTCCTGAATGATTTATAATTTATGTTGCTGCGTCCCATAGTGTCGTTCTAAAGCCGCATGCTGCCTGTAGTCCGCCGGTGATGATCTCCCCGCTTCTTGGCGGGTCGTTGGCTCCGTCGGATGTAGACTCCATCCCGACCGCCTCCACCCCTCGCGACACCGAGGACGCCGAGGTGGGATCCCAAGAAGGGACCCATCAGGGGGAGGCTCCGGAGGCGCCACAAGGTGTCCTCCCGGACTTCGCGCTGGACTCCACATCGGAACCCGCAGTGGTTCCGGAGTCCGCCGCGGCCCCTTCGAACGGCGAGGCAAGACCATGACGCCGCGGCTTCCGCCCAACCGAGGCGCCGAGCAATTTGTTGGAGGCGCTGCAGAGCGCTTCCATCGAGAAGAACACCGCACTATTATGAGTGCGGTGATCCGAAAGTGCAGCTCGCCAAGAGCGGGCTGACCGAAGCTGCAGGAGCCCTCTATCGAGCTTTGAGGTAAGAAGTTAAAATATGCAATGTAATACCGCATAGACAGTAGCCCATGATGCTCGGTTCGGTGTTCGGAAAGAAAAGCCGACCGAGGATCTGAAAAAAAAGATATCTGTGAGGTTGCTAAAAATTATGTCAATATGGGTTGCAGGCTGCGTATTCGGGACCTCTCTGCCAGACCGGGACCGGAGGTCGGTGCTTGAAGCAGGGGAGCTCGAGCGGTCCGAGCAAGAGCTCGGCCGCGCCAGAAGCAGCTCGGGACAAAGAAGGTGAGTAACACCACTTTGAACTTGTACCTTACTGTAAAAGGATTTAGGTTGCAACAAAAATAACAAGGATAACATGGGTGCTGCGGGGGCCACGAGCAGGTGGCGACCACAGAAGGAGGTGCCGTGTCCGTGGGCCGAACGCAATGCGCGCCACGTGAACGTGGGCAGAGCGAGAGAAGCAGGAGGCGCGGGTGGCGGTGGTTCAGCAAGAGCTCCGGGCTCTCATGGAGAAGCATGAGAGGTTGGAGCGTGACTCAAAGACTCGAGAGTCCGAGCTTGCCTCAGCTCTCGAAAGTGCCAAAACCGCCAAGGCCGAGGCCCATAAGTCCCTTCAGGAGATTGAGTTGATGAGGAAGATAGCGGCGGGTAAGGCATTTTTTCATGCAAAGCAAGCATGTGAATGTAAATTACGTGTTACTTACCCGAATTCGGAGCTCTCTCGAGGGCATTTGCGGATCTGCCTCGAAGAGTGTCTCGATGTCGCCCGCATTTCTACCGAGCCGAGGAGGGGAGCTCAACGGAGAAGGTCTTCTGGTCTCGGTATCTTGAGGCTGGCCATCCGGTGCCCCTAGCGACCAGGTGAGCGGTGGTCGAGCTTCACAAGGTGGCCTGAGCAGGCCATGAAAGGGCCTCATAGTCCATTGTGGCCTGGAGAGGCCATGCACAGGAGCTACCTCGACCTCAGTCTGACGGCTGGTGGATGCGTGCCTGGGTGGAAGTTATCAAGCGCTCCGCTTTGTATTGAAAGGTGCTTTCGTTGGCCCTTGCCCGCGCAAAGGTGCATTGGGGCAAGCTGGATGCGGAGAAGCTAATCACTGACGCGCCACCAACGGGCAAGGAACATCGTACGCCCGAAATCTACTATAAGGCTGTCTCAAGGGTGCCCGCAAGATTAAGTGATGAGTGCTCCGTGGATGTAATTTTTGAGTAAATTCGCAATATGTGTTATCCTGTGCGCTTGAAAACTTTGTTCATATGCGCTTAAGCAACAGCGCTTGTTAATTTAAAATATTACCTTACGTATGCGGCAGTTTATTAAATCGAGAGATGGCAAGTCGTCGGCTTTAGCCCCCATGCCACGAAAGTGCCGGGTGTTCGGGATAAACTTGAGCGCTCTAGTTCCCATTTTTGGGTCCATCGAGGAGGCGCTCAACACAACGAACAAGGCAACCGGACTTATAGTGCTTGAACACTCTACTTAGCCATAGAATTCTATAATTTTAAATTTCGTGAAGCCCCTAGTATTCGGAGGACCGAATTGGGGCGCTATCCACGCCTTCATCGGACATTGTCCGAACTTCGCCGAAGCGGCGTAGGTCTTTCAAGGACCGAAGGACCTCTCGAACAGCTGACAGTCTCGCCTTATCATGACAACAGTTTTAGCTTTCTCCGAGGCGTTAACTTTGGCTCAACGCGCATAATCGCAGTGGTTCTCCCAGTGCTACCTTAGCCGATAGAGCAGGCGTAAGGTGCCAAACATGGGGCAGGCAAACCCAACTATTGACCCAAGACATGATTCGGAGCCGATTCATATAATGCTATAAGTTCGGGTGCCGCACTTGTGAAAGTGTCTGGACTTTATCACACCATAATGCGGAGAACATAAGCCCACACTGGTGTATTTGGCCGTACCAAAGTGTCTGGATGCAACATGTCGTAAATGAACATATATGTATATATAAGGTAATGCAATTATAGGCAAAAAGGTGCTGCATTTTATTCGAGAAGATATGCTATGAGTGCGGAATGATACAAATAGTGCGGAAAGCAAAGGATTGACGAATTAAAAGGCGTCTCCTCCGAGGGTAGGCCGCGAAATGTTGTATTTAACAAATTTAATGCTCGTGAAGGAGACCACCGAGTGTTAAATGGCGGCCTTTGTCCTTCCCTGGTTGTTGCATCATGAGTTCGGCAGGAATTAAGCCACCGGACATAGTTCTGTATAAAAAGAGAAAAAAAAAATAAAAAAACCGCGACACACTTGGGAGCCCTGGTGTGGTCGAACCGCACTCTGGGTCTGTTGTGGTTGTGCCTTTCCCCTATGCCCATGGTATCTCCAAGGCGTAATTATGTACTTGGAGAGTTTCTCTTACAATTTTGCGAGGGCTGGGGTTGAGGCCGCATTGCTCTGGCGTGCTCGGGCGTGCTGTGGTCTTGGTTGATGTTGCTCGGGCGCGTTTGGCGTGTCCGGTGGATTTAACGGCCGGACTCGAAAATTGCCTTAAAAGTTTGCTCATTACTTCCGCCCTTGAGCCGCATTGTATGTTCCTCCGTTCGGAGGGAGCGTTCCGTGTTTCCATTGACCGTGATGACTCCACGAGGGCCTGGCATCTTGAGCTTAAGGTATGCATAATGCGGCACTGCGTTGAATTTTCTTGACAGCAGTTCGTCCGAGCAGAGCGTGATAGCCGCTATGAGCGGGACTATGTCGAAGATTAACTCCTCGCCGGAAATTATCCGGGATCCGAAGACCACTTCCGATGTAATCGAGCCTGTACAATTGGCCTTGACACCTGGTATGACACCTTTGAAGGTTGTCTTTGTAGGTTTAATCCTTGAAGGGTCTATGCCCATCTTATGCGCCTTTGTATCTGATAAAAGCAGGTTCAGTTATCGCCGTAGCAAATCCATCAGACTCTCATGAGGTGAAATCCATCGACAATTGGGTCTAAAACCAATGCGCGCGAATCCGCCATGGCGGATACTGGTCGGATGGTCTCTTCGATCGAAAGTGATCGTGCAAGAGGACCATGGGTTGAATTTTGGGGCGGCAGGCTCCATCGCCAGCGTATATGTCCCTTTAGTGCACGCTTCCGCTCCCTCTCTGGGAATATGCGTTGCGTATATCATGTTTACCGTCCGAACTTGAGGAGGGAATCCCTTTGTCCTCTCTGTTGTTCGGGCCGGGTCTCTTCCTGCGTCATCGTTGTGTAGCCCCTTGTCACTTTGCTTTGGCGATTAATTTGCTGCACATTGAATACCCAACAATCTCTGTTGGTGTGGTTAGCTGGCTTTTCGGGGTTCCATGTATTTGTGAGAGCGGTCGAGCATTCGGTCCAAGTTGGACGGGCCGGAGTGGTTCTTTTGAATGGCTTCTTCCGTTGACGGGTTTGGAGCCTCGGAATCCAGCGTTGACCGCCCGTATCCTCATTCTTTGTCGCCGTTAATGCGGCGTTTGTTTTGTTTCAGCGCAACTTTGCCGTTGCGGTCCTTGGTATCCGGACTGCCAGCGTTTTTGTTGAGGTTGTTGCTGCGAGCTAGCCAGCTATCCTCTCCCGCACAGAAGCGGGTCATGAGTGATGTGAGGGCTGCCATGGATTTCGGCTTCTCCTGTCCTAGGTGCCGCGCCAGCCACTAAATCCACGGATGTTATGTTTGAAGGCAAAGCAGTGCCTACGCATCCGAGACGGTCGGCGATTTGATTTTTTCTTTGTTAAGAACCGTGTCCAGAATTGCACGGCCGATTAAATTGTCTTTGGATTATGTGGCTTAGGTCATCTGCGTCCGGTGGTCGCATTGCTCGTGCCACAGAAGTTGTCGAGGAATGCGGCTTCGTGTCCTCCCAAAGATCCAATTGACTCTGCGGGCAGGCTGTTAAGCCAATGCCGAGCTGGTCCTTTAAGCTTGAGCGGGAGATATTTGATGGCGTGAAGATCGTCGCCGCGGGCCATGTTGTTGGGGAACGTTGCAGAAAATTAAAAATTTTCCTACGGTTTCACCAAGATCCATCTATGAGTTCACCTAAGCAACGAGTCAAGGGAGTGAGTTTGCATCTACATACCACTTGTAGATCGAGTGCGGAAGCGTTCAAGGGATGGTGATGAGGAGTCATACTACGCCGTGATTCGGATCACCGATGACCAAGTGCTGAGCGGACAGCACCTCCGCGTTCAACACACGTCTGCAAGTACGGATGGCGTCCTCTCCGTCTTGATCCAGCAAGGAGGAAGGAGAGGTTGAGGAAGGCAGCTCCAACGGCAAAGACGACAACAAGTGGGTGTAGTTGAGTAGCAAAGAAGATCTGGCTCAGAAGCCGCCAAGCACGCATTTTAAGAGGAGAGGTGTTGGGGAGGGGAGGCTGCGCCTGGCTTGTGTATGCAGCCCTCCCTCACCCCTCTATTTATAGGGGAAGGGGCAGGGGGCCCCTCTAGATGGGAATCTCGAGGGGGTCGTGACGTGAGGTGGTGGCTTGCCCCCCCAAGCAGGGGCGCCCCCTTCTAGGGTTCCCCCAAACCCTAGGCGCAAGGGCCCAAGGGGTGCGCCCAGCCCACCAGGCTGGCTCCTTCCCCACGCATCCCAAGTGGCCCCCGGGAGGGCCTCCGGTGGACCTCAGGAACCTTCCGTGGCCCGATACAATACCAGACGCCCAGAAACTTTCCGGTGTCCGCTTGACAACTTCCCATATATAAATCTTTACCTCCGGACCCTTCGGAACTCCTCGTGACGTCCGGGATCTCATCCGGACTCAACAACATTCGTAATCACATACAAGTCTTCCTAATAACCTAAGCGTCACCGAACCTTAAGTGTGTAGACCCTCTACGGGTTCGGGAGACATGCGACATGACCGAGACGGCTCTCAGTCAATAACCAACAGCTGGATCTGGATACCCATGTTGGCTCCCACATGTTCTCGATGATGTCATCGGATGAACCACGATGTCAAGGATTCAAGCAACCCGTATACTATTCCCTTTGTCGAGACGGTATGTTACTTGCCCGAGACTTCGATCGTCGGTATCCCAATACCTCGCTCGTTCGGTCTACGTTACCAAAGAAGTCACTTTACTCGCATCAGTAATGCATGATCCGTGACCGTGACGGACACTTGGTCACTTTGAGCTCGTATGATGATGCACTACCGAAAGTGGGCCCGGTGATACCTCTCCGTAACACGGAGTGACAAATCCGATCTCGATCCGTGTCAACCCAATGAGACACTTTCGGAGATACCGTAGTGCACCTTTATAGTCACCCGATTCACGTTGTGGCGCTTTGGTACACCCAAAGCATTCCTACGGTATCCGGAGTTACACGATCTCAAGGTCTAAGGAAGAGATACTTGACATTGGAAAAGCTCTAGCAAAACGAACTACACGATCTTGTGCTATGCTTAGGATTGGGTCTTGTCCATCACGTCATTCTCCTAATGACGTGATCCCGGTGTCAATGACATCTGATGTCCATAGTCAGGAAACCATGACTATCTGTTGACCAACGAGCTAGTCTACTAGAGGCTTACTAGGGACGTATTGTAGTCTATGTATTCACACATGTATTACGATTTCCGGATAATACAATTATAGCATGAATAAAATACAATTATCATGAACAAGGAAATATAATAATAATGCTTTTATTATTGCCTCTAGGGCATATTTCCAACACATGTGTATATGGAGAAGATAATCCTCAATCCAAACCGCGGGGTCTGTTGTGCTATCGTAGGATTCGATATTAACGGGTTTAAACCCTTCAGGGATTTGATGATCCATTACTTCGTCCGGTGAAGCATAGTGGGTGTCGGCGCCTCAGTATTGAGCAATATCTCGGCGTAGCTCGAGAGGCGTTATCTGCTTGTGTTCGGCCCGGCCGAGTAGTTATATCCGGTAGCGCGACGATATTAAATGCGATGGGTCTTGGGGCGCCCATGTGATCCATAGATAGATCTGGATTGTCTTGCCTTGTCCTCCAATATGTCCATAAGTCTGGCGCGTTCCCAAGTGGCTTCATGCTTTTGAGCGATGCTTAGGAATGCGGTTTTGGTGGAGGGCTTGCACGCCTCTACTGTCGCTGACCCACGAGGTGGCGATCTGCCGTAATGTGTCTTGGCGGTGATGCAGGTTTGTATGCCTCCCCTCTAATCGGGGAGTAACTTGCGTTTTGGGTAACTTTTTGGAGGCGTTCGAAGTTCATACTCTTGACGCGAGGACCTCGGTCCATCTGTCGGCGATGGGTCTTGATCAGCTTGAAGTTGTTGATGCTTTTTTCTTTAGGCTGTTTGCCGTGGCCATTAGCCTGCGTCACAGAAAGCAGCTCTTGTTCGACGGGATCCTCGAGCCTGCAGCGAATTAAATGCCGTCGTCGAGGCTTGCCTGCGTCTCCGGGAGGAGGTAAGTAATTGTCATCCTCGACCTCTTCGTCTACCGCCCTCTCGTGAGGGCTTATACGCCTCCTCCTCTGCGCTGGATCATGCTGGAGGGAGTTGTCTTCGGCACTTTCTGGGGTGTTATTATCTCCTGTGCCGGAATCTTCATTCTTTCCGTGGCGGGATTTAGAGCGGCGCCGCTAACGTCGGCGCTGGGGCTGTTTCTTTAAGGAATCGGCCTCCATTGCTTCTTCTTGAATCCCCATCTTTTGGGGTGTCCACCATGTATATGTCGTATGGCGAGGTGGTCTTCGATTGTCCTGTAGCCTTTGGTTCTTAGTAGTCTCCGGCATCGTCGTCCATACCGTCGATGTCTTGAGTCGTGGTCGAAATGCGTCCGGTTAAATCGTCGGCGGTGGCTACTGAAAGCGGGTGGTGGGTGGGCTCTGAATTTCTTCGTCGTCCGGCGTCCCAACCGTCCTGGCCGTAGCTTCGGCCAGGGCTCTCGAGATAGCGAGATGCTTGATGAATTTATGATATCGCCCGAAGAAGCGGGTGCCGAAAAGATGTCCGCGGCGGTGAATTCCATGATCGGCGTAATCGAATTCGACCGAAGCGCGAGGAGGTTCGAGTCCGTGAAAGTCCGGCACCTCGAGTCATGAGCTTTATGCGGGACAAGGTAAGTGTTCGGCTCTATCGCCGTAGAATTCTGCGGCTCCCGTGATTGTCCGACCATCCGATCCTCGATCCGAGCGATCGGCTCGGACTATGAGTCGGAGCGGATTCGTGTCGCGACCTTCAAGGTCTTGTCCGTGGCGGAAGTTAGGTCATGCCCATCGTGACAGCCATAACCACGCTTTCGGTACGTGGCTCAGATCCATCGAAGATCAAGTCCCCGCGGATATCGGCCGTGAAGTTTAGGCTTCAAACCTGACCGACGGCCAGGCGTAGCTTTCGATCCTGCTCCAGATGGCCAAGGAGTTGGCCGCGGTCTGAAACCGCCCGAATCTGAAGATCTGTCCGGGAGAAAAGTCTCACCGGGACTGCGTCGTTGTTGATTGAAGAGGCCATCAAGCCTATCGGTGGCGACACGGAAGAACTTTCAATGAAAGCACCAATGTCGGTGTCAAAACCGGCGGATCTCGGGTAGGGGTCCCGGTATGCGTCTAAGCGGATGGTAACAGGAGACAAGGGACACGATGTTTACCCAGGTTGGGCCCTCTTGATGGAGGTAAAACCCTACGTCCTGATATTGATATTGTGGATGTTTACAAGAGTGGATCTACCACGAGATCAAGGAGGCTAAACCCTAGAAGCTAGCCTATGGTATGATTGTAAGGGTTGTTGTGATTCTAGTCCTACGGACTAAAGCCATCCGGTTTATATAGACACGGAGAGGGCTAGGGTTACATAGAGTCGGTTACAATGGTAGGAGATCTACATATCCGTATCGCCAAGCTTGCCTTCCACGCCAAGGAAAGTCCCATCCGGACACGAGGAGAAGTCTTCAATCTTGTATCTTCATAGTCTTGGAGTCCGGTCGATGATGATAGTCCGGCCAATGATAGTTCGGCTGATGATGGTAGTCCGACTATCCGTACACCCCCTAATCCAGGACTCCCTCACCCCTCCTGCCTCCTCTTCGTCCTCCTCCTTCTCCAGGCCCGCGGCCAGTTCTCATCGCCCATGTCGCCCTTAGGTCCTTGAAGATTAGTGCAGATGGGGGGTGTATCCCACTCCCATGTTCCTTGTAAAGATGGCCTAGCATCCCACACACAGCACACCAATCGGGCAACTTCTCATACCTCACCTTGTAGATTTGTCTCTTCCCATCACGGATCATGGAAACCGCGTTCTTCAAGGGTTTTGTGACGTTTATTCTCACCCAGACTCGGTGGAAGTTCCCCTTAAAATCTTGCGATTGCTGCTCCGTGAACAAAACTTCTCCAATTTTTGCTCCTAGGGATGGAACCAGGTGGGTGTAGAGATGTGGCACGTCATGGATTTGAGCCCATATCTCAATTGTGTCAAGGCTAATTGTGGACGGCTTCTGAATCCCATCATACGGCTTGATAATCACCGCATCCCCTCTAAAGTGCCACGGTCCGTCCTGAGTGATCCTCTCCCAATCCCCCAAGCATGAGAATTGGATGGTGTACAAGTTGTCCTCCAGCGGCTTGAAAACTACCGGTTGTGCGAGATCCCATGCCGATCGCATGTTGCGGAAGAACCAATATTGACTATAGGTTTTATCCGAGTGAACCCTAGCAATGGCCAGCCATCGAGCCGCCTCCTCTGGGGCCTGTTCCTCGTCAAAAACGACATCATCCAGGTCTTCCTCCTTCAGACCTAGCTCCTCCATCATCCTCCTCACATCCTCTGACTCCGATGAGCCAGCCTCCGTTGGCATCTTGGCTGTGCTCGAAGCCATCTTCAAACCCTAACCCGATCGAGAAAATCTGACGGGCCTTGCTGCAGTGACCCAACGCCCTTGGTCCCTCCGCCGTGCCGATGATCAGGAGGCGCGCCCCCCGATCGATCGCAACAGGCGGCGGCGGTTGCCGAGGTAGGGAACCAGTAGTCTCGACGGCGGCGAAGTCGCCCCGGGGAGGAACAAAACCCTAGCAAGAGGGAAAAGCGAGTGTAAACCCTATATGCGCGCAGGTGTAGGACACGTTTGGTTGGTCGCATTAGGTCGGGCCAGGCCAACGCGGGAAGAATCTGCCCCGTTTAGTTGCCTGGGTCGCATCCATTTCGTGGCCCGCACGAACCTCAAAGCAGGCATGGGCCTGGCTCTGGAGGAACGGACGTATCAACCATTTTTTGCGAGCCGGGCTTGCTCGAGCCACGCGCGGCGAGCGCCTGCACGTATGGGGACGCGCGAGAGATGACGCGACTACTCATAACTCGCCACGCCCCCTCCCGTCACCTCCCTCGTCAGTTCACACCCACTCCCTCTCTCTCACATCACCTCCTGTTTGATTTCTCCGATGGCCACGCCGCCGTCTCGCCATGCCACACCCATTCCGGTCATCGCCAGCAGCAATTCCATCCAAGAGGGGTGGGTTGTCGGCCACTCCACAGCCGGAGTAGATCTGGCGGCGGCACTGCGAGCTCCCTCCCCTTTCTGCACCATGCCGCCACCCCGGGCCAATGCAGCAGCAGGGCGCCGTCGCTCCGGCTCGCCATACCGGGCCGGGTGGTCCTCTCTGGCTCAACATCACGGGATCAATACACACCGGGCGCCGCCTTTGTAGGCCCCTCTTATGGGGTTTCTCCTTTGCGTCTGGTGCAAGGGGAGGGGAGCTCCAGGACGTCGGCGTCATCTTCGAGCCGACGCAGGACAAGGTGCCGCCATGACCCACAGGAATAATCAGTCCTCTTCATCATTTGTGCGGCAAGACTTCCCTTCCATTGGGGTTTCACCACGGCCGGCGTACTCTACACCGGCAACCCCCACTGTAAGCTCTCAAATCTGCCTCGGCTTCTTACTTAGAGTTCTTAGGGTAGTTCTTAGTGTGTTAGATTAGATTGTGGCCCGTACATTTGAGCAGATTCAATCCGATTCGACTGGATTCGAGTAGATTCGACCGGATTCGAGTTGATTTGATCAGAATCCTCTATTTTGCGGATGAACTAGAGTGCATGCTTAATTTGTTCATACCACATGGCTAGATTGTTCATAATGCAGTGTTAGTTTGCATCGTTTTAGTGCCACATTGTTACTTTGTACGGCCAAATTGTTGGTTTGTAGTGCCACATTGTTTGTTCTTGCTGCTGGTACTAGTTTATATGCTACTGTTGTTGATGTTGTTGTTAGTTCTTACTGTTGTTAGTAGTGTATATGCTACTCTTCTCCTTGTTGTTGTTATGTTGCTCTTGTTGCTAGGGTACGTGAGTGCATGTGGCATGTAAGTAGGACATACCTGAATACCAAAAATAGTAGGTGCGAGTAGGACATGTGAGTGGTGGCTTCATCTGATCAGTGTTAGCACTCATAACTGTAAGCACTGATCATGTGTTAGTACTTAGTAGTGATCGTTCGAAATTGTGTTCAATGAGCATTGATGATGCCCTACTTGTTAGCTATGATCATGTGTCATATGTGTTGCTAACTGATGTCCATCTTGCTGATAAGATAATGAAGACGAAGTGGGACACAGCTGGCGGTGGTGCGCAGGTCGTCGCCAGCACAGAGGGGGCGAAGGACCTCATCCCTACCAACAGGTGGTTGAAGAGGGCGGTGCTCCCTGGCAGGATGGAGTTCATGAGGATGTCGCTGGACGCTGGCAAGAAGCCAAGGACTGGCCACGAAGAGGGTGCACGGGAACCTATCAGGTTCTATGTGCAGATCGCTGACCAGGAGGACATCGCCATGCTCATCATCCCGCGTAAATTCAGGCCGATGATGAAGCAATGGCAGGTCAGCGGCCCTCCTCGTGTCATCAGCCTCTCCGCCAACAAGCAGATGTTCAGGGGGCACATGGTGCTGGGGCACGGCTGGGAGTACTTCTGCGGCTGGCACAAGATTTTCCCCGGCGACGGCGACCTTGTTGTCTTCAAGCACTCCGACCTAGGGCTAAAGGTCCAGATCTACAATGCCAACAACTCCAACATCTGCACGGTCCGGTGCATGAAGCACAGTTGCATCGGCGACATCACTCAGGCCCTCTAGTTCGTCTGTCAAGTCTAAAACTCTGAACCATGCGTAGTACTATGAACTGAAGTAGTTTAGGTTTGAACTGAAGCGTGATAGTCTCTTTTCTTGTGAACATGTCCATATTTTTCCCAGGGAGCAGCACCCTGGGGTCCAGCAGGGGCATGGGATGCCCGGCTGCTTTAAACTTATGCCTAGTAACTTATGATATGTCTATTCTTTACTTGTTTTTGCTTTGGTCTTGCTGTTTTTCTGCTGCTGTTGATCATAGTGTGTTGTGTGTGTGTGTTGTGTGTGCTGTCAAATGGATGGTAAGTCCACCACATTTGAAAGAAGTGAGCAGAGCAAGTACTAGCACACAACCAAACAGTTGTGCTTTGCATCTGCTCACACCTGAAGCACAAACACAGAAAACCAAACAAGTTGCAGCCATCTAGGCCTTGGTGCAGTGCAGGCAACCAATCAACATGCAGATGTTGGTTTTTTGCCTGCATATGCTCAGCTAGGCACAGTTGGGACAAATATGCAAAGTGCCCAAAAATGATGTAGGTAACCAAACGCGCCTGTAGAGACTCGGTGCGCAAGAGATACAAATTAAAAAGAGAAGAGCAATACCAATACAACCACCCAGAAAAGCTCCTGCCTCCATGGATTGGAACACGAACACCTCAGACGCCATGAGCTTTGCGCCTGTTGTGGTGCCTCCCTTTTTTCCTCCATCGCCTGCACCAAGCAGCTCCAACGGTTGTTAATCCAGTAGTAGCAAACGTGAAAGACCAATCAACTAGGGTCGCAACTCGAAACAGGCCATATTTTTTTGCCTTCCGGATCCCCCAAGGTGTCCCAGCGACCCCAACAGTCGGCACTTCCATTTCCCCGCTAGGAAGAGATTCCTGAAACAACAATCAGCCGAGGCCAATTGGCAACAGAAGCCAATTGCCCAACAATATATATTGAGCTGGCAAACACTCTACATGCCCTACAGTAAAAGTCTACATACACGCTCAAACCCACCTTTTCAGCTCAAACTTTGCTGACCCCAGCCGTCAGTCTCCTCTCCTGGAAGAAGAGATCACACCATGCGTCTGCATTCGGTTTCTTTCAGCACATCTCCTGGAAGAACGAAACAAGCTCTAGTATAAAGATTGTAAGCATAAAGGAGGCAGGCAAGGAACAAACCCTTTGGAATTCTATTGATGTACGATGTGCTATGCCCGTGCGTGTGATGGACTTCCTGAACCATTTATCACCTTCTATGCTTTCCATGATACTGATGAGGAAAGGTGCGCACACCACTTTTATCATTTGCAGGGGATAGTCGAGAAATAATAACCTCATGGTCTGCTTAGTGCAAATACTAAATTTCTTTCCAGGAACCACCTACTAAACTGAAAAATAGCATTTTTAATGCATCGAAGAATTGCCCGGAACACAAGTATCAGTTTCATCACGAGCCGGCAAGAACGAAAGAGCACTATGATGTGGTTGTAGTTTGGACTATCTGGTGCTGCTTGCTCTTCTCTCTGATTATTTGGGTGAACTGAATCCCCATGTGTTGGCACCATAGCTGTAATGTTCAAACACAACGAACAATCGTTTATTTAGACTCGTCAATTTATAGTCATGCCCAATCCCCTGAACGAATCTCTGATTATAAGGCTCTCCTTTTCGTGTAAACTTCAGTTGGTATACAACCTTGCTGAGCTAGCGCTGGAAACAGAATTACCAGTACTACACCATCCCCCAGTTGATGCTGCTCTCCTAGTCGTCCTCACGGTCGGGGTGGCCTCATCATGCTCATCATGGCCTCTTCCGTGTGTTTTCTTTGTCTCTGCTTCATAGAGATAATCGTTATAATTTCGGGATTAATTCAGGAGTTGTATTTTATTATCATTGCCTTCATGTAGTAAGTTCACTAGTGAAGTTTATTTATCTTTTTGACTTCTTCGAGGAGTACCGTGAGCTTTCAGTGGATGAAGGCGATCTCCGGCGGGACCCTCGTGCCGCCCTGGCCCTCTCGGTGCGCCAACAGGCCGCGTTCTGGCGGCAGCGTGGGAAGTTCCGACGCGTGGGTGAGGGGGACGAGAACACCCGGTTCTTCCACGCCCAGGCCTCGCATCGGTTCCGGGCGAACCGGATCCGGGAGCTGGACGTCGGCGGCACGGTGGTTGCCGGCCATGCCGCCAAAGCTGAGGCCCTGCACGCCTTCTACACCGCCCTTTTAGGCACGGCCAGGGAGCCCGTGTGGGGTTTCGACCTGGCCGCTCTCTACATGGGTGCGCCTCTGGTGGACGGTGCCAAGCTGGAAGCCCCGTTCCAGCTTCGGGAGGTCGAGGCCGCCGTCCGCGCCCTTGACAGGACGAGTGCGCCTGGTCCCGACGGCCTTGGGCCGGCATTCTATCAAGCGGCTTGGGCGACGGTGGCCGGCGACGTCATGCGGCTCTTCGATGGGGTCTACTCCTCGTCGGCCGATCTCTCCTGCATCAACCGGGCGCACATTGTGTTGCTGCCCAAAGGCGACGGTGTTCTCTCTCCCGGAGGTTTCCGGCCGGTCTCGCTTCAGAACTGTGATGTCAAGCTGGTTTGCAAATCCCTGACTACCAGACTTCAACAACAAATACCGGGGCTAATTGACTCCGACCAGTCCGGCTTCATCAAAGGGAGAAGCAACTCCGAAAACTTCGTCTACGCTGCGGAGATTGTGCAATGTTGTGACTCCAGGAAGGCACCCTCTCTCGTTCTAAAGCTTGACTTCGCGAAGGCTTTCGACTCCATCAGCTGGCAGAGCCTTCGGCGGATCATGGAGGTGCGGGGGTTCCCCACGCGCTGGTGTGACTGGATGGATGCCATCTTCCGCTCCTCCATGTCTGCGGTCCTCCTCAACGGGGTGCCCAGGCGCTGGATCACGTGCAAGAAGGGGCTGCGTCAAGGCGACCCGATCTCCCCCTACCTCTTCCTGCTTGTGGCGGATGTGCTGCAACGGATGATCCAGCAAGACGGGGGGATGGCGCACCCGCTGGTGGCTGGTAAGCCGCCGCTGGTCCTCCAGTACGCCGACGACACCCTCATCGTTCTCCGGGCGGAGCTGGATGCGGTGAGGCAGCTGAAAAGCATTCTCGACGATTTTGCGGCGGCAACTGGGCTTGTCATCAACTTCCACAAGAGCACGGTGGTGCCCATGCACGTCCCCGAGGATGATCTCCAGGACATGGTCCATGTCTTGGGCTGCCAGGTGGGGAGCTTTCCTCAGGTCTACCTTGGGCTTCCTCTCTCCAACCGCAAGCTGACGATGGACAACTTCCTTCCTCTCATCGCCAAGGCCGAGCGTTATCTGTCCGGATGGCGGGCGCAGCTCCTCTCCTTTGGGGGTCGACTTGTCCTACTCAACGCCGTCCTCGACTCGCTGCCCACCTACACCATGACGGCTATGGAGCTGCCGCCGTCGGTGCTGCGCGCTCTGGATGCTCTTCGGCGCTCCTTCACATCGGCTGCTGCAGATAGGGCATCGGGGCCCAGTGCCTTGTTGCACAGGAGGCGGGTGGTCCGCCCCAGAGCGAGGAGGACTCGGTGCGGCTCTCCCGATCCAGAACCGCTCTCTCCTCCTGAAGCTGCTGCACCGCCTCCACTCTCAACAGGACTCGCCATGGGCCTCTTGGGTTTGGTCCGAGCTCGGGCGCTCCCTTCTCACCCCGATGGTGGCGTCGACCCTCCCTGGCTCCCACTGGGCCACCCTAGCGGGGCTCATGCCGACCTACAGGGCGATCTCCACTGTCCGCTTGGGGGCAGGAGCACCACTTGCCTTACAGTTGGGCGCTTGGCTCCCAGTGAGGCGCCTTCGTGGCGGCTGCCTTCGCTGTTTTCCCCACACCACCGCTGCCGAAGCCTCCGTGGCCCAGGTCCTGCGTCTCGGCATCGACACGTTGCTGGTCCCGCGCCTGAACCATGCTGGGGCGCGCGAGCGTGCCGAGTTGCTTCGGATCGTTGGTGGCGTGACCCTATCGGAGTCGCCCGACGAGCGGTCTCGGCGCCCGTGCTGCGCCCAGGGCTCGCTTTCTCGTCGGCCGGGCGTCTACCGGTTAATGCCACTTGGTGGGCTTGGGGTGCCTTCGAGACTTTTATGCAGGGCAACTTACGCTGTTCCGAGTCCGTTCTTTGGCAACCCGGTGCGTGCCCAGGGGTCCACACTAGGGCGTCCTCTTCGCCATAAGCACATAAATCGGCGCTGCTGGGGCTGGGTGCCCCCTTTGCTCCGCCCCCTCGAGACAGGTGATCACCTCATCTTGGTGTGGCGTTCGCCTGGCAACCACAGGCTGTGGTGGGAAGAGCTCCACTGAGACTACCTCCGTCCGCTCGCTTCACCTCCTCACCCCCCCCCCCCCCGCCCCGGGTGCCGGCGGGGACGGGCCCCACCTTCCTGCTGCTCTGCTGCTGGCAACTTTAGAAGTACCGGAATGCGGTGGTCTTTCAGGGGCCCCTCTGTCACTCCCCAGGCTCCTTAGCCAGTGCAGGGACGACGCGGTTCTCTAGCGTGTTCGGCTGCCTCGCCCCCTAAAACACGCGGTGGATGTCTGGCTGCCCTGTTTTCCAATCCTGTTTAAGCCCTAACTGCTGGGTTTGAACACCCCCCTCTCTCTCTTGACCTTGTGAATGTACGATGCCTCATCTGGGCCTTTGGTCCACATATCTATACAAAATATTCAGGTGGGAAAACTCCCCCCTTGAAAATTCAAAAAAAAAGTATCTTTATCTACTCTAAATGAATATGCATAAATGTTGGAGAAATAAAGTCCAGAAATAAGAATGATGCAGATCAGCTACCATTTGCAATTTGGATTTCATCACATGCCTTCAGTACATTATATACAAATGTACGCTTTGCACTTCAAGGTAAAACAGTTTATCCGCTGACACTATGTCATTTTGCTTTTGGCGAACCTGTACGAAAATATGACTATTTTAATAGACTAAAGTGGACATTTATGAAAATGACAGGAGAACCTTTTGCTCAAAATACTCTAATCACTGATGTATTCAAGATAAGAAAGTGATTTCTCATCATAATTAGTTAAGCCCAGTCCCAATGTTCTGAAAACATAAGAACTCATACAGATGGGGCTGTGATAATTGGAAATACTGATAAAATAGTTGTGGCCATGAAGCTTCTGAAAAAGTTAGCCACATGTGTAGTTTAGAAAACTTTGTTGTAACCCTCAAAAAAAAAAACTTTGTTGTAAGACCTCTATTTTTCAGCTCTGATTCGAGTTAACTTGGCTCCTGAAAGATTTTTAAACACTTACTCCCTCTGTCTCAAAATTCTTGTCGTAGCTTTGTCTAGATACGGATGTATCTAATACTAAAACGTGACTTAATACATCCGTATTTAGACAAATCTAAGACAAGAATTTTGGGACGGAGGGAGTAATAGATAGCTTCACACTTGACTTGGGTATAATAAGTTTCAGAGTTCACACACGAAGTCTGAAAGATTCAGGGCTAACATTCAGCTCTGATTCAAATTCAGAGTTCAGGGTACAAAATTTACATAACACTTACTGTTTCCATGCATGCGTGACTCGTTCAGATTTTTTACATCCAAGTGAAGATCCAACAAAATGTACAAAATTGATTAAAGCACCAGATGCTGCCAGTTTATTCAAATCTGTAGTACAATACTACAAGGATTACTTAACTTGCAAGATTCAAAAAAGAGAAAAGTAGGAGCTTCCCTGAATAAATCAGGCCATACTTGTCACAGAAGCCTTCTGAATCATGTATCGTACAGCAAAGTCATGGCCGCCGTGTTTCATCTTGTTTCCTGGGAGAAGAAGAAAAAAACACCATCCAGTTTCACCACATTTTCACCTGGAAGAAGGAAAACACCATCCACATTCAGTAAATCAGTATGCTCCTATTGCCCAGCCACTTTTTTCTTGAGGGGAACTCTGACATCATCTCACCTGGTGGTAAGCCACTTCATGATCGATCGATTCCCAACCCCCTTGCTGACATTTCATTAATCTTGTTTCTATAATTACAACAAGCACCAGAGAAGGGTCACACAGCTGATCTTTAAATCACATCTCTTCACCAAGATAGCATGGAGCTCTCCTTTGCCTTACTACAAGCACACACCAGAGATCTCATTTCTTCCAACTTCTACAGCCTCACATCAGGAACAAACAAATGTGCACCCATCCTCACACAGGTTGGTTCGTACACTGAGGTACATAGTAAATCCTATGTATGAAATTCTACAAGATTCTATACTACATGGCATCCCATCCGGCTTTTCTTCCTTTTCCTTTTACCACTTTCCAGATAGAAATTTGCAAAAATGATGGTACATAAGACCCACTAAACAAATATTCTAAGGGATAAAGATGCCCTCGCTACCTATACGGATAGTGTTATTATGGAATAAAATTAGCTAAAGATATAGCAGAAATTAGCATGGTAATGCCACAACCTTTTTTAAGGTTACCATAACATAAGTTCCCTTGTTGTATGAAATGCCCTCTGGTTTTCAGCACCATGGCATACACACATCAGTTTGGTTCTCCAGTACAAATACCAGGGCATTAGAAATATCTGTTTACGTAGTGATATACAAGTAGGCCGTCAACAGAAATGTGACTACCCCCTAAAAAAGTACCACCCAGAAGGCCATCCAAAACTAAAAGGGAAAATAAAAGAAAATCGATACAAACTACTAGTCGACAATGGCCTGCTTAGAATAACTAGATCAAAACTGCATTCTCAGTAGTGATCAGCACCTTGAGGACAACTGACCATCAACAATCCAAAATTGTTTCACACAGAAGAAGAATCCAAAATTTCCATCCAAAGGAAAGTTTGAGACTTCATATCATCTTCATGGCCAAAATGAGAACATTCTTTCATGGAAAGATAGGTTGAGGATTGCATTGAAAACTGCAACAGCCATTTTAGAACATAAAGATACAGAGTGTGCAGAAATACTGCTCATTCATACTTCAAAGCACTCGAGGGATGCTCTGATCTCACACTCTTGGTTCCAATATGTGTGTCAATATGACGAAGGACAAGTCATAGTAGTGCGATGCTTTCTTCTCGACCAAATGACATAATGAACATACCAATTTTCATACCGGTCTTGGTTCATGCAAATATGAATCTCGCAGGCACTTCCCCTCTGCAAGCTGCTGCATAGTCTTCAGCAAGGTGTGGTGCAGCTTCCTTGTGAGGGCATATGTACTTCTTCATGAAATCGTTATTGCTCACTAAAACTGGAGAATAGTAGTTCCGGTCATGATTGAGCAATCCATTTTCCTTGAGAAACTTTACAGTGTAATACCGGGGCCTGAGCCTGCCCTCCAGGCTGTAAGTGAGCACTGCCGGCCGACGAGCAATGTATGCCGGTTCCAAGCCAACCTCGGAGATGAGGAACTCAGAGCTACGCTGCATCGACTCCTTGGACCTCGTCAGCATCAATGGAGCCTTAGAAACAGCAATGGCCACCTCAGCATCCGTCCACATGAACGTGTTCTTCAAGTAGTCCAGTCTGGCTGCGATCTCCTCTTTGCTGAAACATGCAACAGCATGCAGCGCGTGGCCGAACATCCCAGAACCACAGGGCACACCCATGTTTTCGGCGCATGCCACCATGCCCTGGAAGCGCTCCGGATTGGTGCTGAGCAGACCTGGTCGACTGATGCATAGCTTGGCAATATCACAAGCACCTAGCCCGCACTCCCGCAGCAACCCCAGGTTGGGCTTGACCACCCCCTCGAGGTCAGAGGTGAGAAGGTAGAAGTTCCTCTCGAGTGCCCGGAGGACGTTGTCAGAGGACCCAAAGAGAGTAAGGTAGTAGTGCAGCCTGGAGACGATGGATCTGCACCGGAATCTGTGACGGGAAAGCGAGACGAGGCGCGCGATGTCAGAAGGCGAGAATCCGAGGCCGCTGAGCCCGGCGACGTTGGGTGCCAGGGTTTTCTCCACTTTGGCGCAGAGGAACAGCGGGTCCTTGGCCACGAGGGCGGCGACGTCGGCGCCGGACAGGCCGAGGCCGGCGAGGACTGCGTCGGACTTGGATGGTGATTTGAGGTGGGAGAGCTTGGCGGTGGCTTTGACGGCGTGGGGTCGTGTGAGGCCGCAGGTGTAGTCGTGGTACTCCTCCACGGCGAAGCCAGGGCCTGGGCAGATGGCGGGCGCCGCGGCGACGAGCAGGCGGCGGACAGGGGATGCGTGGGAGGTTGCTGGACATGAGAGGAGATGGACGAGGACGCGGCTACGCACCATGAGCATGGCGCCGCGGTGGAGCCGGCGGCCCGGTGCGAGAGCGAGAGGATTAGCGTGGCCTGGTCTGCTTCGACCTTGGAGATGACAAGGTGACCCCACGCGTCACTCGCTCCTCTGATAATGGGCTGGGATGGAGTCACTCGTATACACGATTTTGTTTTATCTCTGGGGCGATGTCTTAAAAAAAATTATCTTTGGGCACATTGCAATGAAGGTTTTTTTTCATATTTTTTTCTTCCTTTTACCGATAAAAAAAATCTTATTTTTGTTTGAGCAAAATGATCAATAAATGGATCAAAACAACTGGTTAAAGTTGTAGTACAAAATATCTTCTAATCTTTCAGGGACGTTTGCCAGGACAAAAGAATCTACATTTCTTGCAAGTTCAGTAAGACCATGAGCCAGGATTTTATGGACTCTCTAGCTGCAGTATTGGTTGTCATGTCCTTCTTCTTGAATGCCACCTCTGCGTCATCATCTGGGCGAGGCGGCTTTCCATGAGCTGTCGGTTGGTTGTCCTTGTCGTTGTTGTCGTCACTGTTGTCCTTGTCCTCCTCCTCCTCCTCCTCCTCGGGATACTTCAACTCTGAGTCGGTCTCTGAGGGGTCCTTCGACCCTTCCATGACCTCGGAAGTGTAGGGGCAGGAGGGCTATGTCATCGCACCCAAACCCTCACTTATAGCGGGACTGTGGTGAAGGAAATATGCCCTAGAGGCAATAATAAAGTTATTATTTATTTCCTTATATCATGATAAATGTTTATTATTCATGCTAGAATTGTATTAACCGGAAACATAATACATGTGTGAATACATAGACAAACAGAGTGTCACTAGTATGTCTCTACTTGACTAGCTCGTTAATCGAAGATGGTTATGTTTCCTAACCATAGACATGAGTTGTCATTTGATTAACGGGATCACATCATTAGGAGAATGATGTGATTCACTTGACCCATTCCGTTAGCTTAGCACTTGATCGTTTAAGTATTCTACGCTATTGCTTTCTTCATGACTTATACATGTTCCTATGACTATGAGATTATGCAACTCTCGTTTGCGGAGGAACACTTTGTGTGCTACCAAACGTCACAACGTGAATCGGGTGATTATAAAGGTGCTCTACAGTGTGTCTCCAAAGGTACATGTTGGGTTGGCGTATTTTGAGATTAGGATTCGTCACTCCGATTGTCGGAGAGGTATCTCTGGGCCTCTCGGTAATACACATCACATAAGACTTGCAAGCATTGCAACTAATGAGTTAGTTGCGGGATGATGTATTACCGGACGAGTAAAGAGACTTGCTGGTAACGAGATTGAACTAGGTATTGAGATACCGACGATCGAATCTCGGGCAAGTAACATACCGATGACAAAGGGAACAACGTATGTTGTTATGCGGTTTGACCGATAAAGATCTTCGTAGAATATGTAGGAGCCAATATGAGCATCCAGGTTCCGCTATTGGTTATTGGTGAGAATAGTTCTAGGTCATGTCTACATAGTTCTCGAACTCCGTAGGGTCCGCTTACGCTTAAGGTTTCGATGTGATGCTTATATTATGAGTTTATGAGTTTTGATGTACCGAAGGAGTTCGAGTCCGGATGAGATCGGGGACATGACGAGGAGTCTCGAAATGGTCGAGACATAAAGATAGATATATTGGACGACTATATATTGGACATCGGAAAGGTTCGAGTGATTCGGGTATTTTTGAAGTACCGAGAGTTACGGAATACGTATTGGGCCTTATTGGGCCATACGGGAAAGAAGGAAAAGGGCCTCAAGGGTGGCCGCACCTTCCCTTGGCCTGGTCCGATTGGACTAGGGAAGGGGCGCCCTTCCTTCCTTCTCCTTTTCCCTTCCCTTTCCTTCCTCCTACTCCTACTACTTGGAAGGGCTCCTAGTTCTACTAGGAAAGGGGAATCCTACTCCGGTGGGAGTAGGACTCCCCTAAGGGCGCCATAGAGAGGGCCGCCCTCCCTCCTCCACTCCTTTATATCTGAGGCAAGGGGCACCCCATAGATACACAAGTTGATCATTGTGATCGTTCCTTAGCCGTGTCTTGGTGCCCCTCCACCATATTCCACCTCGGTCATATCGTCGCGGAGTTTAGGCGAAGCCCTGCGTCGATGAGAACATCATCATCGTCACCTGCGCCGTCGTCTTGTGGAACTCATCCCCGACACCTGCCGGATCGGAGTCCGGGATCGTCATCGAGCTGAACGTGTGCGAGAACACGGAGGTGCCGTCACGTTCGGTGCTTGGATCGGTCGGATCGTGAAGACGTCGACTACATCAACAGCGTTGTCATAACGCTCGCTTACGGTTCACGAAGTGCGTGGACAACACTCTCCCCTCTCGTTGCTATGCATCACCATGATCTTGGCGCAGCGTAGGAATTTTTGAAATTACTACGTTCCCCAACAATGGCATCCGAGCCTAGGTTTTATGCGTTGATGTTATATGCACGAGTAGAACACAAGTGAGTTGTGGGCGATATAAGTCATACCGCTTACCCGGCATGTCATACTTTGGTTCGGCGGTATTGTTGGATGAAGCGGCCCGGACCGACATTACGCGTGACGCTTACGCCGAGACTGGTTTTACCGCCGTGCTTTGCACACGGTGACTAGCGGTGTCGGTTCTCCAACTTTAGTTGAACCGAGTGTGGCTACGCCCGATCCTTGAAGGTTAAAACAGCACCAACTTGACAAACTATCGTTGTGGTTTTGATGCGTAGGTAAGAACGGTTCTTGCTAAGCCCGTAGCAGCCACGTAAAACTTGCAACAACAAAGTAGAGGACGTCTAACTTGTTTTTGCAGGGCATGTTGTGATGTGATATGGTCAAGATGTGATGAGATATAAGTTATTGTATGAGATGATCATGTTTTGTTGAAGTTATCGGCAATCGGGCGAAGCCTTATGGTTGTCTCTTTATTGCATAAGATGCAAGCGCCAAATAATTGCTTTACTTTATCGCTATGCGATAGCAATAGTTGCAAGAGCAATAGTTAGCGAGACGACCATGTGACGACACATTGATATAGATCAAGATGATGGAGATATGGTGTCATGCCGGTGACGATGGAAATCATGACGATGCTTTGGAGATGGAGATCAAAGGCACAAGATGATGATGGCCATATCATGTCACATATTTTGATTGCATGTGATGTTTATCCTTTATGCATCTTATCTTGCTTTGATTGACGTAGCATTTTAAGATGATCTCTCACTAATTATCAAGAAGTGTTCTCCTGAGTATCCACCATTGCCAAAGTTCGTCGTGCCCGGACACCACGTGATGATCGGGTGTGATAAGCTCTCGTCCATCTACAACGGGTGCAAGCCAGTTTTGCACACGCCGAATACTCGTGTTAAACTTGACGAGCCTAGCATATGCAGATATGGCCTCGGAACACGAAGACCGAAAGGTCGGCGTGAATCATATAGTAGATATGATCAACATAGTGATGTTCACCATTGAAAACTACTCCATCTCACGTGATGATCGGTTATGGTTTAGTTGATTTGGATCACGTGATCACTTAGATGACTAGAGAGATCTCTGACTAACTGGGAGTTCTTAAGTAATATGATTAATTGAACTTAAATTTATCATGAACTTAGTCCTGGTAGTATTAGCATATCTATGTTGTAGATCAATAGCTCGCGTTGTTGCTTTCATATGTTTATTTTGATATGTTCCTAGAGAAAAACTGTCTTGAAAGATGTTAGTAGCAATGATGCGGATTGGATCCGTGATCTGAGGTTTATCCTCATTGCTGCGCAGAAGAATTATGTTCTTGATGCACCGCTAGGTGATAGACCTATTGCAGGAGCAAATGCAGACGTTATGAACGTTTGGCTAGCTCAATATGATGACTACTTGATAGTTTAGTGCACCATGCTTAACGGCTTAGAATCGGGACTTCAAAAACGTTTTGAGCGTCATGGACCATATGAGATGTTCCAGAGTTGAAGTTAATATTTCAAGCAAATACCCGAGTTGAGAGATATGAAGTCTCCAACAAGTTCTATAGCTAAAAGATGGAGGAGAATCGTTCAACTAGTGAGCATGTGCTCAGATTGTCTGGGTACTACAATCGCTTGAATCAAGTGGGAGTTAATCTTCCAGATAAAATAGTGATCGACAGAATTCTCTAGTCACCATCACCAAGTTAATAGAACTTCGTGATGAACTATAATATGCAAGGGATAACTGAAACGATTCCCAAAGCTCTTCATGATGCTAAAATCGACGAAGGTAGAAATAAAGAAAAACATCAAGTGTTGATGGTAGACAAAACCACTAGTTTCAAGAAAAGGGCCAATGGAAGAAGGGTAAATTCAAGACGAACGGCAAGCCAGTTGCTGCTCAAGAGAAGAAAGCCAAGTCCGGGTCCTAAGCACGAGACTAAGTGCTTCTCTTGCAAAGGGATTGGTCACTGGAAGCGGAACTACCCCAAGTATTTGGTGGATAAGAAAGGATGGCAAAGTAAACAAAGGTATATTTGATATACATGTTATTGATGTGTAATTTACTAGTGTTCATAGCAACCCCTTAGTATTTGGTACTAGTTCAGTTGCTAAGATTAGTAACTTCAAAGCAGAGTTGCGTAACGAATGAGCAGAGACTAGTTAAGGGTGAAGTGACGATGAGAGTTGGAAGTGGTTCCAAGATTGATATGATCATCATCACTCCCTATACTTTCGAGATTAGTGTGGAACCTAAATAAGTGTTATTTGGTGTTTATGCGTTGAGCATGAATATGATTTAATCATGTTTATTGCAATACGGTTATTCATTTAAGTAAGAGAATAAATTGTTGTTACATTTACATGAATAAAACCTTATATGGTTACACACCCAAAGAAAATGGTTCGTTGGATCTCGATCGTAGTGATACACATATTCATAATATTGAAACCAAAAGATGCAAAGTTAATAATAATAGTGCAACTTATTTGTGTACTTCGCAGTTTAGGTCATATTGGTGTAAAGCGCATGAAGAAACTCCATACTGATGGGATTTTTGAATCACTTGATTATGAATCACTTGATGCTTGCGAACCATGCCTTATGGGCAAGATGACTAAAGACTCCGTTCTCCGGAACAATGGAGCGAGCAACAATGACTTATTGGAAATAATACATCTTGATGTATGCGATCCGATGAGTGTTGAGGCTACATGACAAGTATCATTATTTTCGACCTTCACGGATGATTTGAGCAGATATGGGTATATCTACTTAATGAAACATAAGTGTGAAACGTTTGAAAAGTTCAAAGAATTTCAGAGTGAAGTTGAAAATCATCGTAACAAGAAAATAAAATTTCTACGATCTGATCGTGGAGGAGAATATTTGAGTTACGAATTTGGTCTACATTTGAAACAATGTGGAATAGTTTCGCAACTCACGCCACCCGGAACACCACAGCGTAATGGTGTGTCCGAACGTCATAACCGTACTTTATTAGATATGGTGCGATCTATGATGTCTCTTACCTATTTACCACTATCGTTTTGGGGTTATGCATTAGAGACAACTGCATTCACGTAAAAGGGGCATCATCTAAATCCGTTGAGATGACACCTTATGAAGCGTGGTTTGGCAAGAAACCAAAGTTGTCGTTCTTAAAGTTTGGGGTTGCGATGCTTATGTGAAAAAGTTTCATCCCGATAAGCTCAAACCCAAATCGGAGAAATGTGTCTTCATAGGATATCCAAAGGAGATCGTTGGATACACCTTCTATCACAGATCCGAAGGCAAGACTTTTGTTGCTAAATTCGAATCTTTCTAGAGAAGGAGTTTCTCTCGAAAAGAAGTGAGTGGGAGGAAAGTAGAACTTGATGAGGTAATTGTACCTACTCCCTTATTGGAAAGTAGTTCATCACGTAAATCTGTTCATGTGATTCCTACACCAATTAGTGAGGAAGCTAATGATGATGATCATGTAACTTCAAATCAAGTTACTACCGAACCTCGTAGGTCAAACCAGAGTAAGATCCGCACTAGAGTGATGCGGAAATCCTATTACGGAGGTCATGTTACTTGACCATGGCAAACCCTACGAACTATGAGGCAGCGATGATGAGCCCAGATTCATAAAATGGCTTGAGGCCATGAAATCTGAGATGGGATCCATGTATGAGAACAAAGTATGGACTTTGGTTGACTTGCCGATGATAGGCAAGCCATAGAAAATAAATGGATCTTCAAGAGGAAGACGGACGCCGATAGTAGTGTTACTATCTACAAAGCTAGAATTGTCGCATAAAGGTTTTCGACAAGTTCAAGGTGTTGATCGCGATGAGAGTTTCTCACTCGTATCTATGCTTAAGTCTGCCCGAATCATGTTAGCAATTACGCATTTTATGAAATCTGGCAAATGGATAAACAAAACTGCATTCCTTAATGGATTTATTAAAGAAGAGTTGTATATGATGCAACGAGAAGGTTTTGTAAATCCTAAAGGTGCTAACAAAATATGCAAGCTCCGTGATCCATCTATGGACTGGTGCAAGCATCTCGGAGTTGGAATATACGCTTTGATAAGTTGATCAAAGCATATAGTTTTATATAGACTTGCGGTGAAGCACGTATTTACAAGAAAGTGAGTGGGAGCACTACAAGATTTCGATAAGTATATGTGAATGACATATTGTTGATCGAAAATAATGTAGAATTATTACGCAAAGCATAAAGGAGTGTTTGAAAGGAGTTTTTCAAAGAAAACCTCGATGAAGCTGCTTACATATTGAGCATCAAGATCTATAGAGATAGATCAAGGCGGCTTGATAAGTTTTTCAATGAGTACATACCTTGACAAGATTTTGAAGTAGTTCAAAATGGAGCGATCAAAGAAAGAGTTCTTGCACGTGTTACAAGGTGTGAAATTGAGTAAGACTCAAAACTCGACCACGGCAGAAGATAGAAAGAGAATGAAAGTCATTCCCTATGCCTTGGCCATAGGTTCTATAAAGTATGCCATGCTTTATGTACCGGATCTATTGTATACCCTACCTTGATTTTGGCAAGGGAGTATAATAGTGATCTAGGAGTAGATCCTTTGGACAGCGATCAAAATTATCCTTCTTGGAATAAGGATATGTTTCTCGATTATGGAGGTGACAAAAGGTTCGTAAATTAAAGGGTTACGTCGATGCAAGTTTTGACACTGATCTAGATTACTCTAAGTCTCAATCTGGATACATATTGAAAGTGGGAGCAATTAGCTAGAGTAGCTCCGTGCGAGCATTGTTGACATAGAAATTTGCAAAATACATACGGATCTCGAATGTGGCGTACCCGTTGACTAAACTTCTCTCACAAACAAAACATGATCACACCTTAGTACTCTTTGGGTGTTAATCACATAACGATGTGAACTAGATTATTGACTCTAGTAAACCCTTTGGGTGTTGGTCACATGATGATGTGAACTATGGGTGTTAATCACATGGTGATGTGAACTATTGGTGTTAAATCACATGGCGATGTGAACTAGATTATTGACTCTAGTGCAAGTGGGAGACTGAAGGAAATATGCCCTAGAGGCAATAATAAAGTTATTATTTATTTCCTTATATCATGATAAATGTTTATTATTCATGCTAGAATTGTATTAACCGGAAACATAATACATGTGTGAATACATAGACAAACAGAGTGTCACTAGTATGCCTCTGCTTGACTAGCTCGTAAATCGAAGATGGTTATGTTTCCTAACCATAGACATGAGTTGTCATTTGATTAACGGGATCAAATCATTAGGAGAATGATGTGATTGACATGACCCATTCCGTTAGCTTAGCACTTGATCGTTTAAGTATTACGCTATTGCTTTCTTCATGACTTATACATGTTCCTATGACTATGAGATTATGCAACTCCCTGCTTGCGGAGGAACACTTTGTGTGCTACCAAAGCGTCACAACGTAACTGGGTGATTATAAAGGTGCTCTCTGGTGTCTCCAAAGGTACATGTTGGGTTGGCGTATTTCGAGATTAGGATTTGTCACTCCGATTGTCGGAGAGGTATCTCTGGGCCCTCTCGGTAATACACATCACATAAGCCTTGCAAGCATTGCAACTAATGAGTTAGTTGTGAGATGATGTATTACGAGCAGTAAAGAGACTTGCTGGTAGCAGATTGAACTAGGTATTGAGATACCGACGATCGAATCTAGGCAAGTAACATACCGATGACAAAGGGAACAACGTATGTTGTTATGCGGTTTGACCGATAAAGATCTTCGTAGAATATGTGGGAGCCAATATGAGCATCCAGGTTCCGCTATTGGTTATTGACTGAGAATAGTTCTAGGTCATGTCTACATAGTTCTCGAACCCGTAGGGTCCGCACGCTTAAGGTTTCGATGACAGTTATATCATGAGTTTATGAGTTTTGATGTACGAAGGAGTTCGGAGTCCGGATGAGATCGGGGACATGACGAGGAGTCTCGAAATGGTCGAGGACGTAAAGATCGATACATTGGACGACTATATTCAGACATCGGAAGGTTCCGAGTGATTCGGGTATTTTTCGAATCTTGGAGAGTTACGGGAATACGTATTGGGCCTTATTGGGCCATACGGGGAAAGAAGGAAAAGGGCCTCAATGGTGGCCGCACCCTTCCCTTGGTGCGGTCCGAATTGGACTAGGGAAGGCGCCCCTTCCTTCCTTCTCCTTTTCCTTCCCTTTCCTTCCTCCTACTCCTACTACTTGGAAGGGCTCCTAGTTCTACTAGGAAAGGGGGAATCCTACTCCCGGTGGGAGTAGGACTCCCCTAGGGCGCGCCATAGAGAGGGCCGGCCCTCCCCTCCTCCACTCCTTTATATACGGGGGCAAGGGGCACCGCATAGATACACAAGTTGATCATTGTGATCGTTCCTTAGCCGTGTGCGGTGCCCCCCTCCACCATATTCCACCTCGGTCATATCGTCGCGGAGTTTAGGCGAAGCCCTACGTCGGTAGAACATCATCATCGTCACCACGCCGTCGTGCTGACGGAACTCATCCCCGACACCCTGCTGGATCGGAGTCCGGGGATCGTCATCGAGCTGAACGTGTGCAGAACACGGAGGTGCCGTACGGTCGGTGCTTGGATCGGTCGGATCGTGGAGGCGTGCGACTACATCAACAGCGTTGTCATAACGCTTCGCTTCACGGTCTCACGAGTGCGTGGACAACACTCTCCCCTCTCGTTGCTATGCATCACCATGATCTTGCGTGTGCGTAGGAAATTTTTTGAAATTACTACGTGCCCCAACATGTGGGTGTCAACTTTGCTAGAGGAGACGACATTTCATTGCCCTTTCCAGGACATAGACAGACAGCATTAATTAGTAGTTGCAAATATCTAGCTAATTATCTAACAACTAACAAACTATATAGAACTAACATATGCTACTAACTTACCTTTTTTTAACAATGTTGCTAAACCCTACTAAACACCATATCTAACTTTTTTTAACAAATAAACATGCATGCATTTCATCAAAAGAAAAAAAGTGACGAAGAAGCTCACCCGCACGCTCCTCCTTAACGATGCGGACGGACGCCTGTCTTGAAGCGGGGCGGGCAACCGGCTACTATGGTGGCGGGCGCCGTACACGGCACCCATGGGTGTTGCCAACTCCATGGCGGCAGTAGGGAGAATGAGAGGAGGCGGCGTGGCGGTGGCGATCTTGGCAAGCGAGGAGGCAGAGGTCGGGTAAGGGTTTTTGCGGTTGCCGAGTCCATTCCTGCGCCCACAATTATATGCGCGCTGCGGCGACGAAGGGTGTACCCTTTGCCGAGTTACGAATCTCGGCAAAACAAGCCCAATCGTTTAATAGTCGTTTCCACGTCCCCTGTGGACCCTCCTGTCAGGTCTTTGCCAAGTTTTTTCGTACGTAGGAGCTCAACATCGAGGTGGCCCTGGAATTCCATAATATGAAAAAGGCAAAAAGACTACCGAGTTTTCTTAGTCAAAACCCAAAAAACTTAGAACGTCGTCATGTCTCCATCGCCTAGTCGTTGATGGGCCCCACTTGTCAGGACACTACCGAGTTTTTGACCAGTGGAACTCGGCGAATTTGTGACATATCCGAGTTTATTTTTATTGTTGGGGAGCTCTTCTGTTGTGCCACGATCGGCTCCTGCGGCCGGGAGCGGGCTCGTACGGGCTGGAGGCGAAGGTGGCAACGCGTGTGGCGCTAGTGTCCTTTGGATCGTCCACGAACGATCTGGTGTGGCCACAACGGCTCTGGCGGCGGCCACGCACCCAGTGTGGGTGTGCCAAGTGGCGGTGGGGAGGAGTTTGATGGGATTTGTCTACAATTACTGCCAAAAATGGCAAGGGAGCATTTTCTTAAATAGGCAATGGCTGTAGGAGGTTTTGTGGGTTGTTTTGGGCTAAGTTTTGATGTGGTAGCTAGGTTAGGTGGGCTAGGTCAATAGAGAGGGAATAGAGCCTTGTTTTCATGTTTTTAAGCAATCCAACTAATTATTTAACCGCTACTAGTGCCTACGTATTCGATTGTTTGGGTATCAAATATACTCAAAATCGCATTTAAATTTGACGCGTGACCTCGATATACTATAAGAAAACCACACGCAAACTTCCGACTCAATTGAGAACATGCATTTCCCTTTACTAAATAATTTTCAAGTGATAACACGTGGGCATGTGCAAGTGTCCGAGTTCTCTCCGATCGGATGGTCAAAGAAATAGGCGGTACTATTCACCTTTATTGAAATATAATATAGCTAGAGGTATATCAAAACATCTGAATGACCTAGACCACAAGCACTCCTTCGCTCCAATGACCCAAAGGCGCTCCGCTAGGGTTTTTCGAGCATCCCACCGGCAGTGGCGCCGATCTGCCTTGTCTCTTGTGATCCTAGGAGCATGCAGTCACGGTGGATCCCGGGGCTTGCCAGCTAGAGGGCTCCGTTTTTAGAGGTTTCTTTGAGTTTTTACGGTTTTTTTGTCCTGCTCAGGAAGGCGAGACGGCAGCGGCTCCCTGAAGATGGAATAGGGTTCTTCCCGCCTAGCTCTATCCCGGTGGTGCATCTAGTATCATCAGTGGACATGTGGAGGTGTGTCTACGTCGTATCTGTCATTGGTTGATTTGCTCAGATTTGGTAGTCGTTCATCTACGTTCGTGTATCTTCAAGTTGGATCCTTCTGATCTTCGCCACTCTTCATCGCGGTGGTTGTTGTTCTGGTGCGTTGGTCCTATGAGGGCTTAGCACGTTTACTTCCCGACTGTCTACTACAACAAGTTTTGGCCAGGAGGGGCGATGACGGTGGTGTGCCTTTGATTCGCTTCAGTGCTTGTAGTCGTCGCCATGTGATCTATAAATCTGGATGTAATTTTTATTGTTTCTGTTGTTTGTTGTACTACCATGATAGATGAATAGATCGGAAGTTTCATCGCAAAAAACATGTTGCCGACGCAATGCTAATAATGTCATGATGATGCAAAAACAAATAAATAGATAATTTTTTAATTTGGAAAAAACCTCGAGCCGTTACCGGAGCAAAGGGATAAGAGAGCCGGTGTTGAAGCATGGTGACACTGGTGACGAGCGAACGATGGTTGCCAGTGGTGCGAGACTCATGAATCAAGCAACAAAGGTGTGGTCCAATCCTTGATGCTCTTTTCTTGGGAGCCCTTATAAAGGGCACCTTAAGCGCCGGTTCGAGGTACTGGCGTCTACGCGCCTGCATACTGGGCCGGCCCAGGTTGCCCTCGTTCGCTCCTCCTGCACATCACCTCTTGTTTCTCAAAAGAAAATCACATTGTTCGCTCTTCCCGCGTGTCACCACATTCGCTCCATCGTTGTTGACCGGTCAACCATTGAATTTTGAAAAAATAAAATAAAATCAAATAATCAGAAAAAATTATAAAATAAAAAAGGTTCACGAATTCTGAAAGAGAAGTTCACAAACTTAAAAAATAATTCATCGATTTATAAAAAGTTCACCGATTTTGAAAAAGATCATCAGTTTTAAAAAAAGTTCACAAATTTAAAAAAAAGTTCATCAAATATGAAAAAATGCACAGATTTTGAAAAAAAATCATCGACTTAGAAAAATTTCATCAAATTTGAAAAAAGATGACCAGTTTTGAAAAAGAGTTCACCGATTTTGGAAAATGTTCATCCAATTAGAAAAACGTTCATCAATTTTGAAAAAAAAATATCGAATTTAAAAAACGTTCATAAAATCCGATGAACTTTTTGCATCTAACTAAAAAACAAAAAAGAAGAAAGAAAACGAAAAAAGGAAAATAAAAAGAAACAAAATGTACAAAGGAAGAGGAAAGAATAAAAGAGATAAGAAGCTGTACGTTATCACAGAAGGAGGAGTGGCTAGGCTGGTTAGCGCGTCTTGTACAGAACCGCGGCTGAGTTTGTCCGAATCTCACCTGAGCGCGCCTTTTTGCAGCACTTCACCAAAAGGAAAAAAAAAAGGAAAATGGGCTTGCCCATCGAGGATTTGCCCCCTCACTTGATGCTAGGTGTAGCCCATTGGCAGTCTCACATTAAGCTAGGCTAGGTAGGTTGGGCCTGTTTCTTTTTCTTTTTACGTAAAAGGACTGGATTGTGTCGTGCTATGCCTAGAGTAGACAAGTTGTTCCATTGTCGTACACGGAGTATCTCCTCCCTAGCTTGAATGCTCCCTTATGAACAGTATAAGATCAAAAATAAAATAAAATTCTGATTTTTGAGTGGTAAATTTTGACAAATGTTTTGTATGCTTGATAAATTTCATCACAAAATGGCATTCGTGGAATTCGTAGCAAAAACATATTTGATGCTCCAAAAATGTTTTTAAAACATTTTGGAGTGTTGATTTTTTTTATTTTGCCATGACTTCCACGAAAGTTATTTCATGCTGAAATTTGCCAAGCATACAAAACATCTATCAAAGTTTACAAAAAAAATTGTGGTAGATCTTTTTACTATTATTTTTTATTTTACTGTTCACCATGAGCATTTGAACTCAGGATCAAAAAAGAAGTTTCGGTTTCATTGTTTTTCAGGATAAAAGAGTTTTATTCCTTAGATACAGAGTTACAGTCAACTGGCAGAAGCTCAGTGATATAAGGTGGGCAATTTTGTAGCCAACAAGCCATGCTACGCTCTACTCTCCCATGGTTCGTCAGGCGATTGCTACTCTGTTTTGATCTCTAGAAATTGTCATAGGAAAAAACTCTCTACCAGCTAAGAGGTGCTTAACCTCCGTGACTAAATGACCATAAGCCGATCAATCAAGAATATCTGAGGACAATGAAGAAAGTGCCATCGAAGAGTCGGATTGGATTACGACAAGAAGGTTTGATCGCTCCAAAGCTAGCGCTGGACCCTCCCTAATTGCATGTAGTTCCACTTCAAGGGCATCGTTACAGAATAAGAGGTGTCGATAAACAGCAAAGATCAAGCTTCCATCCGGATTCATGAGGACCATCATCCCGCAGCAGGAGCATGTACCGCCAACCTCTGTTTTGTGATGAAATGTACCCAATTGCAGTGAGTAAAATAAGAGAGTTTTACAGCACCAGGGAGCGGCAAGCTGTTGTATATATCATGGGGGCAACAGAAAAGTGGAGCCCCGTCACAGACCACGCAAGATTTTGTTCATCCAATGGCCAACGCACTCCCATCTAAAATAAATTAACTGAACATATATTGGGTGCCATCTTCTCAGATCAACATTCGCTAGTTAATCAAACTGCTCTCTTCTAAACAACCGCGATCTCCTCGCACGTAGCTCTCAATAATCCGCAAGCAAATCGTAATCAGAAACTTTGGGAGTCTGACTGGCTGACTGCAATAGGCGCCTGCAGCGTGCCCTGGACTGAAGCTAGTTCAGTTCAGAAACCAGTACAGATCAATGGAGGGGAAATGCAGAATCAGAACCTATGATATGTCCAGGCAATAATACCAAACATACTAATAATTATAAGAAAAACAAGTCTAATGTGTCCGTCATAACCGTTCAGAAATGGTAATCGTATCAAAAGTATTAGTTTGCTTGCACTATATGACATCATCACAACACAAGGGTGGATTAAAGTAGATCAAGCATTAGAGCAACTCCAACGGGAAGACCCAAACGGACATCGATTTTATCCGTTTTGTGTCCGTTTGGGTCGCCCGTCCGCTCGTCCGCATCCGCTTTTTTAATTGGGTCAGCCGGTACGCCCAACGGGGGAGGGACGCATATTTTGACATGTCCGTCTGGGCATTCCGTCGAACACTTAGCAGGCAGAGAGCTTGTAGCTAGGAACGTCGCCGGTGCCGACCGTCCGTATTCGATTCCGCAGGGGCCAGCCGGGCATGGATACCTAGGCGAGGCGTCGCCGATGTCGGACTGCAGCACGGACACGGACTCGCCGCGGGCGGACTCCGTCGACAAGCAAAAGCAGCCGCCCGCCGACGCCGAGTCGCCCGGCGGAGGCCAGAGCAAGCGCGAGCCCGTAGCTTAGCGCCGCCTCCCGGTCCGCGTCCGTCTTCATCTAGGCGTCCTCCTTGTCGTCATGGTGGTCGCTGTGCGGGACGTGGAGCGAGAAGAAGTAGTGGCCGGCGTCGAGCTTGAGGCTGCGGTCGGGGTCGACGAGGTGGAGCGGCGCGCCCGGCACGTCGACGAGGGTCTCCTCCACCGTGGGCAGGGCCGGGGCGGCGTCCTCTGGGTACCTCTGGGTACATGCTCTGCTGCTTGGAGGCGAAAGCCATGGCGGATTCGCTGGTCGGCTGTTGCGTCGTGTCACAGTATGCCGGATCGAGAGGGGAACGAAGTGGGGAGGATGAAGCGGGCGCAGTGGATTTTAATACGCGAGGGGTGGAACCGGCGAGGGCGACGGTTGATTCCCGGTGGCGCCCAGGTGCGCGGGGATTTCCTGCGCCCATGACGGCGACGCGGAGCTGGTCGGCCGGGCGCGACGAGGCGAGGCGAGTCGACGGGCGCGGCCGGGCACGGCCGCCGGAGCAGCACGAGCCCACCACGGTGGAGCGCCGGCGCCGGAGGAGCACAAGTCCCGCGTGTCCTCTGCTGTTGTGTGCGGGGGAGCGTGCGCGGCCATGTTCGGTGGGCGGGGGGTGGAAGAAGAGAGAGGAAAAAGAGGAGAGAGATGGGATGAGAGAGATCGGTGGATGGCAAGTGAGCCAAGAGCCACAAGCAGCCGGACAGAGGGGGGCGAAGAGGGCACAAAGAACGTCCGCTTTTGACCTAAATTTTCCCAAATTTGAGCCCAAAATGAGTCCGAGGGGACACCAAACAGATAGCATGCGGACGCCGTGTCCGTTTGGGTCGCCCCGTTGGGCTGAGTTTTGTGTCCGGTTGACCCAAACGGACAAAATGGGTCGCCCCATTGGAGTTGCTCTTATGGGCATCTTCCTTCTGATGAAAATTTCGAACGGATAATTATAGCAAAGGGGAGACAACTATGACTGCAACCAGGGCTGCGGATAATTGAACAGTAATATAACTACAACTATGACTGCAACAACATAAAGCATGAAACAAAGTATCTCCTATGATGGGTCTGACCCAAATGGTGTGCATAGTTTCCCATTTTGCTGACACAGTATCTTCAACAAGTAGATAAGCAACTTGCAAGGACCACCTCCCGGAATACTGGTGGAAGATTCATACCATGTAATCATCTCATCAAGCCATTTGTTTACATTCTTTGATGCAGCACTTCCACCAACAAGAGGACCAGGAAGTAAACAAGTGCACTGCCATCAGTAATCCTTGAAGCGAATAAAGAGGGAAAAATAACTAGTGTTAACTGCAACGACAACCTGATAACTCCAAGAGTTCATGTTTACACTGTGTGTGTGGATACATTGGGTTTTACTTGTGTGGCATAAAATGGACCCAGTGGCTCTCGAACTTCAGTCCTAACAGTCATCCAGATATATAATACATTTAACATTATAACTAATATTGTGAAGGAAACAACATGGCCTATCTTTTTGTGCTTGATAGAGCTTAAGTAATAGTATAAGGCTTTCGAAAGGTGATAAAAATTCTGAAGTAGCCGTAAAACTGCCAAGTATTTTTCAGAACGCGAACAACATTATTCAATTTTGAGATCAGATGTCCCTAGAAAAAGTATAAGCCAATAGGCCATCCAAAAACATAGAGCAGGGGGGAAAAGCTGATACAAACTACTACTAGTAAACAATGACCTGCTTTCTTGTACAGTCAATATCTTATAAACAGAGCAACTGCAGGAAAATGAAGACTTTCACCTTAGAAGAACTAAGAGGAAGGAACCAACAAACTAGTTCAAAACTGCATCCTCGGCAGTGATCTACACATTGTGGCCATCAACAATTCCACAATTGCTTCCGCCATCCAAAGGGAAATTTTGAGACTTCAATTAATAATGACCAAAATGAGAACATTTTTCATGGAAAGGTAGTTAAGGATTGCACTGAAAACTGCAATGGTCAACGATTTGCAGAAATACCCAGATCTCACACACTCTTGGTTCATTATGTGTGTCAATATGATATCAGGATGGACATGTTCACCGTAGTGCGATGCTTCCTTCTCTACTGGAATGGTGTGATGGACATACAAAAAAGTCACAATCAAATTATCAGTTTCATATGGAAGTAGCGACACTTAAATTGACATGTACCAGACATACTAGAGCAGACAACCAACATCCAATTAGGCAAAGAACACCGAAACAGAAATTACTAGCTCACTGCAGAGTGTAAACTCTGTTGCGCTATACACAGTTACCAATTCTCATAGCCCGTTCTTGGTTTATGTAAATCTGAAACTGAAAGGCACTTCCCCTCTACAAGCATCGGCATAGTCTTCAGCGAGGTGAGGTGCAGCTTCCTTGTGAGGACATATGAACCTCTCCATGAATACCTTTTCGCTGATACAGAGTGTACTATAGTAGTCCCGGTCATGATCTAGAAATCCATTTTCCTTGAGATACTTTACAACATAGTGACGGGGTTTGATCCGGCCCTCCAGGCTATAATTGAGCATTGCCGGCCGATGAGCAATGTATGCTGGTTCCAACCCTGCCTTGGAGATGAGGAACTCTGAGATGCGCTGCAGCCTGTCACTAGAAAAACTCAGCATCCCTGGAGACTTGGACAAAGCAATGCGCACCTCAGCATCTGACCACCTGAACGTTTTCTTCAAGTGCTCCACTTTGGCGTCGATCTTCTCCTTGCTGAGGCGTGCAACAGCCAACAACGCGCGCCTGAACATCGCAGAGCCACAGGGCACACCAATACCTTCGGCTCGTGCCGCCACTGCCCGGACGTACTCTAAGTTTGAGGTGAGCAGCCATGGTTGAACGATACACAACTTGGCAATGTCGCAATCACCTAGCCCGCACTCTTGAAGGTACGCAACATTGGGCTTGACCACTGTCTAGAGGTCGGCCAAACGAAAGCATAAGCCGCGCCTGAGAGCACGGAGGAGGTTCTCAAAGGAGCCGAAGAGGTGCAGGTAGTAGTCCAGTCTGGAGACGATGGATCTACATCGGAATTTGTCACGGGAGAGCGAGACGAGACGCGCGATGTCAGAACGTGACAGGCCGAGGCCGGCGAGCCCAGCGACGACGGGGGCCAGGGTTTTCTCCACTTTGGCGCAGAGGAACAGCGCGTCCTTGGCGACGAGAGCGGCGACATCGTCGCCGGAGAGGCCGAGGCCGGCGAGGAAGGCGAGCACGGCGTCGGGCTTGGAAGGGGACTTGAGGTGGGAGAGCTTGGCGGAGGCCTTGAGGGCCTGTGCTCGGGTGAGGCCGCAGGTGGAGACGAGGTACCCTCCACGTCGAAGCTAGGGTTCGGGAAGATGGCGGGCGCGGCGGCGGATATGAGGCGGCGGAGCTGGGAGGCGACAGATGCGGAGGGAGACGAGAGGAGCTGGGTGAGGAGGCAGCACCTAAGCCGGAGCATGGCGGCGCCGCGGAGAAGGAGATCGGCGGCGGCGGCGGCGCCGGCGAGGGAATGGGAAAAGCGCGATGGCCGGTGGTGGAGTGGTTTGCGTGGGTCTGGTCTGATCTCTGATCTGGTTCGACCCAACCCAGACCCAAGTGGGCTCCCACCCGTTAGTCTCACATGCCACGTCATACACCATAAAAAATACTCCTATAAAGATTTGAAATGTGAAAATACATTCATAATTTTAAGTTGGCTTGACCGACTGAAAATCAAAAGTCAGTCACCCCTTTTCCCATCTCCACCGCGAGCCGCTTGCGTGAGCGGTGTCGGAGGGGCAACCCTAGCCGCTCAAGACCCTCCTCCCGTGCTACCAGGCCGGCGCCGATGGTGATACCGATGGCGGTGGTGGCGCCCAACCCGTCAAAGATGACGGGCGTGGGTTCAATGCGCCCCGATGGGCCTTCCTCGGGCAGGGGAAGTGGTGTCAAGTGGGCAGCGCGGGGAATCCTCTGGTGTGGTGATGCACGATGGGGAGAGCACGGAGCAGTGGAGCATGATTGGGAGCTAGAAGAGAAGAGGGTGGTGCACAATGGTCTTCCAGAAGACGCCGATGTGGGAGGCGGCTCGGTTGAAATTGTCTTGAAGGTAGCGGTGTTCAACCAGTGACATTGCGCGAGCCGCGATCGCAATCGGGTCATTGTAGATCCTTTGGTGAAGCCTTGGCGTCACCGGAGTGGCGGCGGGAGGCTGCGGTGCGGAGTTGTTGGCGGTGCTGTTGGCTGAATTGGATCCATCCAGTGGTCGGCAGGTTCCCTGCTCTACTCGAGTTGTGTGATCACCTAATGCTTTAAAAAGTCGGTGGCCTTGGCGTCTTTGGTGATAGAGGCTAGGTCGGTGTTGTTAGATCTTGCCCGTGTAGGAGGTGGAGATGGAATGTGTTTCCTCGGCCGTCAACTACTCCCTCTGATTTTTAATATAAGACTTTTTAAAGATTTCAATATGAATTCTATATGAAGCAAAATGAGTGAATCTACACTTTAAAATATATCTATATACATCTGTATGTAGTCCGTGTTGAAATCTCTAAAAGGCCTTATATACATTCTAAAATAGCAAAAAACACTTGTGTGCTCCTCACTAAACTCTGCAGCCAGTTACCATGTTGCTGATCAACAAAAAATTTCATAAGCTTCAGGCCTATAAACATCTCGGCTCAGAATAGATTTGTACTGCACTCCCAACTTTTTCTCAAGGCGTTGCAGGCCACTAAGGTTCAGGTGAATATAAACAGATCCAACAGCTCATAACATTTGTAGTAAGTTTGAATACCTGGTAAAACAATGTATCAGTGCATCTTCTTTAATGACAACACAAACTAGTAGCGAGATTTTCACAACAAAAAAATTAGAATAAAGTAAAACAAGAGGAGCAGTTCATACACATAAGTAATTTGACCAATGATGCTTTTAAGGGCCAAGAAGGCAATCGTCTAATCATGGAGCACAAGAAAAGATCATTTTAATTAGCAGAGGGCACGCACATCATCCTAAATAGTTCTCCACGAAAAAAGAAGTCCATTTTTCCCTCCCCTGTACAAGCAGTAGTTGTCAAGTACTCCCTCCGTTTTTAAATACTAGATCGGCAACGTGCCTCGGCGCGAGGGTGCCGGTGCCAACATTATGGTTATGCAAGTAATTATCAAGTTAGTAGTAATTCAGGTTTATCATACTTACTCAAACAGGATATAACAAAATAAAAGTAAAAAGAAACATTCACATGTTATAGCCACTTGACAGGAAGTGCGCTTTGCCATGTTATAGCCATTAGAAGCAAGTGGTACATTCTTAATAAGAGAAGTAGCATGACATACGAAAAGAAAGACAATTTCAGTGTTATACGATCAACCAAAAAGGGTAAAATGTTAGTGCCTCTCAATACATCGTCCATGTCATGGTGCACACCATGGCTTCGCCATGAACCATATGAATGATGCCAGTTTCGCCATCGATATGATAATATGTACACGATTCACCAAATCCTCACCACCAGTCTGGGACTTTTAATCTCTTACTCCTGTGAATCGCAAGATTGACTGCAGGGATTTTTCTTGTCAGTCTGGATGTTGGAGGAAACACAGCCGCCAATTACTTCTCCACATTACCCATATATATCCCCACCAAAAAATTGATGCAAGGACCGACATGACAAGCTAGAAACCAGTAAGTGGCCCATGATAAAAGTGTTATCCACAGTCCACACCATAGTCAGTTTTGATGATGAGTCATAAGGAATAAGAGCATCCATCATGTCTATACATTATTCAGGCCTCATCCATGATGATCCAATAGAATTACACAACGAACTAAATATTTGCATCAGAAGAAACTGCATAAAATTCCAAATGATGGGCTTGGAGGTTGTAATAATTAAATGTGCATCCTTATTCTGATACAGATGACCAAAATATATACTGGAATTCTTGTAAGATACATATGACCAAAATTAAAAGATATCATAGCTACACATAATTCAGTCCTCATCCATAATCTCTCCAATCCATGCATCCTCCAAGTAATGAGAAGTAACCAAGTAGCTCGTGACACAGGTTGAGTTTGAAAAGAATCTCTCCAATCTTGCAGCATATATAATAGAAGTTCATATCATTATGAAATCAGAGAGAAAGTGAGAGACTAAAGTAACATACCTAAAAGATAGAAATATATTTTCATAGCAGCAACAACCCAAGCAATTAAAATTTGCCACTATAATAAGAAATCATAAGTAAAAGGAATTGTAGAACAGAAGAGGAGATACAGATGAAATGAATGTAACAAACACATGTAAGAAACTTGATAAGAAAGGGTGTGGTACTGGACACTGTTACCCCGGCCTACTCCTATGCAATCAGTGATGACTTATGACTCAGATCAAGTCATGTCCATCTATTTGAGGGTAAAATGCAAATAAAGGCAAAAAAATACAACCTTCATCCGAAAATACTTGTCGGAGAAATGGATGTATCTAGACGTATAATTAAAACGAGCAAAAGAAGATGGAATACATTATGGATAAAATTGTACTATCTTTTCAGTTCATCTAAGTAAACCCCAAGAACCGAGTTTTAACTAATCCTGTAACAACAAGTATAGTTCAGGTGGAAAAGGCTTGAGCTTTAAGCATAATATGAATACTAATCTCAAAAGAAAGTACGGTAAGAAATAAGGGTCTCCGATATTCACTTGCAACTTACCTATAAACTACACATCTTTCCGACACTTGGGGCCCATAAAGCATCTTAGAGCAATCCTATATATCTCGAAAGATAATCATTCACCTGCACTGGCAAGTGAAAAGGCTTCATTAAGAAAATGTAACATCCATCATAAGTCCTAGACATAACAGACATATGGCTACTACTACTTAACTCATCAAGACACGGAACTTTAGGAGCTGTACCATAAGGTGCTTTCGTTGCAATTGGAGTTTCATTCATAAAGTTACTACCAGGCATATTTTAGAGTGTAGATTCACTCATTTTTCTCTATATGTAGTCCATATTGGAGTCTCTAAAAAGATAGAGGGGGTATAACTGAACAAAGACTAAACCAAATTGCTCTTCCAACCCTTGTACAAAACAGGAAGCAAACTGAGGAGTGTTACCCACCAAAAAGTCTTCAGTACCCTTAAAAAGGAATCTGTAGTAGTTGCACTATGGTATTTATAGTTTTGAAATACACAGCGATAAATTCTGAGAAATATGGCGATATGGAGAAATGATAAATTACAAGGAGTAAAACTGCACCAGACCAATCCTGTTAAGGAGGCAGACAGAGGAGTTGAGAAGAATGCATGGTCGCGCAGAGCAGCAAAAAACAACCAAATATGCTGCCGTGTTCTTATTTTGCTATTGGAGAGAACGATTTTGCAGTATGTGAAAATACAAATGTGTATACACATTTGGATTGCGAAGCTTACATTTGAGCGCGAGCAGCGTCGCATCCCAGCATATAAACAAAATATATATTATTGCGAGAAAAGTTACCGAGAATGGATCAGTTTAATGCATAGAAGCAAAAAAATTGCCTTTATAGATAACATGGTTGTGTCCAATACATGACATATGCCCAGACACCACTAAATGGGTAGTGCAATTAGTTACACCAAATGCTCAGCAGCATTTTGGCACCAAAAATAAACCAACACGACAGGGCACACATAATATATATTTCAGAGGTAACAAATGGCACACATAATATAGATAACCGAACCATCATATGAATTTCTAAAAGTAAGATGCTTGTGATAGTAATGGTTCAGTTATGATAGACGATTCGGATGACATGTCTTCCAAATGCCGAGGTCACAGAAATTGTAACATGGAGAGAAACGATATGTACCGTCCATCTACGACATATGTCAATAGCAGTGTATCATATAACTTTGTTCGGACATCTCGCTCGCTCGGGTGTTGTGACGAAGGACCTGCTGATGGTGATCACGTGCTACTCGCCCGTCTCGCCGATGTGGTAGGCCATGGCGAGCAAGCCTTGCCGGACTTGCTCGGGTGTTGTGATGTGAGGACCTGCCGATGGACATATGTTGTCGACAAAAGAATTCAGTGTGTTTTATTTATAGTGAGAATATAATTCACGCATCGACCTTATCATAGCTTATTAGTACAGCTCCACATGCCAGCCCAACAATCATCCTCGCCATAAATAAGTGGATCTCACCATTGCACTATGTCCGGCATCAAGGATCTATTTTTCTGAAACATCTCAATGTACACCTAGCATCAATTGGCCCAACAGTAGTGCTGCAAATAAATTGTGCCACTGTTAGAGCATGCCCCTATTTTTTACTCTAGCCAACAAATGAGAAAATATGGTAGTTCATCTTAGATTAAAGGAGATTTTATTTTGGTACATAACCATAATATGTGGTAGTTCGTGCCAGAGTCTAATTCAGTCACCCAATGAGAATTGATATTTATAGAGAACCACAATATTTCAATAATATAGTACTTTGACTAACAATGAAGATTACAGTCACAACCATACCATTCTGAAAACCCATATAGACTAAAATATTTTAGTAGTGCGAGCAGCACAAGTGGCAAAAAATCTGGAATGAGATGGCTACATAGTACTCCAATTTTTTTGAGTAGTGAATAGAAAAGACCACAGTACATGAAGACAGAGAAGCATGGAAACACATTTGTAAATTGGCAAACAGATCTTAGAGGCATATCCTTAATATTATCAATCAAAAGGTACATGAAACTGAAACTTTACAAGAACATTTATATCCTAAGAGCTAGTTTCAGTTCCTATTAGATCTGAAACTAAACCAAACGTGAGATTCATGTCCGAGAACAGCAAGCGAGACTAACCGGATGTTTTCCACGGACCTGCATTTCAATCGTTAAGGGGTAGGTATGCCTTTCTCCTCCCCGGCAGATGGTGATGCGTCCCCCACCATTGCGAGCCTCCTTGTCGCTGGCCTGCATCGCTGCGAAGGAGTGGTGGCAGCGGTTGTACCTTCTGTTGATTGCTGAGGAGCGGCGGCTGCCAAAGTCCAGCTGCGAGACGACAAATGAATCAGGAAAAGACACACAACAGACAGCTAGGAGATGACCGGACGAGAGCAGAGGAAAGACTACATGCAATTGTGAATAATTATTAAGGTTGTTCCAGATTCACCGAGACATGAAAAACTGGTACAGTAGTTTCTGATTTTCAGAAGACCTTGGTTATTTTCAGCTTTACATTACCAAGGAAACCTACATGTACCTACTCTATGGGCAACCAATAATAATATATAGTGCTATCTATCCATTTCCATCTTTGTACAGAAACATTAGAACCATTGAATAAATACTGATGCCACACAAAAAAGCATGGAAGATATAATAGACGATTGGAGCATTTTTCATGCTTGCCTTACCCTTGATGCCACAGAAGCAGTCTTAAGCCCGAGCATATCAACAAAGGACTCGCAAAGAAGGTGAGAACCTCACCATGGCAAAGCTATACCATTTCTTCCGCTTCATGGTGATGAACTGATGATTATGAGAGCTCCATACTCACCGCCGCTCCGCCTTGATAATCTCCATGTTATCCACAACATGGCACCTCGCATCAAAGAAATAAATTTAGAAACACTAAAACCATAATAGGAACTAACGAGACCTAACATATTGTAAGATCGGAGTCGATTAGAGCAAGTTTACTACATAGCGATGAAGCTATATGCACATGTGCAGGAAAAGCGATGGTTGTCTCCTAAATTGGCTAAAGCTAAAGAGAATAATCCATACTTGTCCATGGACTCAACATGCCGTAACTAAATTGGCAAACACTTGATACACACCCTTATTGGGATCGCGCCTTGGCGAGGGTGCCGATCCAACGTTTTGTCAAGCAGGTATATCTCAGGGAAGGATATCGTTATGATCCAGCGTGATCCATAAAATCATGATTTACGAAATAGCAAAGCATAACTTGCATCAACTGCGTCTCGCCCGCTTATGCAATGGGCCTATCCATCCCGTTGGTGCCAAATCCAAATCTAAGCTCAATTACTCAGTAAATCATCACATATATCCTGGTGGAAGAAATGATATGGTATTTCATCACAAAGCATAAACACCCAATTCATAACATATAATCAAGGGGACGGTGATCACCCACAACAAAAGGTTCATTACAGACCCTGTCCCAACTTCATCGCCCAACATGTAAGATATCAATATAATAAAACATTTGGTACATCACAAATGATAAAGATATATCAAAAGCAAGGTAAGCATTGTATAATCTATCAACATCTTATTTAATCTGCAAGCTCATCACAAAAAGAAATAGAAAATAATTTGCTACCCATGATGGTAGCTAAGCACGGCTTCGATTTTTATCTCTAATTATTTTGATAAATTATTTTGGACTATGCAAAATAACTCTATAACTAAAACATCGTGACTTTGGACCAACCAGGCAAGCAAATAGGCAATTATGCCGAAAAGGCAAGAAAAAGACTAAGAGAAATGAGGAAAGACACTTGGTACACAACGAAAAGGCACTTACATCAAAAGGTAATAGAAAAGACAAAGAGAAATGGGGAAAAATCATTTCTATACAACAAAAATGTACTTGTGCCAATGCCACAAGAAACCCGACACCTCACATATAAAAGAAAAGACACTTATGCCAAAGGGTGTGTGGGTGCCATTGCGTGCCTAGCTACCACCATGCCTAGAAAATCGCCTCTCAAAAGAAGATCCACTAAAATGTAAACATCTAGTAAGTTGTCGGCGTGGCCTGAGGGACATACAAAGATCTTCATAGCAGCATCTCTTTTGAAAGACCATCGTATGATTCATATCTCTCTTATCTCTCCCAGGTTGTTGCCCATGAATTTTTTTCTACTTACACATTTATATAAATGATCGAGGCATGCATCTGCAACCTCAAATTCAGAACACAAATTGAGAAAAAAATGTGCAGCCACCTAAGAGAATAACCATGAAAGAACACATACATCTCACCAAACAAAGAACTGGTTGTGAACTTGAGGCCAAGACATAAAACTACAACATAAGAGACACTAAGATCACTGCGTCGACTTGTCACTCCTCGCCGATGGTGTTATTACTTCAAGTAAATGACGAGAGTGGTCATGGCCTTCTTTCCTTCAGTTTCACATCACTATCTCATGGTGTTTGCACTCTGGGAGCTTGAAGGGCTGGCAGAAGAATATCGTTAGAAGCTATTTTGAAGGGCGAGAAGAATATTGTTAGAAGTTATTTTCAGGAGTAAAACATAAGGATAGTAAAATCAAATGATCTTCTCTGACATATGGCCAAAACACCCTACAGAAAAATTCATCATGCATTTTGCATTTATTCAGCTAATATGATCCATAAACAAAATTTGCCCCTCCTTCTCTCCTCCACAATACCCACTAATAAGCACAAACAAATGAAAAGAACAAGAACACCAAGCACCCATGTGCAGATGAGAACAAAATCACAACCCTAGTACCTAGTAGGATGCAGCCAAGGAAGGAAAAAGCACCCAACATCAAATAAATAAGGCGTAAAAGAAAACCACGAAAATCCAACAAGAGGATAACAATCTGTCTCCACCAATAAAAGATACATCAAAGGAAAACACATTTGCTAGCGTGCACACCATACGATATACCAAGCTCAAGACAAATACATACCGGTGCATCCGGCACAAAAGCATGTCATGACATGCCATCCATTTATTACCGCATTACAATATTAGTATGAACTTGAAACCCCAACACAACTGAATCTATTTTAGCCCTCGTCTCTCACCAGATTCATATACTACAACCCCAATACAACTGAATATATTTTAGCCTTCATCCCTCACAAGATCCATTTATTCATCCAAAAATACAAATCAAATGGGGCACAACTGAAGTAGCAAAGCATCTTCTAACTATCACATGACAAAATAACTCCAAGACAATTGAATCTATTATACCCCTCGGCTTTCATCTCGATCTATATAGCGAGCTGCAAGACAGTTGATGCCTTCATCTCTCACAAGATCCATCTATACATCCAAAAATATGAATCTATCTAATTATCATATGACCCAAATGAGGCCTGAACCCCTCCTCAATAATAAAGACATACTTTATAAAAAAATATAGCTAGATCCAATGCTCACCTAGACAACATGGTACCACTAAAACAAGAGAGATCCAAAACTAAATTACAGGTCAATTACTTGCTTGGTCACATCATTGGTATTCAACCAATTTAGTATTAGATCATTTAATAGATTCATCGGTGAGTATTCATACTAAATAAAAATCAATACCACAACTAAATTACAGTCAATAGATCTGAAAAGGCGCTCTCTTGGACCATGAGACTCTCACAACAATAGAACTACAGCTACTACAGACAACCGTGGAGCATTTTTATACGGCCCAAAGAATAGTAAGATTCACTCACATGAGCCCTAGATCGACACTACTGTAAGTACGGAATTAATAAGAGACCGATGGCTCATGTTTACCTTTCTCATTGGTGGCACCGTGGACTGGATTTTCCTCATTCTTTTGTCGTGCCGACGCGAAGAAGATCTTCCTCTGTATGCTCTTGGTCCGGTGCATCAAATACAAAACAATGCGTATGCAGCCGGATCCTCAAAGTAGCGAACAATTTGATAGTAAAAGCGATTGCATCAAATAACTTAACCCATGAGCATCTAGCCAAATAAGCATTGTCCAAGAGAACTTAGCATCAAGTTCGTAAAGGCATTCTATAGATCGTGATTAGGAATACATTCCACAGCTCGAAAAAACATTCATAATACACCTTAGGGAAGAAGGACCATACAAAATTATAGCAAGGCCTTTATACAAAAGACCAACGATAATCAGGTAGCAGTACACATAAGCGTGCAATGCCCAATTGCTCCTCACAGCGAACAAATACAGAAAGCTTACTGGCATGACTTGTTAACAACAAAATAATATCAGAAATCCTCCTTTGAACTCCTCATGAAGAACCAATAGCATTGCCAAACCATCGTTTATCCCAGAATAACAAAGTGCAACTTACTCTTAACCAGATTAAATCAAGGACCAACAACAAACAATAAAAGATCAAAAACAATTTATATGCAATGAAGGTACGAGAGAGAACAAATCTTAACATAATACGACTATAAACACTGGAGCATAAATAAGCAAACCCCTTTAAATACAAATAAAAAGGGTTCAGGGTTCATTGCATAGTGGGCTCAGATTTGCCTTTCCTCGACCACATAACCTACGCCCATCATCTCTTATCACCAGATCAATCTGTTTATATGATTGGATCTGCCACAGTTATCACTCGACAAGAATGACCATCCAAGGACAGAACAATAAGTATCACAAGATCAAAAAGGATTCTAGAGACAAGAGGAGGATCCAACTTGATACCCACAGTGCCTCGATTGCTCAAAGGCACACTTATTTCAGCCACGGTTAATCATCATCGCCCTAGCAAGAATGACTTCCAACCGGCAGGGCACGTGAATTATAGGTGGTGGCATGAGATATTTCACCGCTGGAGTAACTATTCATTGAATGCAGAGCACGAGCTCGATCTCGACGGTCAAGGGTCAAGGCCTTCCACGTCGCGATCCGAAGGCCGAAACGCATCAAGGAAAGCATAAGCGAAAGACCAGTTAAATGCGAGCTCGAGGAGGCCGGGTTCTCCCATGGATCTTGTTTCCGAATCACTAGATCAATATGTTCTTACGAGGGTGAAACTGCCCTGGTTATCACTCATCAGAAATGACCATCCAAGGACAGAGCCACTAAAATAAGAACGTGATCAAAATGGCTCAAAGAAACGAGGGAGGGGGTCCAAATTAATACCCACAAGTGCCTTGATTGCTCGAGAGCATGCCTATATAAGCCATAACTGATCATCATAGCCCTGACCATGTCCCATACAGTAGCCGAAGCAGAGCAGGGGGAAGATGGGGCTCACCGAGGGAGGCTGTAGCCGAGACAGTAATCAGTGGGTGCCAGGGTTGCGCTTGAACGCCGTCCAGCCGGCGAGGAACCGCTTCCTACACCGCACATCCACGCCGCTGCATCAGAGTTGCGCCTTGCACCGTCTCATCGATGAGCACGAACACCACAAGCTCTGAAGCGGCAAAGGAGGCGAGGAGGTGATGTATAGCACATCTAGATCCAGGAGCACCACCCGGAGCTCTTGATGGCTGGCTAGCACAAGGGTGGGCAGTAGCGATCCCGCATCAACAACGTGAATTTGCATAACTCCATCCATGTTCTTACCATGTTTTACGCAAAACACACACATAACTCAATCATGTTAATAGAGCACAATCATAATCTTCTATCTCATATGAAGATTAAAAGGAACAACAATAAAGGACATATGAAACCGGTGACTCAAATTTACACACATGATCAAGAAAATGGCAGTGGGTAGCATATATATGCGACAATCCATCTCCATGCTCTTATCATGTTTTTCGCAATCCGAGTGGACGCCTACCGTCGATAACATAACTTGCATAAAATCACACCTACGATTAGTAATATCGACTAAACCTCACTATAAATTAGAAACGCGTTGATACTTAGTATAAGAAACTCCTACTTAATGTCGAACAATGATCTCCTCGACCACATCTCTCCGTCATTTTGTTTGGTGCGGCCATGGAATAGATGCGTCCATGATGTACCTTTTCAATTTCCTCTTGAGTATTAATATTTTGCCGCATGCGAGCCAAGGCCATGTTTCACAAAGAAAGCGCTAATAGAAAAACAAATACAAAGAAGAATCTCTTCTTTGGAACCTAGCTGCACCTAAAGATCTTTCTTTGTGACAAAGAAGGTACTAACAAAACAATAAAGACCAGAAAATCCCTTCTTTGGAATCTAGCTAGAACTAAGGCTCCTCCACAAGAAGAAACAAATCAAAGAAGAATATCCTCTTTGGAACCTAGCCGGACACTGAACATCTCTCTTTGACAAGGTAACATAAAAGCAATAAAGATCAAAAAATCTACGAGCGATGTAATCAAGTTAGACCTAAGGATCATCCACAAGAAGAAACTAAAAAATCTACAAGGCTAACAAAGCGGCATTAATAAGAGCAAAAGCAAGCACATGCACGGATAATCGAGAATAGAAGAAGAAAACAGATCAACCTGCAGATTTGCAGCGAAGACGCAACAGGATGAACCGACCCGAGCCACGAGCACCCGTGACGGACCAACGCCGCAAGGAAAAAAAGCAAATTAAGTATGAGCTCGAGCAACGAGAACGGGACGCTCGAAACAGATCCAAGACCTAACTTTATATTGATGAAAATGATATGTGCAGCGATTGTTCACTGAAACACATTTATCTGCTCATTTGGTAGGCTTTGGTCCAGAGCTGCACAAAACGATGGCTCACGAAAGCAAATTAAGCCCTAATAAATGATTTGTGTAGCTCGGGACAAAGCGATGGATGCAACCACACATGACGACCGAGATGAACCCGCAAGGGACCCAGGACCTAACGTTGTGCGTGCGCATACGCATCATTATGAGGAGTGAACCAAGCTTACCAAATCGAAACACATCACGATTGAGAGAGAGAGAGGAGAAGGCGAAGAAGAAGAATAGGGCGGGAGAGGAGACCTTTATATGGTGCATCCATGGCGGCGGCTGTGTGGTCCGAGGTCGATGGCCGCGTCCAGCTCGACGGCGGCACGGATCCAGAAGCCCCCGCCATGGCCGTGGCCGTGGACCTTGATATGGTGCATCCATGGCGGCGGCTGTGTGGTCCGATGTCGACGGTCGCGTCCAGCTCGACGGCGGCGCGGATCCAGAAGCCCCCGCCGTGGCCGTGGCAGAACTGGTCGCTGCCTAGGGAGACGCCAGCGGCATGGGTAGGAAGAGGGAGAAGGCGAAGGTCGCCGGTGGGCTCTGTCGAGAACAGCAGCGTGAGCAACGGCACGCTCCGCTGGCCTCCTCCGTCGATGACGGGATGGCGCGCTTCTGCCGAACGGCGTGGGCTTCCTCTCCTCCCAAGGGGATGTGGCCGCTGCCGAGCTCGGGACGGGATGCGGCGTAGCGGCATGTCCTGACGGGCGACAGCGACGGCGAAAGAAGAGGCACTGCTGCCCCCATCTCTCTAGATGGGCGGCGTGAGGCGGGGATGGGTGCCCGGGCGAGCAGCGGCGGCGGCAGGGCAGGGAGGCGGGCGCGGGGTAGGGTTTGGAGGGGGGAGAGAGGTGAGATGGCGGCGTCAAGGGAGGAGCGGGGCCGAGTGGGGAGCGAGCGAGGGAGGCGGCGGCTAGGTCATCTCCAGAGGAGCCACTGTGATTTATACCCCACTACGCGAAATGGCCAAAATACCCCGGTGGGGGCACGTTATTTACATTTTGCTGCCATTACTATTCATTCCAAAGAAGAGTTTACCTCTCAGATCCGACGCCTGTGTTCATCCAGATGTTGATCCGACGTTCAAAAACGCATCAAGGAAACCGATCCAATGGCTGAGAGTCACTGAGCTCTGAGGAGGCTCTGTGATGCCTTCTTCTCTTATTTCTGGATAAGACTTTTTAGAGATTTCAATACGGACTACATACTTATCAAAATGAGTGAATCTACACTCTAAAATACATGTATATACATCCGTATGTAGTTCGTGTTGAAACTAAAAGGCCTTATATTTAGAAACGGGGGAGTAGCAAAATATACTTGTGTGCTCCTCACTGAACTCTGCAGTCAATTACCATGTTGCTGATCAACAAACTTTTTCATAAGCTTCGGGGCTATAAACATCTCGGCTCAAAATCGATTTGTACTGCAGTCCCAACTTTTGCTCAAGGCGTTGTAGGTCACTAGGGTCCAGGCGAATATAAACAGATTCAACAGCTCACATGATCTGCAGTAAGTTTGAATACCTGGTAAAACAATGCATCCGTGCATCTTCTTTAACGACAACACTGACTGGTAGAGAGATTTCCACAACAAGGAAATTAGTATAAAGTAAAATAAGAGGAGCACTTCATACATATCAGTAATTTGACCTGAAGTCATGGAGCACAAGAAAGATCATTTTAATTAGCGCATCTTCCAGTTTTTATGCAAAAACATCATCCATACACAACCACTTTGCTTTGACTACAAAAGTTGTACATGGTTGGTAGGTATTAGAATCTCTAGCAGAATACTACAAAGAAGGATTGCACAGCCTGCGGAATCCAAAAAGAGAAACGCATGACTTCTTCTCTGCACACAAAACTCACGCCGCTTAAGGTAATACCTGTAAATGAAGCTTCAGGGCATCATCAACTGGAGTATCATTGACTGAGATCTCTCTCCGCTTGCGCTGCGATATGCCCTGAGCCTGGCCCTGAACCAGAGTTGATCCTCCAATGGCGCATTCGAGTCACGTGAAGGCAGATCCATAGCCGCCAAAGCTTCATCGATATCTGGAAGAAGGAAGCACCCTCGTATCCGGTTTCATAAGCCAACAGCCAAGACAGCTTCTCCGGAAGAAAAACAGCACCATCGGCAGTTCAATCTGCTCATATTGTCATTAACATAAGTTCGTTTATTGTACTTGAATGCCCTCTGCTTTTAGCACCATGCCATACAAGCATCAATTCACCTCCCCCTGCAAATTCCAGGCCTTTCAAATGTCCATTACATAATTGCTAGACTCTACTGCACTACAGTTTTGAGATTGCACTAGTAGAAAAAGGGCCTATTATCCCGGTTGGTGAGGGCCTTTAGTCCCGGTTCATGAACCGGGACTAAAGGGTCGGTACTAATGCCCTGACCCTTTAGTCCCGGTTCAATCGAACGGAACTGGGATCAAACCTCCACGTGGCACTTGTCTTGAGCGAGCAGGGAGGCCTTTGGTCCCCGTTGGTGGCACCAACCCGGGACCATCAAACATCCACGCGTCGACACTTGGCTGGGGTTTTGTTTTTTTTTGAAAGGGGGTTTGGGGGTTTGGGGGTTTTGGGGGTTAATTTAGGTGTTTCATATATTGTGTTAGCTAGCTAATTAATAGAGAGAAGTGTCCTCTCTTTTGTCCGTGCTTGGTCGACGCTTACGTACTATACATGCATTATAGAGAGGACTAGCTAGACACGCTAGCTAGCTAGTAAGCAAACGAAGGAAATGTAAGATGCGTCATGAACATATATGCATACAGAGAGAAGTGATATCGACCACCTCTCCTTCTCCGAGAGATTGGTCGAACAACAAGTTCTCGTATATCTATCCGACACTACCGCTACATATATACAATAATTATCTTTTACAAATATAATCTCCTAACATACTCTGGACGCTGCGTGGTCCACATAGTATTCTCCGCCTTCAGCGATCACGTGGTCAAGAAAGAATGCCGCCAATTCCTCTTGAATTGCTCATAGCGATCTGGTGCTAGGAGTTCATCCCGCATCCCAACATCTAATTTTAAGAAGGGGTCAATACATATATATATGAATGAATGAAACTCAACACAAATGATGGTAATAAAATAAAATTGTGAATATTGTTATTTACGCACTTCATATTGTTTGTCGAGTAGCCCGCTCACAGTCGTGTGGCGGATGGACTCGCAAATGTAGTATCCACGTAAATCATTCCTTGTTCCTGCCACAACCACTTTACAAGAAATAGAGGTCAATCAAACCGATAATTAGCAAGCATGCTAAATGGTATTGATGAAACTAAGCGCTTGAATCACTAGGAGATGCGTGGAATATGCTACTATAGTACTTACTTTCGGGTGTCTAAATTGCAGCTTCTTCGGCAGTCCCGAGCTTTTTGGTGAATTTTCTCCAAGCCCTGCCATACAAAGAAAACAATTACTTGATATCAGAAATGAACAAAGTTGCTGATATGGTGGATAATGATCGATTTAACTTACTTCTCGAGCATTTCAGTCATGTCCGCATACTCCTTCTTAATCTCTAGGAGAATATAGTGGTAGCTGCGCACGCAAGCATAACTCATCAATATTACATTACTATAACCTGGACTAATAAGGGAAACCGAATATGCCACAAGACAGTAACACTAACTTGAAGTTGTAAGGAAAGAGTATTATATCTTTGTGTTCATTTATTACCAACGATTGTAGCAAGTTGGCCTCGGTATTTTCGGCATGAAATTCAACCTCAGTCTTATCTATGAGATATGTGTTAATGAACCCAATATCACCCACTTGTCTTTTCTTCAATTCGGCGATCTTCAATCTGCATAATATAGTGAGGATAATATAAATACATGCAATGAAAGAGCTGAGTTATATAGAGAGACTTAATGATGAAGTAGTACTACTTACAGACGATGGCAGGTGACCGTTGCTTTATCGAGGGCCAATTGATTGAAAAACTGATAGAACTCCTCAAATGGAATAGGCAATAGTTCAATTCCAAGGAGGTCATGCTCCTTTTTAACTCTCACATACAAAGTACTCCTCCCCTCAGACTCTCTGCAGGTTTTCATGTACCAATCATGCAATCTTCGCATCATCGTTGATAGAGAACTTTCATCTTTGACGAGAGGCTTCCCGTACAGATCAGATCTTTGTATCTCGCACCTCCAAGAAATCATAATGTACATTGTCGGGCAGGTAATCTGCAGGATTGCCATAACCGGGCACCATCCTCGGATTGATCGCGATGTCGCTAGCGTGCACCTTGAGCGGGGGCACGATTGCTTAACTTGTTCGCCGAGCTGGGCAATTTGTTTCCCAGCTTGTCGTTCTTTCATCCTGTGATCACTTTTAGTACTTCCCGACCTCTCCGCTTCGGCAAATGCCTTTTCAATAATGCGCTCATAGTTGCCTTATGGCGGAGACTTGGGTGGTTTTGTCAGGGCAGCCAGAGTGTGCTTCGCTTTCACCGGATCTACCTTCTCCTCCGGAGGTGGATGTCTCTTTGCTTTCAACCCTTGAAACCAGTCATCCACTTGATCTGCGCGATCTTCGCGTTTTCCTCCTCGCTCCTCAGACGGTAACTTCTCCGAGTCTTGAGAGAAGGACCGAATCTATATCTCCTCCCGCCTTTGGTCAGATTGCTAGACGCCGCAGAAAGCAGACGGAGCGGATGTCTTCTTTCCTTGCTTACGAGGCGGAGGAGAAGGACTACGACGCCCGGAACAGCCGGAGCGGGCGGCGGGTCTCTTCCGCCCTTGCCGACGAGGCGGGGAAGGAGGAGGCTGGCTGCTCGGTATTGCGCCGGCGCAGCGGAGAAGGAGGCGGAGTGCCGCCACGCCGAAGAAGGAGCCGGGCTGAGTGCCCCGATCGTCACTCACCGGAGAAGGAGGCGGTGGAGGAGGCGGAGTGTCCCTGACTGCCGTCGTCGGAGGAGGAGGCCGAGGCGTCGATTCGGAAGGTTGATGAGATCCTTCCGCATAGGCATGGAGTCTTGAGAGCGTAACCCAGCCGATACTCCCCTTCACCGGTAGGGTGGTCAAGCCGAGGTCCTCAAATCCCTCCGTTATTTCATCCACCATCACCTTAGCATATCCTTCGAATCGGCCGGCGGTGAAAAGTTGAGTCGGGTTTAGTAGGAAAACAGAGCCAACAGCCGCCTTGACCTTCAAATTGCTCCATTCCGCCATAAGGTGGCAATTTTGAGACTCTGTGATAGCATCCACGGATAGCCGGGCGAGAGCCGTCAAGGCATGCTCCTTGAAGCAGCTCGGTGGAAGCCACGCCGCTTCTCCACGAGATGGCGGTGGTAGCCGGGGAAGCTTCGCAGGTCGCTTTGCTGCGATCCGCTTCGTTCCTCTAGCCCCATTACCCTTTTCGTGCGGCGCTGCGGTTGGCTCTGCTCTAGTTTCTTCCTCCTCTCCGGGTTTTGTAACCCCTGCCCCGGAAATCCAGCCTTCCACTTTTAACGGAGCTCGGGCGTGTTCTCGTGGTCCGCCTGTGGTGCCTCGGATTCCCGAGGGCCATTCTGAGCTCGTCCCTTCTCCTCGCAGAACGAACGTCCCTTGCCGCCGCTTCGATATATTGCTGAAGCCTCTTGACCGGTATGTCCAATTGATCGTCTGGCCCAAATGCACTTCCTCACATAGGTCCAAGGTTCCGCCAGCCCGAAGAACCAAGTTCGCAACGGTCTGCCAGTTCATTGTCTCTGGTTCGATCCCTTTATCAAGCGGATCATTCTCGGCCTTGGCCCACTTAGGCCGGGCTACGAGGTAGCCACCGACCCGTCGCGATGGTGAAGCTTCTTCGCAGATTTTTGCTTGTTTGTCGTCGACATCTTTTACTCTTTTCCGATGTCTTGTAGGCCACAAATGCGGGCCACCATCTCTCGATCTTCTCATATTTTCCCTTGAATTCTGGTGTCTCATTTTATCGACATACCTATTCGTGTCTTTCTTCCAATTCTGAATAGGTCTGCCATCTTCTTAAGAGCAAAAGACTTGATTAATGGCTCTATAACTGGCTTCTCCGGATCATCCTCTGGCGGTAGGGTGAAATTTGACTTCATTTCGGTCCAAAGATCATTTTTCAAGCATATCATTGACATAAGACACCTCGTGGTCTTCGTTCTTAGGCTTATACCATTGGTGGATGCCGATCGGGATCTTGTCCCTAACCGTAACCCCGCGACCGAAAGCAACAAATGCCTTCTTTGTCCGGATGGGTTCAATCGGTTGGCGTCGTCATACGCGATTTCTATGATCTCAAACCTTTCATCCGAGCTCAACTTTTTCTTCGGCCTCGTCTCTTACCGGGTTGTGCTCGATCCGGAGGGCTAGAAAAAAGAACAAAGACGAGAGTTAATTAATATGTGTACATACCAAAACAATGAATGCATCAATTAGCTAGTCAGCATAGGCTTAACTAATATATATACCTGGCCGGACTCGGTTGGATGATCACCGGAGCCGTCCTCACGGTCTACTTCTTCACCCTCTCCTTCTTGCACCGGCATTGGGTCATCGGAGCCATCTAAATCATAGCCACCGCTTCTTCACCCTCTCCTTCCGGACCATCGGTGTCATTGAGAAACATCAACGAAAGCGACATCACTTCCTTCTGCGATTATGTCCCTCAACAACGCTTCTTGTGCTTCGTCTCGGGCCGGGGTGTCCATAGTTTCTACAAATATTTACAACATGGCAATTATTATTCAAACATGACAGATATGGATATATTAGTGGCAAACGTAGAACTAGCTAGCTAATCACAATAAGGAATCATATTAATTAGTGGCCTCGACGCTGCTTCTCTAGGGTTTCGTGGCCTCGACAACGCTTCAAGGGTTAGGGTGGCCTCGAGAATGCTTCAAGGAGGGTAATATCGACCCCAGCGTGTTGAAGCTATCGGGAGGGGGTATATCGACAACAACAACGATGACACAACATCTATGTCCCACAAGTGACGTGGGCATCGACGCCTGCGTCACTTGTGGGACGTGGATGTAGTGTCCGACACCGACGGCCACATGTATCTCACAATCGATGATACTTGCTATTTAATTAGGGTTTCCTCTACCGCTCGGCGACCCTTGGCGACCCTCGTTCTCGATAAAAGAAGAGGAAGAAGAAGAAAAAAGAGAAGAAAGAATAGAGGAGTTCTCATTCTTTCTTCTCCTCTTTTTTTCTTCTTCTTCTTTATCCTCTTCTTCCTCTCATGTTCGACGACCCTCGACCCGATAACATACATCCATCGATATCATTCCATACATACATAGGCATCTACATTATATATGAACAAACATCTATGTCCCACAAGTGACGTGGGCATCGGCCCATGATAGGAGTAGAGGTCGTGGATGGTGCCGAGGTCGAGGTCGAGGATCATTGAGTCGGGAGGTTGCCTAGTGTCAAAGATTCAACAAAACCATGTCTTCATCATTAAGTAAATGAGGTGCATGATGATGCAAGCTCTCCAAAGTTATTTTGGGCGGAGTCCCCGAGATAGGATAATTAGCTTTTTGGTACAAAGTTCAGCAAGAACCTTCCAAATATCGTTATTTAGAAGGCCTTTGCTGAAATTGCATAAAAGGCAAATTATCCTATCCGGGACTCCATTCTGCATTAAGTTTGAGGACTTCGTACCATCATGCCCTGGTTACTTCCGCTAATGATGAAGCCATGGATTTCTTCAATACTTTGACACTAGGAAACCTCTTCGACCTCGGCGATCCTCCCTCGAACCCTCGACGACCTCGAACCTCGACCCTAGACGACCTCGAACCCTCGACCTCGATCCTCGACCCTATAGAACCCTCGAACCCTCGACCCTTGACCCCTTAACGACCCTCGACCCTCTACCCTAGTTCCCGACCTCGACCCCTCGGTGATCCTCGACACCCTGCTCCTTGATAAAAATTAAGAAGAAGAAGAAGAAGAAGAAAAAAGGAGAAGAAGAAAGGAATAGCTAGAGGAGAAGATCGAAGAAAAAATAAGAAAAAAAAGAGGAAGAAGAAAGGAATAGTGGAGAAGAAGAAAATAGACTATTCTAGTTTCTCTTCCTCTCCACTATTCCTTTCTTCTTCTCCTTTCTTTTCTTATTTTTCTTCTTCTTATTTATTTCTCCTTTTCTTCCTCTCCTCTTGTTCTTTCTTTCCTCTTCTTATTTTCTTCTTTCCTATCCTTCTTTTTCCTTCCTTTCTTAATATCACTTAGCAAATTTTACAACGATAGGGAGGGTGCTCCCGTGGTCTAAAATTCGTCTATGCACAATAGAAAATTCTGAAAAATACATCTACAATCCCTCAACGTCCCGCCTCTCTCATGAACAAAAAAATCTATGAATTAAAAAACATCATGTTCTATGAACAAAAAACATTATATTTCATCCACATTCGTGCATACATCATATATGTGATCATCTATGAAAAAACATCATATTCTATAAAAAGCATTACATATATATAAAAATACATATATATATATATATATATATATATATATATATATATAACAAGCATATATATGAAAAAAAATGCAAAGGGAGGCATGGTGGACCAAGCCGAGGAGAGGATGGCGGGTCGGCGAGGATGGCGTCGAGGCGAGGCGCGGGCGAGCATGAGGCGAGGCGGCTGGCGAGGGCGGAAGCGGTGAGCGCGGCGACGGCGGTGGGCGAGCGCGTCAAGCGGCTGGCGGCAGCGGCGACGGGTGGGCCGGCGGGCCAGCGCGGCGAAGGCCTGGTAGCGTGCGCGTCGAAGCGAGCCTTGCAACGAAGGGCGAGGGCGGTAGCGAGCGACGGCGGCACGAACGCAAGCGGCGGCAACAGACGGCGAAGCGGCGAAGCGGCGTCGGCGTCGGGCGGCAATCGCGAGAGATGAGAGTGAAAATTTCCTAAGTCTTTGCTTATATAGCAAAGCCTTTAGTCTGTTCAGGCACAAACCGGGACTAAAGGTGGGCATTAGCCCGGTTGGTGCCACCAAGCGGGACCAAAGGCCGCCGCTTCCGCCTCTTTGGTTCTGCTGAATTGTTTGGTCGGTTGGTGGCACCAACCGGGACTAAAGCATAGGTCACCACCGGGACCAATGCCCCTTTAGTCCCGATTGGTGCCACCAACCGGGACCAAAGGCCTCTTCACGCCTCACTAAAGTTTAGTCCCACTCGCTAGTTGAGAGGGCTCGAGAGTGGTTTATAGCGCTGCGCCCACCCTCTCGAGCTCCTCTCAACCGCAGTGCTTTCGGCCTAATCATCACTAGCTATGTGCACTGTGGGCCTACTTGGCCTCCTGCGAACCTCGAATCTTGGCCCATGTAGGGTTTCTGGTCGTATTCAGGCCGTGGGGCCCGATGAGTGCGCACTATTTTTTTCCTCAGTTTTTGTTTTGTTTTCTGCATTATTATTTATTTTCCGTTGTTTTTTGCTTTATTTTTTAATTCTTTTTGCTTTTAGTTTTAGAAAAATTATAAACTTTCTTACATTAGTGCCATTAGTTTTCAAATTTGAAAACACTTTTTGTTTTCTTTGTTGCTTTATTTATTTTATTTTGTTTCTACTTACAACAAAACACTTATTGTTGCTATTTTATTTTTTTTTCCAGTTTTTTGTTTTGCTTTTCGCATTATTTATTTTTTGTTGTTTTTGCTTTATTTTTAATTCTTTTGCTTTTAGTTTTAGAAAAATTATAAACTTTTAGTGCCATTAGTTTTCAAATTTGAAAACAATTTTTTTGTTTTCTTTGTTGCTTTATTAATTTTATTTTGTTTCTACTTACAACAAAATACTTATTGTTGCTATTTTTATTTTTTTTCCAGTTTTTGGTTTTGTTTTCTGCATTATTTATTTTTTGTTGTTTTTTGCTTTATTTTTAAATTCTTTTTTGCTTTTAGTTTCAGAAAAATTATAAACTTTCTGTTAGTGCCATTAGTTTTCAAATTTGAAAACACTTTTTTGTTTTCTTTGTTGATTTATTTAGTTTATTTTGTTTCTACTTACAACAAAATACTTATTGTTGCTATTTTTATTTTTTTTCCAGTTTTTTTGTTTTGTTTCCTGCATTATTTATTTTCTTTTTGGTTTTTTGCTTTATTTTTTAATTCTTTTTGCTTTTAGGTCAGCAAAATTATAAACTTTCTGTTAGTGCCATTAGTTTTAGAAAAATTATAAACTTTCTGTTTGTGCCATTAGTTTTCAAATTTGAATACTTAAAATTTGAATTTTTTGAAATTTGTGTGAATCACAAGTTTGTGATTAACTTTACTAAAAAAATGAACATATATGCACCTATAGAGAAAATTCGACCTAAATTCATAATCAATTTCTATGAATTTCAGAGAAATTCACAATCAATTTAGGTCAAATTTCTGTATAGGGGCATCTATTTTCACTTTGAGAGGAGCTGAACAAAGGCGTAGAGGGACGGGCTTATAAACCGTGTGAGCGCCCTTCGGTTGGCGAGGTGGGACTAAACTCCGAGCGCAACGAGGATCAACCCTTTAGTCCCGGTTTGTGGCACAAACCGGGACTAATGGTCATGGGCCGAGGCGAGCCGCATGGTCCAGTGGACTAATATATGAACATAGATGCACCTATAGAGAAAATTGACCTAAATTCATAGTTTTCAAATGAACTCAAAAGTTGGCATAGCATGTGCATGTACAAAACGGACAATGGTATCATACTGCCTGCATTACAAAGTTGGCATGGTATCATCATAATAGTTATGGAGAAAGTCTTCACTTTTTCTTCGCTTGTGTCGCTTTGCTTATTGCGCCAGTAACCATGGATAATCTTCATCGTTTATCGTGATGCTTGGGTCGACCTTGACTTTGAAGGGGGAATTTCATGAAACTTTTCATACTCTTCGTACATGTCCGCCTTGCCCTCCACTCCCGGGATGTCCCTTTTTCCCCGAAAGAACTATGTGGCGCTTTGGCTCATCGTATGATGTATTCGCTTCCTTATCTTTTCTTTTTCTCGGTCTGGTACACATTTCCTTCACATAGATAACCTGTGCCACATCATTGGCTAGGACGAACGGTTCGTCGGTGTACCCAAGATTTTTTCAGATCCACTGTTGTCATTCCATACTGTGGGTCTACCTGTACCCCGCCTCCTGACAGATTGACCCACTTGCACTTAAACAAAGGGACCTTAAAATCTACTCCATAGTCAAGTTCCAATATGTCTACTATGTAATCATAATATGTGTCCTTTCCCCGTCGGTTGTCGTGCATCAAAGCGGACACCGCTGTTTTGGTTGGTGCTCTTTTGATCTTGGTCAATCGTGTAAAATGTATTCCCATTTATCTCAGATCCTTTCCAAATCATTACAAATAAGATGGTCCCTCGACAACAAGTACAGCTCATCACAAATAAAGGTTGTCACCTCCGAGACGTGTTTCCAACCAGCTATTTGAAAGTCCCTGATGTGTTCACATGTAATCCAGTCAATCCGCCTTTACTCCGGGTGTTTGGAGCGCAGATCGTTTCTTGTGTTCATCGACATACGGGTCACTAAGGTAGAGTTCTCAGAGAACTGTGTAGTGTGCTTGAGACCAAGAATATTCGTCCCTGCATATTATTGAGTCCCTTCCAAGCGTGTTTTTCCAAATTTCTCCCCTCATACCGCGATTTAGGGAGACCTATCTTCTTAAGGACAAGAATGAAGTCAACACAAAACCCGATGACATCCTCTCGCTTGATGGCCCATGGAGATGCTTCCTTCCGCCTAGCGCGATTACGAACATATTTATTTAGGACTCCATGAACCTCTCAAAGGGGTACATATTGTGTAGAAATACGGCCCCTAAAATGACAATCTAAATCGACTAGATGAACTAGGACGTGCGTCATGATATTGAAGAAGGATGGTGGGAACACCAGCCGAAACCGACAAGACATTGCGCCACATCACTCCTTAGCGTTAGTACGATTTACGGATCGATCACCTTTTGAGATATTGCATTGAGGAATGCACATAGCTTCACAATGGCTAATCGGACGCTTTTCCGGTGAGAAGCCCCCCTCAATGCAACCGGAAGCGCTTGCATCATAATCACGTGGCGGTCATGAGACTTTATGTTCGGAACTTTTCTCCGCATATTTATTATTCCCTTTATATTCGACGGAAGCCGCCGACCTTCATATCGAAAGGTGCATTGAAAGAAGATTTCTTTCTCTTCTTTCGTAGAGCGTGGTCGGCAGGACCTTCATACCGCTTCGGAGGCATGCCCTCTTTCGTGCAAGCGTTGCGAGGTCCTCCCGTGCCTCGTGTGTATCTTTTGTCTTCCCATACACGCCCAAGAAGCCCTAGCGAGTTCACGCAAAGGTTCTTCGCCACGTGCATCACGTCGATCGAAGAGCGGACCTCTAGGTCTTTCCAAAGAGGGTAGGTCCCAAAATATAGATTTCTTCTTCCACATGGGTGCGTGATTCTCGGGCTATTCGGAAATGTAAATAGTCCGGCCGGGACCCTTTCCAAAGATTACGTCGGTAAATCATTGACTATGCAAGTATGCGTGATCACCGATGCGCATGGCGGGCTTCTTCCGGTGATCTGCCTCGCCTTTGAAATGCTTGCCTTTCTTTCGACATTGATGGTTGGTCGGAAGAAATCGGCGATAGCCCAGTACACATTCTTCCTGCAGCTTCCCGGTATATACTATCGGTGTCAAGTAAATAGTGCGTGCATGCGTGGTATCCCTTGTTTGTCTGGGTCTCCGAAAGGTTCTTGAGAGCGGGCCAATCGTTGATGGTCACGAACAAGAACGCCTTTAGGTCAAATTCCTCCTTTTGTGATCATCCCACGACGCATAATACCGCTTTCCATTCCACAATGTAAAAGTTCTTCAACTAATGGCCTTAGGTACACATCAATGTCGTTGTCGGGTTGCTTAGGGCCTTGGATGAGAACTGGCATCATAATGAACTTCCGCTTCATGCACATCCAAGGAGGAAGGTTATACATACATAGAGTCACGGGCCGTCTTTGTGATTGCCGCCTCTGCTCCCGAAAGGATTAATGCCATCCGCGCTTAAAGCAAACCATACGTTCCTTGGGTCCTTTTCAAACTCATCCCAAAGATTTTCTCTCGATTTTTTCTCCACTACGACCCGTCAACGGGTGCTCTCAACTTCCCGTCTTTCTTACGGTCCTCACTGTGCCATCGCATCAACTTGGCAAGTAACCAAAGGGGAAAATAGAGCGGCGCCCATTGAATTACGCGCCACACAGTCTACCCCAGCGGAGTCCCAACACTGGTTGTCAAAACCAATCATCTTCAACCATTAGGACTACTCCGAAAATATCCGGAACGCAAGATGGACTGCCTTGATACTAGAACCTATAATCGACGGTCTTCAATTTACGCAAGTCCTAATGGACAGCGGAAGTGATTTAAACCTGCTATATCAGGACACAATCCGCAATATGGGGATAGACCCAAACAGGATTAGCCATAGCAACACTTCCTTCCAAGGAATAATGACAGGCACATACGCCATTGTACGGGCTCACTACTATTGGAAGTTATGTTCTGCTCACCCGACAACTTCAGTCGTGAAAATTTGGTCTTCCACATCGCCCCATTTAAAAGTAGCCATCAAGCACTACTGGGATGCGAAGCTTTCACCCTCTTTAACGCAATACCGCATTATGCATCTCTTAAACTTAAAATGCCCGGTCCACGAGGCATCATTTCATTAAGGGGAAGCTGCGTGTGTCCCTCAAGGAAAAAATGTGAGACTGCCTTAACAACCTCACACTAATACGGCCTTACTGGCCGAAAGCGCCTAAAGCAGGTCGTTCAGACCCCGGACACGGTTAGGCGAGTCCGGCATAAATAAACATGACGCTTACTAGCCGCGTACCCCCCTTACAAGGGGCTCCACGCATGTAAGAGACAATAAAGCTCAATTTTATTCATTTTTGAATCGTACTATGATTATTTCCAATTACATTTCGCATCGCATCTTTTTTTCAAACTAAGTTCTTCTCTCTTACAGATAAACACCGTGCTACACCCGTCGTGATACGCTGCACAACGGGAAGACACAGCGCAGACGTGCAAGAGGGACCCGTTGCAAGGATTCTTTTCAGATTAAGACCTCACGTAGAACCTTTTTTTTATCTGTCTCTTGTTGATACACATCCCCGGTTTCTTGCTATAACCGAGGAGGAGGCTGGCGTTTTGGCATCGACGCGTCAGAATTTTTTTGGCGCACTGGACATCAGGGGCTTCGCATTGGTCCGCCTGCTTTCATAAAGACCGAATACCTTAGGGAGTGTTCGCGCCTCGTGTTAGGCCTTATATGCATCAGCTCCGAATCATGTCTTTGGTCAAATGTTGGGTTTGCCCGGCTCCGTGTTTTGCTGCCTTACGTTCCGCTTTATCGGCTAACGCTGCACCAGGAGAACTATCATGATTGTGCCCTTGCTCAAATTTCGCTGAGCACCTCGAGAGAAAGCCGAAAACCGACTCATGATGTAGCGTGAGACGGTCAACCACTCGATGACTCCACATGAATGTTTAGAATTCCTCCGCATAGACGAAGGACCGTTTCGGTCAGCACATACGCACCCCCGCATTCGGGAGAGTGCGGTATTCTGTGGGCTATATCGTAGGCCCCACCATCGAACCCCTATGGCTAAGTGAAAGTGATAAAGCATTATAGTCCGGTTGCCTAGTTTGCTACGCTATCACCTCCTTCTGAGGACCAAGACGTTGGATTAAGTGTGAAAATGCGCCTTTTGCAAACACCCCGCACTATGTGCATGGGGGTGAAGCCAAGGACTACCATCTTTCAAAGTTATATACACATATACATTAACGGCCGCGACAGAGGTAGTTTGCTACTTGAAGGCACAAGTATAAAAAGCTCTTACATCAAATCGAAACGATGTTTCATAAAATTACACATGTCATTCAAACATAACATCCTTCGAAAATCGCTGGTTCTATTAAACGAAGCGCCTCGCAGACTTCCTCAAAATAGTGTTTCTAGCGGTGTACTCGCTTCGTCTCAATCACTCGATGCAACGTCGGTGGCCTTTCATCTCCGCCAAAGATGTCTTGACATCGGGCAAGAGCCATCCACAAGACCCTCAATACACGCCGATCGCTTCATTGCATCGATACGCCGGTACCGCACTAAGGAACTGGCCGTGACTAAGCCAAAATAACTCTTCTACCGGGTCCGCCTCGCCACAAATGAGTCATGACATGCTTCATGGCAAGTCCGGATAATCGATTCAGCTCGCCCATTCGCCAACCGATCGGCTAACGGAAGAGGACGCCCGGACTATGGAATTGGCGACCAAAATAGCTCTTCCTTCGTGCCCCTTCCGCCTCGGAAGTGCTCAATCGCTGGCCCGTGGCGCCGCCGCTTAAGTCCAGATAAGCATCCTCCGAACTCCATCACTTGTCCAACCGAGCATACTTCGGATCCAGATATCTCCTCCGCAGTTAGAAACGGTCTTCCGTACCGCAATATCCCCGGCTGACTCAGCTCCTCCTTGGCAGCTCGAGCGGAACGGCATCCTTGGTTTCGGGCGTGGCCTTTTTCAGGCCCTCTTGTTCCGCTTTGACGTTTTTTTCAAGAACCCCGCAGCATTCGGTAGCATCCTTCAGCCTTCAGGCCATATCGGCCATTTCTCTTTTGTTGGCAAAGGAGCAGTCTGCTCGGGCTTTCAAATTTCTTCTACCGCCTTTTAAAGCAGCCAGATTACTCTTTCTTCGGCTTGCTCTTTAGCTCTAAGCGAAGTTCCGCCTCAGCCTCTCCACGCAAAGAAGCAGCGTTTATCTCGCATCAAAGTATACAAGTAGTAAGGCATGGGCGTCAAGCTCCCTTACCAGCGCCCGCGGAGAAGTCGATACCTTGTGACTCTCATTAAACCGCTTATCGACCAGCGATGTCCGTGATCCGCCTCGCTGTCAGCCGCTTTAGTTCGGCAATTAAACCGTCATTGCCACCGGACACCCCGCCACCTACATAGGAACGGCGACATGTTAGTATCGAGATTATGATCCCTCGGCGGCCGCTTTTGACAACATACCGAGTCTCAGGCTACTATCTATACAGGCGATTCTATATGCATAACCTGTCCGAAGATACATTATCTTTTTTCTCTTGTACCTCAAACCCCGCCGGAACTTCGCGGCTTGCCCAATCCGCTCTCGCCGATGCAATTCTTTCAATCACCGTAGCCATTAGCGCACGGTGATCTTCTCGAGATAGACACTTCGCCTGAAAGCAGGTCCTTCACTCCTCCGATCAAGGCCCGGTTGGCGGCGGACCTTCCCCCACCGGACTCGGGAAACTCTCCGTGACGACACCTCAGATCCCCGCCTCGCATGAAGGCGCCGAGTAGGTGGAGGCGTTTCGCTTTCTATCATCTCCGGACGAAGATCCTCAAGACGAAGCTCACTGAGAAGGGCTGAGATCCGAACTACAAGGTACAATTTCGGTTATCTTCGTAAATAAATACAGGATACCCTTTTATTCACAAGACCCTTCTTTTTACTTACGGCTCATTGAGGGCTGATCCCTCGGGAAATAGTGCGGCTGGGGTATTTCCCAGCGCCACTGACTGTCTGGACGAAGACTTCTTTCCCGCTTGAGGCCTTGGCCTCCGGGTCTTCGGAGGCGGTCCTCTTCTCCCCTCGGAAGGTAGGATCCTCGATTCCTCCTTCCTTGAAAACCTCCTTCGTGGAGGTAGTTGTTTCCTGGCTCCCCCCTTCGCCTTCTTCAAAAGGCGCGCCTTCAGCATCTTGGTCAAGATAGGATCCGCGTGGTCTCTGGGAGGGAGCCGACACCTTATCAACTTTGCTCTTGGCTATCCACTCTTGTTCAATGAACGGCTCCCTTAAAAGGCATATATATGATAAATGAACGAACAGCCCTGGCCCGGTTACAGGACTACTTACTTGGGTATCACTGGCGATTGCAGCCTTAGTCTCAAGGCCCTCGGTCAAGTCCGGACACTTCTCTTGTGATCCAAGAACAGTTTTATACATCTCCACGGGCATCGCGCCCATAAAATGTTGGAGAGCTCGTGGTCCCTCCGGATTAAACTCCCACATTTGACGAGAGGCGGCGTTTTGCCAGGCGTAGGCGCCGAATTAGCATAACTCAAGCGCCGCCACGACCGTATTGATCTCTCTTTTGGAGGTCTCGAATACGGCCTCAAGCAACGGAGGAACGTCCTTGGACGGCCTCAGTCGAGCCCGGTTAACTCCTTGAGGCCAACCATTGTGGTGGACTCCGAGCGGAAGGCGGGTAGCGCCACCCATTTGGTGCCCTCGGGAGCGGTGATATAAACCATCGCCGCTGCTACAAACCAAGCTCCTCCTCGAAAAGAGCCCTCGGGCCACGGAGCATCAAAGACACTTGCTTATGACCGCCCCTTCAAGACTTCTCGCCTGTCAGCTGCCTCGATCATCTTCGGCTCCACCTTGAAGGTCTTGAGCCACAATCCAAAGTGAGGGGTAATATGGAGGAAGGCTTCACATACGACAATGAATGACAAATCATGGAATTCCAGCCCATAATAAAACATGAGCCCCCGCACAAAGGGATCCGTCGGGAAACCTAAACCCCGAAGGAAGTGAGACACGAACACCACGCCTCGCTGGCTCGGGAGTGGGAATGACCTGCCCCGAGCAGCAAATATGCGAATCTCGCCCGGTTAGATACCCGGCGCCTCTCACTTTAGCACGCCTTCTTCCGTGAACGGAGGAAGGCATCCACCGCCTTGCAGGTCGGAGCCGGACATCCTCGGAGGTCCGGCGCCTAAATCTGGAGCTTTGGGTGTTGGAACTCAAGCGAGGCGGATTCGATTGAGATTGGAAGAAAGGAGCGGGCCTTGGTCTCTGCTTTTAAAGAGGTTGAATACCAAGAGCCCTCCCTGCGTGACCGCTCGGGACTCGCCTTCAATAGAGAGAGGCGTACAACGGGCACGATCGGGTTACCCACGTCCGTATTGATGAGAATCCTGCATAAGGGGACACGATCTCCGCTTTGACAAGACGTGCCAAGGAAACCGCCTCGCTAAATGCGCCGAGGTGGTACAAGAAAATGATTCAATGAAGACTTGGCCGTATGCGTGATGGCACGCCGCGAATACGCCGCCAGATTGATTTTGTGTAAATATTATTCTCTCTACGGTGTTATGTGAAAATTATTTTGCGAGAGTTTGACACTGCCCTTGTGTTCAAAATCTTCTATGAAGTATTCGGAGGAGGAACCCGCCTTGCAATGTCAAGACAATATGCGCGCCGGACTCGTCGTCATTGAAGCCTCGGTTCAGGGGCTACCGAGGAGTCTGGACTAGGGGTGTCCGGATAGCCGAACTATCACCGCTGGCCGGACTCTGGACTATGAAGATACAAGATTGAAGACTTCGTCCGATGTCCGGATGGGACTTTCCTTGGCGTGGAAGGCAAGCTTGGCGATACGGATATGTAGATCTCCTACCATTGTAACCGACTGTGTAACCCTAACCCTATCCGTGTCTATATAAACCGGAGGGTTTTAGTCCTTAGACTAACAACAATCATACCATAGGCTAGCTTCTAGGGTTTAGCCTCTCTGATCTCGTGGTAGATCTACTCTTGTACTACCCATATCATCAATATTAATCAAGCAGAGTAGGGTTTTACCTCCATCGAGAGGGCCCAACCAGGTAAAACATCGTGTCCCTTGTCTCCTGTTACCATCCGCCTAGACGCACAGTTCGGGACCCCTACCCGAGATCCGCCGGTTTTGACACCGACAGGCACCCAATAGACACACAAGTTGATCATTGATCTCTTAGCCGTGTGCGGTGCCCCTCTCCATCATAATCCACCTCGGTCATATCATCGTAGTGCTTAGGCAAAGCCCTGCGCTGGTAGCTTCACCATCACCGCTATCACGCCCGTCCGTGCTAACGGGTTTCCACCGATCGTGAGTTCATGGGACGCCGCCGAAGCTGAACGTGTGCGTATCGCGGAGGTGCCGTACGTTCGGTACTAGGATCGGTCGATCGTGAAGACGTGCGACTACATCAACCGCGTTGTCATAACGCTTCCGCTTACGGTCTACAAGGGTACGTGGACAACACTCTCCCCTCTAGTTGCTATGCATCACCATGATCTTGCGTATGCGTAGATTTTTTTTGAAATTACTACGTTCTCCAACATTATTGACTGAGATCTATCTCCGCTTGTGCTGCGATATGCCTTGAGCCTGGCCCTGAACCAGAGTTGATCCTCCAATGGCGTATTCAGAGTCACGTAGAGGCAGATCCATAGCCGCCAGGCTTCATCGATGCCCTAGAAGAAGGAAGCACCCTCTGTATCCAGTTTCAGAAGTCAACAGTCATCATATCTTCTCCTGGAAGAAAGATAACACTATTAGTAGTTCAATCTGCTCGTATTGTCATTAACATAAGTTCCTTTATTGTACTAAATGCCCTCTGCTTTTCAGCACCGTGCCATACAAGCATCAATTTACCTCCCCTGTACAAATTCAAGGGCCTTTGAAATGTTCCTCACTGAACTCCCCCGTTTCTAAATATAAGGCCTTTTAGAGTGACATTGTTATAGGAAAACATTGATTCCCCATATATTTATTTATATGTGTATATTGATCTACACTGCCTCTTTGCAAATAGGTCATGAATCCCTCTTCGGCAACCACGTATGAATGCTTCACAACCCCTCTAGTTTCTCTCTCTAATTTCAATATTTAGGGCTATGTACTTCATGATGTAAGATGTTACTAGGATGAATGAAAATTTAGCGCTTCTTGCGCCTTTCCCTATTGAAAAAATGACCATCAATAGGATGAATGATGGAGCGCACACTCCCTACGCACCATCGATGAAAACTGTGTCTACTGTCTATGAAGAGTATCGATGGACAAGTGTTGCACGTGTACATTGAACCGGTTTCTCTTTTCCAAGGAGAAAGTGATATTCTCTCTGTTTTTAGCAACAACAAAAAAAGATATTCTTTCTGGTTTACTTTGTAAAAGGAGTATCTAAGTTTGGCCAAAAGTTAAATCATTTGAAGTTTGACCAAGTTTATTTTTGAGGAAAGCACATACTAATATTTACAATGTCAAATCAATAACACTAGCGACGGTTGTTGCCCTAGTGTGCTGGTCCTATGTGGTCTTAGCATGAGGACTTCCCAACCGTCTACCACATCAAGTTTTGTCCGGCTCCGGCATGGGAAAGGCAATGACGGCGGCACGTCTTCAACCCGCTTCAGTGCTTGTAGTCGACATGGATCTGGATGCAATTTTTATTATTTTTGTTGTTCGTTGTAGTAGACACTAGACAGTGCAGTGGGCAAGAATGAATATTCGAGTGTTGCACTTTATACTACGAGACGTACGGTGCGCAGCGGTGACAGGTCCAGGTACAGCAACGGCCTCCGTCGGCCGCATAGCGATCCAGTCCACACGATCCTCCCCATCCGTCCACTACAGAGTACAGACAGACTTGTCCCACTCCGCCGCGCGCGCAGTGCACGCTCGGCATCGTCGTCGGCCATGTCCGCCCACCTCCGCCTCCTCTCCGCCGCGGCCGCGCTCCCGTTGGCCGCCCCGGCCTCCCTCCGGCGGGCGCGGCTGCTCCCGCCCGCGCCCCCGCTCCCCGCCGCCCGGCTCCTCGCCCCTGCGCCGGCGCGGCCTCTCCCGCGCGCGGCCGTCCGCGTAGTCCGATGGCTGCCGCCGCGGCGCGCGCGGCCGACGGGGCGAGCGGGAGGTGGGGGCGGAGGCGATGGCGGCGGAGGGCGCGGGGATATGGGCGCAGGTGCGGGACGTGGTGGTGTTCGCGGGGCCCGCGCTCGGGCTCTGGATCTGCGGCCCGCTCATGAGCCTCATCGACACCATGGTCATCGGCCAGACCTCCTCCCTCCAGCTCGCAGCCCTAGGGTGTGTTTTGCAGCGCGCCGTACCCGTACCTAACTTAATATACTGGAGTGCTGTACTCTCTCCGCTCTTCGGGTAATGTTGCCCGCGCCATTAGTTGGGTGAGGATCCTAAATGCGCAAACACGCCGCCATTATTTTCCTTCGTCTGACTAAACCGATCGACTGAACGCCGCATTTCTGGTGCCAGCTCATTGATAGTATGTATGATGCTCATAACAAATACGTAGCATCTTCAGATTGAAGGATTTGTGCAGTTTCCTCATCATCTTAGCTCTCCGTCCTGTCCTGTCATTTTGACTCAAGATATAAGATTTGTCTGAATTCAAACTTCGTAAAGTTTGACCAACTTTGTAGGAAAACAAATATCAGCATTCACAATATGAAATCAATATCATTAGATGCGTCATGAATTTAGTTTTCCTATAGTACGTATAACTTCAGTATGGTAGATGTTGATATTTTTTTTATATAAATGTGGTCAAACTTTACAAAGTTTCACTTCACACAAATGTTACATGTGGAGTAAAAAGGACCGGAGGGGAGTATTACGTACTTGTAAATGCATGAACGTGATGTATTGGCTCATCATGCTGCGCCTCGGTTTAAGTGTAATGATGTACGCTTATTTCAACTCTGGTTTCAGGGCCTGGGACCGTGTTCTGCGACTATCTGTGCTACATATTCATGTTCCTGTCAGTCGCAACCTCCAACATGGTGGCCACCTCCTTAGCTAACAAGGTGCGTGCATCTCGTGCTAGATTAGTAACTTGCAAAGTTGCGGGGATGTGTACTATGAGGGCTTCGGCAATAGTGGGAGACAGGGATTATCAACTTGGCTATAGAGTATGCCCTTGCGTTGCTTGTTGGCTAATATTTTGTTGAGACAAAAGTAAGCTGGCTAATTCTTTCCAAAAGTACGAACTCTACACAAGAAATTTGGCACAGTAGTTGGTCGATATATGTTTGTGTTTTCTTCATGGACTATACATTTGCTTTGCTGCCCAAAATGAAAGGAACTTCGTTCAAATATAAGATGTTACTTACTTTCCAATTTAATGATTTATAGATAATCAGAAATTGAAGTTCCTTCAGATATTTGTCTTGTTGTTGCAGCCACTTGGCACCTATATGCACCTTCTTGCTCTATATGTAATCTAATCCAGTTACAGCTACTATATGCAGGATGAAGAACTTGCACAGCATCAAGTGTCTATGCTGCTATTTTTAGCTCTTACTTTTGGTATAGGAATGTTTTTGTTCACTAAGATTTTTGGGGTCCAAGTATTGACTGGTAAGTCTTTGAAACAAAATGTTCAATGGGCTTGAAACTATCATCTTATTTGAAGTGTTGAGTATTTTGTATTTTATAACGAAGTGCTGGAGGACTACTTTACCGAAAAACGGAAAAAGGCTTTCGCCCCGCTTTATATTATAAAGCCAACCGGCCAAAACAAGCATCCAACAAGGTCCAACACAGTACACACTCACGCACACACGGAAGTCCACAAGAACATAAAGCAGTCGGAAGGGTCAATGCTGAGGGCACAACTGAAAGGATCGAGATGGACCTAGAGGGGGGGTGAATAGGTACAATTACAAATTTTTAATTATTACTTAGCAATTTTAGGCAATAGTGCGGAATATGAAGATGAGCCTAACAATTGCAAGTGAGCACAAAGTACTAAGCAAGTGACACAAACACGTAAGTAGGCAAGCACAATATGATATACGTGAAGTGTAAAGAGACAAGTAACCACAAGTAGAGAGTAAGGGTTAGTAATAACCGCAACTCCGGAGAGACGAGGATGTATGCCGATGTTCACTTCCTTGGAGGGAAGCTAGTCACCGCTTAGAGAGGTGGATGTTACCACGAAGGCACACCAACGCCACAAAGGCTCACCCTATTCTCCTTTGGGACAACACCACGGAGGCGCTTTCAACCACTAGTGGTAGACCTTTGGGGTGGTCTCCAAACCCTCACAAACTTTTCCGTGGGAAATCACAAAGTTCGATTCCTCCTAATGACTCCTACCGCCTAGGAGTCTCCAACCTCCAAGAGTAACAAGAGCGATGGGGAAAAGCTCAAAACTTGCTCAAGTCGCTAATTCCTTTGGTGCAAAGAAGGGGATGAAGTGGATCTATCACTTGATTGGAGAACTTCTCTCAAATGCTCCTAGAACACTTGGGAATCTAGGATTTGGTGTGGTTGAATGAGAGAGAGAGTGAGGAGTGTTCTTGATAGGTTCAAGGTGAGTGGTCAACGCTATCCCGTGGAAGGGAAGGGAGTATATATATAGGTGGTGGGAAAAAGTGACCGCTTGGTATGGGGATGGCGGACGTCTCGAGAACGTTTACATCCGGAGGCTCAAATGGGTCCGGACGTCCGACACTACATCTGGACGATCGGTCACTGTGAAAAGTGTGACCCACAATCCGATTATAGAGGATACGGACGTCTGAAAGCGGGCCGGACATCCGTAAGAATGCTTCGATGAAAGTGCCGGACGTCCTGAGGGTTCCCGACATCCGTAAAATGTTTTCGCTAGGAGTGTCGGACGTCCTAAGTGTCCGGACGTCCGCAATCAGAGGACCGGACGTCTGTGAGAACGCCTGACGTCCGAAGGTAAGGTATATAGATAGCAACTTTGAGCAAGTTTTTCAGATCCATCGATCCCTCTTAATAGTAAAGCGGGATCCCTATACTCAAGAACAAACCATAAATGAAGTCAACATCTTGTATCTCCATTCTTGAGTTATATGCTTTTGTCCCTAGTCATGATCCATGCACACGGTCTTTGGAACATAATCCTGAGATATACTTGATAAACATGATTAGTCCCGAGCATATGTGTTGTCATCAACATCAAAATATGATTAAGGGCATGATTGCACTTTCAACAACACAACAAGCCCTAAACACAATACACACACGCCACAGAGCCGCCAGGTGATCTAATCAAAGCCTGTGTGGGGGGCGGCTGCAAAGCCACGCGAGCGCCATCGAGCGGAGAGGTCGGAGAGGAGGGTGGTGATGACGTCCCTGGTCTGGGCTGCTAAGCGGCCGCCAAAGCCGCAAGTAGCCACACATTTTGAAGATTGCGCCGCCAAGACGTAGAAGGGCACCTTCAATAACAAGCTTATTGCGAATGTTCCAAAGCGTTTAGGCTAGAAACCCCAACGCACAACCATCTAATATGGCGGTAGTAGGGGAAGCGTTGAGCTCGGCAAGCAAGTCGGGAAGTTGGTATTGCACCACCGTCCCGCCAACCGTTTCAAGGAAGCAGTGCCCATAGGAACAAAGGTAGCACGAGAAAAAGATGTGGTTAGCATCCTCATCGCGTTACGATGGGGCAAAGCCCATCGCCCGGGCCATTACGCTTGAGGACTTCCACCCTGTAAGGGAGGCGCCCACGGATCCATTGCCACGTGAAAATCCCGATCTTCAGCCGGTAGGCGGATGTCCCGATCGTGCTAAAGGGTTCCGGCCGCCGAGGCGCAATGGCGGCGACAAAGGACTTCATGGAGAAACGGCCAGAGGGCTCAAGGCGCCAGGAAAGAGCATCCCGGTCCTCCTCGACGTTCATCGGCATAAGGGCGACGTCTTGGAGGAGGGAGTCCCAAGCAGCCACCTCGAGGGGGCCAAAAGGGCGTCGGAAGGCGAGACGCCCTAAGTCAATAAGGGCCGTCTCGACAGAGACCCGAGGGTCAGTCGCAATGGCAAATAGTTCTGGAAATCGCGCGGCCCCGGGGTAGTCCCCTAGCCAACGGTCGAACCAGAACAATGTCGAGGCCCCGGAGCCAACCGAGATGGATGTGCCGATGCGGAGTACGGGCAGAAGCTGGATCACGGACTGCCAGAACTGGGATCCACCCGTACGTTGGCAAAAGGCAAGAGGTTGGCCACAGGGTACTTATTACGGATGATGTTGAGCCAGAGGCCTCCCCTGGAGGACTACTTTTGTCATTAGATTCTGTAATTTTCTGCTATGTCACTTGAAAAGTCACTTTAGCCTTCACCTTAGACTCAATTAAGCTTGCAAGTGCTGTTTAAAATTGGGGTCATGTAATGCTTTTATCCCAACTGTTTGGCTTGTTTTGACTTCATTACCTGATTAGGCACGATTTATGAAAAGATGCTCCTGTATTTGTTCTACTAGTTTAGAGTTTCACATGCATGATGTGGTTCTATCGTTTACAATATTGAAAATTTGTATATGGTAATTAATTTTAACTTAACTTGTTATTTATTAAATTTCTTTTCATGTTTCACTGGATCCAAAAATCATGAAATTATTTCTGCTGCCAATACATATGCACAGGTTTGTATATGTTAATTGTGTTTTAATAGTTTCACCTTGTAGGCTATTTCTCAGTAGTTCCAATTGACCGACGAAGGGCAGTAATGTTCCGCTGATGTATAACTGACACTTTATGCTTTTGCCCTTTCTCTACTCGAGTATATCCAGTTAAACATTTGATAAGATAAATGGATATGGCTGAATACTTCAATACCATGCTGTATCTGAAATACAATGTAATAGCTCTGCGCAAGAAACTATGAAACATGAGAAAGGAAAGGAGGTTACCTAACGATCATGCTCATCGAAACGTAACTAGAGGTGTGAAAATGTGCATCTTTTATATTGTGAATCCCATGAGGTGTGCTCAGTTAGCTCTGAAATTGCTTATCACCATAATCTCATAGATACAGCTATTTTTTGAATTTATCTAGTTGGTTTCTGTTATACTAATTTGATTATTAAGTGGTTGGACAGCTTGCATAGGTCCTTTGCCTTATTAAGTGGTTGGACAATCTTGTAGTTCTGACTTCAAGGCTTATTGCAGAGTCTTATTTTGATTGCTTGTAGTGCTGTTCAACTACCTTCTATTATAGGATATGAAATTGAATTTCCCTGTTTCATGTGAAATAACAGAAACTCAATTTCAGATTCGAGGTTTTGCATGGCCTGCAGTTCTCGTTGGCTTAGTTGCCCAAAGTGCTAGGTACAAACTGGGCACCTTCCTGTTCCCTTATTGCATTGGATATACTTGTTTGAATGCCTTTATTTGAATTCATGTCATTAGGGGCGCTGCATTATATTTCTTTGGAATGTTAGTAGACATCTGTTTTGAGCCTCAAATGTCTTCGACAATTATATTTCTAAGTATGTTTTTGCCATTAATTGCTATATGCTAGTTCAATCATTATAATTGCCAGTGAGTAAACGGGTATGGATTACATACCTACATGAGTACAATAGTACATGCAACAGTAAACAATTAACCATATTACAGTATGTTTTATTGGATGCTTCTCTTATTATATTACATCTTTTGCTGTAAATCAGTCTAGGCATGAAAGATTCTTGGGGTCCTCTGAAGGCATTGGCAGCAGCTAGTGTTATAAATGCCGTTGGCGATATATTTCTTTTGCTCTGTATGTGGCTATGGAATTGCTGGTGCCGCCTGGGCTACTATGGTTTCACAGGTACACATATTTCCAGTCTCCTGAACGTGTCTCCACATTGTTGAAAATCAAGTTTCCACGCCCTCACTTAGGCAACAATACCTGGTTAACTCATATTTTGTACTAATATATTATTCATCGATGCACAACACACCCTGTCCAGATGGAATCACATGCACCTCTGTTGTCAGTTGTATTTCATGTTCCAGAAATCCCAGCATCTCGTTATCCATTTCTCCACTCTTCATGATTTGCAATTGCGCTACACAAATAGCCTCCACCTCTAGCTTTTTGTGATGTTGCTCAAACTGCAAACTTCTTTGCAGGTTTGAGTTCTCTGCTCACATGTTTTTGTATAAGTAGCTAGCTTTTGACACTTGCTCAGATTGTTGCAGCTTTTATGATGATGCAAAATCTAAACAGTAGAGGTTTTCGAGCATTCTCATTCACAATCCCATCGACAAGAGAGCTTCTGCAGATATTCGAAATCGCAGCTCCTGTTTTTGTGACAATGACATCCAAGGTATCATTCTTTTGGGGTGTAATGATCTGTGTTCTTTCCTTGACTTTACTGTAACTAATTGTTTCAATCTTCTTCAGGTAGCATTTTATGCATTGCTTACATACTCCGCGACTTCTATGGGAGCAATAACTCTTGCAGGCCATCAGGTTCATACTTTTTAGCTTATGGAATGCTTCCCTATGAAGACATGTCAATAAAAACATGACAACATATATTGTTTACTTTATCTTGTGAAGGTTATGGTTAATATATTATGCATGTGCACTGTTTGGGGTGAGCCCCTGTCACAAACTGCACAGTCGTTTATGCCGGAGATGATATACGGAGCTAACCGCAATTTGATGAAGGTGCCTATCAACAGTGCTCATTTTCCTGTGAATATCATACCATTTTACTTTGCCGTACTTTTAGCAGTAATATCAGTACATATCCAAGAATCTGTGCAAAGTTGTGTTTGATGAACATGTATGCTTGGACACTTGTATTTTTCACACTTCTCTTTTGTTTGGTTAAATTTATCAACTGACATGCAGACCGTCTTTTCATCGGTTCAGCAGATTAATTTCACAAGGAGCTTCCTTTTCAGTTTTCTTCAAAATATTTTGCATGAAAATGCCGAGATAAGCCAACAAGTAATTATCAATTTTATTAGGGGGAAGGCTCATCTGGTCAAAACAGAGCTGAATGTGACTTAAGACTTATGCCATTGACAAGACATTTTGAAAGCCTAGAAATGAAAAAAATGAGTTCATCTAAGATTTCTAATAATCTTATTTTGATAGAATCTATCAGAAGTTTGATACTGTTACATTTTGGTAGATTATTATTTCTTAGGACATGAGGCGCCTTGACTGTTGAATGTTGACACAAATATTTGAGTTCTGACTCATGCATGTTGTGTAACAGGTTTCATATGTTTAATTGGTACACACCTGCCTTCTTTTCCCTGTAACAGAGCAAAAGCTGCTGGTGGACCCAGCACCACTATGCATACTTGAAGCAACATGTGCTGCACTGATGGTGCTTTGATTGACTTAAGTAGTGGCTGCATTTTACCGTAGTTGTTTCTACATCAATCTGTATGAATATTATGTTCATTACTCTGAATGATACTGAAGGTACCTTTAATCTAGGCAAGGATGCTACTCAAGTCACTCGTAGTTATTGGAGCTATAGCTGGACTGACTGTGGGGACAGCTGGAACGATTGTTCCGTGGCTTTTTCCTAGTCTGTTTACCAATGATCAAATGGTTGTACAACAGGTATGATGTACTGCTTTAATTTTTACATGTTCTGGAAGTACTTCAGATACGGATTGCTCCTCAGAAACAATCAGTATGCCAGTTGTCTATGTACATGTTGTTTCCAAGTGTCTATAACTTGTTGTAAAGGCTATCTTCGCCATATGTAGTATCCTATCTCTAGAATCAACATTTTTAATTCGTGCATTGTTGAATACTCAGTGCTCCTATCCGAGGGATCCCATTGGACCTCTTATAGATTGAGGAAGCAATAAAAAAAATATATCAATCTAGTCCTATTTTCCTCCTCGCCCCTTCACTATGGCTTCCATCATGGCATGCTTGCACCCAGATCCAGGGCCATCTAACTCTGGCCCATGGCATATACGAATCTGCTTACTAATTTATTGCTAATCCTGATTTTGATTTTAAAAGGCTGTCTTCATCATATCAGTCTGTTAGGAATTGTTTGATGTACTCTTTGGAGAATTAACTTGGTTTCTCTGCAGAAAGTTTAATTCTACTATTAATCCATGACTACCAGAGTTTTGTGTGAGAAACTAATAATTCCACTGCACTATTTTTAACAGATGCACAAAGTGCTGATTCCATATTTCACTGCATTGTTGGTGACACCTTCAGTACACAGCCTTGAAGGAGCATTACTGGTAAGTTGGTATAATTCATTTGGCTGATCCTAACATACCCACCTGACAATAGGCCATCAGCAGTGTGATCATTAATGCGGTAAACCATCTTGACTTGCTATGATACTACATTGACAATTAGAACAGAATAAAGGGCCTATTCTGCTGCTGAAAACCTAGCGTTGGCTGGAGGATTTGATGAAATGTCTGATGGTTCTCTTTCTGTCCTCAGGCTGGAAGGGATCTCAGGTATTTGAGTCAATCAATGGGTGCATGCTTCTGCGTTGGAACCTTTCTTCTATTGGTAATGTCTGTTTCCTTATTTCTTTTTTTCTGTGAGACCTCATTGGGCTTTCAGTTTTTATTTTGCAAATAATGGTTACATTGATAAAGGATATGCCAACTTGAGAAAGAAAAAAGGATCTGAATATTTTGAATATCAGGTCTGAACCATGAAAAAATAGGACCACAATTTGCTATGTACTGATAACTATCTACCTCTGTACACTTTGTTGGTTGATAAAGCTGTGAAATCACTACCCAGCAAGTAAAAGAACGAAAAATCAGATGCCGTCTTGAATAGTTCATATTTTTCCAGTTATTCTTTTTAGTATACAAGTTTTACGTTAATTACTCTTATTTTTTGTGATGGGATACTCTTCTGATAAAGATGATTTCTCTTTTCTTGTTGTCTTTAAAGCTTGTCCGTGACAAGTTTAGTAGCTTGACACTATGCTGGTGGGTACTTGTCTTCTTCCAGTGGGTATGTTCATTTCTACAAAATGCGTTGTATTTAGAAATGCAGCATCTTTACGATAGCCCTAATTTGGTCTCTTTGAACAATGTTTCCATTACAGAGTCGGTTTGGAAGCGCTCTACAACGGCTTGTTTCTCCAACGGGCATGTTGTATAACGAAAATTTCAACCAGCCTGAGCAAGTCAAAGTGAAGGCAACATAAGAGGATGTATCACTGGTTGAGAGAGGACATGCATGTTTTGCAATCCCGTTAACATCATTCGGCAGTGTCTATGATTAGAGCAGGAGCTGCACATGATAATATTGGAAGCAAAGTTCAAGACCTACTCATTTTTTTTTTTATTTTGCTAGTCGAGACCTGCTCGATTTCTTCAGGGCTAGGAAAGTCCATTTGGCTCTAGGGTAGAATTCAGTCTCCTGTGGTATCCTTTTGTCCTAGGGACCTTCATCTCGTGCTTTACCGCTGCAGAGAAGGTTACATTGTCCAACACCCGTGACTGTAAAAGTGCAGTTACGCAAGCATGTAAAGAATTTTTGTTGGTTTAAGAATTATAAAATGGTTGAAAATGTCCAATTTTTTGTTACACAACATGAAAGAATATGGATGTTGAAAAATATCATGGAAAGTGAGGTCATTAAGTTTCCCTACTGTGAATCCATGCAGTTGCATGCCATAAAGAAGGTTTGAGATTGCTCTTTTCAGGTGACCAGAGCACAGAACATGAGTGTGTACTGGTCACAGTGAACTCATTGCAGCCCGCAGCTGGCACAGCTCATCTTCTAGCAGAGCATAGTCCTACCAGATCAGTTTTCTCTGCATTTAATCACGGCCCATCTTCTGGCAGGTGAATGCACCTGACCCAAATTTCATCTTTTCTTTAATGCAACCCAGTTCATTCATTTATTCCGTTTACCAGAATGTTCAAACAGTTCATCATCTGTACCTTCACCTTCCTGGCAGAAATGTTTGATGAATTTTCAGGTGTTTTCAGTGTTTAGTTCTCATAATTGTAGGGCTCGAAAAGGGTCATGCAAGGGTCATCGTCATGCTGCAGTACGGCAGCGGCTCGCTCAAACTCCTCCCTGATGATCCTGATTGTCTGCCTGTCGACTACACGGCCCAAGTCATGGCCGGTCTCGAAAGGGTCCTCGATGCAGATCAGATGGCGGTCGTTTCCAATGCGAGTCGTCCAGTTCTTCTCCTTCTTGCTACATGTCGTTGCGTCATCACACCAGGTGAGAAAAAATGTTTAAAATTCTTATAACCTAGATGAATTAAATCGCTATTGAATTCTTGGTTTGGAAGAAGAATGCTGGTCCTTGATTACCTACCTGATTATCTTTCCCATACGGATGGAGATGACATCTTTCCTGTAATCGTGCTGGAATGACCAGTAATGGAAAAATTACCACAGTAATTCCGCCGATGGTCTCCTTGTTTTCAGCCCCAAAATCACGAAGCTGATGAACTTCGTCGAAGTAAGCGCATTCAGTGTCATCAACAACCATGGTATATGTGGGCTCCATAGCCTGAAAATGTGGGGAAAGGTGGAAGCGTTAGTTGCATCAGGATGAAATGGACCAGACCGATGCATATAATGAAGCTGAAAGCATGGACAAGAACTTTCATGCTCCCTTCTGACTTACCTGGTAACTATAAATACAGGAAACCAAAAATGATGAAATATATGGCAAAATAACCTACTAAGAAAAATGAAAAGAAAAAGGAAAAGAAGAAAAGAAAATTGACCAACCATAACTGAATGATGGTGATGAGCCATCCAAATACAATCATCCATATCACATGCATGCACAGTGTCAAATGGGGCAAATCCATGACCACTAGAGCACATAATTCTACCATAAATGAAAGAAAGAGAAAATATCATTTTAAAAAGAAAATAAATAAATAGGAAAAGGTGGATTTATAAAATTTGATAAATTTTACAAAGTGCACTCGGCACTTCAGTAGTTTCTGCATTGGCACAAATAAGATGATTTATGTATGAAGAAGTTGATGCAACAGAAGTAAGGTACTGTACATACCTGCAAACAGGGAAGAATCTTGGGCTCTCTCAGCTGTAAGAAACTGATGCACATAAGCACATATCTGCAATTTTACATAAACAAGTGAGTCCCCATTCTTTTGAGAATTCATATAAACATAATTATCTGAGAGGAATCCACCATAATCGTTCAACTCACGCATAGCTGGAGAGGGTTCCGCGGTATGTCTCATTGACACCCCTCAGTTTGGCCCAGTGCTTGACAATGGAGGCCAGCTGAAGCAATCTGCCATCTATCTGGGCATAATCCTTGAGAAGCTTCGTGTTGGCGACAGCAAACAGATTGTTGATGCAAATGTCACAAGAGAAGCCACTCCCTGCATCCAACATCCTCACAATGGGCACCCTAGCACTGGTAATCGCCTGCAAGGATGATAGAAGATCAAACCAACTGCCTCAACTTACAGTGAATTTTTACAGCATAATTTACAAACTGCAAAGCTCCATGTAGTGAAGGCTTGCTTACCTCCACGCTGTCGAAATTATCGCCGCGCAAGATCTCCGCAAGCCGCAGAAGAAGCTCCACCTCGCTCCCGGTGCCGATATCGATCTCGAGGCAGACATCGACGTCGCTGTGGGAAGTCCCAAAGGAATTGGCGCATGATCCGTAGAGATGCAGCTGGGCTTTGGGCCATTCTTTGCTCACTGACTTTGTTAGGGAGTCTATGAGCCGGCTCTGCTTGGACATGTGCTCCTCTGACGGCTTGAGGGATTCGTAGATGGAGAGCAGGCCGGAGGTGAAGGTGCCGATGTCATGGCGGCATTCCATCCATCCTGTGAGTGTCCTGATTTGCAGGAGCCCTGATTGCGACATGGTGTTCTGCAGAGCGAAGAAACATGACAAATTAAGCTAAATTTGTTTCAAATCAGGTGTGGATATGAAAAGGCGGATGATTTTGGGGGGTTTCCACTACCTCGCTTGACTGCCGGCCGCCGTCACTGCCATGGCGCTCTTGATCGCCGGAGATGAGGAGAGAATCCTCCAATTCCTCCCCAAGACGCCGGCCATCACCATCTTGTTCGCCGTCGTCCGGTTCCAGCGGCTCTTCCCCTTCGATGCTCCCCCCGGCCTCGTCTCCGCCCGCGTATCCCCCGCCCACGGCGGCCTGGTCGTCGGCCTCGCTCCCGCCACCCCCGCCCTTCCTCTCCACGGCAACCCACACCCTATTCTCCCTCCGCGCCGCGGCCCGCCTGGCCCCGGCGCGGTCCTCGCCCCGTTCGCCTTCACGGCGAGGCCCCCGCCCGCCCTCCTCCGCCTATCGGGGCCGCGCGGCCCCTGCTCCCGGCGAAATCCCCGGCCTCCGCCTCGCCTGGCCGCCCCGGCCGGCGGCGAAGCGGCCCGCATTGCGCGCGGCGCCGGCGGCCGGGCGGACGCGCCGCGCCGGAGGGACTGGGAAAGGGGCGGCGGCTGCGGCCGCGGCTGCGGAGGGAGCCAGGCGGGGCGCGTGGGAGCCACGATGAAGAGGCGCTCGTCGGGGCGGGGCGGGTCCGGCTGGGGCGGCGCGACGAGGCAGTGCGGCGGGGCGAGGCGGGCGGGAGCGGGATGGGTGGGCTCGGGCCTGGGGGACGGGAGGAGGAAGCGGATGAAGGCGCCGTCGGCGAGGGGCTTCGCGTCGCCGCCGGCCATGGCGCGCGGCGAGGCTGGGCGGCTGGGGTGGTGGTGGTGGTGGTTCGCGATTCCCGAGAGCGAGCGAGGGAGGCGTGAGGTCGGTCGCGGAGTGTGTCAGTGCGGGAGCGCCTCGCCTCTTGGACGCAGCGTGGCGTGACTCTGGTTGGGTTGGTTGCCGGGCTTCGGGTCAACCCCCTCTCTATCGAGGGAATCATGGAAATACAACCATGTCCATATGTTACAACAAAATGAATAAGTGCAAATATGATGTAAAAACAATCTGCATGTAGATATTTTTCCCCAAGAAACAACGAGTACAATGTAGACGCGCACCATCACACACACACACACACACACACACACACACACACACACACACACATTCATACAGCGTATACTGGCGGTACCGTAGACCGAACTCACGGGGACCGAAGGTCGACAATCCTTTCGATGTGTCTCACATAGATTCAGTCATTTTTGTGACAATAATTTTTTTTGGGGTGTTATGATAATATAATTCCATCTTAATGAGACACACGTGACGTCAAGCAGTGGCAGAGCTAGGTGGGTGAAAGGTAAGGCCCAGACTACTCCAAGATTTAAGCTTAGTTATACACACTCATATAGCAGTCGTAAAAAAGGAAGTAAGAAAGAGAGGGGAAAACCCAGCCTATATATATCACATGATCTTGGTTGCTACTTTGTTATGCCTAGAGTTTGACCCCTTATGGACTGTGGATACAATACCTTCGCTAGCCACCCAGCAACCCATTGGTTCTACGCTTTAAAGAGAAGTATGCTTTATGCATTAAGAAACTCTATGTAGTTTCTCATATAGGAGTTTATATGCAGGATACATACATATATTAGTATTGACATTTCATCTCTTGGAAACACATAGGTGTAGTAGAGGAAAATGCATAACCCATACGTCATGGTTTTCTCAGTGCAAGAAAATCAATAATCAAGTCCTTAAAAAAATTATGGATGTTTCACACGGTTTTTAAAATCGATAAAAGAGAGAGGATATGTCTGCAAAGCAAAAGATTTTCCTCACGCGGGGCTTAGAATCCCGTGGAATTTCATGTAGGATGACATTCATATGCATGTTTTGCTGGACTCGATCTTCGGTCCAAGGAGGCTACGTAGGAAAATTTCTTCTGTATCATGATACTGTAAAGTTCCTTTAGAAATCTTTCAGTTTCTCGGTATATAATTTGCTAATGTAGGCTCCCTCCTCCTCTCGTAACTAATATCGTCTTTGCAAATACTTATATAACATATCTAATTCTGAACATGAGGCGACACATGTGCCTTTGAATCAAAGGTGACCTAGATTTTGTAACAGAAGTACTCCTCCACAATAGTAACATAACTAAATGAATATGAAAGTTGGGAACCTTCCATTGGAGCGCAGAATATAACTTTCCACACATGAGCCGCCTAGCAACCGCGGCAATTATCTAGTTTGATCAATGTGGGGGCAACATTACAAAGGGTAGCCGTTTTTTTGTAGTTTTACAAAAAAACGGCTACCCTTTGTAATGTTGCCCCCACATACAAAAAAACGGCTACCCTTTGTAAGGTTGCCCCCACATTGATCAAACTAGATAATTCCCGCGCGACAAAAAAACGGCCACCCTTTGTAATGTTGCCCCATGATACGTCTCCGTCGTATCTACTTTTTCAAATACTTTTGCCCTTATTTTAGACTCTAACTTGCATGATTTGAATGGAACTAACCCAGACTGACGCTGTTTTCAGCAGAATCGCCATGGTATTATTTTTGTACAGAAACAAAAGTTTTCGGAATGACCTGAAACTTCACGGAGATTATTTTTGGAAAATATAAAAGATATTGGCGAAAGAATCAAGGCCAGGAGGCCCACACCCTTTCCACAGGGTGGGGCGCCGCTTCGCCTCCCCATGGGCCCCCTGAACTCCATCACCCCAACCCCAACTCCATATATTCGTGTTTGGGGAGAAAAAATCGAGAGAAAGATTCATCACGTTTACGATCACGGAGCCGCCGCCAAGCCCTAAACTCTCCCGGGAGGGCCTGATCCGAGTTCGGGAGCTCAGGAGAGGGAATCCGTCGCCATCGTCATCATCAACCATCCTCCATCACCAATTTCATGATGCTCACCGCCAGGCGTGAGTAATTCCATCGTAGGCTTGCTGGATGGTGATGGGTTGGATGAGATTTATTATGTAATCGAGTTAGATTTGTTAGGTTTGATCCCTAGTATCCACTATGTTCGAGATTGATGTTGCTATGACTTTTGCTATGCTTAATGCTTGTCACTAGGGCCCGAGTGCCATGATTTCAGATCTGAACCTATTATGTTTTCATGAATATATGTGAGTTCTTGATCCTATCTTGCGAGTCTATAGTCACCTACTATGTGTTATGATCTGGCAACCCCCACTACAAAAAAATACACTTCCGTGATGATACGTGTTTGTCACAAGAGGGTCGCTGCTTTTTGTCATGCATGTACATCCATGACAATTTTATGACGTAATCAAGATAGTCATACCATCTTGTCAGTCGTAGAAGTGTTCCATGACATTACCAAAATTATCATCACGAAAGTGTCCACTTCCATGATGATAAATCGCGCGTTACAGCAGTGCTTTCGTCAAGGGTGACCGACACGTGGCATCCACCGTAATGGAACGCCGTTAAGCTATCAGGTCGGGTTTTGGATCCGATAACCCGTTAACAGCCCCGACCAATGGGGATTTTCCACGTGTAAAATCATCATTGGCTGGAGGAAACACGTGTCGGCTCACCGTTGGGGACAGATGTCATCCACTCATTGGACGTATACGCCTATGATACGTCGACACGTGGCACGCACCCGTCAAGTTTAAATGGGCCGCCCAACTAAAGGCCCACAAGATTTTATGACCATAATGGCCGCCCAAATAAAGCACGAGATTTTGTGGACCATAATGGGTCAAGCCCAAATTAAAGGCCCACAAGATTTCAATGGGTATAATGGGCCCAGGTAAAGGCCCACAAAATTCTTATGATCATAATGGGCCGCCCACTAAAGGCCCACGAGATTTCGCCGACATTAATGGGCTGTATCAAATGTGAGGCCCACAAGATTTTGAGGACCCTAGTAGGCCGGCCCATTAACCTGCTGCCATGTTTTGGGCCAAATGTCGACCCATATTTGATCCGGTCCATCAATGGCACGCCACGTTCCGCCTAATAATGGCCCATATGAGATCCGCCCGTTAAAAGCCTCCCACTTTCTGGCTAAATCACGACCAGATCAGTCCGACCCTTTAAGAGGCTTTGGGCTCAATTATGGCCCATATCGATTCGTCCGTTAATCGACGCTTATGCTTTTTGGGCCCACTTGCTAAAGGCCCATTTAGTAATTCGACGATATTAGTTTCGACTGTTAAGGGTCTGCTTAACATTTCGCCCTATATTAATTTCGCCCGTTAAAAGCCCGTCATATAGTTGGGCCTAACTACGGCCCGGTTTGCATCCCGCTTTCGCGAGATATCTCGATTGGGCCAAACAAGGAACGAGACAACTTTGGCATGTTAAAAGCCCGTGATCTGATTCGCACAATCATGGGCCGGGGTCCATTTCGGGCTGCTGCCGGCCCGTGAGCTATTGGACACGTTTTAGGCCCAACCTACTTCTCAGCCTCCTAAAAGCTCATTGAGTTTTCTTGCGAAAAGAGGGCCGGGGGTTACTCGGCCTATCAAAGGCCCGAATCTACTAGTGGGCCAGTTTGACGGGGCCCATGATGCGGATCATACATCGTGATTGCATGACGGTTCGATTATGTGTACCGTAATTTTACGGTTTGGCCGGGATTCTTTGCGAAGGCAGGATATATATACAAGAAAATAACCGCAGCATCGTGAATAAGAAAACAATCTAGACTATACAATAAAGAAATTACGGCATATTACATCCATCGGGCATCAAAGTTCGCCACTATGATAATAAAGCACAAGAAGACAATAGATTACATACATCGGGCATCAAAGATCGCCACTAGTGCAAATAAACACGCCGACAAAATAATATACAAAACCGACATCACTTCAATAGAGCTCAAGAAAGGTTAGCCCTGTCAAGTAGAAAGCCGCTACAAGCACCGAAAGCAAGATGATGAGACCCGCTTGTTCAACACTTATATCTTCCTCACTCGAAAGATAAACAAGCGAGACGGATGATGTGTTTTGCACATAAAAGTATCAAGGTCTTGACAATTCATCACATTTCATCGATTTAATAAAGTGACACAATTTAAAATTGCATTAACACAATATGGTATTGTTCAGGTCAAGACATGGCAGAAATGACATTGTGAAGGAGTTGGCAGCTTCACGACACCAATCGGATTACAGATCAAGAACTCATAAGTATCAATGGTTAGTGTGTCTGTCAATTTATCCCATTTCAGATTGGCAAATAAAGAGACGGTTTAAATAATAGTAGAATGATATGACATTGTTCATAGTTAAGACATTGCACAATATGACATTGTCTTGTAGTGGGTATGTTCGCCACACCACCTTTGGATTATGGATGAAGAACGAGAAGCATACATGCAAAGTGCAAAAGAAGATCACTTGCTCAGAGTAGTTTAATTTACATGGTATGAAGAAGGAACTTGGTTGTACAACCGAAAACTTAAATTGAGAAGGACAAACTTTTGTTTATGAACTACATAATAAACTTTAAACATGCAATTTCATGCAAACACCAAAAATAAACAGTTTATTGCAGTCATGCCTAACCAAATATACACAACAAAGTTTGAAGGCTTGAGAAGGACAAACTTACATTATCGGTGAAGACAGCTCTATAAAGCCCTTGTCCATGCCGATGGGGGCAATTCAAGAAGTTTACCACAAAATCTTCTTCATAAGCATTGCCTTTATTCTACATTTTGTTAAGAGTAAATATAGATGTGATAATATACGAAAAAATGGAGAATATTTAAGATAAGATGAAGAGTGATGCTACATAACCAAGTAGCTATAAATGCATGTGCAACGATATAGGCAAAAGGCACAGCCAAGAGCAATGCACAACTAAACTTCTTCAGTACAAACCTTATGGTAAGAATAAATATAGATCTCATGTGTACAAAATGGAGGGCAAAGGAAAATAAGCTGCAGAGTGATGGTACATGAACAACTACCTGTCAATATAAGTACACTGATAAATGACAACATGTACTTACAAGAACAATGTAGAGCTAAAAAAATTCATAGACATTGGATATATTCTACACTAATGTAACCATTCATACAGATCAGATAATTTGGAGCGAACAATTGATAAGCAAGCTATCATGCATACTGGCATCACATAATGAACGGTATGTATGCAAGTACAAAGGATACAAAGACAATGTGTACTAACAAGAGCAAAGCAGCGGCAGCATATTTGCAATATCCTCGTCGTTCTTTTCAAACCGAATTCTTCTTCGAGCAGATTTCACGCAAAAAAGATCCGTAAGGCACATGCGGAAAAGTAGAAGTTCAAATTGTCATGTGATTTCATAGATGATTACCTCATCCCGAACGAGACCGATTGCATAACAAGGTTTTTCCATTCAATGTCTTCTAAATTTAGCACATGAGACTTCACCGAAAATTCGTTTATAGACTTGCCATCGAAGTGTGATTTCCTCAGTAACACCGATATCATCGCTGCAATGCTTCCTTGAAAAGCACAAGCAAGCTTTGCTCGTCATGACTATCTAGATTGACCCTCGCCTAGTTACAACAATGTAATGTAAATTATTGATGTGTTCGATCGCCAGAAAACGGGAAAATAATAACCATGAATAATAGCACTTACACGTAAGTTGGACAGGAAGATGTGGAAATGGTGTTTGTCTTCACTATAATCTTCCCATGATGGGAATATATGCACGTAGTCCCTAACAACATTGAAAGCATTGTCTTTTAAACTGGGAATAAATGGAATGGGGTTCCAATCTGCAGGAATTGGCCGTCTCTGCAGCTTGGGATAGGTCTTCGGCGGTGGACTTGCTGTACTTTTTTCTTTGGAGTGGGATTTTTACGTGGTATGCAGTGGTGCTATGGCAAATGAAATCGGTATACCTTTTGGTGGAGTGGAGGTCCTGTGTGGCGGGGCTAGTGGTGTGGCCGATTGAAGTATGGGTACAAATCACTGGAGTCGGGTCCTACGTTTTGTGTCACCGGGTTGTACAGCCAATATAAGTGGGGCGTATTCGATTTCTCCGGCACCACCACGCTTTTCAAGGACTTTCTTTGGTGCTCCTTGAGTTCGGCGATCACCCTCTTCCTTTTTGATGTCCGATGCACAAGAACAACATTTGAGTGGAAAAACATGGTATGATGACAGATGGAATATGTATTGATAATGGATGGGCATGGCATCTCGAAGTTATATGATGAGTAAACTAAGCGGATGGCGGTGCAACAAAGTAGAAGAAATGCAAGACAACACATGCAAGATACGGCGCAATCAATAAAACCTTGCCAAATTAGAACAGGCACCTTGATGGGTGAACAGACAAAGCCATCGCCTTTGACTCCTTGAGGTTAGAATAGTCATTAGGATGATATTCCGAACAAGAATCAACAATGGGGAGCGTCACGAAGTTTCATTGTTTTAATGGCACTCAATGCCTTGGTGCCAATTTTGTAAGTCATTGCAGTGTTCCACAATATTCTTCTCGATGCGCGGATTCGATATTCATCGTAATTGCGTATAATATCCGAGAACCATGAAAACATAAATAGTTGTGAGATTATCTTTGTAATGCGGATGATATTCTAATATAGGGCGCCCAGAAACACTTATGTGCTATCCTTTGGATTCTCAAGGAGAGAGCTCATGTGTGCTATAATATGGTGTGTGCATTTATATAATCCGCACAAGTACACAAAAAATAGGCTCGAGTAAGGATAGCTGGCGGATGATAGGTTCATAATATACTTTGTAGAGAGTTTATTTCCAAACCATGATAACAAGAGCACACAAGCAACTAGGCGTATCATAGTGTACATAATAGGGTACACCATAACCACGATATATAAATCGGGAAAGTGGAACCGGCTTTAAAATACAGTGTTGTATTGTCGCTAGTAATTGAAAGCCTATCGATCACGCATGTGCCAGCTCTATCATTTTGTTGATTGCAGATGTCCCTCGCGCCCCTTCTTGACAAGGAAACATCTTTATGCGTACTAAATACAGAATAAACAAAGAGGAACATGTTAAAGAATGTAAGAGGAAGCATATTCTTGAGGTTCCGCTTCATTGCATACAATGTTGGTTGCCCACTCATGATGAATCACAATACCAAAGAAATGCAATTCCATCTCAGTCTCTCTATATGTGGCAATTTTGAACAAGAGTCATTAGGATCATATTCTCAACAAGAGTCAGCGTGGGGAGCGTATGAGTTTCATTGCATCCAAAATGGCACTCAATGCTTTGGTGCCAATTTTGTAAGTCATTGCAGTGTTTAGCTTCAAGAGTGGACTAATGCTAGTGCGACACAAAGCAGCTACGAGATCATAGTGTAGATATAACGGAAAACCTTAAGCATCGAGTAAAATCAGCAAAGTGAAACTTGCTGGAATATATGTGCTAGTATTGCCGGTGCGACTAGAAAGGCTTCGTGCACCAGCTCTCTTCAAGTGAAGGTGTGGTATCAAATATCGATATAACTCTCAAAGGCGACATACCCCCGCATTTCCTTGCTATTCTTATAGGATTCAAGTGGGCGAGGCCACTACAAATCCTATTCCTATGTTTACAAGATCCTAGGAATCAAAGAGGCTCAAAGTGTCCATCACAACCGACCAGTATAGACCTCTACACCGCAAATGTCCCTGCTCATCTTCAAGACAAGGAACATATCAGACTACTATCATACTCCCTCCGTTCCAAAATATAAGTCTTGATAGAGATTTCCACTATGGATCACATACAGATGTATCCAGATACATTTTAGAGTGTAGATTCACTCATTTTGCTCCATATGTAGTGCATGGTAGAATCTATACAAAGACTTGTATTTAGGAACGGAGAGAGTACATATTAAAGAAGAACTAAGAGGAACATGGTAAAGAAGAGCAAGCAGATTTTGGATAATAAAATGTTGGTTGCGTAGTGCCCACACATGATGAACCAGGCGCATTAAGAATGCAACTCCCAGCTGTCTCTCGACCATTTCAGCGGTTGGATGAAGATCCCACGTCTCCTAACCCTTCTTCTTCCTCGTCTCGATTCTTCCCATCTGAGAACAATCAAGACGGGCCGACCACCGCCCCCACCACTGTGTTCCTCTGCCATCCCCACCCCCACCCCCGCCCCAACCCCCACCAGCGTCGAGTTTTCTTCTGCTCAACGAGGCCCCACAACCACCCGAGCCCTTCGATCGCACCGCGAACTCCGGCGAAGCTTTGAAAATCGACCACCCAATTTTGAAATTTAGTCTCTGTGATTTAACTAGTGTGGAATATAAAAGGGGAAAACCATAAGCATTGGTAGTATAGTGTTGAGCGTGCCATGGCGGATCTGAAGGTGCAAACCAAACAAAGGCAACTTCGCAACCAAGACAAGAAATCAGAGTAAAGCAGTGGCGATCTATTTTCTTGTCATGCGATAAATAAGTTGAGTAGATATTTAAAGAGTACTGCCTCACAGTGCTGACACCGATGTATGCATCTGTTGAGAATTTGACGGTCTTGCGGTAGCGATGGCTGTCGGCGGCGTGGAAGCAGATCTAGGAGGGTAGCGGTGGCGGCGAAGCGCGGTGGGACGGGCAGTCGTAGGGAGCGGCGCCGGCAAGGTGGACGGCAATGGGATGAAGCGAGAGGACGGGATGCAAGGATCCCGGTCCAAAGGCGTGGATGAGAGAGGTCGATCTCTTGTAATGGACGGCAAGGGGTATCAGCTCGGCATGGTGGAGGAGGACGACAGTGGATGGGGTGGCGGACGGTGGCGGACGGAGGAGGGTGGGGTGGAGAGGGTGTTTTGGAGCCCACGGAGTACGAACGGGGAAAAGGGAGGTAGAGAGGAAGGGGGAACCATGTATTCAGGGCGCGCTTGTCTCAAATGCGAGGAAATTTACAAACTTAGCCCCCGTTTCAAATTTCTACTACATCACAGCAACATTAGCCGGTTGGGGATAGGACGGTAATCTCTCATACATCGAATATTTGTCGACGAGAGTTTGTTTTTGGCGCCCACCGTGTATGAATATGAATCGGGGAGGGAGTCGATTTCGGCCGAGGACACACTGTGTTTTGGCGCCCACCGTGTATGAATACGGGTGAGAGGCGGTTAAGTCATGTTTGGGTGAAATTACAAACCAACCCCTATCGAAACCTATAGAAATCCAGCAGATAGGCTTTGCGTGGTGGATAGGTAGTAGTAATTTCCATCTCATGGATTTTGGTTTCAAAGTGTTATCGCGACTTTCCCCGCTTCGTTCAAATTTTGCAGAGTGCACATTTACGTGCCAACTCAATTCGAATCCCGCTTGTATTCTATTTTTTTCGTAGGATCCATTTTCAATTGGAATTACATTCTATATACATCATTTTTTATATATACTTTCAAAAGCACAACACCATTTATACATAAATATGGTTTACAAATGGCATGATCTCAGATTCATAAGGTTGTATCCTTCAATTTGGATTTTCAAATATTTGAAACCACTTTATGTTGAAATCCAATGTATGCATTCCTCGCTAACTGTCTCCAATTAATGTGTGTTTCATGCGGTTTTTTTTACTTCTCAAACATGTATAATGTGTTTCACACGCAACATATAGTGTAATCTCGTTTAGACATTAATTGCATATAAACCATGCATTGTTTGTAATTAAAGAATCTATCGATCACCAATATTGATAAACTATATAACATTACATCGTGCCCAAATTCAAATGAATATGCATGTTTGATACACCAATTTGCGTTATGATATTATCGATGTCGTGATCTCCAGTTTAAATATTTGAATCCCCTTTAATCTAGATATTCGCCTCATATAGTTATCACTCATGCTTATATAGGACTATCTCTCTGGACCTATACGCTCATCGCCTCTCGTGCATCTCTCGTGCTACCAGATGTGGACAATGATCTTTATCTTCATAACACACCGACGGTACTCTCTCCTCGACCTTCATCACTCTATCTCTCTATGTATATCTCGCTCCTGCTATGTGTCTCTAACTATGATTCTCCATGTGGAATCTCTTTCTCTCACACAAACACAAAACTTTGTCTCCTGGGTCTCATTTCTCTCTATTATTCCCATGTGTGCCACTTGCACACCCCTCATACAGAGATGTCTTTCGCTCCTTAGATATGAGAACCTACGACTCTTCCTCTTCAATATCTCTTTCTCACACACAAACACAAACTCTGTCTCCCAGGGTCTCATATTTCTCCATTGTTCTATTGTATGTCGCTCACACACACCCTCTCTCCCTAGAGATATCTTGCGGTTCCCTCATATGTCTCTCTAGCTATCACTCTCGTTGTGAAATATCTTTCTCTCTCGCAGACACAAAAGTCCGTCTCTCTGGATCTCATTTCTCTCTGATATCTGTTTGTATGTGACTCACATGCACCCTCTCTCTATCTCTCTCATAGCAACACACATAACTCAGCCTTCTGATCCACTCGACTCCTATCTCTAACGCACACTAGCTAGCATCTTTATCTTTCTATTTATCTGTTTCTCCATCAACCTTCTTTCTCGCCCTCACTCTTGATTCCTATCACGCACACTACATATGTTTCTCTCTACATGCAGTCAAGTGCCCTCTCACACACATATATAACTTCACCCTTTGAACCACCCGACGGTCATCTCCAACACCCAAACTAGCGGATGTCCCTCTAGCTAGCATCTCCATCTCTCAGATCTATCTATAGTTTCTCCACAACATTTCTTTTCTCGCACGGAGTCTTGCTTCCTATCACCCACACTATATATGTCTCTCCATACATATGCATTTATAGGTTGATCTCTTTTGCACAATCGTGCGCCTCACTCCTCTCGCCGCCATAGATGCATGCTCCAAACCCACGCCACTATCTCTTAAAGACAAAAACACATGCTCAATTGTCGGGCCTTCTTCCCTGCATTCTCACATGCATGCATATTGTCATACCGATCCGCTTCTCCCATGTCGTTGATCTTATGACTTATGTCTTCTTTCTTTTATCTCGATCATGCGCACACAGCACACACACACACATCCCACGATACATGTATACCTCTCACACATGCACGCTCAAGGTCTCTATGTCTCCATCGTAGTTAATTACCCTCAATCCTAACGCCACATCGAATCGTTTCTCCTCTTTGTGCACATAACTTCCGCTGGATGGGTAAAACACACACTCACACTTAACAATCTCCTTCTAGCTACCCCCGCCTCTCACTCTTCCCCTATATCCCCAAACCAATAAGACCATCCCTTTGTTTAATTCCCCGCCACATGCACCATCGATATATAGTAGTCTTCCTCTGTGTCTCTCGAACAAACACGTTCTCTCGATGTCGACTCCTCTCACGCCGCACACACCTTCTCTTCCCTCTCTCATCGGGCATTTTCTCTCTCGCACCCCATCGTTGGTGGCCTCTGCAATACACATCACCTCTCTATGATGAAGCCATGCACACTTAAATTACATCCGCCACAGAGGACCCCGCGACACACACACACACACACACACACACACACACCCCACACACACACACACTAAGACTCCATCTCTCTCTCTCTCTCTCTCAAACACACACACACAAACACACACACACACACGCACGCACCCCCCCACACACACTAAGACTCCATCTCTCTCTCTCTCTCTCTCTCTCACACACACACACACAAACTAAGACTCCATCTCTCTCTGTCTCTCCTCTCTCTCTCTCTCTCTCACACACACACACACACTAAGACTCCATCTAACACACACATGCTCTAGGCGGAGCATTTGTTCCTACCACCCTTCATCCAACCTTACCCGTATGATAAACAATCACCTTTATTTACTTGCATAACATGGACAAATTCCAGTTTACTTTAGTAGTCGGCAAACTTATCATCCTGCACTTTATAAAAAATGAGTTGGCGATGATGGTGTGCCTGCCATCTTGTAATACAGACCGTATGATCTATATCCACGGATAGAAAGCAAACTATGATAATTTTACAAAAGATACCCGCACCTCTCTCCACATCATTATCTCCTCGCAACCTCATTGCTCAGCAATTAAAAAAGAAATAAGTCTCTCGAACAATCTAGCATGCATGGTGGCCGCCACCGGCCGGGCGCCTGGCCCATCCCCATACCTCCACCCATTCCGACCACCAACCACCACCACGCCCACTCCTCCTCGCCTTATCTCTCATCTTTCATTTTTTCGATGACATTCTCGAGATACCAGTTTTCCGATAAAATTCTCGAGATATCATTAGTTTTACACATGGGATTACTCCTGCATGGGTAAATCACAACAGGTGTTTTGTAAAAAATGCATATTGATGTTCCGCAATGCACGAGAATCTTGCTTGTAATTATATAATGCAAATCACGGCAGGAAGTGACATTTTTGACACAACCACGTTAACATGGCCACGTAAATCACTAGCTAAAGTAAATACCATTATACTTATATCCCGATGCAAAAGGTTGAGTACATGTCCGAAGAGTAGAGTCGCACACACGCACTCTGTCTCTCAGAATCTCTCACACACACACACCAGTTACGTGACACCCACTTAAGCAGACACATATGTTACAATTTGTGCACCCGCGGGTCCACGTGATGCTACGCATTTATTTAAGCCGGAAGGCAAACCCAAACAGTAGCTGCATTCATTCCCCTCCCGCCGCTTCTTCTTTATCGTCGCCGCCCGATAGCCATGGGCCGTCAAGGTAACAACATACGCCATACTCACGCCGGAGCGGCGCTTTAATATGGAAATTTTAGTGGTCATGCATGCATCTTGTTGTGCTAGCACTCCAATAAAAGGGTTGACCGGTCGCTTCGCAGACGTCTTGTGAGCGGTGGAGGAAGGAGAAGGGAAGCGGGCTGTGGAGTAACGTTTTTTACCACGCTTTCTTAGGAAATTGAGTGCAATAATTGAGTAGTTTTGCAACCGCCAAGATTACACCCTAAACGGTTCAAAACCTATACTCCCTTGCCAGCGCGCGCTTCCCACGTGAAACGGTCAGCGTCGCCCTAGAGCGTCAGTGCCAAATTAATGCCCGGCCAGAGCGGAGGCGACCTCTCACTGGCGCCGGCTTTGAAGTGGCGCGACGGCCGAGAGAGCGCCGCTCGGCACGCGATCGCCTCGGCGTCGAGATTGGCCATAGGCCCTATTTGGATCCATGGGTTAGAGTTAGTTTGAGCTAGTTGGGACTCAAATAGCCCTAAAGTATCTAAGCATGAGGGTTTAAATTGGAGCAAGTTGCACCGAACCCACAAAAAAAAACTATCCCACCCAAGAGGTGCTAATCGAGATAGTTCTCATTGGGACCACTGAAAATCACTTTTCTCTCTCCATGCAAGGCATTTATTGTCAATCTAACCACATCACCCAAACACCTCTTTGGCTACATTAGTTCAGGTTAGTCATGAGTTAGCCTAACCTCTAGCTAAGTTAGAGTATCAAACAGAGCAAGATAGGACATGCAAGTTGCTCAAAGCATACAGCAAATTAAATGCGTGAAAGGATTTTTTCTTTTTGAAAACGGAACGTGAAAGGAATTTTTTTTAGAATGCTCTTGGCATGTCTCTAACATGTGATAGTTAACCGACCTCAATAGACGGCGTAAACGCCAGCCCGCCGCACTTTGATAGAGACGAGGAGGAGAAGCGATACAGCTCTTTGGATTACTAGAGATAGGTGTCGACGGAAGCCAAGAAATATGGTGATAGCGTGGGTTAGCCATGTACTAGTATGATGTAACTACACTGGGTTGCCGTGTTTCGTACTCTTCCAGTCCACTGTGGAGATGATTGGTTAATTTTATATCGCTAAATAATATTAAATGAGTGCAGACGCTCCACCACGAGGTTCCTTTCTTCTTCTCGGTCGTCCAGAATCTATGTTTCTTCCACTCTATTTTTTTATGTGAGCTTTGTTCATCCTTTTGCCAACACGCGAGACATCTAGCATCAAGTTGCACGTGTTATGCAAGGATCGTTCCATCTATATGAAGAACACGTGGGACTGGAACTACGAGACGGACATGTACCCAGGAGTGGACGTTCGAGGTGCAGTAAGTGAAGTAGAAAGGCACAAATGGTATGAACATGCGTGGCATATAGGGTGTGTTGGGTTGCGTTCTCGTCTCAGCATAGTTGTTCCCTCTTCATGCATGCTCAACTCAACACCCCTCTTCATGCATGCTCTCTTCATGCATGCTTCTAGTGTATTTGTGCTAAACTAGTGTGGACTCATGCACCCTCCATACACTCTACCAAACACCCAAAAGTAGGTCGAGAAGGGACCTCTTAAGGCATTTGTCTCTTACTACGCACTACCACTAATGTTGTACGTGCAATGCACGGTGATGTTATGGAGTACGTGCTCAAGTACTCTACTACTACTATATTAGTTGGAGGCACATATTAACTTTTATATTTGTTTACGTGTATGCCCCGAGACCTTCCAACTAGACGTGTCTTTCTCTCGTGTCGCACTTTGTATCGCTCATACCACTAAGTACTACTACGCAGTGGTCTCCGACCCGTAGTGGAAGAAGTGGAGACGCTCTACCACGCTGTTTTTTTACGCTTGGCTCTACCACGCTGTTCATGTTCCACTCCTTTTGCTGATGTGTGGGACATCCAGCACGTGCCGTGTTTGGCACCCTTCGTCGTAAGAGTTGAAACACTAGCATTCATCATAAATAAAAAATAATTATAAATCGGCAATGATACTATTATTTTTGCGAACCAATCAGTAGTGATACTATACCACGCGGCTTCCTTGCTCCTTGATATCGGAAAGAATACTTCCGCTCGCCAACATGTGGGACGCCGACCATCCTGGTCCACTTGCCATGCATGCAGAACTCCAAGGAGAGTCACCTAGGTCGTCAACAAGCAGTAACAATGACTAATGAGCCGTCAAATCACGGGCCCACTTCCCACTTTGAAGTTTCTGGACGAAGGAACCATCATGACTTCGTTGAATTCCGCTTCTTGAATAAAACTAATGTACCAAATAGCATCGCTAGCTACGATGAGTTACTCCAACAGAGGCCTCCTTTCGCTCATAGGATAGGAATATGAAAATCATAGGAAGTGAGATGACATGCATCTCAATTCCTATAGAGAAAGAGATGCCATTTGATGCTTAGGATAGGAATTTTTCCATTTTAGTCTAGGCTAATGTACTGTAATTTGCTCTAAAAACTACAGATGGTGACTAGTAGTACTGGTACATGCTCGCATTACTCGATACGCACACACACACTAACTACTAGTACTACTGCTTCTCACATGCTGGCCAGACGTCGTCGTTCTCCTTCCCGGCTTTGTCGGCGACACCCCACCGTGCTTGGATCTCCGCCAACCTCTCCGCAGCAGCGTGTGTGTCCTTTTCTTTCTTGCGGCGGGCCTCTCTTTTCTTGAGTGCTTTCTGACTTTTCCGCTCCCTCAGGCGGCTTTGGACCGCCTCTTGCTCTCTACCGCCCATTCGGCCTTGGCATCTTCAAATTCCTCCCACATAGTTGTGAGGTCACGAGCAGCGATGAACTTGCATGACGGGGATGCCATCGCTTCCCTACCATTTTGTGTGTGCGGTCGTGGGCGGCGAGGAACTCGGCCAAGGCGGATGCAATCGCTGCCTTACCGGTTAGTGTGCAGCGCGTGGCATGAACGATGCTTGGTGAGAGCTCTGGGTGGAGTGGCGGACAACCGTATAGTGCATTGGTTTGTCAAGAGCTCAAGGACAGAAGACGAAGCAAATTTGGATTCCCCTTCAATCCTGGTCATTTATTACCGAGTAAAATGCATTGGCGGTCATCGAACTTGTCTTGATAGCTCACTTTGATCATTGTATACTGTTGGAAATATGCCCTAGAGGCAATAATAAAAGTATTATTATTATATTTCCTTGTTCATGATAATTGTCTTTTATTCATGCTATAATTGTATTATCCGGAAATCGTAATACACGTGTGAATACATAGACCACAATGTGTCCCTAGTGAGCCTCTAGTTGACTAGCTCGTTGATCGACAGATAGTCATGGTTTCCTGACTATGGACATTGGATGTCGTTGATAACGTGGATCACATCATTAGGAGAATGATGTGATGGACAAGACCCAATCCTAAGCATAGCACAAGATCGCAGTAGTTCGTTTTGCTAGAGCTTTTCCAATGTCAAGTATCTCTTCCTTAGACCATGAGATCGTGTAACTCCCGGATCACCGTAGGAGTGCTTTGGGTGTACCAAACGCCACAACAGAATCGGGTGACTATAAAGGTGCATTACAGGTATCTCCGAAAGTGTCTGGGTTGACACGGATCGAGATCGATTTGTCACTCCGTGATGACGGAGAGGTATCACCGGGCCACTTTCGGTAGTGCATCATCATAATGAGCTCAAAGTGACCAAGTGTTTGGTCACGGGATCATGCATTACGGATGCAGTAAAGTGACTTGTCGGGCAACCAGATTGAGCGAGGTATTGGGATACCGACGATCGAATCTCGGGCAAGTAAAATACCGATTGACAAAGGGAATAGTATACGGGGTTGATTGAATCCCCGACATCGTGGTTCATCCGATGATATCATCGAGGAGCATGTGGGAGCCAACATGGGTATCCAGATTCCGCTGTTGGTTATTGCCCGAGAGCCGTCTCGGTCATGTCTGCATGTCTCCCGAACCCGTAGGGTCTACACACTAAGGTTCGGTGACGCTAGGGTTGTATGAATATGAGTATGCAGCCAACCGAATGTTGTTCGGAGTCCTGGACGAGATCCCGGACGTCACGAGGAGTTCTGGAATGGTCCGGAGGTAATGATTTATATATGGGAAGTCTTATTTTGGTCGCCGGAAAGGTTTCGGGCATTATCGGTATTGTACCGGGAGTGCCGAAGGGGTCCGGGGTCCACCGAGGGTCCACCTGTCTGGGGCCACATGGGCTGGTAAGTGCGCCTTGGCCTATATGGGCCAAGGGCACCAGCCCCAAGAGGCCCATGCGCCAAGGAGACTTGGGAGGAGAGTCCTAAAGGGGGAAGGCACCTCCGAGGTGCCATGGGGAGGATGGACTCCTTCCCCCCTTTGGCCGCACCCTTCCTTGGAGGAAGGGGCAAGGCTGCGCCCTCCCCCCCTCTCTTGCACCTATATAAAGGAGGGAGGGAGGTGGCCGCACTCAAGCCCTTGGCGCCTCCTCTCTCGCTACACCTCCTCCTCCTCCCGTAGTTGCTTAGCGAAGCCTCGCCGAGTTCTCACACATCTACCACCACGCCGTCGTCTTCTTTGGATCATCATCAACCTCTCCTTCCCTTGCTGGATCAAGAAGGAGGAGACGTCATCCGCTTAGTTCGTGTGTTGAACGCGGAGGTGCTGTCCGTTCGGCACTAGGTCATCGGTGATCTGAATCACGGCGAGTACGACTCCATCAACCCCGTTCCATTGAACGCTTCCGCACGCGATCTACAAGTGGTATGTAGATGCAATCACTCTCTCATGACTCGTTGCTAGATGAACTTATAGATGGATCTTGGTGAAACCGTAGGAAAAATTTTAATTTTCTGCAACGTTCCCCAACATATACGAGATATGGTGATTATACGGTCACTGGCTCAGTGTATAGCTCCGTATTTGTCTGGTTGACCAGTCAAACAGTCCGCATGTGCCTCATCAGCTCGTGTTCTTTATCTATCTATGCGGGCCTACCTGTCAATGGAGAAAGAAATCAGAAACCAAAATTATGCGATGTGGGGAATCAAACCACGGACTCGTCTGCAACACACCCTCGCCGCCCAAATGAAAATGAAATACTTCGCGTCGACACTCACATCACGCTGTCAAAGCATGCTAATGCATGCACGCCGCCTCTAAATCAAAGTCCTGCTCATGGCGCAACGCAAACAGCGAGCCCATCACGTGCGCGCCCCGACGGTGCCTGACATTACTGTTTAGACGTTTGATGGAGGCCTACGCGAACGCCGAGCATGTATTCACCTGGCTCAACACCAACGGTCATACTCGGAGCGCCTTTGCTCATGTATATCGTCCATCACAACGACAATCTATAAAACAGCCTAAAGCTAGAGAGAGTACTATGGTAGTATGGTACGGAGTATGTACTATCGTGAGCGACCGATCTTAGTACCACTGCACACCGAAACCCCTTCCATCGCTAGCACGCGCTTCCCACCTGAAACAGTCACCGTCTCTCCAGAATGTCAATGCCGTATTCACCGGACTTAACCGCAGTGCAATTGGTGTCACCGACATGCGGGCGAGATGCCCGTTGGGCCCACATGTCAAGAACTCCAAACGCATCTGCAGTTAAGTCATCAAGCAAAGCCCGCATTCACGCCCGACGAACCTACTCGCGCCAGCTTGTCCATCCGTTCGCCATGCTCATTGCCATTCGCCCGCTTATATTAACTTGAGCCCCAGCTCCCAGCCATAGCCAAAGACCCACACTTATTCTCCTCCGGTCCCTTCCTTCGCTTCAGCACCACTTCAACCATGGCCTCCTGGCGCTCGGGTTTCTTGGACGTCATCGCCGCAGGAGCGTATGAGGGACATTGACGACTCCGCCTCAAGGCTTCCAAAGCTCTTCGACGCATCGTCAGCAGGAGCAAATGAAGGAGATCGCTGGCACCTTCGGCCGCCCTCCGCCGCCACGACCATTTAAGCCGGGCACACAGGCGCAAGGCGCAGCCAAAGCAGCGAGGAAGAGTAGTACATGGTAGGTCGCCGCCGCTCTGGTCCCGGGAAGGCCACCGCTACTCCACTCAGTCGACGCCAAGCTTGGTGGGGTAAACATCGGCGGCCAATTAGCTGCTTGACGGCGACGTGGAGGCGGAAATCTTTAGAACCTTGTGCTCCGGAGGAGGACGTTATCGAGGCGGATGAGGAGGAGGCAAAGGCAATGGCCGGCTTTCTCGGGTTCATGGCCGGACATGGTGGTCAAGCGGCGATCGCTTAGATTAGGTTTACTGATGGGTTTTAGTATGGTTTGTGCGAAATATGTAATGAATTTCGTCCAATTTGTAGGAAAAGTTTTCAAAATGTAATGAATTTCATCCGGTTAATTTGAAATTTGCTTTGTTTGCATGAATTTCGTCCGGTTAGTTCATATAGTTGTCGAAAGCTATGCGGGTAGCATCGGATGGCATCCATCAGTGTCCTCGGACAGATGCTGGTGTAAATTTGTGGGCCAAATACCGAGATGCCCTAACTATCATGCTATAATCGCTAACAATCCTCCATTATTTGGCAGGAACAGTTATCCCTCGATCAAAATCAGATCCATGGGTGTTTCGTGACTCTCCCGCTGTAAGAGTGTAAACTCTTGCTTACATAAAATGGAGCAAGTGGACGACATCAGAGCACGCCATATCACCTCGAACTAGCCCGCCTAACGAGCGGAAAGCACCGCCCTCATCATTTTGTTCTGGATTTCTATCGATCGATCGCGAAAAATGTTACGCCAGAAGTTCTAAAGCGAAAAGGCGGCACACTTACGACTCAGACGCTGCCGCAACCCGACAAATCCGGCTTGCACGCCGCTCACCAGAGGGGACACGCATTGTCTTGCAATTTCACCGACATGTGGGACCGTAATTGAATAAACCGTCGATAGCTGAAATCTAATCGCTCAAGCAAGGCCAACCGAGAAGAGAGAAACGGGGAGGGAGAAGAGATCGCCTACCGCCGTGCACGGACTCCAAGAAATATATGGTGATAATGTGAGGTGGGCCATGCTGGAGTCCGGACTGCCTTCGAGCCCAGCCTCCCCGCCTGCCCCTCAAGACGCCAGCTGCCCGCCGCATGCATGCATAGCAAGTTATGTGGAGGAGAGAGAGGCATTGACAAAGTCAAGGAGTGGGCTCTGCAAGAGCCCGTCTCTACACGTGCTCCTAGGTATAAAAAATAATTCTAAAAAAAGGCATAAAAACAATTGTGTCTAAAAAAAGAAAGGTAAAAAACAGATGAGAGGAAATAGAGAGAAAGTGAGAAAAAGTCAGAACTGGGCATTACATGAGGAAGGAGGGAGTGGTGCACATGCCAAGTTCATCTGGGCTGCCGTGTTTCACACTCCTCCGCCGTAATAAAGGAGACAATAGCTTTCATAAAAATAAACAATGAATACTCGTTGCTCGTCCTCTATATCGTAAAGAATACTTTCATTCGCCGACATGTGGGACATCGACCATCCCGTCCACCTGCCATGCACAAAATTAACTGGTCTACCCGGTCAGATCGCATGCCCAACCTTTCCCAATCAGAAGTTGTTCTGACGAAGGAACCATCATGACTTCGTTGAATTCCGCTTCTTCAAGAAACTTACTGCATTCGCCATAATACCGCTACCACACGCCAAGACTGGACGGCACTGCACTCACGGCATATCATCGAAACCCACTAGGCCAAACTAGCCCGCCTAGGTCATCTATTTTGGAACGGAGGGAGTACGTCTTCAAGACCGCTATGATTTTGTGTTGCACGTTCTCTGTACTTTTGCTACGATTTTCCTACCCTATGAACCAAATGAGTCCTGAATGTATGTCGACTATTGTCTGATCAATCGCTAAGCCTACAATATTAGGAGCTAGAGCTATTGGTCGATCGGCGAGGGATAAGTATAAGCGTACCACGAGCTCATCAGCCCCAACGTTTCTCTTCGGTGAGTGTTTTGCAAGTACTATAGCTCGCACAGTAGCTAGCCTACTAACACCAAGAATCATCAAACAAGCCCCGCTGATATGATAAACAGTTCAAACTTACATCTAAGCATGCCATATATTACATCAAAAGCTGGTGAGGATACATCTGTTTCCATAACTCGGAGAGGGTTCGCATGATTCATCGCATGATTCACTATCAAACAAAAGTAGCAAGATCCACCCACACAAGGCAGTGCACTAGCCCTAAGATGGTTTGATAGCACGCATCATTCTGGTAATTAAACACAGGGCAATGCAAACTACCCTGAAGGATTAGCGCGACCAACTATTTCTTGTCATCGATCTCTCGGGCAATGACCACAAAGACGGACAAATGACATGGGAATCGATTTTGGGGGATGTCCACAGGATCGACCGCGACATCGGAATCGATCTCTGGGCGATGTCCACAGGATCGACAATGACATCGGAATCGATCTCCGGCGACGCCAACAGACGGGCCACGACATCGAATCATCAAGGACAACCACCGCAAGACTGCACAACCCTAACATATTAGCAAGCACATTGCAAATAATCAAAAATCACAACTATGGTAAGCCATTATTTGTTACCTTGTGCAGCTCACCTGGAGATCTCATCCCTCCGGAGGCCATCTCCTCGTCCTCGATGGGGGCCATCACCTTGCCAGGGGAATACTGCTTCTCAACGGCGACTATCTCCTCAAACTCGGTCTTGAGCCTCACATAGGTGGCAATCAGAGTTCCTGGGGTAGGCACGGTGGGGCCCTTTCTATTCTTCCAACTTTCTTTGAGGAGTTCGTCCGCCAACGTCCTCAACTCTTTGGCCAAGCTTGTTTCTTGGAGTTCTTCGTCTCCATGGGTTGGCCCGCCAACATGGTCAACTCGTTGGTCGGTGCTCGCTTCACGGAGATCATCGTCTCCAGTGGGTTGTCCGCCGGCAACTCTTTGCCTAGTGCTCCAGGATCCATCAATGAACTGACAAACAAAAAGCAATTGAAAGGAAACCACAATCGCAATGAAAACGGGAAAAGAATAGGATGTGAGAATCGGTCGGTGCTTCGCAAAAATAAGATTATTGGAATGAAAATATAGCAGCATAATCGATCCGCCCACCTTTCCTTCACACAAGACAGAAGAAAAATGGCGTAAGTGAGTAGCACTGGAGGAGGTTTTCTTCAAGAAAGGGAAGAAAGGGCTTGTCTGGCGTTCTAGTGAAATGATGGTTGCTTCATCCAGTCCAATCTTGGAGGCCACCTTACCACCGCTGGTAAAGGTGTGGGTTTTGTGATATGACGGGTCATGACGGCCACACCGGGGTGACAAAGAGTCTCGACCGTAGTACCTCGCTGTGATTTGGTGGATGGCACGCGTCTTGGATGCTTTGAAATGTCCCGCATGTAGATAGAGCTGCTAGTCATATAGGAGTGCTCAATATTGTGCACCGCGACCAAGGCGGAGAGGAAAACGAGAGAACTACGCAATTAATGCATGGGTTTAATTAGGGTAGTTCTCAGAAAGTACGAGATACATTCCTCCAATCGCAAAATGCCTTGGTTCATGAGATTTGAGATTTGAGCCCTATAAACCTAAGGGAGGGAGTAATCTGCATACCTGCAGTAGTCTAGTCACTTGTTGAAATCTCTAGAAAGGCAAATACCTTTTTCCGGTTTACATGTGTCTATACTACTCCCTCCGCCTAGGTGTGTAAGTCATCTTACGAAAACCAAATAGTCCCAAAACACTTAGGCGCCGTGCATTAACTTCACCTTGTTTCTTGTTTCTGACATATCAACCAATAAGAGATGAGAGGTGTGCATGCTTTTAATGACTTGCAATGGCTAGTTCATTGCATGCAATGCTATTAATTAGCAAATAAACATTGGTGACCCCAGGAGGAAAGCGGTGCTAAGCGCGTGGACCTATGCGTAATGAGTATCAACCAATGGATAATGGAGTTTAATTGTTAAACAATACTCCCTCCTTTCCGATTTATAGGGCTTGTCTCAAAATTTTAGGTTTTCCATTTTACAAGGCTCAATTTGGTTGTTTTCCATCACATTTTCAGATTCCAAGGTGCATTAAATCATTGCATGCAAGTCTTAAGAGAAAATTGACCAATGCATGTACTTTATGCATGCATGCGTTGCAATTAATGCATTGATAAACATAATTTTTGAGGAAAACAAGAGCATTAATTAGGTGCTTTTGCAAAACTACAAATCAGATTCCACCACTCACCCTCTACATTGATTGGTGAGATTTTTGAATTGAGCACTATAAACCGGAAAGGAGGGAGTAGCAATTTTGTCTCATGCAAGAGCCTGGCTAGTATATGCGTGCTCCAAGGAACCGCACCACGCCAGTGTTCGTGAATCGCCATGTTCGGGTTGCGCTTGGCTCTTCGCCTTCGAGAAGACGAACAATGATGTTACTCCTACTTCTACAATATCGAATCCATCGCTGCATGTCCATCCACCTCGTAAGGGAGGGATAGCGTGTAGTGAAAGCTTCTATTATCGCTTCCCTGCCTTTGCCACTATGACAGTGGGCCCAACAGTGGTTGGCCCTCCCGCTATGCAGCCAAAGGCAGTGTAGTTAAGGCACCGAGCTCACCATGAGGGAGAGGGCGTTGTAGTAATCAAATTTCTCAGTCTTGTACGAGTTGACGCGACACATCAAAGCACTGCACTCGATTTAAGTCTTTTTACACATTTCAAATGGGCTACTTCGTATGTACGACATATTCTGCTTTGTATGTAGTCACTTGTTGCAATCTCTAAAAAGGCTTATATTTGGAAACTGAGGGAGTACAACGCATGCATGCATGCCGTGACTTTTCTTTTGATACTTGCATGTGTTGATTTGATGCACCTTGCCAAATTTTGACTATAAATTTAACTAACCAAATTTTCATGCATGGGACAAAAAATTACGGGGCTGTTTGGATTGTGACTATGTTTGTCTTATGTTGCCACATTATTTTTCCCACACTTGCCACACTTGCCTAACCTGAGTTGCTCAAATTGTTAGACACGCTTTGGCTTGCCTAAGGGAATCTTGCCACATTTTTTGTGTCTATGACATGTGGGGTTCATCGCTAATAAAAAATTCTTGTCTTAGGTGTGGCTTATAAAAAGACTTATATTTAGGAACGGAGGGAGTAGAAAATATAAATAATAATGCATGTTGGGGCAACCCACGCTTTCCGCTAATTTTAGCCGTGGGCTTGTTCACAATTTTTACGAGGGGTGGTTGTTCATTTAATGGAGGGACTTGTTGTACCAGACTTGAACGATACAAAGTGCGACTGGCACACCGTAACACCACTTGGAACAAGCGGGTAGCTATCTCAAAAAACAATCAACAACTAAAAGAACCGCGACCTGGCATGTAGTAGTACACAATTTTAAACGATTGTTTTAATGGAGTGAAAAAGGAAAACTACCCCACTGCGTATATATAGGCCGGAGCCTCCGCGCTTGCTCGCTAGGGTTGCTCTATTCACACACTCTCATCCTCTCCAGATCTAAACAAGATAGGGGTAGTAACACTGCCTTTCTCCCTTCAAAAACACCGGCTTTCTATCCTCACCGCTGGTTACAGATCCGGACGTATCCCTCCGCCGTGAAGGGAGGAGGGGCAAGATTTAGGCCGTCGACAACGAGGGAGCAGACCCACCGCTGACCGCACTTATCTCTCGGCCGAGCGCCGGCTGGAGGTCCTCCGATCCTTCTGCTGCTGCTGTGGGCGGATCCGCCTCCGCCGCCCACCTATCCACATCCCGGACGACCTTCGTATATCTTCGCTCAAAACCGCCTTAGCTCTACTTCCCCAGCTCGCTACGTTGTTGCATGTGCATCATTTTCTACCTCAAATTCCCTCTCGATCGGATGGTCCAACGTCACCTATTTTTTCTTCTTCTATTGTTAGAGGTAAAGCTACTTCATGGAGTCGAATCTTGTACTCCCTCTTCGAAAATACTTGTCATTGAAATGGATGTATCTAGATGTATTTTAGTTCTAGACACATCCATTTTGATGACAAGTAATCTTGACGGAGGGAGTACTTGGTTCAAACAAGAAATTAAGTGGGGTTGGGGAATTTAGTATGTACATCGGACTTGGTACAAACAGGAAGGAAAGGGGTGAAAGTAGTACAGATCGTCATCCAACCGGTCTCTTGGCTCTAAAAGGGAAATATAAGGGTAACGCTGCATACAAAGTGTACGACAAGGACTAGATTTGCTATCCACACATAGGGAGTAGGTGGCTAGAGTGAACAAAATGGGACCAACCTGATATGTTTCTTGGATGTTTGTTTCTCGGGCAACAAACTATGAATCACCACTTTATGCCCCTGTTTACGTACATGGTGCTTTGGACTATCGGTGCACCCACTGCTCCATGCCCTTATACCAAATATTTAGGCTCCGTTCGAATAAAGGCAGAAAACATAGGTCTTGATGAAAATAGAGGAATAGAAAAGGAATGTAGGTATAAAACTATGGAACAGCGAACCGGAGGAAACTCTCAAGAGAATGTGTTCGGATGGACTACGTAAATGTACATATTTGTTTTTTAGAGTAGCATGCTTGGCAAGATGAGATGCTATTTGTTTATTCAGCTGCACAAAGGACTACTCTTGTCCTCACCTCACGCATCATACATAGGTTGATATATTTTATTCCAGCAAACACAACATAGCAACCTGTCTAACGCATGGCAAGTGAAGGCCTCGGGCTTCCGCCCAAAAAATGAGCAGCGCGTGGATGTTTCTAATCCTATGGAATCAAGATTACTGCACCAGCTTTCCTATGAAACACTATTCACCTTTCCCGTGTTCCGAACGGTTGGAAGGGAAAGAATACCGTAGGAATTGTGTTCCTACGAAAATCCTGCAACAAACCCGTGAACCGAAGGCAGCCTTAGCTGTTCTTAATCTAATGTCCCTCGTAAAAATCAAGCCATGCCACTGTTATAAGCCATGACAAGTTTAGCCAAATGTTTTTGCCTGTAATTGTTTGAGACTCTGACTGTTTCCTCGGTGCCTTTTTGTGCAAGCAGGGATATCTAATTCACCTGGTTGCTGTTGTGTCCTTTTATGCATCGCACAAAACTCTTCTTAAAAGAAGTGACTTTTGTGTTGTTTAATCGGAATGTCGGAATGGAACAGTTGGTTCATTTTGGTGGAACTGCACAAAGGGAGATCTCGTGTTCCAATCCTCATCATCCATATCGGCGCCATAACCTTCCTTTAGGTAAGAATGATATTTAATGCATGTGTTCATCTCTATTTTCCGACTGCCATGAGAAAATAATGCTGTTTTTTTACTAGTACACTTGTACTCCCTCACTAACAAAACAATTTTGAATTAGAAGGCCAATCATGTACTTGGTTTCACCAACTGGTGAGGAGAAAGAGAAACAGAGCATGAAGAGGAAGAAGAAGAAGAATAAACAATGCCAAGGCGATCTTGCTGAAGCCAGAGGCCTCAAATGAGGCCATTCAAGGGCCTACGGCAACGACTACCTTACATGTGAGACGATCCTCCAGGAGCCTTCCACTTCTGTTGTCTCACTTAATTAATTAGGAGTACTTAAGTACCACTAATTTATTACTACCTAATTTTTCCCTGTTGGAGTTAAACAAATCTATAGTAGGACCCTATGTTGAATCATCATGTAATGTGTGTATGTTTGTCTATGGAGGTGAATCATGTGGTGGAAGCAGGAGGGAATATTATTAGTGTCATGACATAATAGTGCTATTGTTTTGCATGTCAATTTATTGCCATTGGTTCAATGAGGCAATGTTTTGCAAGTATTGTCCATCATGAATTTGATGCTACCGTTTGAGTAATATGCTAATGTCTTCCTATCCTTTCTCACTAAGCTAATGAAGGTTTCACCTTGTTCCTACTTGTGCAAATAGGGATCATGTTGTGCCAATCATACATTTTAGTGGAACTACACAAGACAATACAATGAACTATATCCTAGCCAGTGCTTTAACTCTAATGGAAGTTCTTGATAATCTTTCGATATAATCTCAGCACTGGTAAACAAGAGTGATTTCAACCATACATTTGAAGTGCACAAAAATATATACTATTGTGTGATTCCGGTGGAGTGCTTTATCATCTCTTATGGGACTACATGAATAAGCTTTTTTCTCTCAGGTTGGTACGCCTCAAGGCCTTCATCCATATTAGTTTGTCATTCATCTCTATTTGTATCGTTACATCTTGTCATGAGAAACTCCTTTATGTTTGCACGTTAAAGTTTTGCAACCTATGATAAATGGCAATGCTTTGAGTGTTGAGTTGAGCTAATTGGCAATCGATTAAATAAACAAATACCTCTCTTTAAGCAAGACTACTATGTTGCTAACTTTACCCATTAAGGTAATGAGGGTGCTTCTATTTGTTAGTGTATGTTTCATCAACTAGTCCCACTATAACAAGAATCTCACTCTCTCAATATATGTGCCAACAGGATGCTTGATTTTGGTGGAACCGCACAAAACTTTGGGTGCTTCATTGCCTCGACAACTTCCATCCTTTCCTGTCGATCGCTAATCTCCGCTTGCTTTCTTCCTTTCTTTCATCAGGTCACTTGGCTTATCTCGCTTCCAAATAAAGGAAATAGTAATTGATATGCTACCTCACACAAAGTTGGTAGTGGTCTTTATCCTAATTATTGTGCCTGTCATATGTATTGGTAATTTGGTATTGTGCTACTGTTTGCCAATTTCATAAAGGAGTAATTTGGAGCCTGAACTTTGCAGCAAATCATTACATCAGTGATTTCAGAGAACTGCACAAAATGATCAGATGGACAGGTACTTATGTTGCTATGTACTCCAAAGTTCACTCAGACAAGCATCGATGTTGACAAGAAGTGCCTATATTCATTCGAGTATCAACCGGCGTCAACCAATTGTCAAACTCCAAGTATTAGGAGAGTGAACGCCAAAAATATTGCTTTGGTGCATAGCCTAGAAAAACGCAGTCCAGTCTTTGGTCCCAACTTGTGCCTTTTGGTTACCGGCACATATGGTAGCGAACTGTATGGCATGGAGTCTAAAGATTCCAGACAAGTTGGTTGACGCATATATTCATCCGCACTTAATCACCCTGCACGCCAAGGATGCTCCATTTCAGCTTGAATCGCACAAAAATTGGGTGGTTCATTTTTCAACCGCCTCCTTTCTCGCTCCGCAATGTAGAATTTTACGAGATACTGTGACCAAGATGAGGCAAAGAACTAGTTGGATGAAAGTAGTGGCTGTTGCTCAAACCTCCCCCGACGAGGCCACTATTTGAGGATAAACCTACAAGCAAAGTTCGTATTGTCTCATAGTCGCTTCTTATGTACTCGAAAGTTTACTCGCATACAAGAACTAATTTTAGCAAGAAGTACCTCCGATTGAACACCATTTACCAATTGCACTCCTAGGTAATTAAAGTTCGGCCCATGGATCATATTACGTGTTCTCAATCTTTTGGATGCATCAACTTACTGAATATTTGTATATCTTTATCTTTTTGTGAATTAGGTATTTATTTTGTCGTGTGTTCTATGAATCATTTGGTTGCTTAGATATTCTGTGCTTGTGTATATATGAATCTTTTGAGTTGTTGATAGTGAACATTGGCTATGAATATGAACGTGTCCTGTGAACCTGAGTTTGATATGAATGTTTACCTTTTCTCGTTGTATTTGTGTGTGAACTTGTTAGTATGCTCTACGTGGGGTATAAAACGCAGGTCTCTTATAGAAGTAATGCTGTGTCCAATTTATGTTTTCCCTTCTAACATAACATAACATTATATATATAACGAGCCCACCTAATATATGTATTTCAAGGAAGTGCAAATGGGCTGGGATTTCTTAGAAAATATAAATGGGTCTGATTAACGCGAAATTATTTGTTCACCCAACCCAGCAAATGGACTGTACATTCTAGAAAAACATGGGTTAAATATATGCCACATTTTTGCAGCCGACATGTGGGCCAATAGGTCGGAAGTTTACGCAGGGCGTTGTCAACTTGGTCAACAAATGATTGTGTCATCCACAGCCATTGGATTTATATCCAACGTCCAGCATGCACCTTCAATCTTCGCCTTCTTCCTCCAATACGCCGGGACCGCTTCGTCCGACCTCCCACGGCTAGCGGCTCGCTTAGCACGCATCGTCAAGCGCCTACCCCATCACGCCGCCAGCTATCCCTCCACCCTCGACAACTCCTCGTTATTCTCAACAAACTACAGCCCCACGCCGCAATGTAACCAGTTATAACCCTTCTCCTCCTCTCAATCTGCGATTACACCGCCGCTGCTTTCCCATCTCCGAGTCGTTCCCGTCCGGCTCGCTCGCCGTTTCCACCGCGCCTCAATCGCTGGCGCCGGTGTGGCGTGGTCAACAAATGAGAGTCATCGGAAGAGGATCAGACATGGAGAGCTCGACGGCCGGGACCCACGAGGTCCATGGTCGCACGCAAGGAAAGTTCCTCCTTATTAAGCTGAAAAATGTTTCTTCCACCTAACAAATGGGACCCACCACCAGTATCTTCGCACGGAAGGAAGTGCCTCCTTGTTTTGCAAAAAAATTATTCATCCAGATTGACATTTGGGACCCGTCGGTTGGTGGACCGACTTGTGGGCTTACTAAGCGGGACGTGTACGCCCGGCTTTGTCAACTTAATCAACAAATGATTCTAGCAGCTGAACCGTTGGATGTTAATCCAACACCGTGGTTCTTCTTCAACCTCTATTCTTGCTCCTGCCTCCGTGGGCGGCACCGCTTGCAGGCCGCCACGCACCAACCAAAGGAAGTTTCCCACTCTTCCATCTGCGACTCCACCGCCTGCCTTCCCATCTCCGGTCGTTCCAGGTAGCGCCGCACGGTGTGGTCAACATGGTCAATAACCGAGAGTCATCGGAAGATGACTGTAGTACGTGAGAGGCTGACAGTGGGGATGCACCATGCCCATGGACGCATGCATGGAACGGAACGCGGCAAGGTCAACGTGGTCAAGGAACGACTTCCATCGGAAGTATACTGTACATGGAGAGTCTCAGCTGGTTCCACGGTCGCAGTAAGTAAGTGCCTCCTTATTACGCGGAAAATGATGATTCCTCCAATCGGCAATAGGGACTCCATCGGACGGGCCACCGTATTTTTGCGAAAAAACGTTTGCCCCATGATCGCCGGGTCCCACCGACGGGCCATCGATTTCGTGAAAAAACGTTTCCTCGGTCGGACCCACCGGAAGTGCCTCCTTATTACGCACAAAAATGAATACTCCCCAGTTAGCCGGGACCCACCTTGGTGGAGGCTGACTTAGGGGCCTACTAAGTTGACGGGGATGAAGGGCTTTGTCAACTTAGTCAATATGAACGATTCTAGCTCCAAAGGACCGTGATGATGTCCATCCAACGGCCATAGTGCTTCTTCAACCTCTGGTCTTCTTGCTCCAAACCGCCAAAGCAGACCGGTCGTGTCCGCATGCTCCTTGCCTCCCGTGGCAGGTTGCCAGCCGCGAGGCCTCACCGCCCCTACTATTCCCACTGGCTGGCTGCCCTCAAGCACAACAACCTCACACCGCAGCTAAAACCAAGAACCTCGTGATTCTCTCCGCTGGCTGGCTTCCACCGCGTTTTCCCTCACCTTCACGTCGTCCCCTACCTAGGCCTCGCCGTCGTCCACCTCCGTGGTGCTTCATGTACGCGTGGTCAACGTGGTCAAGGAAATCCACTTTCATCAAGAGTACTCAGACGTGGGGAGGCCGATACCGGGTCCACGGCCACGTACCAGTTTTTTTGTGATTTGCCAAGTAAGTCGCTTTGTCGCACATTGGGCTGCAAATCTTTCAAGACGAGGAGAGCTATCATTCTACTGGCTGGAGAAAATAGCCCATCAAGAATAAGAAATGGGTTGTACATTTTAAAACACATCGAGCCAAACAATTAGTTTCAAATATTTTTTTTCATTTTAGATTTTAAATTACATTAGTTTTTATGCGTGGAGAATTTGTTGGATTTTATATTGATATACATTTATTTTTAAAATCAGTTTGAATGTGAGTCAAAATTTCGATTAAAAACAGTTCGACCGCACCAAATATGCAAAATTTCATATAATTTTTTTAACTGTACACAATATAATGTAATGCTAACAAAAGAATATGGGCTAAAAAACCTTAAGAATTAGCAAATGGGCTGTAAATTATTAGAAATAATGGCAGATGGGTTGTATGTCAAGCTTTCCATGATTTGAGGCTTTCGTAAAAAAAAGGTTGACGCACAAGTGTAGGATCGAAAGTATGTCTAGAGGGGGGGGGGGTGATTAGACTACTTGACCAAATAAAAACTTATCCTTTTCTCAATTTTAGTCTTTGGCAGATTTTAGCTATCTAAGCACAAGTCAAGCAATCTTAACACAATTCAAGCAAGCATGCAAAGAGTATAAGAGCAGGGGACAGTAAAGCATGCACCTTGCAAGAATGTAAAGGGAAGGGTTTGGAGAATTCAAAGCATAATTGGAGACACGGATGTTTTTGTCGTGGTTCCGATAGGTGGTGCTATCGTACATCCACGTTGATGGAGACTTCAACCCAAGAAGGGTAACGGCTTGGCAGAGTCCACGGAGGGCTCCACCCACGAAGGGTCCACGAAGAAGCAACCTTGTCTATCCCACCATGGTCACGTCAGCCACTTAAAGACTTGCCTCACTAGCGGTAGATCTTCACGAAGTAGGCGATCTCCTTGCCCTTACAAACTCCTTGGTTTAACTCCACAATCTTGCTCTGGAGGCTCCCCAAGTGACACCTAGCCAATCTAGGAGACACCACTCTCCAAGAAGTAACAAATGGTGTGTTGATGATGAACTCCTCGCTCTTGTGCTTCAAATGATAGTTTCCCCAACACTCAACTCTCTCTCACAGGATTTGGATTTGGTGGAAAGAAGATTAGAGTGGAAAGCAACTTGGGGAAGGCTAGAGATCAAGATTCATATGGTAGGAAGTGAATATCTTGGCCTCAACACAAGAGTATGTGGTTCTCTCTCGTAAAATGTGTATTGGAAGTGTAGGTTCGTTTCGATGGCTCTCTCCACGAATGAAGAGTTGGTGGAGGGGTATATATAGCCTCCACACAAAACTAACCGTTACACACAATTTACCAATCTCGGTGGGACTGAATTGAGAAACTCGGTCGGACCGATTCAAAGAAATCTAGTGACCGTTAGGATTTTCTTGGGACCGATATGCAACTCGGTAGGACCGATATGGTTAGGGTTAGGCATAACGTAATCTTGGTGAGACCGACATACAAACTCGGTGAGACCGACTTTGGTAATAAGCTAACTAGAGAGTTGGTCGGAGTAAACTCGGTGGGGCAGGTTCGCTCATTTCGTGGGACCGAAATGTTACGAAAGGAAACAGAGAGTTTACATTGCAATCTCGGTGGGACTGATCGCTCATCTCGTGGGACCAAATGTTACGTAAGGGAAACAGAGAGATTATAATCCCATCTCGGTGAGACTGAGATCCCTATCGGTGAGACCGATTTGCCTAGGGTTTGTGGCTGTGGCTATGACATCTGAACTCGGTGGCGCCGGATAGAAAGAATCGGTGGGGCCGAGTTTGACTTTTGGTTTGGGTCATATGTGGATGTGAGAAAGTAGTTGAGGGCTTTGGAGCATATCACTAAGCACTATGGAGCAAGAAACTCATTAAGCAACACCTCATCCCTCCTTGATAGTATTGGCTTTTCCTATAGACTCAATGTGATCTTGGATCACTAAAATATAAAATGTAGAGTCTTGAGCTTTTGAGTTTGAGCCAATCCATTTATCCTCAGTATTTTGAGGGGTCCACTTTCCTCATCCATGCCATGCCATTCATTGAGCTTTTCCTGAAATATTCATCTTGGAATAATGTTAGCTCAATGAGCTATATGTTGTTAGGAATTACCAAAACCACCTAAGGGATAGTTGCACTTTCAGTCTCCCCCTTTTTGGTAATTTATGACAACATATAGATCAAAGCTTCGACAAATGATAATAAGAGTGAAAAACATTGTCGCTTTGAGAAGCATGTGATAAGCAAGAGCTCCCCCTAAATTTGTGCATAGTTTAAGATTTGCTTTGGACTGCAAATGCACAAGAAGTTAGTCTCATGGGTTACTCTTCCATGTCACATACATCTTGGTGGAGCGCTCAAAATGATAATAATTGAATACATGCACTCATCACCAAGCAAAGTGAATGATCATATAGAGATAAAAGGATAATGTCATCCAACAAGCATAAATGTAACATATGATCAAACACATGATCATCCAAGTATCCACCACATGACATAATGTATCTCAAACAAGCAAATAAAGTTCAACCACCAAAGCAAGAGAGAATAAAAAGCAACACTCTCTCCCGGAAGCCTATGATCTATACATTTTTTCTCCCCTTTGGCAACAAGTTACCAAAAAGTTCATAGAAAATGCATAGTACTAAATCGCTTCTCGTGCTTGATCTTCAGTGGTGGTGTAGACAGAACGCCAAGGACTAAGGCATCGGTTGAGTAATCGAGCTGGTGGAGTAGGTGCCGGAGCCGGTGGCATCAAGATGTAGTCAAAGTGCGCATGAAGTGGCTCGTATCTGCCACCGCACTGCAGCGATCTCTGAGCTCTAGGCACTCCGCAAATGCCTTAGTGGTTGACTTGCCCTTCTTCTCCCGTGATATCATCCTCAAGTTGCTCAACAACGGACTAGATCTTCATACCTTCACATCCATGTCATAGAACTTCGCTCCATGATCCTCTCTGTGCTCTCCGGTTTCGAGTCAGGTGGCCAGTCCCTCTCAATCCTCGAGTGGATGCAATCAAGTAGCCAAGTTGATCCTGTTTGCTCTTCAAAAAGTAATCTTGAGATGCCTCTTCCATTGTTGGCATCTTGGCAGCCTTCTCTGTCCTTGCCTTCTCCTTCTTAGCTTGTGCTTGCACGTAAGATGGTTCATCTTCATCCATAACCACTTGGTTGTCCTCAAAGTCCGGATAGATAGGCATGTGCTCCTTGTCCAACAAGTATGTGCCTGTGCCCATCTTGGAGTTAATCAGCCCTCGGATCTGTGGGGGCATATCCACAACTCCTCTTTTGGTCACCGCTGTCCTCTTGATAGTCTCAACTATAAGGCTCATGACCTTGAACTTCTGTGGCACATCAAATAAGTGTAGCAAATTTATTGCATGGCCTCGGATCATGTTGTGATCACCTGACTTGGGCAAAAGATTGTGCCTGAGGATCCAGTTAATGGTTGGCAGTCCTGACGTAAGGTAATGCACCATCCAAACTTGTGTGATTCTATAGCAGCATCCGGGATCTCCTTGTACATATGTGCCATAGAGTTGTGATCCATCTTTTTCTTGGCATAGGCATCCAAGTCATCCTCTTCTTCCTTAGGTGCATTGATCAGATTAGTCCATTCTTCAATAGATGATTGGTACCTAGTACCTTCGTACATCCATACTATCCTCGCCATCCGGATAGAAATGTGTTGGAGTAGAATTGCATTATGAGCTCCTCATTCCCTGCTCGCTGTCACTCCGACGTATATATTGCAAACACCGATCGTTGCAGACCTGTGAATAGATATAGATGAGATAGAGTAGATGAGCATCACAAAATACAGAGATTTTTGCAAAAGAATGAGTCAAAAACTTAGTTTTAGTTTTCCACAGAAGCATTTCGGATCAACCGATTTGTAAACTCTCGGTGATACCGGGCAGCTTTTGGAACCTAAACTAGTGAACTCCTTGGTCGACCGAGTCAGCCGAATGTTACCGAGACTGCTAGGGTTTCATTAAAGTCCTGAACTCGGTCACACCGATTTGCAATTCTTGGTCAGACCGAGAACCACATGTGCAATGGCCTTAGCCGAATCGGTGGAACCGAGTTCTACAACTCGGTGGGTCCGAGATGGTTTCGGAGGAAACCTAACCCTAAATTTTCAATTCATATCTAATCTACGGAGTGTTTTGACTAGATAGAATAGTACACAATGTGCTAGGAATCGGACGGGGATAGCACAGTGATCGAGTCCATACCCTAATTCAGCGATGAACTCGCTACGGCGGCAACGGTGGGGGTGATTTCCGTTGACGGCGGCGGAGACCAGCGACAGGAGGCGGGCTACCAGCATTTAGGAGGACGATCCAAGACCCCTGGAGGCGAGCGGGCTACGCCAAGGTGAAAGAGTTTGCGAAAGTTTCCAAATTTTTGCTCGTGGGTATATATAGCCCGACTTCGCTTGCAGGACCGAAAGGGAACAACTTTTGGCACCGAGATGCATAATCACGACAACATAAAAGAACTCGGTGTGACCGAAGTTCAAATCGGTTGCACCGAGATTGAAAAACCTAGATCGACTTAGTGATCTCGGTGATGACCGAAGGGAAGAATCGGTCGGACCGAAATGCACAAAGAAGTTTTGGAAGTTTAACCCTATGATTAATCGGGACTACGAAAGTGCTCCTCACACAAAGTGGTTCGAATCGACTTGATCAAATTTTGTGATGTAGCATGAATAGAGTTTGAGACAAGAAGAGCATAGATAGCTAGAGAAGGTTCTTAGGCGTTCTTGTCCATCCACTTGGCAAAAAGAAAAAGAAACCAATCAATCAAAACAACAAGTGGATGTCCTCGAATGAGTAAAATATGCAACCAACATGCTCACACAATAAAATGGCAAATGAAATATGTGGCAAAGCATGAACAACCAATTCTAGCATCTATCAAGTAATTGGCGATGACTAGGTCACTATATATGAGTATATTGACTTAGGAGTCAAATGAGAACATTTGATCATAGGTCATTATAGGACCTTGAAGTATGTCTAGAGGGGGGTGATTAGACTACTTGACCAATTAAAAACCTAACCTTTTCCCAATTTTAGACTTTGGCAGATTTTAGCTATTTTTGCACAAGTCAAGCAATCTTCACACAATTCAAGCAAGCATGCAAAGAGTATATAGGCAGCGGAAATTAAAGCATGCAACTTGCAAGAATGTAAAGGAAGGGTTTGGAGGGTTCAAACGCAACTGGAGACACGGATGTTTTTGTCGTGGTTCCGAGTAGGTGGTGCTATCGTACATCCACGTTGATGGAGACTTCAACCCACGAGGGTAATGGTTGTTGAGTCCACGGAGGGCTCCACCCACGAAGGGTCCATGAAGAAGCAACCTTGTCTATCCCACCATGGCCGTCAGCCACGAAGGACTTGCCTCACTAGCTGTAGATCTTCACGGCAGGCGATCTCCTTGCCCTTACAAACTCCTTGGTTCAACTCCACAATCTTGTCTGAGGCTCCCAAGTGACACTTCAGCCAATCTAGGAGACACCACTCTCCAAGAAGTAACAAATGGTGTGTTGATGATGAACTCCTTGCTCGTGTGCTTCAAATGATAGTCTCCCCAACACTCAACTCTCTCTCACTGGATTTGGATTTGGTGGAAAGAAGATTTCAGTGGAAAGCAACATGGGGAAGGCTAGAGATCAAGATTCATATGGTAGGAATGGAATATCTTGGTCTCAACACATGAGTAGGTGGTTCTCTCTAATCGTAAGTTGGAAGTGTAGGTTTGTTCTATGGCTCTTCCACGAATGAAGAGGAGGTGGAGGGTATATATAGCCTCCACACAAAATCTAACCGTTATACACAATTTACCAAACTCGGTGGGACCGAATCAACAAACCTCGGCCTTAATTCCCGATTCAAGAAACTCTAGTGACCGTTAGTGGTTTCGTGGGACCAACATGCAACTCGGTAGGACCGATATGGTTAGGGTTAGGGCATAACGTAATCTCTTGCGAGACCGACATACACTAACTCGGTGAGACCGATTTTGGTAATTAGCTAACTGCAGAGTTGGTCGTGTAAACTTCGGTGGGACCGATTCGCTCTTCGGTGAGACCGAAAAGTTACGAAAAAGGAAACAAAGAGTTTACATTGCAATCTCGGTGGGACTGAAGGCCACTTCGCCGGTTAGACCGAAACGCTACGAAGGGAAACAGAGAGATTACAATCCCATCTTGGTGAGACCGAGATCCTATCGGTGAAACCGACGGTTGCCTAGGGTTTGTGGCGGTGGCTATGACATCCCAACTTCGGTGGCGCCGGATAGAAAGAATCGGTAGGCCGAGTTTGACTTTGGGTTTAGGTCATATGTGGATGTGAGAAAGTAGTTGAGGGTTTTGGAGCATATCACTAAGCACATGAAGCAAGAGGCTCATTAAGCAAAACCTCATCCCTCCTTGATAGTATTGGCTTTTCCTATAGACTCAATGTGATCTTGGATCACTAAAATGTAAAATGTAGAGTCTTGAGCTTTTGAGCTTGAGCCAATCCTTTGTCCTTAATATCTTGAGGGATCCACTTTCATCATCCATGCCATGCCATTCATTGAGCTTTCCCAAATATTTGTCTTGAATAGCATTAGCTCAATGAGCTATATGTTGTTATGAATTACCAAACCACCTTAGGATAGTTGCACTTTCAGTCATACTCATCGCTTAAGCACAAGTGGGGTTACCACTTTTACATAATGCATTGATGTGTTCACACCATTAGAGTTGCTTTAGCTCAATTTTTAGATTAAAGCTCCCCCTAGATGTGAGATCCCCCCTTAGAGGGATGAACTAACCTTGGGTTTTGTCGATGATGACTTCATGTAGGTGTTGAAGATGTTGATGCTCAATGTTGATGAAGATCATTTGGAGCAATCCTTTTGGAGTGAGTTGCACTTTCAATACCTACACGGGTTAGTCCCACAAGGAACAAACAAGGATATGCATAGACATAGAGTGATGCACACACAAGATAATGTCTATGAGAGCATTAGGTTACCTTGTCCCTTGTCTTACCAATAAGAGGGTTTGTGACTCCTTGAACTAGTGCAAGATGTGAAAGTTGATTGCACTTGTAGTTGCCAAAACGATATGAGTGAAATATGTTGGCGGAGTCACCCTCAAGAACTCTCTAGTTCTTCTTCTTCGATCCACATCATCTTGATGGGAATCCTTGGAGTTGTAGTCGATTTTGATGAAGTAGAGCTTGACGTAGTCTTGGGAACCCACTTGACCAAGGCCTTTGAGCTTCTTCAAATGCATCAATCTCCTCTTGAAGGTTATCCTTGCCTTTTGCTTGTGGTCTTGTGGTGAAAGATCATCTTGAGCCTGTGTCCCTTGAAGGAAGTAGGATCATACTTCTCCTGGTTCAGAACAAACTTCGCCTTGGGGTATTGATCTTCTTCCCACTCAACTCCATTGGCATTGAACTTTCGCTCAAAACCAACACCTTGGTTCTTCCTAAGTGCCTTCCTTGCTTGCGCATAATTTCCTCAAATTGCTTACTCCCCGCAAGGCTCTTGTAAACACCTTCTCTATAAATCCCTTCAATAAGCTATTTTCTTGCTCAAGTGTAACTTTGCTAAGAGAGTCATTAGTGGAATCAAGAGAACTACTAGAAGCAACAACATTGGATTTAGCATGATTATTGTTACTACTAGAGGAAGAATCCTTCTTGTTCTTGTTACTAGACTTGACTTGAGGCATGTAAGTAGATAAGAGTAAACGCTTGACAATGTAAGAAGAACTTTTCTTGTGAAGATCATCATTGATTGCCTTTTAAGAACTCATGCTCTTGCTCAAGGTTGAGCTTTTCAAAGCGTAACTTCTCATGAGTCCTTAAAAGTTCTCGATGATCTTCTAAGATAGTTTCATGAGCTAACTTAAGAGTGTTTAGTTCTTTAGTTAGAAGCTCAATCTTCTCCTTATCATTGTCATTCGCTTTATCCTGATTAGCATGATTAATTGACGCTTTCATCATAGTATTCATCACTAGAGTTGTCAACAAGTAAATCATCATCACCTAACAAGTCATCTTCATCACTATTGAAATCAACATACTCGGGATGTGTTACCTTTGGACCTTTGGCCATGAAGCATCTTCCAATTCCTTCATTTGGTGAATCAAATATGTTGTAGGAGTTGGTTGACACAAGTGCTAGACCAGCAACACCTTCATCTTGAGTATATTCGGAGTCAGAGTGGTAGCTTCTCTCGGAGTGATTGTCGAAGTCGGAGCCAGATACCCATTCACCAACATGAGCTTGATGTCTTTGTTTTGTGTAGCTCCTTGATGATTTGTCCTTCCTTTCCGAATCTTTGCTTCTCCGAGATGTTCTTCGTTCATAACGATCATCTCTACTCCTCCTCTCTCTTGGTGGTGATTCTTCTCTTCTACTTCTTATCTTGGGTGATTCTTATCTTCTTTGTAGGGTGCCTTACACTCATTGGAATAGTGTCCGGTCTCCCACAATTGTAGCAATTGCGCTCTCGACTAGAAGATCTTTTGTCATTGTAGGACCTTGACTTGGAGCTTCTCTCTTTGCTTCTATTCTTGTAGAACTTGTTGAAGTTCTTCACCATTAAGCTCAATTCTTCATTGAAGGTTTGTTTCTCCCTTGATGTTGTGGGGCTTCACATGAGGCTTTGTAAGCACCACTTGACTTGTTGTGAAGTTCCTCCTTATCCTTGAGTGACATCTCATGAGCAACAATCCTTCCAATGACTTCTGCTGGCTTGAGATCTTTTGTAATTTGGCATCATTTGGATCAATGTGCACACGGTATCATATTTTCCATCCAAAGCTCTTAGGATCTTCTTGATGATGAATTTGTCGGTCATCTCTTCACTTCCTAAGCCGGCCTCATTTGTGATAAGAGCAAGCCTAGAGTACATTTCAAATGACACCTTCACCATCCTTCATTTTGAACTTGTCAAGTTGACTTTGAAGCACATCCAACTTGGATTCCTTGACTTGAGTCAGACCTTCATGCATATCAATCAAAGTATCCCAAATTTCCTTTGCATTCTCAAGACGGCTGATTTTGTTGAATTCTTCAGGCACAATCCGCTGAAGAGGATATCACAAGCTTGAGCATTGTATTGCAACATCTTCAACTCTTCCAAGCGCTTAGCTTCACGGTTCGGTTCTCTCCCATCAAAGAATTCACCTTGCAAGCCAATACACACAATAGCCCAAACGGCGGGTTATGTCCAAGAATATGCATTTTCATCTTATGCTTCCAACTAGCAAAATTAGTACCATCAAAGTAAGGACCTCACGGTGATAATTTCCTCGTTAGACGCCATACTCTCCTAGGTTGTGAAACCAAGGCTATGACCAATTAAAAGCTATGGAAATCAAAGCAAATGGAGACCAAAGCTCTGATACCACTTGTAGGATCGAAAGTATGTCTAGAGGGGGGGGGGGGTGATTAGACTACTTGACCAAATAAAAACTTATCATTTTACCAATTTTAGTCTTTGGCATATTTTAGCTATCTAAGCACAAGTCAAGCAATCTTAACACAATTCAAGCAAGCATGCGAAGAGTATATGAGCAGCGGAAAGTAAAGCATGCAACTTGCAAGAATGTAAAGGGAAGGGTTTGGAGAATTCAAACGCAATTGGAGACACGGATGTTTTTGTCGTGGTTCCAATAGGTGGTGCTATCGTACATCCACATTGATGGAGACTTCAACCCACGAAGGGTAATTTGCCATGAGTCCACGGAGGGCTCCACCCACGAAGGGTCCACGAAGAAGCAACCTTGTTCATCCCACCATGGCCGCCACCCATGAAGGAATTGCCTCACTAGCGGTAGATCTTCACGGCAAGCAGGCGATCTCCCTTGCTCCTTACAAACTCCTTGGTTCAACTCCACAATCTTGTTGGAGGCTCCCAAGTGACACTCTAGCCAATCTAGGAGACACCACTCTCCAAGAAGTAACAAATGGTGTGTTGATGATGAACTCCTCGCTCTTGTGCTTCAAATGATAGTCCCCCAACACTCAACTCTCTCTCACCGGATTTGGATTTGGTGGATAGAAGTTTTGAGTGGAAAGCAACTTGGGGAAGGCTTGAGATCAAGATCCATATGGTAGGAATGGAATATCTTGGCCTCAACACAAGGGTAGGTGGTTCTCTCTCGGAAAATGTGTATTGGAAGTGTAGGTTCGCTCGATGGCCTGGCCCACGAATGAAGAGTGGGTGGAGGGGTATATATAGCCTCCACACAAAAACTAACTGTTACAGATAATTTACCAATCTCGGTGGCGCCGAATTGAGAAACTCGGTCGGACCGATTCAGCAAATCTAGTGACCGTTAGGATTTTCGGTGGGACCGACATGCAACTCAGTAGGACCGATATGGTTAGGGTTAGGGCATAACGTAATCTCGGTGAGACCGATTACACAAACTCGGTGAGACCGGCTTTGGTAATAAGCTAACCAGAGAGTTGGTCAGGTAAACTCGGTGGGTCCGGTTCGCTCATTTCGGTGGGACCGAAATGTTACGAAAGGGAAACAGAGAGTTTACGTTGCAATATCGGCGGGACCGATCGCTCATCTCGGTGGGACCGAAACGTTACGAAGGGAAACAGAGAGATTACAATCCCATCTCGGTGAGACCGAGATCCCTATCGGTGAGACCGATTTGCCTAGGGTTTGTGGTAGTGGTTATGACATCTGAACTCGGTGGCGCTGGATAGAAAGAATCAGTGGGCCCGAGTTTGACTTTTGGTTTGGGTCATATGTGGATGTGAGAAAGTAGTTGAGGGCTTTGGAGCATATCACTAAGCACTATGGAGCAAGAAACTCATTAACCAACACCTCATCCCTCCTTGATAGTATTGGCTTTTCCTATAGACTCAATGTGATCTTGGATCACTAAAATATAAAATGTAGAGTCTTGAGCTTTTGAGCTTGAGCCAATCCTTTTATCCTTAGTATTTTGAGGGGTCCACTTTCCTCATCCATGCCATGCCATTCATTGAGCTTTTCCTGAAATATTCATCTTGGAATAATGTTAGCTCAATGAGCTATATGTTGTTAGGAATTACCAAAACCATCGTCCACCGCCCTGGTGCTCTCTGCGCGGCCTGGTCAACATGGTCAACGACCGACATGCATCCGGCGGATCAGACGTGGAGAGGCTGACAGCTGGTCCACGGCCGACGCAAGGAAATGCCTCCTTATTACGCCGCCAAGAAAATAATGATTCCTCCACCGACATCCGGGACCCACCGAAGGCCTCTCAGATTTCGCAAAAAACATTACCGCCACCGACAGCTTGGACCCACCAGCTATATCTTCGCACGCAAGGAAGTGCCTCCTTATTACGCAAAAAATGAATACTCCCCTGCTAGCCGGGACCCAAGATAGTGGCAGGCTGACTTGGGCCTACTAAGTTGACGGGACGGAGGGCTTTGTCAACTTAGTCAATACTCCCGTGACTGCACGATGTCCATCCAACGGTCATAGTGCTTCTTCAACCTTCCGTCTTTGTTCTCCGCCGCCTAAAGCAAGCGCCGGCCGTGCGCAAGCTCCTCGCTTCCCGTGGCCGGGTCAGGATACCATGGAGGCCTCATCGCCCCTACTACTCCCACCGCTAGCTGTGCCATCCCTCTACTCACCCACACCCCTCGTTATTCTGCGGCGACGGCAGCCTCACACCGCAGCCAACCAAAGGAACCCTCAGATTCTCTTCGCGGCATCCACCGCCATGCGCTTTCCCCGCCCGCCGTCTCCCCTTCCTAGGCTCGCCGCAGCCCACCGCCATGGTGCTCTCTTGCCAAGCGTGGTCAATGTGGTCAACGACCGACTTCCATCGGAAGAGTACTATGCGTGGAGAGGCCGACAACCGGGTCCATGGCGGCCGCAAGGAAGTGCCTCCTTATTACGCTTAAATAATTATTCCTCCACCGACAAACCGGGACCCACCGGACGGGCCATCAGTATTTTGCGAAAAACCGCTTCTCCTCTGATCATTGACCCACCAGCTACACCTTCGCATGCAAGGAAGTGCGCGTCCGCAAAAAAAACGATTCGCTTCTCGATCGGGCCGGGACCCACCTACTACATCTTCGCACACAAGGAAGCGCGTCCGCAAAAACGATTCACCCTCGATCATTGCTGGGACCCACCAGCTACATCTTCGCAGTAAGGAAGTGCTCGACAGTGGGGACCCACCTGGTCGGCGTAAGTAGCGTTGTCATTCTGGTCGCGAACGTGTACGTACATATATACTGGTCGATGTAGAGGCGCACACGTGCCGTAGTAGAGGCGCGTAGGTGCCGTAGTAGAGGCGTGCACGTAGCATGTACACGTACGTATAGTGGCCAGGGTGCAAGAAAGAAAATACGGCCAGCGGGGCCTCGAACGCCATCACAAGACACGTACGGCGCGAGGGCTCGGTACATGGCTGGGTCGGAACGGAGAAACAGCGTCACGCCATCGTGGTCCATGGGGAGCCAACCGCTGGGTCGAACGGAATGCATGGTCGTGTTCATTGGGATGGCTTGGACGAACAGGTGATGGAAACGAGGCCCGGCGTAACGCAGAACGGAGGAAACGGACCTCCCACGCTCGAACGGGTCCTATTGATCGAGGAGGTGTGGGCGCATCAAGAACGGAGGAAACGGACCTCCTACTATTGAAACGGGGGTCCCGCGATCGGGAGAGGTGTCGATACCGCAAAAGCGGGATTTAAACGGACCTCCCTACGGTCGAAACGGGGTCCCGTTGATCGGGAGGGTGTGGGCGCATCGCAAAACGGACGTAAACGGACTTGTGTTGGAGCACTACGGTCAAACGGGGTCCCGTTCATCGGGAGGTGTGGCGACCGCAAAACGTGGACTCCACGGATACCGCTCATCTCCACCGTCGACCTCCTCCAGCCTCCACGGGCTCCTCGCCCATCCAGCCTCCATCGCGCCGCTACTCCACCGGCCATCGCTCAACCACCCTCCACCGCCTCATCGCTCATCCAAATTCTCCACACCACGGGGTCCCGTTTCAACCACCGCCTCCACGGCACCCTCCATCGCCTACTTTTCATCCAGCCCTCCACACCACGGGTCCTGTTTCATCCAGAGGCAACGCCACCGCCATCGCTTCATCCACCCCCTCCCCGCAACGCCATCGTCCATCCAATCGATCGGCTTCAGTTAGCAGCAGTAGCGAAGGAATTGCTCGATCGGGTTCAATTAACAGCCATCGATCCATCACTCGGGTTCAAGAACGCCAGAGCTCGCAGCAATCGCTCGGGTTCGAGAGCCCAACGCCTTGCTCGGGTTCGCGAGCTAACACCTGACACACGCAAGCGTGCGGTACGAGAGAAACGCTGCATCGCTTCGCCCCGACCTCCCACCGTGAACCGGAACTCCCCAAATTTTCCTCCCTTGCTTCTACCACGGTATTTTCCGTCATGGACGGCCCAAAGAATGTCAAGCAATCGCGCTCTCCGCCCGCCTAGGACGAAAAGCCCATTTTCATCATGATTTTTTGTCACAGGTATAGGAGCCCACCACATCTACGATGATACCGGTTTTGTCACAACTATCGCCATAGAAGTGTCATATGTATGATGTAAAAAATTGCTCGCCCAAAATGTCACGGATGTATTTTTTTTTGTAGTGCCCGGTGACAATAATCGGGACCACTCCCCGGTGATGACCATAGTTTGAGGAGTTCCCAGATTCACTATGTGTTATTGCTTTGGCCCGGTAATCTATTAAAAGTAGGCCTTAATATCCCTTAGTTTCCATTTGGACGCCGCTACAATGGTAGGTAGGACAAAAGATGTCATGCAAGTTCTTTTCCATAAGCACGTATGACTATATTCGGAATACATGCCTACATTACATTGATGAATTGGAGCTAGTTCTCTGTCACCCTATGTTATGACTGTTACATGATGAACCACATCCGGCATAATTCTCCATCACCGATCCAATGCCTACGGGCTTTTCACATATTGGTTTCCGCTTATTTACTTTTCCGTTGCTACTGTTACAATCACTACAAAACCCAAAAATGTTACTTTTGCTACCATTATCGTTACTTCCATACTACTTTGCTACTAAACACTTTGCTTCAGATACTAAGTTATCCAGGTGTGGTTGAATTGACAACTCAACTGCTAATACTTGAGAATATTCTTTGGCTCCCCTTGTGTCGAATCAATAAATTTGGGTTGAATACTCTACCCTCGAAAATTGTTGCGATCCCCTATACTTGTGGGTTATCACCCCCACATTGATCAAATTAGATAATTGCGGGGCGTTGCTGCAGAAAATATTGCCTAAAACTATTGTTTCACTCGGTAAATGACTCTCCAGAAAGGTTCAGCAAAATTATGAATGTATGATTTTGCTTTGACAACAATACTTTAGAATGATACATAGCTTGTAATGTTACATACCTCAAAGATGGTCAATTCTTCATATAAATCACATTTTGGACAACATACGAACAATCAGATTAGAGGATTATCTGGTTATGTTTATTGGTACAGACATCCGTATGACCGATCCTCCTACTTATATCAATCAAATTCTGGACAACACACAAATAATGGAACTAATTAGAGGATTATGTGGGCATTTACCCATGGAACCACTGATTTGTTACAAACTAATATCGTCGGGCATCTTCAACAATAGTCCATCATAAGATGTGTGCAAATCTGATGCTGAAGAGGGGTGATACGTCTCCAACGTATCTATAATTTTTTATTGCTCCATGCTATATTATATTCTGTTTTGGACATTATTGGGCTTATACAATTCTATATTATTCTTGGGACTAACCTATTAACTGAAGGCCCAGCCTGCATTATTGCTTGTTTTGCCTAATTCAGAGTTTCGCAGAAAAAGAATATCAAACGGAGTCCAAACGGAATGAAACCTTCGGGAACGTGATTTTTGGAACTAACATGATCCAGAGGACTTGGACCCTACGTCTAGACATCAACCAGGAAGGCACGAGGTAGGGGGAGTGCCTACCCCCAGGGTGCGCCCTCCACCCTCGTGGGGCCCATGTTGCTCCACCGACATACTTTTTCCTCCTATATATACCTACGTATCCCCAAACAACATATACGGAGCCAAAAACCTAATTCCACCGCCGCAACCTTCTGTACCCGTGAGATCCCATCTTGATGCCTTTTCCTGAGTTCACGAGGGGGCATCGATCACGAGGGCTTCTACATCAACACCATAGCCTCTCCGATGATGTGTGAGTAGTTTACCTCGTACCTTCGGGTCCATAGTTATTAGCTAGATGGCTTTTCTCTCTTTTGGATCTCAATACAATGTTCTCCCTCTCTTGTGGGAGATCTATTCGATGTAATCTTCTTTTGCAGTTGTGTTTGTTGAGATCGATGAATTGTGGGTTTATGATCAAGTTTATCTATGCACAATATTTGAATCTTCTCTCAATTATTTTATGTATGATTGGTTATCTTTGCAAGTCTCTTTCGAATTATCAGCTTTGGTTTGGCCTACTAGATTGATCTTTCTTGCAATGGGAGAAGTGCTTAGCTTTGGGTTCAATCTTATGGAGTCCTTTTCCCAAAGTGATGAGGGCAGCAAGGCACATATTGTATTGTTGTCATCGAGGATAACAAGATGGGATTTATATCATATTGCATGAGTTTATCCTCTACATCATGTCATCTTACTTAAAAGCGTTACTTTGTTCTTTGAACTTAATACTCTAGATACATGCCGGATAGCTACTCGATGTGTGGAGTAATAGTAGTAGATGCAGCAGGAGTCGGTCTACTTGTCTTGGACGTGATGCCTATATGAATGATCATACCTAGATATTCTCATAACTATGCTCAATTCTGTCAATTGCTCAACAGTAATTTGCTTACCACCGTAATACTTATGCTCTCGAGAGAAGCCACTAGTGAAACCTATGGCCCCCGGGTCTATTTTCCATCATATTTAATCTCTTGACAACAATCTATTTCTGTCGCCGTTTATTTTGCTTCTATTTTACTTTGCATCTTTATCATAAAAATACCAAAAATATTATTTTATCATATCTATCAGATCTCACTCTCGTAAGTGACCGTGAAGGGATTGACAACCCCTTTATTGCGTTGGTTGCGAGGATTTATTTGTTTGTGTAGGTGCGAGGGACTCGCATGTGGCCCCTCACCGCATTGATACCTTGGTTCTCAAAACCTGAGGGAAATACTTATGTCGCTTTTATCGCATCACCCTTTCCTCTTCAAGGGAAAACCAACGCAGGCTCAAGAGGTAGCAAGAAGGATTTCGCGCCGTTGTCGGGAGTCTACGCAAAGTCAACATACCGTGTACCCATCACAAACCCTTATCTGCCAGATTACATTATTTGCCTTTTGCCTCTCGCTTTCCTCTCCCCACTTCACCCTTGCCGTTTTATTCGCCCTCTCTCTTTTTCGTTCGCCTCTTTTGCGCTTGTTTCGTCTTCATCCCTTCTTCTCCTGACTTTGAAGTCCTTCACTTCAAGCAAAGGCAAGGGGAGAATTTACAAGATGCTTGGTTTAGGATGCTAGAATCTTATCTTAGTAGCAACATGGAGAGATATTTCAAAATTTTACTTCGCAATTTTTATGTTGGGCTAACCCTATGCCATAGACAACTCCTCGATTTTTCCGCCAAAGGGAGCTTTCTTGAAATTGATCCTAGCTCCACTTATGAAATTATAGACGGGATAGTAGGAGTACTTCCCCTACAAAAAGAATCACCCCTTACCCAAGAAGTAACTCAAATTCTAGAGAAATTATGTGAATTGCAAAAATTTGTTGAACCTCTTAAAAATATTGGTGGGAATATCAACCGCATGAATAATTTGATTTCCCTTTGCAATAAGCGGTTGGATGCTTTAGATCAAAAGATTACCGAGCATAACTCCATTAAGAATTTGAACACCAAAGATGGCAATACCTAGATCTATCCTTGCTTTTATGCCTAGCTAGGGGCGTTAAACGATAGCGCTTGTTGGGAGGCAACCCAATTTTATTTTTAGTTTTTTTGCTTTTTGCTTCTGTTTAGGAATAAATATTTGATCTAGCCTCTGGTTAGATGTGTTTTTATGTTTTAATTAGTTTTTGTGCCAAGTTTAACCTATAGGATCTTCTTGGATGATAGTTATTTGATCTTGCTGAAAATTCCAGAAACTTTCTGTTCACGAAAATAATTGTTAAAAATCACCAGAACATGATAAATAGTGATTCCAATTGCTGCTGATCAATAAACAAATTGTCTAGGTCGTCCTATTTTGGCTGAATTTTTCGAGTTCCAGAAGTTTGCGTTAGTTACAGATTACTACAGACTGTTCTGTTTTTGACAGATTCTGTTTTTCGTGTGTTGTTTGCTTATTTTGATGAATCTATGGCTAATAAAATAGTTTATAAACCATAGAGAAGTTGGAATACAGTAGGTTTAACACCAATATAAATAAAGAATGAGTTCATTATAGTACCTTGAAGTGGTGTTTTGTTTTCTTTCGCTAATGAGCTCACGAGATTTTCTCCGTTAAGTTTTGTGTTGTGAAGTTTTCAAGTTTTGGGTAAAAGATTTGATGGATTATGGAACAAGGAGTGGCAAGAGCCTAAGCTTGGGGATGCCCATGGCACCCCAAGATAATCTAAGGACACCTAAAAGCCAAAGCTTGGGGATGCCCCGGAAGGCATCCCCTCTTTTCGTCTACTTCCATCGGTAACTTTACTTGGAGCTATATTTTTATTCACCACATGATATGTGTTTTGCTTGGAGCGTCTTGTATTATTTGAGTCTTTATTTGTTAGTTTGCCACAATCATCCTTGCTGTACACACCTTTTGAGAGAGACACACATGATTAGGAAAATGTTAGAATACTCTATGTGCTTCACTTATATCTTTTGAGCTATATAGTTTTTGCTCTAGTCCTTCACTTATATCTTTTAGAGCACGGCGGTGGATTTGTTTTATAGAAACTATTGATCTGTCATTATTCACTTATATTATTTTGAGAGTCTTAAAACAGCATGGCAATTTGCTTTAGTTATAATATCATGAGAAATTTGATGCTTGATAATTGTTTTGAGATATAAAGGTGGTAATATCATAGTTGTGCTAGTTGAGTAATTGTGGAATTGAAAAATACTTGTGTTGGAGTTTGTGATTCCCTGAGCATGCACGTATGGTGAACCATTATGTAATGAAGTCGTAGCATGAGGTATCTATTGATTGTCATCCTTTGTGTGGCGGTCGGGATCACATGATGGTTAACTCCTACTAACCTTCCCCTAGGAGCATGCGTAGTAGTACTTTTGCTTCGAGGGCTAATAAATTTTTGCAATAAGTATATGAGTTCTTTATGACTAATGTGAGTCCATGGATTATACGCACACTTACCTTTCCGCAATTGTTTAGCCTCTTCGGTACCGTGCATTGCCCTTTCTCACCTTGAGAGTTGGTGCAAACTTCACCGTGCATCCAAACCCGTGATATGACACGCCTATCACACATAAACCTCCTTATATCTTCCTCAAAACAGCCATCATACCTACCTATTGAGGCATTTCCATAGCCATTCTGAGATATATTGCCATGCAACTTTCCATCGTTTCGTTTATCATGACACGCTCCATCATTGTCATATTGTTTTGCATGATCATGTAGCTGACATTGTATTTGTGGCAAAGCCACCATTCATAATTCTTTCATACATGTCGCTCTTGATTCATTGCATATCCCAAGACATCACGGAGGCATCCACATAGAGTCATATTTTGTCCTAAGTATTGAGTTGTAATTTATGAGTTGTAAGTAAATAAAAGTGTGATGATCATCATTATTAGAGCATTGTCCCAAGTGAGGAAAGGATGATGGAGACTATGATTCCCCCACAAGTCGGGATGAGACTCCGGACTAAAAGAAATAAAAGAGGCCAGAAAAAAAGAGAAAAGGCCCAAAAAAAGAGAGAAAAAGAGAGAAGGGACAATGTTACTATCCTTTTACCACACTTGTGCTTCAAAGTAGCGCCGTGATCTTCATGATAGAGAGTCTCTCGTTTTGTCCTTTCATATACTAGTGGGAAATTTCATTATAGAACTTGGCTTGTATATTTCAATGATGGGCTTCTCAAATGCCCGAGGTCTTCGTGGAGCAAGCAAGTTGGATGCACACCCACTTAGTTTCTTTTGTTTGAGCTTTCATACACTTATAGCTCTAAGTGCATCCGTTGCATGGCAATCCCTACTCCTTGCATTGACATCAATTGATGGGCATCTCCATAGCCCGTTGATTAGCCTCGTTGATGTGAGACTTTCTCCTTTTTTCTTCCCACATAACCCCTACCATTATACCTTATTCCACCATAGTACTATATCCATGGCTTGGCGCTCATGTATTATGAATAAATTGAAAAGGTCAAGCGCGTTAAAAAGTATGAACCAATTGCTTGGCTAAAACCGGGGTTGTACATGATATGAATATTTTGTGTGGGAAGATGGAGCATAGCCGTATCTATATGATTTTGTAGGGATAACTTGCTTTGGCTATGTTATTCTGATAAGACATAATTGCTTGGTTAGCATGCTTGAAGTATTATTATTTTTATTTCAACATTAAACTTTTATGTTGAATCATATTAAATCTGAACATTCGTGCCACAATAAGAAGAATTACATTGAAATTATGCTAAGTAGCATTCCACATCAAAATTCTGTTTTTATCATTTACCTACCGAGGGCGAGCAGGAATTAAGCTTAGGATGCTTGATACGTCTCCAACGTATCTATAATTTTTTATTGTTCCATGCTATATTATATTCTGTTTTGGACATTATTGGGCTTTATTATACACTTCTATATTATTTTTGGTACTAACCTATTAACCGGAGGCCCAGGCCAGAATTGCTGTTCTTTTTGCCTATTTCAGAGTTCCGCAGAAAAAGAATATCAAAAGAAGTCCAAACGGAATGAAACCTTCGGGAACATGATTTTTGGAACGAACGTGATCCAGAGGACTTGGACCCTACGTCAAGACATCAACCAGGAAGGCACGAGGTAGGGGGCACGCCTACCCCCCTGGGCGCGCCCTCCACCCTCGTGGGGCCCACGTTGCTTCACCAACGTACTTCTTCCTCCTATATATACCTACATATCCCCAAATTACTAGATACGAAGCCAAAAACCTAATTCCACCGCCGCAACCTTCTCAGACCTGCGTGAGATCCCATCTTGGGCCTTTTTTCGAGTTCACCGGAGGGGGCATCAATCACGGAGGGCTTCTACATCAACACCATAGCCTCTCTCCGATGATGTGTGAGTAGTTTACCTCGGACCTTCGGGTCCATAGTTATTAGCTAGATGGCTTCTTCTCTCTTTTGGATCTCAATACAATGTTGTCCCTCTCTTGTGGGAGATCTATTCGATGTAATCTTCTTTTGCAAAGTGTGTTTGTTGAGACCGATGAATTGTGGGTTTATGATCAAGTTTATCTATGAACAATATTTGAATCTTCTCTGAATTCTTTTATGTATGATTGGTTATCTTTGCAAGTCTCTTCGAATTATCAGTTTGGTTTGGCCTACTAGATTGATCTTTCTTTCAATGGGAGAAGTGGTTAGCTTTGGGTTCAATCTTGCGGTGTCCTTTCCAAGTGACAGTAGGGGCAGCAAGGCACGTATTTTTGTATTGTTGCCATTGAGGATAAAAAGATGCACTACAAAAAAAAGACACATCCGTGACATTTTGGGCCGAACGAAATTTTTTTCTGTCATACATATGACACTTCTATGACGATAATTGTGACAAAACCCGTATCATCATAGATGTGGTGGGCTCCTACTTCTATGACAAAAAAATCATGACAGAAATGGGCTTTTTCGTCTCCGGCTGGCCGGAGACGCAGCCTGCATGACATTCTTTGGGCCGTCCATGACGGAAAAACCGTGGTAGAAGCGAGGGGAGGAAAATTTCGTGGAGTTGCCGGTTACGGTGGGAGGTCGGGGCGAAAGCGATGCACGCTTTCTCAGACACGACGCTGCGTGTGTGCAAGTATGCTGCTCTAATCAACCCGAAAGCGTAGGCGTTGGGCTCTAATCGAACCTGAAAGCGACAGTAATCAAGCAAAGTTACGCTATCGAACTCCGAGCGATCTATCGATGGTTGTTAATCAACCCGATGGAGCGATTCTTTGCTACCGCTGCTAATCAAGCCGATCGATTGGATGAACAAGTGAGCATTGCGGGGGTTGGATGAATAAAGTGAGCGGTGGCGCGGTTGCCTGGATGAACAGGACCCGTGGTGTGGAGGGCTGGATGAAGAGACGGTGTAGGGGTGGCCGTGGAGGGGTGGTTGAACAGCACCCCGTGGTGTCGAGGGCTGGATGAACAGTAGACGGTGGAGGGGTGCTCGTGGAGGGGTGGTTGAACAGTAGCCGGTGGAGTAGCGCACGGTGGAGGCTGGATGAACAGGAGCCCGTGGAGGCTAGAGGAGGTCGACGGTAGCCCATGGAGGCTGGAGGAGGTCGACGGTGGAGATGAACAAAGATCCCGCTGGAGTCCTGCTTTGCGCACGCCACACCCTCCCGATGAACAGACCCCGCTTCGACCGTAGGGAGGTCCGCTTTCTCCGCTTTTGTGGTACGCCACACCCTCCCAATCAACAGGACCCCGTTTCGACCGTAGGAGGTCCGTTTCGTCCGTTTTGCGGTACGCCACACCCCTCCCGATCAACAGGACCCCCGTATCGACCGTAGTAGGTCCGTTTCCTCCTTTTGCGGTACGCCACATCCCTCCTGATCAACAGGACCCTGTTCTGAATGGGGTCGGTCGAACACAAGCCCGTTTCCTCCGCTTCATGCAGTACACCAGCCTCGTTCCATCGCCGCTTTTTCCGTCCAAGCCGGTTGGCTCCCACGCTGCCTGCTGTTCTCCCGATGAACACGAAGCATTCGTTGCCTCCCCATGAACACGACGCATTCCGTTGCCTCCCCATGAACATGACGACGACTCGCTTTCTCCGTTCACCAAGCCATGTAATGATGCGCCAGTAGGCGTTCGAGACCCCGCCCAGATATGTATATGACGCGTGGTCGATTTTCTTTCTTGCACCACGCCAGACGACGCAGTACATGCTACGCGGCGCGCTTCTACTACTTACACGCGGCGCCGCTTACATCGACCTGTATATATGTAACGCATATCGTCACGACCAGAATGACAACGCAACGACGCTCGACCAGGTGGGTCCCGGTATCAGCAGCCTCTTGCAGTAAAAATGTAATGTGGGTCCCAGCAATGAGGGGCGAATCGCTTTTTTTGCGGACGCACTTCCTTTGCGTGCGAAGATGTAGCTGGTGGGTCCCAATGATCGTGGGGCGAATCGCTTTTTTGCCCGACGCACTTCCTTGCGGCGAAGATGTAGCCAGGGTCCCAGCAATGTCGGGGCGAATCATTTTTTTCCGGACGCACTTCCTTGCGTGCAAAGATGTAGCTGTGGGTCCCAGCAGTGGGGAAACTTTTTTCACGAATACGGTGGTCTGTCCGTGGGTCCCCGCCGTCAGTGGAGGAATCATTATTTTCCGCTAATAAGGAGGCACTTCCTTGTCATGCGCCATGGACTCCACTGGTCAAACTCTCCACGCACAAATTCACGTCTGATGGAAGTCGCTCCTTGACCACGCTGACCACGCCAAGCCGAGAGCACCACGGCGGTGGACGCACGCAAGTAGTCCTAGGAAGGGGACGACTTTGAGCCGGGAAGACGCAATAAAGGATGCCCACGCCGAAGAGGAGTACGAGGGTTCACCGTCTCGGCTGCGGTGTGAGGCTGCCGCCGCAGTAATAACAGGGGTGTGGGTGAGTAGAGGGATGGCTTGGCCAGTGGGAGTAGTAGTGGGCGGTGAGGCCTCCATGCATCACAGCCGCCACGGAGGCGTGAGCACGCGGCACAACCGGCGCTGGTTTGGGCGGCCGAGCAAGAAGACCAGAGGTTGAAGAAGCACTACAACCGTTGGATGAACATCGACGGTAAATGTGGAGCTACAATCGCTCATATTGACTAAGTTGACAAAGCTCTCCGTCTCCTCACAACTTGGTAGGCCCACAAGTCAGCCTCCCAAAGATGATGGGTTCCACCAAGGTGGGAGTATTCATTTTTTGTGCGACATGAGGCACTTCCTTGCGCGTGCGGAGATAGTGGTGGGTCCGGCAAGTCAGCTGGCGCCACGTTTTTTCATTTAAATACATGAGGCCCTTCCGGTGGGTCCCAGATGTCGTGGAGGAATCATTATTTTGCGCTGAATAAGGAGGCATTTCCTTGTGTGTCAGGACCTGGACCCTGTCGACCTCTCCCACGCGACAAAGGTACTTCCAATGGTGTCGTCGTTGACCACGTTGACCACGTTGACCACGCCTGCCGAGCACATCCAAGGTGGTGGACGACGGCGAGGCCCCTGACAAAGAACGAGCCGGGAGATGGGAAGACGCGGAGTAGAGTCGCATTTGAGAGGTGTACGAGGGTTAATCGGTTCTAGTGCGGTGTGGTTTGGCGATCGGTGGAGAAGAACAGAGGTGTGGAGGGGTGGAGGGATGGCTCGCCAACGGTGGAGTAGTGCTTCATAGCGGCAGCTAAGCAGAGCTGCTAGCGTTAGGAGGCGGAGGTGGTCCAAGGTGCCGGAGAAGAAGACGAGAGATTGAAGATGGATGCCGGTCGTTGGATGTAAATCCAACGGCTAACATGTCGTAATCATTTGTTGACTAAATTGACAACGACTTGCGTTGGCTTCACCTATTGGCCCACATTTCAGCCTCCAAAATGTGGCATGTATTCAACCCATTTTTTCAGAATTTACAGTCTTTTTTGCCGTTAGAATTTACAGTCAATTTGATCTTTTTTTGAATTACAGCCATTAGCTGGGCTGGGTGAACAATTAATGAAGGCCCATGCGCCCATTTATTTTATTTAAGTAAAAAATTACAGGCCATTTGCACTTTCTCTAAATACACGATTTTGCTGGGCTGATTCTAATTATAATGTTGGGTTGGGCCAAAGAATGTTATCAAAAAAAATAAAAAAGGGCTGAGCATTTTATTATAAATATATTTAAATAATAAGTGATATTATTACATTCGGCCCCAAATCTTACCAAGCTTTTGTACACAATCACTAGGATTTTCATGCCAAAACAATCCAGGATTTTATTTGTTAAGAAATTATTTTATAAGTTAATAAGATGTGGTATATTGTTTTCTTACATATGTAAGTATCTCATAAATATATGATGACAATAAAAATAATATATAATAACTTATAAAATAATTTAAATATATATAATATAGTTAGAAGGGAAACATAAGTTGTACCAAGTGCTCCTATTCTTATATAGAAAAATAGAACAGACCCTGCTTATTTCAAAAAATACATAAATTGGGCTGCCAAAAATAAAACCTCGGATGGGAGGTCCATAGGCTGTCGATACATGACGGCCCTAAGAAAATACAAACAGGCCCTCCCATCCGAGGTCGTGGGCTGCGCATGTTAAAAATGAAAGCCTAGATGGGGCAGCCCAAAACCACGCCCAACACTTGCCAAAACTTCGTCCCTCGCTTTTCTCCGTGTTTCGCGACACTCGATATTGTGTGGGCATTTTGATCGTGTGCATCATATGAAGATGTGCTATGCATTAATGTTGATCAGCATGATGTTAATCGGCTAGTAGTTCCATTTTGACCATGAATAAAACTTCCAACATGATGTTAACCCTGTTTGAAAAGGCCGTGTTAATATAAATGCTCGCCTCAAAGTTGCAGTTTCTTATCTGAATCAACTTGCAGCTTCTTATCAAAACTGAAACTTGCGCTTTCTTCTCGTCTGCCCGCACTTTATACTCCTATGAAACTACATTTTTTTAAGTGCTAAAAATAGATCTCTAGAATTCATAAAATTCTTCATATGCTCAATAGTGCAAATCTGAAATTCAAAAGACATTCATATCTGAAAGTAGTCTCAAAATACACAACACAAAACACAATTCACAACCTGCAAATACTGACAACCCTAAGCTCCTCCTGACAATTCACAACATGCCCGACTATTGGGCTGGGGGCAGCCCTCTTATTCCTCGGCGCAGACAGCCGCCTGCGTGAGACAATGTGAACGGCGAGGGAGACGGCGGCGGAAGCGTCGCCGGCCAACTGCTTTCTCCTCTTGCGCTTGGGTTCGATCGATGAAGACTCCACTGCTCGCCTCCCGCAGGACACCTCACAAACGGCACCTCAGATGCCGGATCCTTCAATCTCCGTGGATGCTCCATCCGGGATCGATACTCCCACCACCGCTTCCTCACGATCGGATTCGGTGAATCTGCTTGCTCCATGGCCCAGAGGAGCAGCTCTATGTACTCCGCGCGATTTCCTCCGGAGTATCGCCGCTTTTTCGCCTGTTGCATATATTTGGCCATGGATGTCATTGCCGCCGCTAGTTGGTCCTTGTTATCAAACCAAGATTGTATCTCCAACATCCTAGCTAGCTTCACAGGGTCGCCGTCTGCGATCTTCACGTATCGGTTGTACTCCTCCATCGATCTACTTCTCCACAGCACCTTCACTCACTGGCGGTGGTTTTTGAATGGAAGAGGAGAGGAGCAGCGCTGGTTTTGGATTAGAACGGGAGAGGAGCAACGCTGGTTTTGGACTAGAATAGGAGAGGAGGGGCGGTGGTTTTCAAACGGAAGAGGAGAGGAGCGGTGCTGGATTTAGATTCGAACAGGAGAGGAGCGGCGGTGGTTTAAGAGGAGAAGAGCGGAAGAGCGGCGCTGGTCTTGGAAGTATTTTTTTGTTGTTTTATGATTTTGGGTCAAAGTTTGACCACGCATCGTATTTGACAAGCAAAATGTGAATGCATGTCACCAAAATTGTATTGTTTGGTTCAGATTCGAATGTACATTCAAATTATATTATTTTGCAACGATAACATATATTTTATGTGCTAAAATCATGGTCAATTATGACCTGCATAAAAGGGAGACTAGTGAATGTGGGGTCGCTTTTCTTAATTGAAGGGTAAATTGATTTTGATTTTGATCCAGTCACACCGCCCTTCTCGCCTAATCCTAAATCGCTGCCACACACTCCTCTCCTCTTCTCCATTGCAAAACCACCTCCTCTCCTCTCCATCATCTCCATTCCAAAACCACAGCCTCGCCTCTCCTCTTCTCGATTTTCTCCATTGCAAACCACCTCCTCTCCTCTCCATCATCTCCATTCCAAAACCACCTCCTCTCCTCTCCATCATCTCCATTCCAAAACCACCGTCTCTCCCTCTTCTCGATCTTCTCTCCATTGCAAAACCACCTCCTCTCCCTCTCCATCATCTCCATTCCAAAACCACCTCCTCTCCTCTCCTCTTTTCTATTGCAAGACCACCGCCTCCTCCCATCTTCCAAAGCTAGCACCCACCACCTGTAAGGACATCTATGGAGAGGATGCAAGAATGAATCAGCAGATCGCCACGGCCACTGTGCAAAGTTAGCCAAAGTTGAAGGAGATCCTTAGTTGGTTTGACAATGAGTGGGAGATTTCGAGGACGCAGTGCGGGCCATGTGGCAATGTATGCGAAAGAGCAAGACGGCGGCGATGAGGGCGGCCATGTACACATGTACTCCTCGGGCAGTCACGCCAAGCAGCCTCCTCCGAGTTCATCGAGTATCTCCTATGGGCGATGGAGCAGCATGATTCACCGAGGCAACAACAGCAGAGGTGGTGGGCGACAGTCGGCAAGGTCGAGCACCCGCAGGATAACGAATCGATCAAGTATGGTGTGCCGCTCGTGAGGGTGCAGAGCCAGCCGGAGCCACAGGAGTATTCATTCTCCCACCGCAAGACGAGGCCGGATGGCGCGACGTCAGCTTCCCCGCCGCCTCCACGGTTCCCTCGATGCTCGCCTGCTTCAATGGCGACGGTAGGGTTTAAGGTAAGCTTCAGCACTAACCTAATCTTCCACATGCTCATGCTTACAATCGATGTGACAGCTATTGAAGATTGTGCTTACAATCAGCCTCCCGAAAGTACTACGCCAATCACCCTAAAATAGCTCGACCTTTGGGTCAAAGTTGTGACACAAAGGTACAAATAAAGAAAAATAGATTGGTGCTTCTTTCGTAAAAGAGTACTCCATAGAAAACTGCCAATATAAGCTACTAGTAGTTGGTTAGAGGATTTTCTTCCGAGGAAGATCCGCCCACAGAGCGCCACACATCCCAATCGGTGGTGGTGGATGCCAATGCGTGCATGCAGCATGGTTGGTGTCGTAATTTTACTTGGCACACCTCGCACTCGTGATATATGCCGGTTCCATACGTACATTTGTGCCGTTCCACCAAAATGCAGCTGAATAACCCTGTTTCTACAGATAATGAAAAAGCGTGATTAAATTATAGTGGCACTAGTTGATGAAACACAAAAAATAAATAGAATAAAATATTGCGATAGTATCATAGTATGCCATGCTACGAGGGCGAGATGGGCCTCATGACGCCTCATATCGACATCGCCCCAAGTCTCCCAGATACACCTTTCCGCCAAAGGATGAACACCAAAGGTATTAAAGCAAGAGTACAAGGAGGCGCCTTTGAGACATTCAAATCTCTATTTTTGTACATATCAACTAAAATTAAGCACCCCACTTTGCGTAAACGCTTAAACATTAACAATGGGACTAGTTGATGAAACATACTTTAACAAAGAGAAGCACTTTCTTTATCTACATTGGAAATGAAATGATAGAGATGACACTCGCTCTATTTTAATCAGTATTATTACTTCATTTTATCAAGGACACTAGGGTCGAAAGCAGGTGGCAAACGAGGTGTACCGTGCATCGCAAGGATGGAGGCCGGGGTGCTTAGACTAGGATGTCAAGTCTGGCTCTTTCAAATACCAACATGGATGATTCAATTCATGGGACCTTTTGGTGCAGTTCACCTAAAATGAAGCAATGTCACGTGAGCTAGCAGCTACTACTTCAATTTTTTTGAAGAAAAGGGTTCAGCCCCGGTTCCATTTCCATCAGAAAACGAAACCCACAAAGCTTCTTCTTCATTAGTTGCAATAAAATTGAGCAACATCAAGGTTGGTTGTGAAGCTCCTGGAATGCTCAACTATAATTTGGATATCATTTGTGCAGTTCAACTAAGATCGAGCGTGAAATGTATATCTCTGTTTGCACAAAAAGGTGGAAAGGATGGTGACAATCAAGTGATTAAACATGCATCAAATGAAAAGAAGCATGTTCCTTATCTGAATGGCAATCCTACAAGGACGAGAGTAATTTCTAAAGCAAAGGCATTGCTAGATATTAGTGTGGGCATTAGGATTAACTATGGCAACCGTTAAATACGACATTACTTTGGGCACGGGAGAGTAGGCGGACTAGGACAGCTTGCATTTCTAACTAAAAGAACCAACTTATCTTAACGGGAAATTTTAGCAGACATGTAAAGAAGTGCCATTGATTCATATTATCGAGGCATTACATTGAAAACAACATTGGTTTAACATGTCCTTACTTTTAACAAAGGCGATCGCTACATTTTACCAAAGTGGCATTACATAAGAGTGGCTCTGGGCAACAAACATCGTATCAGGATATCTCGTTAGTCCCATTTTTGTTCTAAGATAGCCACCTTATACTGTGGTGAGGCTAGCAAATCTAGTGTCGACTTACTCGCTGACTTGTCCCCACTCCCCACTTTCTTTCCTTTTTCAACCAATAGATCGGGTTTATATTGAGCTTGTACCGTGTTTCCTTTATTTCCTATTAGACCTAGAGACCAGCTTGGATAGCCACCTGCTACTTTTCGCCCCCATTATTTCTTCTTTCACCAAGTCCTAGATTCAGTAACAAATCCTCCCCACCCCCACCCCTTTCTTCCTTGTTTGAACCAAGTAGTACTAGATTCGAGTGCATGAACTAGTTTTACCTCTTAAACGTAAAAAATTAGGTGGTTTTCAACAGCCGATCGATCCTATCTACGAGGGGGCCTGAGAAATAGTAAAAGATACAAATGCAGCGACGTCAGGAGCTCGGGAAGTAGAGCAAGGCCGGTTTCGAAGGAAGTTATACCTGAGGGTCGCCGGGATGTCGCTAGGTGGGCGGCAGGAGGTCGGATCTGCCCACACTACGGCAGCGAGGAAGAAGGGTCGAGGTTTCCTCGCCAAATGGGTGCTTGGGAGAGAACGGCAAGGCAGGTGATCGGGACGCACTCCAAAGAAGGGTAAGAGCCGCCGCCGAGGACGCATCAAGGTGAACGCTGTAATTCCTTCTCACCTTCCCGACGGAGAGGATCCGGCCGATCTGTGACCAGCGGTGAGCAGAGAGAGAGAGAGAGTGGCCACCACTGGCCGTGTTTAGATCTCGAGAAGCCGAGACAAAGGTGAAGAGAGCAACACTAGCAAGCAAGCGCCGAGGCTCCCGCCTATATAGTGGAGTAGTACTTAGTTTTCTTTTGTCTACTGAGCCGGCTTGACCTCGCTAATGATCTGCCGAGAAATCTTCATGCACGTGGTCTCGGAGGCGCAGCTTGTCGCCATTTTGATCTCAAGTGCCGATTATAACATATAACACGAAAAAATGCCACATGACAAGAAATCATAACCTCACCGCCCAAAGGAGACAACATGAATCCCGACGGACAAACTAGACGAGGAACAAAGCTCAAATTAAAGATAAACTCATAGAAAAGGGGTCCGCTGATAGATGTCCCACTAATATAGCCGGCTTGACCTAGATGGCAGCCGAGTAGTCACTGCTCGTGCATGTGCCCCCAATGACTAGCCCAACTCAGTTGTCAGCTGTTTAACCCTCGCAGTGATCCAAGCACATGACACCTAATTTTGCGAGATGACAAGAAACCTTTTTTAGATTTCTCACCACAACTACAGCCATGTACAACACAGCCGCACGATATATAGACGATAGTCAATCCAAAGCGTGTCTCGGAGTTCCGTCACATGCATGGACGAACCGATCTTCCGTGTCTTGCGTGGATCGTCCAGAAACAACGTAGTACAACACTTCTAGTACTATCGCCGCCTCCTCTTCTATTAAGTCACTTGACTTATGGGCCGGGAGTTTGCCTATGGTCGGTTCTCAATTGCCGCCCCACATGTGTGTGCGAACGCAATATGACGCGCTGCTCCATTCGGAGAGCAGCGTGCTGCATCGACCGACCGTCTGGGTGCGACGAACGCAACGGGCGTGGTCAGTATACTCCATACATGTGTACCGCCGCTTTTCTAGACGCTTTGCTCCATGGCGCGGGCGCAATCCATGGATACAAAATTAGTATATCAGATATTATTTAAAAGTCGAGGGCGGGCTTTTCCTGCCTTGAGGCGGCGGGACAGTTCCGCCTAGTCGGGTCGACAGAGACGCGAGAAGACGAGGGAGTAGGCTGCTGCAAACGTGAGGGCTGTGTGATTTGACAAATGAAGTTACCGTTGGATAGGTGGGTCCCCGTGATTTGACTTGCCATTATCATTCTAATCAAGCAAGGCCACGACCGCGTGAGTCTCCCGATTCTGACCACCTCCATACAGTGTGCCTCTCCCAATGCTCCACCATGTACTAGAGGTCTGGCTCTTGCATGAGAGCCCACTTCTCCACTTTTTCCTTGCCTCTCTTTCCTCCACATATGCAAAATGCCATGTAAAGCGCACTATTGTACTTACTTGTTCCTATAGTAGCTTAAGCTTGCCACATAGGCATAAAATCTGATGTGGCAAGTTAATCAAGAAGAGAGAGACTAGTTTGGTGACCCAAGGAAGAAACGGTGCTAAGCGCTGTACCTAGGTGAAAAGATAATTTTGAGTCTATAGCTAATTAAATGAAGCAAACTTAGCAACACCATTTCATTGGAAGAGGTCACTCCTTGGCAAATGCAATAAATACTAGTATTCTCTGTCCCATTGATAGAAGAGCGCTTTTGACACTACACTAGTGTCAAAAACTCTCTTATATTATGGGATGGAGGGAGTACGAAGAAAGAGATAGAGAGGAGTAAAAAAATATACACTTATAGCCAACCTTGTTGTAGTATGAGTGACTAAGTGATGACTATGTATGACATGCCAACATCGAGCAGCCTAACGCACCATGTTAAATCTCCAAGGGCGCTGATCACAAGAAAGCGACGCGACGGTCGTGGTAGGAGCGACCATGATACGGGCTGTCGCAGCCCTTGGATCCGAGATCAAACGCCGCATGCTAAATTGCTGGAAATTTGCGTAATAACCCTCCGTGATAGGATATTCACCCATAGGTCTAGAATCACGCCATGCAACCGCTCGATCTCAGATCCAAGGGCTCTCAAGCCCGTGTCATGGGAGAATGGAAAGCCACTACCCTGCCGCTTGCATCGCCGGCAGCTTGCTCCTACTCGTCCCTCAAGCACGCCCTTTAATACTACGGTTGTTCGGCCTTAGTCGCCCCGCCCATTCACATTACGGTAGTTCCACTAATCTCTAACCCTCCTCCCAAATCCATGGCTCTCCCAAATCTCCCCGATCGGGCGGTGAGTACAAGGTTAGAACCATCACGGGCGATGAGTTCGGACGTCATCTACACCCGTATTTCCACGACGGTGAAAGGATGCCTTTCGCCTGCATTTACGCATGTTCGAAGACTCAGATAATGAGCGGTCGCTGGGCTAGATGTTGAGTACGCCACAGTCGTGGGAGGAGAGAAGGATCTAAAGGACGAAGAGAGGAAGAAGCCCGCCGTGATCCAGGTTTGCGTGCATGACTTATGCTTGGTCTACCACATATGCCATGCCGACGTTGAGTGCCATGATTTTAAGGACTTCCTCGAGAGGAACCTAGTCAAATTCGTTACTATAGACTTTGGTAACGACAAAGAAGTCATGCGTCGGATAGGCCTCGTTGTAGGCAACACCTTCGACCTCCAATAGAATCGGCTGGTGTCCTCTCGTCAGCCTTCAATGCTGACCCTGGCAGGAGCCATGGTTCTGTTGGAAATATGCCCTAGAGGCAATAATAAAAGTATTATTATTATATTTCCTTGTTCATGATAATTGTCTTTTATTCATGCTATAATTGTATTATCCGGAAATCATAATACACGTGTGAATACATAGACCACAATATGTCCCTAGTGAGCCTCTAGTTGACTAGCTCGTTGATCAACGAGATAGTCATGGTTTCCTGACTATGGACATTGGATGTCGTTGATAACGGGATCACATCATTAGGAGAATGATGTGATGGACAAGACCCAATCCTAAGCATAGCACAAGATCGTGTAGTTCGCTTTTGCTAGAGCTTTTACAATGTCAAGTATCTCTTCCTTAGACCATGAGATCGTGTAACTCCCGGATACCGTGAGGGAGTGCTTTGGGTGTACCAAACGCCACAACGAATCGGGTGACTATAAAGGTGCATTATAGGTATCTCCAAAGTGTCGCTGGGTTGACACGGATCGAGACTCGATTTGTCACCCGTATGACGGAGAGGTATCACCGGGCCCACTCGGTAGTGCATCATCATAATGAGCTCAAAGTGACCAAGTGTTTGGTCACGGGATCATGTATTACTAAGACGAGCAAAGTGATTCTGCCGGGTAACGAGATTGAACGAGGTATTGGGATACCGACGATCGAATCTCGGCAAGTAAAATACCGATTGACAAAGGGAATTGTATACGGGGTTGTTTGAATCCTCGACACCGGTGGTTCATCCGATGAGATCATCGAGGAGAATGTGGGAGCCAACATGGGTATCCAGATCCTCCGTTGGTTATTGCCCGAGAGCCGTCTCGGTCATGTCTCAGATGTCTCCCAACCCGTAGGGTCTACACACTTAAGGTCTGGGTGACGCTTAGGGTTGTATGAATATAAGTATGCAGCAAACCGAATGTTGTTCGAGTCCCGGATGAGATCCCGGACGTCACGAGGAGTTCCGGAATGGTCCGGAGGTAAAGATTTATATATGGGAAGTCTTATTTTGGTCACGGAAAAGTTTCGCATACATATCGGGTATTGTACCGAGTGCCAAAAGGGGTCCAGGGTCCACCAAGGGTCCACCAGCCCGGGGGCACATGGGCTGTAGGGGTGCGCCTTGGCCTATATGGGCCAAGGGCACCAGCCCCAAGAGGCCCATGCGCCTAAAGAGACAAGAGGAGGGAGAGTCCTAAGAGGGAAGGCACCTCCGAGGGTGCCTTGGGGAGGATGGACCTCCCCTTGGTCAAGCACCCTTACTTGGAGGAAGGGGCAAGGCTGCGCCTCCCCTCTCTCTTGCACCTATATAAAGGGAGGGAGGGAGGGGGCAGCCGCACTCAAGGCCCTGGCACCTCCCTCCTCCTCTGCTACACCTCCTCCTCCTCCTCCCGTAGTTGCTTAGCTGCACCGCTGGGAGTTCTGCTGTGATCCACCACCACGCCTGGCTGTCAGTTGCTAGATCATCATCAACCTCTCCTCCCCTTGCTGGATCAATAAGGAGGAGACGTCATCCGCCTCCGTGACGTGTGTTGAACGCAGAGGTGATGTCCGCTCAGCACTAGGTCATCGGTGATCTCGAATCACGGCGAGTACGACTCCATCATCCCCTGCTCCATTGAACGCTCAGCACGCAATCTACAAGTTGTATGTAGATGCAATCACTCTCCCATGACTCGTTGCTTAGATGAACTCATAGATGGATCTTGGTGAAACCGTAGGAAAATTTTTAATTTTCTGCAACGTTCCCCAACAGTGGCATCATGAGCTAGGTCTATGCGTAGTTCTCTATTGCACGAGTAGAACACAACTTGTTGTGGGCGTTGATGTTGTCAACTTTCTTGCCGCTACTAGTCTTATCTTGCTTCATCGGTATTGTGGGATGAAGCGGCCCGGACCGACCTTACACATACGCTTACGTGAGACCGGTTCCACCGAATCGACATGCACTAGTTGCATAAGGTGGCTAGCGGTGTCTGTCTCTCCCACTTTAGTTGGAGCGGATTCGGCGAAAAGGGTCCTTATGAAGGGTAAATAGAAGTTGACAAATCACGTTGTGGCTTTCACGTAGGTAAGAAAAACGCTCTTGCTAGAACCCTATTGCAGCCATCGTGAAAACTTGCAACAACAATTAGAGGACGCCTAACTTGTTTTTGCAGCAAGTGTTTTGTGATATGATATGGCCAAAGTTGTGATGAATGATGAATGATATATGTGATGTATGAGATCATGTTCTTGTAATAGGAATCACGACTTGCATGTCGATGAGAATAACAACCGGCAGGAGCCATAGGAGTTGTCTTTATTTTTTGTATGACATGCGTGTCATTGAAGAACGCCATGTAAATTACTTTACTTTATTGCTAAACGCGTTAGCCATAGAAGTAGAAGTAGTCGTTGGCGTGACAACTTCATGAAGACACGATGATGGAGATCATGATGATGGAGATCATGGTGTCATGCCGGTGACAGGATGATCATGGAGCCTCAAGATGGAGATCAAAGGAGCTATATGATATTGGCCATATCATGTCACTACTATATAATTGCATGTTATGTTTATTATGTTTATGCATCTTGTTTACTTAGAACGACGGTAGTAAATAAGATGATCCCTCATAACAATTTCAAGAAAGTGTTCTCCCTAATCGTGCAATCGCTATAAAGTTCGCTGCTTCAAGCACGACGTGATGATCGGTGTGATAGATCCTTATGCTCACATACAACGGGTGTAAGACAGCTTTTACACATGCAATACACTTAGGTTAACTTGACGAGCCTAGCATGTATGCATATGGCCTCGGAACACAAGAGACCTAAAGGTCGAACATGAGTCGTATGGTAGATACGATCAACATGGAGATGTTCACCGACGATGACTAGTCCGTCTTCACGTGATGATCGGACACGGCCTAGTCGACTCGGATCATGTAACACTTAGATGACTAGAGGGATGTCAAATCTGAGTGGGAGTTCATTAAATAATTTGATTAGATGAACTTTACTATCATGAACAATAGTCTAAAATCTTGCAAAATGTCTTGTAGATCAAATGGCCAACGCTAATGTCACCATGAACTTCAACGCTGTTCCTAGAGAAAACCAAGTCGAAAGATGATGGCAGCAACTATTCGGATCGGTCCGAACCTCGAGGATTATCCTCATAGCTGCCAAGAAACAATATGTCCTAGAAGCACCACTAGGTGATGCACCCATCCCAGGAACCAGGACGTTATGAACGCTTGGCAGTCTCGTCATGATTACTCCCTCGTTTCAAGGCGGCATGCTTTACAGCTTAGAACCGGCTCCAAAAGCGCTTTTGAGCGACACGGAGCATATGAGATGTTCGAGGAGCTGAAACTAGTTTTCCAAGCTCATGCCCGGTCGAGAGATATGAAGTCTCCGACAAGTTCTACAGCTTGTAAGATGGAGGAAAATAGTTCTCACAAGGAGCACATACTCAAAATGTCCGGTTGCACAACCGCTGTCAAATGGACATTAACCTCCTGACGAGGCGGTCATTGACATAATCCTTCAATGGCCGCTCCCACCAAGCTACAAGAGCTTTGTGATGAACTACAATATGGTGGATGGTGAAAACTATTCCTGAAGTATTTTCAATGCTTTGAAGTCAGCAGAGGTAGAAATCAAGAAGGAGCATCAAGTGTTGATGGTCAATAAAACCACTAAGTTCAAGAAGGGCAAGGGAAAGAAGAACTTCAAGAAGGACGGCAAGGATGTTGCCGCTACCGTAAGCCGCTGCCGGAAGAAGTCAAAGAATGGACCCAAGCCTAAGACTGAAAGTGCTTTATTGCAAAGGGAAGGGTCATCGGAAGCCGGAATCGCCCCAAATACTTAGCGGCATAAGAAGGCCGGCAACACTAAAGGTATATTTGATATACATGTAATTGATGTGTACCTTACCGACTCGTAGTAACTCCTGGGTATTTGATACCGGTGCCGCTGTTCATATATGTAACTCCACAAAGGAGCTGCGGAATAAACGGAGATCGCGAAGGACGCAGGTGACGATGCGCGTGGCCGGAATGGTTCCAAGGTCGATGTGATGCGCCGTCGACGCTACCTCTACATTTACCTTCACGGATTAGTTTTAAACCTCAATAATTGTTATTTAGTGCCAAGTTTGAGCATGAACATTGTATCGTGATCTCGCTTGTCTGAGATGGCTACTCATTTAAATCCGAGAATAATGGTTGTTCTATTTATATGAGAGAAATGTTTTATGGTCATGCTCCGGATGGTCAATGGTTTATTCTTAATGAATCTCGAACGTAATGTTACACATGTTCATAGTGTGAATACCAAAAGATGTAAAGTTGATAACGATAGTCCCACATACTTGTGGCACCGCCGCCTTTGGTCACATTGGTGTCAAGCGCATGAAGAAGCTCCATGTCGATGGACTTTTAGAGTCTCTCGATTATGAATCATTTGACACATGCGTAACCATGCCTTATGGGCAAAATGACCAAGACTCCGTTCTCCTAACAATGGAGCGAGCAAACCAACTTATTGGAAATCATACATACCGATGTATGCGGTCCAATGAGCATACTTCGGCGGTCCACAAGGACACGCTCCGCACCGCAGTGGTACAGCAACCCCGTCTCCGGAAATCATGTTGTTAGACAACGGTGAACATTCGAACTATGAAGAAGTGATGGCGGGCCAGATTCCAACAAATGGCTTGAAGCCATGCAATCCGAGATAGGATCCATGTATGAAAACAAAGTATGGACTTTGACAGACTTGTTCGATGATCGGCGAGCGATAGAAAACAAATGGATCTTTAAGAAGAAGAAGAAGACGGACGCGGATGGTAATGTTACCATCTATAAAGCTCGACTTGTCGCTAAGGGTTATCGACAAGTTCAAGGGATTGACTACGATGAGACTTTCTCTCCCGTAGCGAAGCTTAAGTCCGTCCGAATCATGTTAGCAATTGCCGCATACTATGATTATGAGATATGGCGGATGGACGCCAAAACGGCATTCCTTAACGGTTACCTTAAGGAAGAGTTGTATATGATGCAGCGGAAGGTTTTGTCGATCCTAAGAATGCTAACAAGGTATGCAAGCTCCAAATGATCCATTTATGGGCTGGTGCAAGCATCTCGGAGTTAGAACATTCGCTTTGATGAGATGATCAAAGCGTTTGGGTTTATGCAAGACTTATGGAGAAGCCTGCGCTTACAAGAAAGTGAGTGGGAGCTCTCAGAAAGCATTTCTCATATTATATGTAGATGACATACTTTTGATGGGAAATGATATAGAACTTTTGGACAGCATTAAGGCCTACTTGAATAAGAGTTTTCAATGAAGGACCTTGGAGAAGCTGCTTACATATTAGGCATCAAAATCTATAAGGATAGATCGAGCGCCTCATAGGTCTTTTCAAAGCACATACCTTGATAAGATTTTGAAGAAGTTCAAAATGGATCAGTCCAAGAAAGGGTTCTTGCCTGTTTTGTAAGGTGTGAAATTGAGCTCAGCTCAATGCCCGACCACGGCAAAAGATAAAGAAGAGATGAGTGTCATCCCCTATGCCTCAGCCATAGGATCTATTATGTATGCCATGCTGTGTACCAAACCTGATGTAAACCTTGCCGTAAGTTTGGTAGGAAGGTACCAAAGTAATCCCGGCAAGGAACACCGGACAGCGGTCAAGAATATCCTGAAGTACACTGAAAAGGACAAAGGACATGTTTCGTTTATGGAGGTGACGAAGAGCCTGTCAGAAGGGTTACGCCGACGCTTAGCTCGACACAGATCCTGATGACTCTAAGTCACAAACCGGATACGTGTATATGTTGAATGGTGGAGTAGTAGCTGGTGCGGCAAGCGGAAGCGTCAGTGGCGGGATCTACATGTGAAGCGGAGTACATGGCAGCCTCGGAGGCAGCGTGATGAAGCAATTTGGTTGAAGGAGTTCATCACCCACCTAGGAGTCATACCCAATGCGTCGGAGCCGATCAAACTCTTCTCAGGACAACACCGAGCTATTGCACTTGCCAAGGAGCCTGTGTTTCACAAGAAGACCAGCACATCAAGCGCCGCTTCAACTCCATTCGTGAAAATGTTCAAGATGGGGACATAGAAATTTGCAAAGTGCATACGGATCTGAATATCGCAGATCCGCTGACTAAACCTCTTCATGAAAGCAAAACATGATCAACACCGTAACTCTATGGGTGTTCGATTCATCATAATGTAACAAGATTATTGACTCTAGTGCAAGTGGGAGATCATGGAAATATGCCCTAGAGGCAATAATAAAAGTATTATTATTATATTTCCTTGTTCATGATAATTGTCTTTATTCATGCTATAATTGTATTACCCGGAAATCGTAATACACGTGTGAATACATAGACCACAATATGTCCCTAGTGAGCCTCTAGTTGACTAGCTCGTTGATCAATAGATAGTCATGGTTTCCTCGACTATGGACATTGGATGTCGTTGATAATTGGATCACATCATTAGGAGAATGATGTGATGGACAAGACCCAATCCTAAGCATAGCACAAGATCGTGTAGTTCGCTTTGCTAGAGCTTTTACAATGTCAAGTATCTCTTCCTTAGACCATGAGATCGTAACTCCCGGTCACCGTAGGGAGTGCTTTGGTGTACCAAACGTCACAACGTAATCGGGTGACTATAAAGGTGCATTACAGTATCTCCGAAGTGTCATTGGGTTGACACGGATCGAGATCGATTTCTCACTCCGTATGACGGAGAGGTATCACCGCCCACTTGGTAGTGCATCATCATAATGAGCTCAAAGTGACCAAGTGTTTGGTCACAGGATCATGCATTACGGTATTTAGTAAAGTGATTTCTGCGATTTAGCGATTGAACGAGGTATTGGGATACCGACGATCGAATCTCGCAAGTAAAATACCGATTGACAAAGGGAATTGTATACGGGGTTGTTTGAATCCTCGACACCGTGGTTCATCCGATGAGATCATCGAGGAGGATGTGGGAGCCAACATGGGTATCCAGATCCCGCTGTTGGTTATTGCCCGGGAGCCGTCTCGGTCATGTCTGCATGTCTCCCGAACCGTAGGGTCTACACACTTAAGGTTCGGTGACGCTAGGGTTGTATGAATATGAGTATGCAGCAAACCGGATGTTTTTCAGAGTCCCGGATGAGATCCCGGACGTCATGAGGAGTTCCGGAATGGTCCGGAGGTAAAGATTTATATATGGGAAGTCTTATTTTGGTCGCCGGAAAAGTTTTATGTTATCGGTATTGTACCGGAGTGCCGAAAGAGGTCCAGGGTCCACCAAGGGGTTCCACCAGCCCCCTGGGGGCACATGGGCTGTAGGGGGTGCGCCTTGGCCTATATGGGCCAAGGCACCAGCCCCAAGAGGCCCATGCGCCAAAGAGACAAGAGGAGGGGAGAGTCCTAAGAGGGAAGGCACCTGAGGTGCCTTGGGAGGATGGACTCCTCCCCCTTTGGCCGCACCTTCCTTGGAGGAAGGGGCAAGGCTGCGCCCTCCCCTCTCTCTTGCACCTATATAAAGGAGGGAGGGAGGGGCAGCCAGACTGGAAGGCCCTGGCACCTCCTCCTCCCTCGCTACACCTCCTCCTCCCGTCAGAGTTGCTTAGCTAAGCCCCGCCGAGTTCTCACACAGATCCACCACCACGCCTGGTCAGGTCGCTAGATCATCATCAACCTCTCCTTCCCCTTGCTGGATCAATAAGGAGGAGACGTCATCCGCCTCGACGTGTGTTGAACGCAGAGGTGCTGTCCGCTCAAAGCACTAGGTCATCGGTGATCCGGAATCACGGCGAGTACGACTCCATCATCCCCTGCTCCATTGAAAGCTTCCGCACGCGATCTACAAGTGGTATGTAGATGCAATCACTCTCCCATGACTCGCTGCTTAGATGAACTCATAGATGGATCTTGGTGAAACCATAGGAAAAATTTTAATTTTTTCTCGCAACGCTCCCCAACAAGGTTCATCCTTCAGACGGTAAACCCGGAGAAACCTCCATACACGCTTTCATCGCTATGCATGGCAGCAGTATCGTACTAGATATAGACCACATCCAAGACGCTGCAATGGATGGCTACCTTTGTTTCAATATCTACAAGGGTTGGATGAAGAGCAACAGCCAAGTTGGCGGTTCAAGCAAAGAAGTATCGGCCAGGAGGAAGAGGGACAAGGACGAAGTCGAGGACGTGGACGAGGACTCCGGGTAAGGTGGCGATGTTGTTGCTCATGGCGGTTCTAAACTTCTAATGCAAAAGTGTCTACCGGATTAGTTGCATAGTTTAATTTCAGGTGTGCTTAGTTTAATTTGAGGGTGTGTTGTCTTTGAGCCCCCAGTAGAACTATGTTATGTTTCTTCTTGTTAGTTTAACTCTTCAAGACGTATATACTAGCATTTCTTACATTTCATCTTTTTAGTTGGTATAGTACTACCACTCGTTTCTTCACATTATATACGTGACAATATATATGGCCAACATCATATAGCCAGCAGTTTAGTTGTCAAAGAATTTCAGGGTGCTTAGTTTTTGTCAAAGAATTCTGTGGTGCTTTGTTTTATTTGAGGGGTGGGTTGTGCCGGACACCATTATTGTGACTAGCCTTTTAATAGTACTATATGCATAATTTGGCGCTTAATTTAGCGCTCTCTATATGTACTACCTCCGTCCTGGTTTATAGGTACCTTTGTAGTTTGTGTCAAATTTTGACTAAAGATTTAACTAACAAAATGTTAATGCATGTCAAGAAAAATTATCTCATTGGATTCAGATTTCTGAACATAGTTTTCAAAAATATAATGTTTGGTGACATGCGTAGACATTTTGTTAGTTAAATCTATGGTCAAAATTTGGCACCTAAATATAATGGGGACCAATAAACCCGACGGAGGTAGTACCACCTTTTTTTTAATTTCAAGTTTTGCACCATGGCGCCAATCCGTCGATACTACTACTGTACAAAAGTATACATTTTTAAAAGGCTAGAGGGCGGGCAGTCTAGCTTGGTCGGTTTCACGAGAGGCGAGGGCCTTTGTGATTTGACGGCTCATTATCTGCTGGAAGGCGGGCCTTGTGATTTGACTGCTTTCAGATAAATGAGCCGACGACGACCTGATCGAGAAGGAGCAAAGAACCGTGCGGTATACTCAAGTTTTCCACCGAGTAGTAATCGCTGACGGAGGAGCACGAAACACGGCAGCCCAAAGGCCATATGGCGATAAAAATGATCTAATTTGCTAGTCATCTCATTATTAGCATTGTTCTATTCATTCCCTCAAAAACAAAAACCATTGTTCTATTCATGCCTCGCAGAGAACGTGACACGCGTCTTGTAAACAACACCAAGCAAAAAGATGAAACACAGCAGCAAAAGAAGAAGGAAGATTATCACCCCAAATGATCTAATTCGCGGAGTTGTAATCGCTTCTTCATCGCCTCCACGACCTCCATCTCCTTGCGCGTCTCCTCCGCCATCTTCTTCATTCTGTCCATGACGCGGGATTTCTCGACGCGAGCCTTCATCATCTATTCCACGGCCGCATTACGTACCTTGACAGCAGCCGGGTGCTCGATGCGGAGCTTCGCCAACTCCTCCTTCTGTTCCATGACGAGGGCCTGCAGCATCTTCATCGAGGAACTACTATTCTCATGCAGCTTCTTCCAGCCGGCGTTCTTCTCCTTCAACAGGTCGATCTCGTGGCAGAAGCTTCGCCTTGTCCTCCGAAGTCGCAGGATTTCGCTGTCGCCTTTCTTCTTCGAGGCAATACTCTTCTTCAAAGAAGATCACCAAGCTGGCGGTCAACTCCCCTCGTTGATTGAGCTCGGCGGGCATGTCGTCGAGGCTCTCCTTCAGAACTCTGTCAAGCCTTGGATGAACTCCTTCGCTTATTGAGGTGCTTATTGAGCTGATCGGGCATGCCGTCGAGGGATAACGACTCCAGCTCCGCCTTGCTCGGCATGTTCGCCTCCAAGTAGGGCGCCTCGGGAGCCATCGCCGCCCGTGAGAGATCTTTGAGGTCTCTACGTGGCGGCGAGCCCTCTTTTTTTTCCGCAGCCTTGGTTGCCGCTCCCTTGTTACAGTAGTTCTCGACCTAGAGCTCGCTCTCACCGGCCATGGCAACGGATTTTACGAAGAAGAAGCACTTATGAGGAGGAAAGGTAGAGTAATTTTCGGTTAGGTAGTTCCTTTTATAACCTAAGTACTAGCACTAGTAGTACTAATACATGCATAGTGGGAACACGTTTAGGTTTGGTACGCATTTAGTAGGTGTGAGTAGGCTTTGAATGTGATGGGAACAAGGTAAAGATTAATTGATGGTTTTGGTTTCGAGGCCCGAAAACGGCTCCCGATGAGTTTAGCGGAACATAAATTTCAAGTACTACACTGCTCAAATGCGTAAATATTATGTTATCGCCAAAAATTGGCACAAAATACGAAGGAGACCAATGGAAGTACTACTAGCAACCCACGATTTAACTACTGCATGCGCCGTATGATGGAGTAATAATGTCTTTCTTCTCCGCCTCACGTCCACTCAATTTGCATGCTTGTATTAATTGACCATCAATGAAGTGAACGACTTTACACGCTGGCCAAATTATCACATGGGGTGGATCTTGGTACAAAATTGTGTCCGCCAGTGTACCCGCAGCGTGTGCATGCGAGGGAATGAGTGCGTGCGTGGCGTGTGTGCACATCTTCGCCCGTGCATGTATACCCGGGCCAAGATGGCTCGTGGAGGACGCAGTACATTCTTCTCGAACCAGCAAAGACGTCATCGTGATCAATCCACGCAAGGAGGTCGCGACAACGCCTCCACATGTGCCACGTGGCTTCATGAACTGTAAGAGAGACACCGTGGTAGCGTGCCATTGGTATTCTAATTTACGTGTTTTGCACATACCAAGTACTAGTAAGGTACAGTGCATTGCACGATCAGATTTTGCAACCAAATTATGAATAAATACCACACTATAGCATGTAAGCTCGAAATCATATGCGTGATGTAGCCCTTCGCTTAATTCTTATAGTTCATCTCATTCAAAATCAATTAGTTTTTACAAAAAGCTAAGAACGCGTGAATAGGAAAAACATGGGATTATAGTGGAATGTCGCCTTGAATCCTACAGATTGTACAAGTGTTTGATTGTGCATAGAAAACGCAGAATTCTTTCAAATAGGTTTGAGTGGATGGGATGTTTCCTATGCAATCTAGTGCAAATGAATCATATGGAAAAATTCCTATGGTTTACAATCCTACTAATCAAACAACCAAGATAGGAAAAATTCCTAATGATTAGAATCCTCCAAAATTCCTTTGAGAATCCTTTTGAATCAAAGAAGTCCTTAATCTATTTTATGATTCATGGAATTGTGCATTGTAAAGCATAAAGTAAAAAACAAATAATGGCAATTCAACTAGAAAAAAGTTTGGGGCGCTATGATACTAAGATTCTAGAACAAAAGAGAACCACTGTTGTTTTGAGGTTTGTGCATTATGCTTAAGTTCAACCATGGAGTCTGCTAGATTGTACATGTGGCAACATCCGGTGGTGGGCTAGAAGATGGTGTGAGGGGCCGAGTGGAGGGAGACTATGAAGGAATGCACAAGTGCGTAGATCGATATTTAGAGAGAGGGGCTAACACGTCTTGTTGCCGCAGTGATGAGCCATGAAAAATAAATGAGCTAGGGGCCAAGCATTGCTAATCCTTTACGAGGAGGGTCAATTCATGAAATTAAACCTTTTTAGCAGCAATTGTCTAATGATCACATTCATATTAGCCTCGATATATAGTGATGTTAGGGGAGGGCAGGGTCTTTATCGCCCCTGCCTTCGCCATTGTGCACGCTATTCGAGAGATGAAGCGGAAGGCATGGATGATGAGAGGGGGACGTTGGATATATAATTAATGTGGGTGTATTAGCTATATATGTTAATCCTATATAGAGAGGTATAGATTGGATCGATGTGGACGCTGGAAAGAGGGTGAGACCTCACTGGATATATCGATTGATCGGTTTGTGTGGAAAACTATGAAAGACCTAGCTATATACACACATACATAGAGGAACATCGATCGTTGCGCATGCACGCGTGAGAGATAAAGAATGCCCGATATGATGGAGAGGGGATGTGTGGGTGTGTGCCTTCATGGGAGACCGACCAAGAAAAAAGATTGCATGCGTCATGATGGATAATGCCGATCGGTAGTGTGTGTGCATGCATGCACGAGAGAAATTTAGTGGTACAATTATAAAGAGAAGACTACCGTGTGGGTGTAAAAGAATAGGTGAGGTCATAATCAATGTAAAGTTGAATTCAAATATTTGAATAAGAGATCCTGATGTTTGAAACCCATGCATGCATGAATATAACGGAGATCTGCGCGGTGTGGTTTGGAAACGAGCATGTTGTAATGTATACACATTGAACAAGGTCAGACCCATTTGAATTTGAGATACCGATGGCAGACATCATTTGCCCGCGTCGCATCCGTGCATGGACATACTATTCTAATTGGAGATGATGGGCGGCTTTCGCATCACATATCTATATCTATACCCCTATATATATTATATTATATATTTTTTTATATTGTGTGCGGGTAACTTTAACTTTGAAAGATGGTCGTTGGATGAGGCGAATCCGATGGTCCAAAGATGGCAAATTTGAGCACTATTGGCCGTTGGATATCATCTAGATTCCACCAGATTTCGCCACATGTATAATCTAGAAGACTCCATGGTTGAACTTAAGCATAATGCACAAACATCAAAACACAAGCACTTCTTACTTGTTCTAGAACCTTCAGATTTAATTGCCCAAATGTTTTTCTACATGATTTGCCATTATTTGTTTTTACTTTATGTCTTACAACGCACAATTCCATGAATCTTAAAATAGATTAGCTTTCTTATAAAAACTAGATGATTTTGAATGAAATGAACTATAAGAATTAAATGAACATCTACATCATGCATATATGACTCAAAGCTTGCATGCTATAATGTGGTATTTATTCATAATTTGGTTGCCAAATCTCATGCGTGCAATGCACGTGTACCTTACTCTAGTCTAAATGGTGTTTGTGTGTGTGTTATGCGTGTTGAGGTGCAAATTGTCTTTTTTTTTGGTACACGTTAAGCTTGTTCTTCCGAAATTTCAAGCCGCTACTTTGTTATGCCGAAAATTGAAGCTAGCGTCTCTACATCTATCGTGCTCACGAACTCCCGCCTCTTCAACCCCGCTACTTTGTTAGCCTCGAAATATTTAAGATATATCTTTGTCTCACAGTTCGACAACTCCCTCCATCTCAACCCGTGCCTTGCTATTCCAAAATTACAACGCGCAAGGTGGAAAACTCCCACCTCCGTGAAATCCCGACACGCGAAATGCCCGTGGTACCCCTGAACCGAAGAATCGCCTCAAATCGGTGGGGTACTTTCAACTTACCCCACAATTCGGACATGCTGCGTCTCTAAGCCATGGTTCCCCACCGCCATCCCATCCGCCACCCATTCCTACACCGAGGCCGCGAAAACCCGCGACGAAAACCCCACACTGCTCCGTCCGCCACCCAGTGGAGCCTCTTCCCCGACGACATTGTCCACAGCAACACCTCGACGTCCCTCATCCACCGCACTGGATGAGGATCCACCGTCGATCTCATCGTCCAACCGGTTCAGCCACCCCGTCCTCCACATCCAAGGATCTGCCCCGACATTCCCCTCATCTTTCGCGCCACCTCCATTCCCACACCGCCGCCTTCACCGCACCACCGGAAGAGCATCATCATCACCGCTTCCTCGGATGAAGCCGCGGCCTAATTGGCGCCACCAAAGAGGTTGTACACTAATTGCCGCATTTTCTTCTTGATTCTATCTCACCGTGCTGCCGCGCCGGTCCCGAAAGCCGACACGGCGCGGCTCCATCCACGGCGGCGTGCCGGGCACTTCTCCACGACGTCGCCCTCGGCGGCGACGTCCACATCGATGGAGCTGCTGCTGCTTAGCTCTCGCCGCTCTTTGCTCTGCTCTTGCTCTCGGGCCCCTGCCTGGTCTGCTCTTGCTATTGCTCTTGCTCTCGCTCCTGCTCTTGCTTGCGATGCTGCTCCGATTTGGCTACCATTCAGTCAACTGAATCGACTTTTGGGTCAGTCGATTTTCAAGGGGTGGGATCACCGGGGTGAAGGAAGAACCAGCCGCAATGGAGGAGGGGTTTCACGGAGAGGTACCCCACTATCTATCTTAGGGTTCGTGATGGGGCGGTGGTCGCCGGTGGTGGCGGGCGTTAAGGGCGGTGACTTGGGGATCGCCGAGAAAAAGCTCGGCACGGGGCCTAGAGGGATGGCCGGGCGGCGGACCGGCGGTGGGGAGTATTTTCGGGGCGGCGGCAGACCACCGGCGCTGGGCGGCGGGGCTGCTGTTTGGCCGGTGGTGGTCAAGCGGCTCGAAGGGTGGAGGTTGAAGATGAACCGCAGGCCCTTGATTTTGTATCCAACGGCTGCAAAATCGATCGACCAGAAGATGAAAAAGTCAGTCGACCGACGTGTAGCCTCACCTTGCTAGTGCGTTCGGTTCAACAAAGAAAATTCAGTTTAAACGGTTAGGTTCGATTACGACGATTAAGTTCGATTTAAACCGATTAAAGTTCGGTTTACGATTAGGTTCGTAGATGAGCGGTGATGTATTTTACATCTAGCACTTTGTGGTTATGTATTTTACGTCATGTATTGGAGATGCTATTAGAATTCCACTCAGGTTAACGTTGTTCGTTGTCTCTCTTGTCCTGCTTCAGCCTCGGCGTCAGACAACTCAACGAGCTGCTCCAACAACGAAACCCTCCATCACAAATGAGCAGACCTCGGCTCCATCTCCAGACGCCTAAGATCTTGTTCCCTCCTCCGACAAAGAAAGTTAGCGGAGCATCCTCACCGCCAACCCAATCACGCCGAGATCGACATGGCTTCGCCAAAGAGGTTGTACACTTGTTGCATCTCTTTTTACCCTACAATGTTATATATATTGTCCATCGAGCACTCAGATTAACGGAAATACGATTATTTTATCCTACTATATGACAAGCGTTGAGGTACTGTGCAACTTAGCTATCCGTGATGGACTCTCTTGAATGCCATCATTATTTATCTCTCGCTGCTTGAGCTGTGCATTTGTCGATGGGCCCGGAGTTGAGCTAGTATGGCAAAGGGCCTAGGTCCAAAGTAATAGAAGTAGCACAAAACATTTTTTGGTGTAGGATTTTCCTTGCTCAAGCCTCGCCTACTAGAATCGCCAAAGTGCTTGAAAGGAAAAGTGAATGAAAAACATAGGAATTGGACAGTTTCCTATGGTACTACTTTTCATGAATTTGGTGCAAAGGAATGGAGCAAAAAGAAAACTGTAGGATTTGTTCCTTTAGTGTCTCCTTGAAAGAAAAACCGTAGGGAATTCTAATTTCCACTTCTCCTCCTTTTCATATTCCTATTCATCAAGCACAAGACTAAGAGATAGTAGCATAATAGCATTATAACCGTGACATTTTCTTGTGGTTTGACTTAATCTCACCATGCTTTTTTGCATCCTGTGATCTTCCAATTGTTGTGAATCAAACACCCAGTTAGCGTAAACTCGTGTTTTAAATTCTCTGCTTTGCACGTGCATTCCTATCCTATTCTGTCTATTTCCTATCCCTGCATTGTTAGAATCCTCAAATTCAAACAAGCCCTTACTCAATTACTTCACATGATATGTGTCAAAGAAAACCTTGTGTGGTTTGTCCTACTCCTGTATTTGTGTTCCACCCACCAAATTTTGCTCCAACGACCGGAAGGGTTCACCACAAATAGGATCCGCTCTCCAGATACCTTTCGCCTCGAGATCTTCTTCCCGCCACCGGCAGCCACGACAATCGTATTACCATCATCAATCGAGCAGATGACCTTGAGGACTACACGGGTCCGCAAGAGAGGTCGCACTCTTCCGTGTTCCGCTATGCGTTATGCGTCGCTTAATATGATGACATGCTACATTATCGTCGTGTTCACCTATTAGACTCAAAGTCGGTCCAAACCAATGCTTTGAAACTTGAGTTTTTAAATGGTTGTGGGGTACATATTGGGGCAGCAATCGGTACTATCTGGTTAATCTCCGTGTCTACTATGAGTTTCATGTTGGGTGCAAACAAACATTAAAGGAGCCATTATCTGTATTTTTAACTAAAGCTATTATCTCGCTATCATTGGTTTTGGGTCTATCCACAGCTTGCTACCATCACTCTGGATTTGTGCATGCACTCCTTACATAATCTCACTATGTTTTATTCCTATGCATGCCGCTTATTGTACACAATGGAACTGATCATGTAGAGCAAAAGAGACGAGCCTTGCGTGGCAATAAAATTTCATGCAGACGTTGCTCCATGGTGGGCGCAAAGGCAGCCCCCTCCACCCATTTCGGATCGTAATCAAGAGGAAGATAAGCTGTTACGAGGGGGATTCGTAAGAGAAGACCACTCCTATTTACCCCATGAGGTCTTCTCTCTAACTTGGCATGCGGATGTTGGTAATATCATGCATATGGTGCCTTGCATTGCTCATCATATACATTAAAGATGTCATACCTTAGTTTAGACATGCTTTGTGTCAATGCCATCTGCTTAGTTTCTTTATCGTATATGAATCATGCAATGCCATCTTGTCTAGCAGGACATCATATATGTGAATTTTGCAATGCCACCCTGGTTAGCCACCATCTTATATGTGAATTATATCATGCCATCATTTTTTATTATGTGTTAAATTTGTCAACAATTTTAGTACATTCAATTACTCTTCCTGTGCATCAGCCATTTGGCACGGTCATGGAAAATCTGGAGTGGAAACAAGGTCTTCAGAGCAGACAATGCTATCGTGACGAAGCGCATGTCTTCTTGTCGGTTACCGATAGCTCCTCGAGGAGGATTCGAAGACAGATGACGGTCATATTTCCCCACGAGGTGCATGCCCTAACTTGGCGGGGTTATGTTACTCATATCGTATGCGTATGGTATCTTGCATTGCTATGTCATTTGCTTAGTTTAGACATGCTTTGTGTGAATGCCACTTGTTTAGTGTCTAATTACCATATATGTGAATTATGCAATGCCATCTTGTTGCAAGACATTATATATGTGAATTATGCAATGTTATCTTGTTGCAAGGCATTATGTATGTGAATTATGCAATGCCATGCTTTGTTTAGGCAAGCGTCATATATGTGAATTATATCATGCCGTCCTTTTTTGTATTTCTCATTGCTTTTATCGACAATGTTTGCATATTCAACTGCTCTTCCTGTGCATCAGCCATTTGAATTGGTGATGGAGAAATCTAGAGTGAAAACAAGGTCTTGAGTAGACAATGCTACCCGCTGAAGCGTATATCTTCTTTGATTCTGAGATAGCACTTCGTGAGGAGGATTCAGAAGGCGATGACCAGTCCTATTATCCCCCTGAGGTATATGCTCAAACTTGGCAGGGTTATATTACTCATATAATGCATATGTTGTATTGCAATGCTTAGTTTTTACATCATATACACAATATTGAATGCCATCTCCTTAGTTGACACATCATATATGCAATTGCCCTCTGCTCACTTCCTTAGTATATAAATCATATATTTGAATTATGTCATGCCATGATGTTTACATAGACATGTATCTGAATTATTGCATGCCAACCCATTTTCTAAAGACATAATATAGTTATATCATCTCATCCTGTTTACATAGTCATCGTATTTTTAAATTATGTCATTCTATCCGTGAATTATATCATGCCATCATGTTTCCATCGGCCAGCATGTTTGTGATTTATGGCATGCCAACCACTTTAATAGACACATCGTATAGTTATATCATGTCATCCTGTTTACATAGTCATCATATTTTGAAGTATGTCATTCTATCCTGTTTAGTTAGCCATCATACATGTGAAATTGTGTCATGCTATCCTGTTTAATTAGCCATCATATATGTGAAATTATGTCCTGCTATTCTCTTTGCTTAGACAACATAAATGTGAATTATTTCATGCCCTGTTTTCTTCCCTACTATCCATTGCACCTGTCTATCTTACAATGTCTCAGACATTCAATTACTTTTCTTGTTTATCAGCCATTTCAATTGGAGGGAGTGATGGCGATTCTGTGGGAGTAGAAACACGGTCTTGAGAAAAGATCGTGCTACACATCGTCTTGCAGATAGAACCACGGTTGTACTTGCCCAAGAATCAACCCCACCACACATAACCCACACTCATGCAGATTGTACCCCTACCCAGCTTGGACAGAGAACCAGCTACACCCCTTCTAACCCCAACCCCAAAGCAGATAGACACCCGGGCCTCCGTTGACACAAAGACCGTCTCCACCACAGAGCACCCAAACACGGCAGTTAGTAAAGGCAACTGTGGTGCCCAAATCAAGAGGACCACCACTCCGAACTCGAAGTCAACGCTTAAAGCGTAAGAAGAATTGTTCTCGTGTCAGGTTCCATAGCTATGGTTCATACTACTTTGCTCTTGCATCATCAGATTTCTTGATACCAACCAATTTCAAATTTGAAGGATGCAATTGAAACTCCAATGGCGCAATGGTATGTTTTAAACCTGTTTCTTCAACGTGTTTGGCTGTTTGTCGTTGTAACTTGCTCTATGTTGATTTCAGTTTCAATTGAATAAACAGTTATGTTCTCATGCCATGCACATTACAAGTGTTGTTATTGCTGTGTAGTTTCCCACACTTATATTCTGTCTATGCTGCTTTGTCTTAAATAGATATGATTTGAACTGTATCTATCTTGATTTGGCAACATAAACCGATATAGACCATACAAAGTGACCATACTACATAGATATATGTTTGTTTCATCTTTGTTATCCTATCCACCTTACTCTGAACTGGTTTACCAAAATGAGTTTCATATACTACATTGTAAACCCGAGATGTGTTTGTTTGTTTCTCTTTTAGAACACGGATAAAATATTGGAGAAGAGTACCTGTTATGCAATGGTAAAGGAAGTGCAGATAAGGTTCAAGATAGTGAGACATCCCTGTTGGTCTCCAAGAAAGCTGATAAAAACTATATTGAGGACACTGAGACAACCCCAAAGTCCTGTCTTGATGTAGTGTTCGAAAGTTCTTGGCTACCATCACGGGCACCAGCTCTTGAACTCGTTGCTTCGAATCAGTTCGGCTTCTTGAGTCTCAACTTCAAGTTGAAATACATCGATCGGATGTTATGCGACGAGGAAAGTCAAGGACCGAGAAGTCCTGCAGAATTCAGGATGCATACTTTTACGGTGCAATGACAAGTTACTGGAGGACTTAAGCGCCAAACAAGAGAAAGTTAATAAGCTTGCTAAGCATCTTGCCGCATTATGGGTACCTGTGATATTGTTTCTTGAGCTCTTACGAAGTGGTTTCAGTTACGGACTTGTTTTGTCTTGGCGTTTATATGCTGCTGTGTTCCCTATATTTGCACTAGTGGCGAACTTTGATGCCCAGTTGATGTAATATGTGTAATAGCCGTGATAGCCTAGTGTAAGTTGCTTGCTTATTTATTTCCTTGTTGTCTTGTTTATTTGTTTGCTTGTAGTCAGTGCTGTTGATTTTCTGTGGTTTGCTATTGGCTGCAATAACCTATTTTTTAAAACTAGGCCACAATAACCATGGGCTAATATTCTTTGTAGTGACCTTTGGACCCTACGGGCCGTAGAAATAGTGGGCCTTCTACGGGCCGTATAAACGATGGGCCTTCTACGGGTAGTAGAAACAATGGGCCTTCTACGCCGTAGAAACAATGGGCCTTCTACGGGCGTATCATCAATGGGCCTTATACTCTGGGCGATATGACCGATTGGCCAAACATGGGCCAATACCAAGCCTCTTTATGGCCGTAATCGTGCTTGAGTTGGATTCGCCCGTTCATGGGCCGACCATATCGGGCCATCGTTCATAGGCCGTTTTTCATGACGCTATGAAAACGGCTCAACGTGTTAACGGACCACAAACGGGCCGACTGTAACCACGGGCTGAATTTGGCCCACAAGCAGAAAATGACAGGAACGGGCCGTAAGTAAACGAATGCTGGAAATGAGCCCAAGAATAAATGGGCTCTGAGAAGGCCGAAAGATAACATGGGCTGGAAACGGCCCAACGGAATAACGGGCCCTTAATGGGTATAAAGTGATACGCTGTTCATTACGGGCCAGTTTCACCACGGGCCGTTAATGGGTGTAAAGTATACACTGTTCATTACGAGCCAGTTTCACCACGGGCCGTTAATAGGCCAGGAGTTACATAGGGCCTCATATGGGCCGAAAGACGTCATGGGCCATACATGGGCCGGCGAAAACGGGTGGAATCATATTGGGTGGCCCAGATGACGCTCTGGGCCCTAATTCGGATAGGGCATAACGGGCCTTGGGTTAGCGGGCTGTAAATGGGCTATATGCGAACAGGCCGTTAACAGGCTTTACATGGGCCGGCCCGCCACCTTTTGACCAATTCAGACGGACCGGCCTTTTCACAGGAATGGGCCTTTATTGGGCCGTGCCACATGTCGACGTATCATAGGCGCCTTCTGTCCAATGAGTGGATGACATCTGTCCCAACGGTGAGCCGACATCGCAGTGTTTCCTCCGGTACCAATGATGATTTTACACGTGGAAAATCCCCATTGGTCGGGCTGTTAACGGGTTATCGGATCCAAAACCCGACCCGATAGCTTAACGGCGTTCGTTACGGTGGATGCCACGTGTCGGTCACCCTTGACGAAAGCACTTCATGACGCCGCGATTTATCGTCACGGAAGTGGACACTTCCGTGATGATAATTTTGGCAATGTCATGGAACACTTCTCTGACGACCTGCGGTATGACTATCTTGATTCTATCATAAATTTGTCATGGATGTACATGCATGACAAAAATGCAACCTACTGTGACAAACACGTATCATCATGGAAGTGTATTTTTTTTGTAGTGATGGGGTTTATATCATATTGCATGAGTTTATCCCTCTACATCATGTCATCTTACTTAAAGCGTTACTCTGTTCTTTTGAACTTAATACTCTAGATGCATGCTGGATAGCGGTCGATGTGTGGAGTAATAGTAGTAGATGCAAGCAGGAGTCGGTCTACTTGTCTTGGACGTGATGCCTATATACATGATCATACCTAGATATTCTCATAACTATGCTCAATTCTGTCAATTGCTCAACAGTAATTTGTTTACCCACCGTAATACTTATGCTCTCGAGAGAAGACACTAGTGAAACCTATGGCCCCCGGGTCTATTTTCCATCATATTTAATCTCCCGACAACAAGCTATTTTTGGCACCGTTTATTTTGCTTTTATTTTACTTTGCATCTTTATCATAAAAATACCAAAAATATTATTTTTATCATATCTATCAGATCTCACTCTCGTAAGTGACCGTGAAGGGATTGACAACCCCTTTATTGCGTTGGTTGCGAGTATTTATTTGTTTGTGTAGGTGCGAGGGACTCGTGCCTGGCCTCCTAATGGATTGATACCTTGGTTCTCAAAAACTGAGGGAAATACTTACGCTGCTTTACTGCATCACCCTTTCCTCTTCAAGGGAAAACCAACGCAGTGCTTAAGAGGTAGCAAGGGGATGAATGAATAGGAGCTACATTGAGTGGATGATAGCATTGTCATTGCCTGACAAACACAAATGTATCGAAAATCAGATCAATGAACAATACTTGAGCAGAGATTAATTGATTATTTTGGAGATAACGGGTGTACCTAGATAGTTGTTACACCTGTATCTTTGTGAAATTTGAGTAGACTTGTGACACCATGGACCACATAAGTGTGACTAAGAAAATAAAATGAGCAAAAGTAGCACCGAAATGTTCAGTAAAGTTAAATCCTGATCTCAAAGAGCCCAAAATGTTCATAATTTTAGGAACACTATTCTCAGTTTCTATGATCTACAGTCGATCATATGAAAGATAAAACTCTAGAACAATCTATTTACGCATAGATAGTGCATGATCTTTATCTGAAATCTACATGGAACACTAGCACAAAGGGAAGTATAGAGGAACTATTGCAAAATTTTAGCAAAGAAAGGAAGAGGATTAGCCGTAAACATGTATATGACTTACCCCGGAAACATACAGTTGAATATACCTTCACATTGTTGCGTGTGTGGGAAGTAGTCTTCAGTAAGAAAAGGAAAATTAGAAGAAAAAAAAGTTCAGAGTTAGATTGCACCAAGTAACATATCTCTTCGAAATTGCTTGAGCTGTTCTCCTACCACCTAGCGTGCGGTGCTTATGAGCTATCCAGCAGAAACACCAAAAAAGACATTGACTTCAGTACACCTTTCAGGAAAGAAGATAGTGACTTCAGTACATTTTTAGGATGTTCTGGGATAATTTAGTGTTAATGTGTATGCATCAAGATCTTTAATAAAAATAGTTTGACAGAGGTATAGAGGTAACTTATAGACATGTCCACTAGGGGCACATCATAGCTAAAAAATCAATGGTAATAGCTTTTTTCTTGTTAACTTGAAACAGAGAACATGAAGCATCTTATGATCTATGCATATGAAAAAGTGAGAGTAAACAACAATGTGTAACAAATGGTAGCAGCAAACGACCTGTGAAGCAATCCAAGCAGCCAAAGGCATACGTTGAGCACCTTTTGACTCCTAGTGCATCCCGAGAAATTGGATCGAGAACATAATCTTCAGGCTAGGAATATTCAGAGACGATTGAAAGTAGGGAATATGCACCTACACACAGTAGAAGGCCGTTCCCAGCTGTGGATGCAAGCAGACGTCCATGGTCGATGACAATGGCGGTACAGAAGGGGGTTTTAAGCACACTTTTCTCCACAATTGAAGGGTAATGGAGGTGGAGATAATGAGGGCTCATTAATGGAGCAGTGCATTGATACATCTCCAACGTATCTACAATTTTTGATTGCTCCATGCTATATTATCTACTGTTTTGGACATTATTGGGCTTTATTATCCACTTTTATATTATTTTTGGGACTAACCTATTAACCGAGGCTCAGCCCGAAATTGTTGTTTTTTGCCTATTTCAGAGTTTCGCGAAAGGAATATCAAACGGAGTCCAAGCGGAATGAAACCTTCGGGAACGTGATTTTAGGAAGATTATGATCCGGAGACTTGGACCCTCGTCAAGAAAACAAAGAGGAAGCCACGAGGTAGGGGGCGCCCACCCCCCACGTGGGCCCCCCTGTTGCTCCACCAACGCATTCTTCCTCCTATATATACCTCGTACCCCAAACGATCGGATCTGAGCCAAAACCTAATTCCACCGCCGCAACCTTCAGACTCCACGAGACCCCATCTTGGGGCCTGTTAGAACTCCATGGGAGGCATCCATCACGGAGGGCTTCTACATCAACACCATAGCCTCTCCGATGAAGTGTGAGTAGTTTAGCTCAGACATTCGGGTCCATAGTTAGTAGCTAGATGGCTTCTTCTCTATTTTTGGATCTCAATACAATGTTCTCACACTCTCATGGAGATCTATTTGATGTAATCTTCTTTTTGTGTGAGTGCATTTGTTGAGACCGATGAATTGTGGGTTTATGATCAAGATTATCTATGAACAATATTTGAATCTTCTCTGAATTCTTTTATGTATGATTGGTTATCTTTTGCAAGTCTCTTTGAATTATCAGTTTGGTTTGGCCTACTAGATTGATCTTTCTTGCAATGGGAGAAGTGCTTAGCTTTGGGTTCGATCTTGCGGTGTCCTTTCCCGATGGATGAGGGGGCAGCAAGGCATGTATTGTATTGTTGCCATCGAGGATAACAAGATGGGGTTTTTATCATATTGCATGAATTTATCCCTCTACATCATGTCAACTTGCTTAAGGCGTTACTCGTTTTCATGAACTTAATACTCTAGATGCATGCTTTGGATAGCGATCGATGAGTGGAGTAATAGTAGTAGATGCAGTGTGAGTCGGTCTACTTGTCTGGACGTGATGCCTATATACATGATCATACCTAGATATTCTCATAACTATGCTCAATTACATCAATTGCTCAACAAAGAATTCGCTCACCCAAGTAAAATACTTATGTTCTTGAGAGAAGCAACTAGTGAAACCTATGGCCCCCGGCTCTATCTTCATCATATTAATCTTCCAACACTTAGTTATTTCCTTTGCTTTTTTACTTTGCTTTTATTTTACTTTGCATCTTTATCACAAAAATACCAAAAATATTATCCTATCATATCTATGAGATCTCACTCTCGTAAGTGACCGTGAAGGGATTGACAACCCTTATCGCGTTGTTTGCGAGGAGTTATTTGTTTTGTGTAGGTACGAGGGACTCGCGCGTAGCCTCCTACTGGGTTGATACCTTGGTTCTCAAAAACTGAGGGAAATACTTACGCTACATTGCTGCATCACCCTTTCCTCTTCAAGGAAATCCAACGCAGTGCTCAAGAGGTAGCAAAGAAGATTTCTGGCGCCGTTGCCGGGGAGTCTATGCAAAAGTCAACATACCAAGTACCCATCACAAATCCCTTATCTCCCGCATTACATTATTTGCCATTTGCCTCTCGTTTTCCTCTCCCTCACTTCACCCTTGTCGTTTTATTCGCCCTCTCTTTTTCGTTCGCCTTCTTCTTTTTGCCCCTCGCTCTCTCTATCGTTATGTCTGAATTTATTGCCGATATGGAGAATAACAATATCATAGAAAATTCTGATGCTCCTGCTGAAGAACCCCCTACCTTGCATACAAAAAGATTTCGAATTGGTTGTGGTAATATTATTGGAAAAGGAGTTATTCAAGATTTCTTTACGTGTGCCAGTGCTTTGACTTCTATGGGCGGTTCTATTCTACATAGAACTAGTAGTCTTGTGGACGCTATTGCCATACTTATAGTTGAACTTGAAAGGCAATTTATGCACATGCATCCTTGCATACAAAGAATTTTCCTAGAATTCTCTAATATTGAGCATTCTTCTGTTAAGCGTGCCGCCACTATCTTTTTGGCTCATGAAGAAATCTTTGTGCATTATAGGGTAGATGCTAGTCATCCTCCCATTGAAGCTATCCTTTTTAATCAAGAAGACATGATGCGTTTACAATCTTTGGATCATATTGCTTATAACGAAAATCTTAGGAAAAAGGTTCCCGCCGATGTTCTAGTTGATAGAATTTCCGAGCTTAATGATGATTTTGCTATTCAGAATAATGGATTAGGTTTTACTCTTGAACAAAGGCTTGTGAGTTTTGCCAAAAGAATTCTCTTAATGATGAATTGGTTGTGCAATACAAAGGGCCTAGGGAGGAACCCATACCTCCCGAGATTGATCTTGGGGACTTTTGTCCCATTAAATTTAGTCCTTTTGATTATTTTTGCTTGCCTCAAAGAAAACTTGCTGCTGAACATAGAGAATATGAGAAAAGTTTTCATGACTTGCCATACCACTATTATGGCAATACCTAGATCTATCCTTGCTTTTTGCCTAGCTAAGGGCGTTAAACGATGGCGCTTGTCGGGAGGCAACCCAATTTTATTTTTAGTTTTTCTTTGCTTTTTCTTCTGTTTAGGAATAAATATTTGATCTAGCCTCTGGTTAGATGTGTTTTTTTGTTTTAATTAGTGTTCGTACCAAGTTAAACCTATAGGATCTTCTTGCATGATAGTTATTTGATCTTGCTGTAATTTCCAGAAACTTTCTGTTCACGAAAACAATTGTTAAAAATCACCAGAATGTGATAAAATAGTGATTCAAATTGCTGCTGATCAATAAACAAATTTCCCAGGTCGTCCTATTTTCGCTGATTTTTTGGAGTTCCAGAAGTTTGCGTTAGTTACAGATTACTACAGACTGTTCTGTTTTTGACAGATTCTGTTTATCGTGTGTTGTTTGCTTATTTTGATGAATCTATGGCTAGTAAAATAGTTTATAAACCATAGAGAAGTTGGAATACAGTAGGTTTAACACCAATATAAATAAAGAATGAGTTCATTACAGTACCTTGAAGTTGTCTTTTGTTTTCTTTGGCTAACGGAGCTCACGAGATTTCTGTTGAGTTTTGTGTTGTGAAGTTTTCAAGTTTTGGGTGAAAGATTTTGATGGATTATGGAACAAGGAGTGGCAAGAGCCTAAGCTTGGGGATGCCCATGGCACCCCCAAGATAATCTAAGGACACCAAAAAGCCAAAGCTTGGGGATGCCCCGGAAGGCATCCCCTCTTTCGTCTACTTCCATCGGTAAATTTACTTGGAGCTATATTTTTATTCACCACATGATATGTGTTTTGCTTGGAGCGTCTTGTATGATTTGAGTCTTTGCTTTTTAGTTTACCACAATCATCCTTGCTGTGCACACCTTTTGAGAGAGCCATACATGATTTGGAATTTGTTAGAATACTCTATGTGCTTCGCTTATATCTTTTGAGTTATATAGTTTTGCTCTAGTGCTTCACTTATATCTTTTAGAGCACGGTGGTGGATTTGTTTTATAGAAACTATTGATCACTCATGCTTCACTTAGATTATTTTGATAGTCTTAAATAGCATGGTAATTTGCTTAAATAATCCTAATATGCTTGGTATTCAAGAATAGTAAAAACTTTCTTATGAGTGTGTTGAATACTATGAGAAGTTTGATGCTTGATAATTGTTTTGAGATATAAAGACGGTGATATTAGAGTCATGCTAGGTTAGTAGTTGTGAATTTGAGAAATACTTGTGTTAAAGTTTGTGATTCTCGTAGCATGCACGTATGGTGAACCGTTATGTGATGAAGTCGGAGCATGATTTATTTATTGATTGTCTTCCTTATGAGTGGCGGTCGGGACGAGCTATGGTCTTTTCCTACCAATCTATCCCCTAGGAGCATGTGCGTAATACTTTGCTTTGATAAGTTGTAGATTTTACATAATAAGTATATGAGTTCTTTATGACTAATGTTGAGTCCATGGATTATACACACTTTCTTCCTTCCACCATTGCTAGCCTCTCTAATACCGCGCACCTTTCGCCGGTATCATACACCCACCATAAACCTTCCTCAAAATAGCCACCATGCCTACGTATAATGGCATTTCCATAGCCATTCCGAGATATATTGCCATGCAACTTTCCACCGTTCCGGTTATTATGACACGCTCCATCATTGTCATATTGCTTAGCATGATCATGTAGTTGACATCGTATTTGTGGCAAAGCCACTATTCATAATTCTTTCATACATGTCACTCTTGATTCATTGCATATCCCGATTACACCCGTCGGAGGCATTCATATAGAGTCTTATTTTGTTCTAAGTATCGATTTGTAATTGTTTAGTTGTAAGAAAATAAAAGTGTGATGATCTTCATTTTTAGAGCATTGTCCCATGTGAGGAAAGGATGATGGAGACTATGATTCCCCCACAAGTCGGGATGAGACTCCGGACGAAAAAAGAGAGAGAGAAAAGAGGCCATAAAAAAGAGAAAAGGCCCAAATAAAAAAATGAGAGAAAAAGAGAGAAGGGACAATGTTACTATCATTTTACCACACTTGTGCTTCAAAGTAGCACCATGATCTTCATAATAGAGAGTCTCTCATTTTGTCACTTTCATATACCAGTGGGAATTTTTCATTATAAAACTTGGCTTGTATATTCCAATGATGGGCTTTCTCAAAATGCCCTAGGTCTTCATGAGAAAGCGAGTTGGATGCACACCCACTTAGTTTCTTTTGTTGAGCTTTCATATGCTTATAGCTCTAGTGCATCCGTTGCATGGCAATCCCTACTCACTCACATTGATATCTATTGACGGGCATCTCCATAGCCCGTTGATACGCCTAGTTGATGTGAGACTATCTTCTCCCATTTTGTCTTCTCCACAACCACCATTCTATTCCACATATAGTGCTATATCCATGTCTCACGCTCATGTATTACGTGAAGATTGAAAAAGTTTGGGAATGTCAAAAGTATGAAACAATTGCTTGGCTTGTTATCGGGGTTGTGCATGATTTAAATACTCTGTGTGGTGAATATAGAGCATAGCCAGACTATATGATTTTGTAGGGATAACTTTCTTTGGCCATGTTATTGTGAGAAGACATGATTGCTTTGTTAGTATGCTTGAAGTATTATTATTTTTATGTCAATATTAAACTTTTGTCTTAAACCTTTCGGATCTGAATATTCATACCACAATTAAGAAGAATTACACTAAAATTATGCCAAGTAGCACTCCGCATAAAAAATTATTTTTTTATAATTTACCATCTCGAGGACGAGCATGAATTAAGCCTGGGGATGATTGATTCATCTCCAAGGTATCTATAATTTTTATTGCTCCATGCTATATTATCTACCTGTTTTGGACATTATTGGGCTTTATTATCCACTTTTATATTATTTTTGGGACTAACCTATTAACCGGAGGCCCAAATTTTAATTGTTGCTTTTTTGCCTATTTCGTAGTTTTGCGTAAAAGGAATATCAAACGGAGTCCAAACGGAATGAAACCTTCGGGAACGTGATTTTAGGAAGATTATGATCCGGAGACTTGGACCCTCTTGGCAAGTGTCCTGGACTAGGGGTACTCACCACGTCATCTCCTCGATCTGTTAGATTGGGCCGAGGACCCCATGGTCAGATACTCATGGGCCAGTCCGGACAGCTGCCGCATACAAGGAAGATTCCACAAGACTTGGCGATCAAGATAAGGACTCCTCCCCACCGGCATATTCGGCTAGGACTCTTGTTATCCTAGGCCCCTAGTGCATTATATAAACCGAGGCCAGGCTAGTCGATAGAGAGATACAACAATCATACCATAGGCTAGCTTCTAGGGTTTAGCCTCTACGATCTCGTGGTAGATCAACTCTTGTAATACTCATATCATCAAGATCAATCAAGCAAGAAGTAGGGTATTACCTCCATAGAGAGGGCCCGAACCTAGGTAAACATCGTGTCCCCTGTCTCCTGTTACCATCACCCTTAGACGCACAGTTCGGGACCCCCTACCCGAGATCCGCCGCTTTTGACACCGACATTGGTGCTTTCATTGAGAGTTCCGTTGTGTGTTCGGCAAAAGGTCGATGGCTCGCCTGCAGATCAATCATGCGACTTCGCATCTTCGGCACTACTCGACCGGGTCACCTTGGTTCGACCAAGGACCGCGCCCTACCTCCGATCGTCATGTTCGGATGAGGGCCTTCATCAACATCAACTCCGATCTCTATCAAGATCATGGATGAATCTTCCAGGGCCGTAGCCCGGGTGCTCAACGTCAACATTGCCCTCGGGCGACCGTACTGTTTTTCTGGACAACGAACTTGTGTCCGCCGCCACCGCCTACTCAAGTGTCGTTTTAACGATTGCTTCGGTGGAATTGTGCGGAATTGAGTATATAACAACCCTGGAAAATTTCGTCGAATTCCAATGGAGGAATCTCTGGCAATCCACGATATACCGGAGCCATGTCAAATCTGGACGGGAATCTGGACAAGTTTAGGGCGTGGTGTCCAGCTTCTAGCTCGGACATCCTTTGGAAGATCCAACCGTTGATCGGCTGCGGAATTCCTATATCTACCACCCTCAAAATTTCAGCTCGATCCGACCGTCCGAACTCCGGGAACCTTCCGATTAGTGCATCACTTTTTCGGATCTGTTTTCTGCGCAGCGAATCCGACCCGAGTTCATCTTTTTATGAACGGGATTTCGGACATCCTTTTTGAAGGAAGTTTTGTATGGGGTGTTGTGTTTTGTTCCTGAACACATCCCACTAACTTTAAAATCCTTTGAACATGATCTTCAACATCATGCTGGTGTCAAACCAGCCCGACAACGTTGCTCTACGGTTGCCGACCTGCACTAGACACGTCGTCACTTTATTGAGCCGAGCTCAACTTATTTGGATCATCATCTCGACAAGCCGAACAAGAGTCCGGCATCGCAAAGGATAAATCAACACCAACATTGCCACCCCACGGATTACACGGAGCGGGCACACCGACATCGCCGCACGGTCACTTCATCAAGCCGGCATTGACCACGTCACGACCTGCGTCGGCAGGGCCGCACTGTTGCTCCTTCAAGCCGGTGTCCATCATGCCGACCTACTTCGACTCATCGGTCGACATCGAGGCCCGACATCTCGGCTGGACCGGGGATTCATCATCTCTTCATCAACCTACTCCGGTGACTTTGGCGTCACCAGCCCGGCCACCGTCACGATTAGTTTGGACCGGGGCTTTGCCTCGGCAAGCCAACCTTTGCCAAGATTGCCATGCCGTCGCTTTATCGCCCATCAGGCAATGGGTGTGCGGATCGAGTCCCAATTTTGGGAATCACCTTCCTTCGGATTGCTACAACAAATAAACCAGGTGCTATTAATCCTAGTATTTTTTACTTGTTTGGGTTCATTTTTCCCAAGGAACTATTACTGTGGTTTGTCCATCATATGTACACAGAGTTGGGGAACGTTGCAGAAAATAAAAAAATTCCTACGGTTTCACCAAGATCCATCTATGAGTTCATCTAGCAATGAGTGATAGGAGTGCATCCACATATCTTTGTAGATCGCGAGCGAAGCTGTTCAAGTGAACGGGGTTGAGGGAGTCGTGCTCGTCGTGATCCAAATCACCGATGACCAAGTCTTTGAGCAGACAGCACCTCCGCGTTCAACACACGACGGAGCGGATGACATCTCCCGCACCTTGATCCAGCAAGGAGGAGGGAGAGGTTGATGAAGATCCAGCAGCACGACGGGCGTGGTGGTGGATGCAAGAGAATTCCAGAGCTTGTACCAGCTTCATGCGAGAGAGGAGGTGTAGCAGGGGGAGGGAGGCGCCAAGACTTCAGGGTGCGGCTGCCCTCCCTCCCCCCCTTTATATAGGCCCCCTGGGGGGGCGCCGGCCCTGGAGATGAGATCTCCCAAGGGGGGCGGCGGCCAAGGGGGGAGGCTTGCCCCCCAAGGCAAGTGGGGCGCCCCCTCCCCTAGGGTTCCCAACCCTAGGCGCATGAGGGGGGGGCGCACCAGCCCACCAGGCTGGTTCCTCCCACTTCAGCCACAGGGGCCCTCCGGATAGGTGGCCCCACCGGTGGACCCGGGACCCTTCCCGTGGTCTCGGTACAATACCGTGACCCTCAAACTCCCCGTTGGCGAAACATCACTTCCTATATATAATTCTTTACCTCCGTACCATTAGGAACTCCTCGTGACGTCCGGGATCTCATCCGGACTCAGAAACTTTCGGTTTGCTGCATACTCATATTCATACAACCCTAGCGTCACCGAACCTTAAGTGTGTAGACCCTACGGGTTCGGAGACATGCGAACATGACCGAGACGGCTCTCCGGTCAATAACCAACAGCGGGATCTGGATACCCATGTTGGCTCCCACATGCTCCTCGATGATCTCATCGGATGAACCCACGATGTCGAGGATTTAAGCAACCCGTATACAATTCCCTTTGTCAATCAAGACGTTACTTGCCCGAGATTCGATCGTCGGTATCCCAATACCTTGTTCAATCTCGTTACGGCAAGTCACTTTACTGCATCTGTAATGCATGATCCCGTGACCAGACACTTGGTCACTTTGAGCTCATTATGATGATGCATTACCGAGTGGGCCCAGAGATACCTCTCCGTCATACGGAGTGACAAATCCCAGTCCCGATCCGTGTCAACCCAACAGACACTTTCGGAGATACCTGTAGTGCACCTTTATAGTCACCCAGTTACGTTGCGGTGTTTGGTACACCGAAAGCACTCCTACGGTATCTGGGAGTTACACGATCTCATTGTCAAAGGAAAAGATACTTGACATTGGAAAAGCTCTAGCAAACGAACTACACGATCTTGTGCTATGCTTAGGATTGGGTCTTGTCCATCACATCATTCTCCTAATGATGTGATCTCGTTATCAATGACATCCAATGTCCATAGTCAAGAAACCATGACTATCTGTTGATCAACGAGCTAGTCAACTAGAGGCTCACTAGGGACATATTGTGGTCTATGTATTCACACGTGTATTACGATTTCCGGATAATACAATTATAGCATGAATAAAAGACAATTATCACGAACAAGGAAATATAATAATAATCCTTTTATTATTGCCTCTAGGCATATTTCCAACAGTCTCCCACTTGCACTAGAGTCAATAATCCAGTTACATTGTGATGAATCGAGCACCCATAGAGTTCTGGTGTTGATCATGTTTTGCTCGCGGAAGAGGTTTAGTCAACGAATCTGCGACATTCAGATCCGTATGCACTTTGCAAATTTCTATGTCTCCATCTCGAACATTTTCACGAATGGAGTTGAAGCGGCGCTTGATGTGCTCGGTCTTCTTGTGAAACCTAGGCTCCTTGGCAAGTGCAATAGCTCCGGTGTTGTCATAGAAGAGTTTGATCGGCCTCGACGCATTGGGTATGACTCCTAGGTCGGTGATGAACTCCTTCACCCAAATTGCTTCATGTCTTTGCCTCCGAGGCTGCCATGTACTCCGCTTCACATGTAGATCCCGCCACGACGCTCGCTTGTAGCTGCACTAGCCATCGCTTCCACCATTCAACATATACATGTATCCGGTTTGTGACTTAGAGTCATTCAGATCTGTGGTCGAAGCTTAGCGTCGACGTAACCCTTCTGACGAGCTCTTCGTCACCTCCATAAACGAGAAACATGTCCTTAGTCCTTTTCGGTACTTCAGATATTCTTGACCGGCTGGCCCGGTGTTCCTTGCCGGGATTACTTTGGTACCTTCCTACCAAACTTACGGCAAGGTTTACATCAGGTCTGGTACACAGCATGGCATACATAATAGATCCTATGGCTGATGCATAGGGGATGACACTCATCTCTTCTATATCTTCTGCCGTGGTTGGACATTGAGCCGAGCTTAATTTCACACCTTGTAACACAGGCAAGAACCCTTTCTTGGACTGATACATTTTGAACTTCTTCAATATCTTATCAAGGTATGTGCTTTGTGAAAGACCGATGAGGCGTCTCGATCTATCTCTATAGATCTTGATGCCTAATATATAAGCAGCTTCTCCAAGGTCCTTCATTGAAAAACTCTTATTCAAGTAGGCCTTAATGTTGTCCAAAATTTCTATATCATTTCCCATCAAAAGTATGTCATCTACATATAATATGAGAAATGCTACAGAGCTCCCACTCACTTTCTTGTAAACGCAGGCTTATCCATAAGTCTCAAGATAAACCCAAACGCTTTGATCATATCATCAAAGCGAATGTTCTAACTCCGAGATGCTTGCACTAGCCCATAAATGGATCGCCGGAGATTGCATACCTTGTTAGCATTCTTAGGGTCGACAAAACCTTCCGGCTGCATCATATACAGTTCTTCCTTAAGATAGCCGTTAAGGAATGCCGCTTTTGACGTCCATTTGCCATATCTCATAATCATAGTATGCGGCAATTGCTAACATGATTCGGACGGACTTCAGCTTTGCTACGGAGAGAAAGTCTCATCGTAGTCAACCCCTTGAACTTGCCGATAACCCTTAGCGACAAGTCGAGCTTTATAGATGGTAACATTACCATCCGCGTCATCTTCTTCTTAAAGATCCATTTGTTTTCTATCGCTCGCCGACCATCGAACCAAGTCTGTCAAAGTCCATACTTTGTTTTCATACATGGATCCTATCTCGGATTGCATGGCTTCAAGCCATTTGTTGGAATCTGGGCCCGCCATCGCTTCTTCATAGTTCAAGGTTCACCGTTGTCTAACAACATGATTTCCGGTGATGTGGTTGCCATACCACTCTGGTGTGGAACGTGTCCTTGTGGACCTACGAGTTCAAGAGCAACTTGATCCGAAGTACCTTGATCATCATCATTAATTTCCTCTCCGATTCGGTGTAGGCACCACATGAACATTTTCCTGAGCTGCACTACTTTCCGGTTCAAGAGGTAGTACTTCATCGAAGTTCTACTTTCCTCCCACTTACTCCTTTCGAGAGAAACTCTTTTTCCAGAAAGGATCCATTCTTGGCAACAAAGATCTTGCCTTCGGATCTAAGGTAGAAGATATACCCAATGGTTTCCTTAGGGTACCCTATGAAGACGCATTTTTTCGACTTGGGTTCGAGGTTTTCAGGTTGAAGTTTCTTGACATAAGCATCGCATCCCCAAACTTTTAGAAATGACAGCTTAGGTTTCTTCCCAAACCATAATTCATACGGTGTCATCTCAACGGATTTAGACGGTGCCCTATTTAAAGTGAATGTAGCCGTCTCTAGAGCGTATTCCCAAAATGATAGCGTAAATCAAGAAGAGATATCATAGATCGCACCATATCCAATAGAGTGCGATTACAACGTTCGGACACATTGCTATTACCGAGGTGTTCCAGCGGCGTGAGTTGTGAAACGATTCCACATTTCCTTAAGTGTGCACCAAATTCGTGACTTAAATATTCTCCTCCACAATCTGATCGTAGAACTTTATTTTTCGGTCACGTTGATTCTCTACCTCATTCTGAAATTCCTTGAACTTTTCAAAGGTCTCAGACTTGTGTTTCATCAAGTAGACATACCCATATCTACTTAAGTCAAATGCATGAGAGTGAGAACATAACGATATCCTCCATGAGCCTCAACGCTCATTGGACCGCACACATCGGTATTATGATTTCCAATAAGTTGGTTGCTTGCTCCATTGTTCCGAGAACGAGTCTTGGTCATTTTGCCCATGAGGCATGGTTCGCATGTGTCAAATGATTCATAATCGAGAAACTCTAAAAGTCCATCAAAGATGGAGCTTCTTCATGCGTTTGACACCAATGTGACCAAAGGCGGCGATGCCACAAGTATGTGGGACTATCGTTATCAACTTTACATCTTTTGGTATTCACACTATGAATATGTGTAACATCACGTTCGAGATTCATTAAGAATAAACCATTGACCATCGGAGCATCACCATAAAACATATCTCTCATATAAATAGAACAACCATTATTCTCGGATTTAAATGAGTAGCCATCTCGTATTAAACGAGATCCACGATACAATGTTCATGCTCAAACTTGGCACTAAATAACAATTATTGAGGTTTAAAACTAATCCAAGAGGGTACATGTAGAGGTAGCGTGCGACGGTGATCACATCGACCTTGGAACCATTCCCCGACGCCAAGATCGTCACCTCGTCCTTCGCCAGTCTCCGCTTATTCCGCAGCTCCTGCATGAGTTACAAATATGAGCAACGGCACCGTATCAAATACCGGGGAGTTACTACAGTAATCTTGGTAAGGTACACATCAATTACATGTATATCAAATATACATTTAGTGTTGCCGGCCTTCTTGTCTCGCTAAGTATTTGGGGCAGTTCCGCTTCGAGGACCCTTCCCTTTGCAATAAAAGCACTCGATCTCGTGCTTGGGTCCATTCTTTGACTTCTTCCCGGCAACTGGCTTACCGGGCGCGGCAACATCCTTGCCGTCCTTCTTGAAGTTCTTCTTACCCGTGCCCTTCTTGAACTTAGTGGTTTTATTGACCATCAACACTTGATGTTCCTTCTTGATTTCTACCTCACGACTTCAAAGCATTGAAAATACTTCAGGAATAGTTTTCACCATCCCTGCATATTGTAGTTCATCACAAAGCTCTTGTAGCTCGGTGAGAGCGATCAAGGATTCTTCAATGACCGCCTCGTCCGGGAGGTTAATGTCCACTGGGACAAAGTGTTGTGCAACCTGCACATTTTGAGTATGTGCTCACCGACAGAACTATTTTCCTCCATCTTACAATCAGAGAACTTGTCGGAGACTTCATATCTTCTCGACCGGGCATGAGCTTGGAAAACTAGTTTCAGCTCCTCGAACATCTCATATGCTCGGTGTTGCTCAAAACGCTTTTGGAGCCACGGTTCTAAGTCAGTAAAGCATGCCGCATCGAACGAGAGAGTAATCATCGTACGAGACTGCCAAGCGTTCATAACGTCTTGGTTCTCTAGGATGGTGCTTCACCTAGCGGTGCTTCTAGGACATATTGTTTCTTGGCAGCTATGAGGATGATCCTCGGGTTAGGACCCAGTGCGAATAGTTGCTGCCATCATCTTTCAGCTTGGTTTTCTAGGAACGCGTTGAAGTTCATGGTGACATGAGAGTTGGCCATTTGATCTACAAGACATTTTGCAAAGATTTTAGACTAATGTTCATGATAATAAAGTTCATCTAATCAAATTATTTAATGAACTCCCACTCAGATTTGACATCCCTCTAGTCATCTAAGTGTTACATGATCCGAGTCGACTAGGCCGTGTCCGATCATCACGTGAGACGGACTAGTCATCGTCGGTGAACATCTCCATGTTGATCGTATCTTCCATACGACTCATGTTCGACCTTTCGGTCTCTTGTTCCGAGGCCATGTCTGTACATGCTAGGCTCGTCAAGTTAACCTAAGTGTTTTGCATGTGTAAAACTGTCTTACACCCGTTGTATGTGAACGTAAGAATCTATCACACCCGATCATCACGTGGTGCTCAAACGCATTTAACTTTAGCAACGGTGCACAGTTAGGGAGAACACTTTCTTGAAATTATTATAAGGGATCATCTTATTTACTACCGTCGTTCTAAGTAAACAAGATGCATAAACATAATAAACATCACATGCAATTATATAGTAGTGACATGATACGGCCAATATCATATAGGTCCTTTGATCTCCATCTTCGGGGCTACATGATCATCTTGTCACCGGCATGACACCATGATCTCCATCATCATGATCTCCATCATCGTGTCTCCATGAAGTTGCTCGCCAACTATTACTTCTACTACTATGGCTAACACGCTTAGCAATAAAGTAAAGTAATTTACATGGCGTTTCTCAATGACACGCAGGTCATACAAAAAATAAAGACAACTCCTATGGCTCCTGCCGTTGTCATACTCATCAACATGCAAGTCGTGATTCCTATTACAAGAACATGGTCTCATACATCACATATATATCATTCATCATTCATCACAACTTTGGCCATATCACATCACAAAACACTTGCTTTGCCAAAAACAAGTTAGACGTCCTCTAATTGTTGTTGCAAGTTTTACGTGGCTGCAAAAGGGTTCTAGCAAGAACGTTTCTTACCTACGTGAAAGCCACAACGTGATTTGTCAACTTCTATTTACCCTTCATAAGGACCCTTTTCATCGAATCCGCTCCAACTAAAGTGGGAGACAGACACCCGCTAGCCACCTTATGCAACTAGTGCATGTCGATCGGTGGAACTTGTCTCACGTGAAGCGTCACGTGTAAGGTCGGTCCGGGCGCTTCATCCCACAATACCGCTGAAGCAAGATAAGACTAGTAGCGGCAAGAAAGTTGACAACATCTACGCCCACAACAAATTGTGTTCTACTCGTGCAATAGAGAACTACGCATAGACCTAGCTCATGATGCCACCTGTTGGGGAACGTTGCAGTAAAATAAAAATTTCCTACGGTTTCACCAAGATCCATCTATGAGTTCATCTAGCAACGAGTGATAGGAGTGCATCTACATACCTTTGTAGATCATGAGCGGAAGCGTTCAAGTGAGCAGGGGTTGAGGGAGTCGTATTGCCGTGTGATCAAATCACCGATGACCAAGTGCCGAACGGACAAGACCTCCGCGTTCAACACACGTGACAGGCGGATGACGTCTCCGCACCTTGATCCAAAGAAGGAGGAGGGAGAGGTTGATGAAGATCCAAAGAAGACGACAGGCGTGGTGGTGGATGCAAGCAGGTCCGGCAGAGCTTCACCGAGCTTCATGCGAGAGGAAGAGGTGTAGCAGGGGGAGGGAGGCGCCAGGACTTCAGGGTGCGGCTGCCCCTCCCTCCCCCTTTATATAGGCCCCCAGGGGGGGGCGCCTACCGAGATGAGATCTCCCAAGGCGGCGGCCAAGGGAGGCTTGCCCCCCATGGCAAGTGGGCGCCCCTCCCTAGGGTTCCCAACCCTAGGCGCAAGAGGGCTCAGGGGGCGCACCAGCCCACCAGGGCTGGTTCCTCCCCACTTTAGCCCACTTCGGCCCTCCGTGATAGGTGGCCCCACTCGGTGGACCTCGGGACCCTTCCTGGTCCCAGACAATACCGGTGAACCCCAAGCTCTCCCGTTGGCGAAACATCACTTCCTATATATAATTCTTTACCTCCGACCATTCCTAACTCCTCGTAACGTCCTGGATCTCATCCGGGAATACGAACAACTTTCGGTTTGCTGCATACTCATATTCATACAACCCTAGCGTCACCGAACCTTAAGTGTGTAGACCCTACGGGTTCGGGAGACATGCAGACATGACCGAGACGGCTCTCCGGTCAATAACCAACAGCGGGATCTGGATACCCATGTTGGCTCCCACATGCTCCTCGATGATCTCATCGGATGAACCACGATGTCGAGGATTTAAGCAACCCGTATACAATTCCCTTTGTCAATCGGTATGCGTTACTTGCCCGAGATTCGATCGCCGGTATCCCAATACCTTGTTCAATCTCTTACGCAAGTCACTTTACTGCATCAGTAATGCATGATCCCGTGACCGGACACTTGGTCACTTTGAGCTCATTATGATGATGCATTACCGAGTGGGCCCAGAGATACCTCTCTACATCATGGGAGTGACAAATCCCAGATCTCGATCCATGTCAACCCAACAGACACTTTCGGAGATACCGTAGTGCACCTTTATAGTCACCCGATTCACGTTGCGGCTTGGCATCTTCGGCACTACCGACCGGGTCACCTTGGTTCGACCAAGGACTGCGCTCTACCTCCGATCGTCATGTTCGGATGAGGGCCTTCATCAACATCAACTCCGATCTCTATCAAGATCATGGAGGAATCATCCAGGGAGCCCGGGGGCTCAACGTCAACATTGCCCTCGGGCGACCGTACTGTTTTTCTGGACAGCGAACTTGTGTCTGCCGCCACCGCCTACTCAAGTGTCGTTTTAACGATTGCTTCGGTGGAATTGTGCGGAATTGAGTCTATAACAACCCTGGAAAATTTTGTTAAATTCCGATGGAGGAATCTCTGGCAATCCACGATATACCGGAGCCATGTCAAATCTGGACGGGAATCTGGACGAGTTTAGGGCGTGGTGTCCAGCTTCTAGCTCGGACATCCTTTGGAAGATCCAACCGTTGATCGGGCTGCGAATTCCTATATCTACCACCCTCAAAATTTCAGCTCGATCCGACCGTCCGAACTCCGGGAACCTTCCGATTAGTGCATCACTTTTGGATCTGTTTTTGCGCGAAAACGAATCCGACCCGAGTTCATCTTTTTATGAACGGGATTTCAGACATCCTTTTTGAAGGAAGTTTTGTATGGGGAGTTGTGTTTTGTTCCCGAACACATCCCACTAACTTTAAAATCCTTTGAACATGATCTTCAACATCATGCTGGTGTCAAACCAGCCCGACAACGTTGCTCTACGGTTGCCGACCTGCACTAGACACGTCGTCACTTTATTGAGCCGAGCTCAACTTATTCGGATCATCATCTCGGCAAGCCGAAGAAGAGTCCGGCATCGCAAAGGATAAATCATCACCAACATTGCTGCCCCACGGATTACACGAAGCGGGCACACCGCATCGCCGCACGGTCACTTCATCAAGCCGACATTGACCAGGTCACGACCTGCATCGGCAGGGCCGCACTGTTGCTCCTTCAATCTGGTGTCCATCATGCCGACCTACTTCGACTCATCGGTGACATCGAGGCCCGACATCTCGGCTGGACCGGGGATTCATCATCTCTTCATCAACCTACTCCGGTGACTTTGGTGTCACCGGTAGGCTAACCGTCATGATTAAATTTGGACCAAGGGCTTTGCCTCGGCAAGCCAACCTTTGCCGACATTGCCATGTTGCCGCTTTTATCGCCCATCAGGCAATGGGTGTGCGGATCGAGTCCCAATTTTAGGAATCACCTTCCTTCGGATCGCTACAACAAACAAACCAGGTGCTATTAATCCTAGTATTTTTTACTTGTTTGGGTTCATTTTTCCCAAGGAACTATTACTGTGGTTTGTCCATCATATGTACACAGGTCTATCAAATGGTGGCCGCATTATCGACGGTCGCATGGTGGTTCGGTCAGTTTCCGTACATAGTCCGGCGAACGCCGCATCCGAACTTCGGACCGACCTGTGAATTCGAGCTTTGCCACACCTTTCTTGCATCATGCCGACGCCACTGCATCAACATTGACTTGACGCCAGCCATATTTCTTTTATTACTCACTTTGCATAAATTATTCATTATGCAACATTTTATTATTATTATTATTACTATTACCCCCGGTTTGCCTATTTTTTGTGCATAAAAAAATGATCCAGCCGGACTATATCCTTTGGCGTCACCTCGGCTGGACGGGGGGCTTCATCAACACTTCATTACCCCATGCCGGGACTTGACATCACTCTGCTGGCCTGCATTGACCGTAAGCTATGTCACCACTTGAGTGCCGAGCTCTTTGCTCGCCACCTCGGGACTAGCTTGGGGAATGGAACCTTGTCCCACATCAAGCTCGGACCGCGTCATCAATACCGAACACATTAACCAGCTAAGTTGCCTTCATGCTCAAAGTTTTAAATTTTTAACTTGTGTTCGGTTTGATCAAGCATTATACTTTTTTGCAAAAAAGTTGCTTGTAAAAAATTTCCTTGTCCAAACTTCGTTTGTGACGGACAAATTCAAATACCAAGTTCACTTGGGGGCTTCTTTCATGAAGCCTTTCCTTTTGCATATGATTATACTTGTACGGCTTCGTTCCTTGTTCATGTATTACGCCACAATATGCACCATATTGACTTAAGCGATTTGCAAGCTGGGTTGCCTTTGCTCTGTGTTTACCCCTCGTTTCCGATTGTTCGGCTAGGGAATAAAGGGAGCACCTCTGCGATTGTCATGATCGGGTCACCCGAGCGGACCTCGACCGGGTGGTGAAGCCGAAAGTTACCGCTCTTCTGTTTTTCAATAATGGTAGGCACACAACTGAACTCATGAGTACAAAAAATCTATTACACAAGTCTCATATTAACAACGAGCACCGAAGAAAGGTATCGGTGGGGGTATTATTTTCTTCGAAGATGCTTCTTACACTTTATCAGTAATATAGCATAAGTTCCACGAAAGCGCTTTATGCATTACAGACCTTATGACCCGATTGCACGGTTATCGGAAACACCGTCGATATTCTCGGGGTGGAGTACATAACACTTTTCGTTCTTTGACCAAGAGGGAGAAGCCGACAGTCGGTTAAGACGCATTTAAAGTTCGGGTGAACATAGATATGATATAAGTACTTGGTCCATACAATCATTCTTTTACCCAAGTCACTCGGGGCTCTTAAATTTATGTGAGCTGTTTTATAATAAGTGTTTTTCTTATTAGTCGTTGCAAAGTCTTTTTCTATCACTCCTTTCTCGATGCAAGTGTGTGGTCAGTAGCCGGATAGCCTTGCTTCCCTCTAAATCCGCTCGAGTGCGGTTGCTAAACTAGCCTCGAGAAGCACTCCGCTTTGGGATAAGGAGGTTGAAGCCATAGGGTGACCCGCTTGAAGTCTTGAGATAGGATGTGTCATGTTAAAGCACCCGAAGCACCTTTTAAAAAAATCCAATTTTCGGATTGGCACCTAACACTTGATCCAGTTCGGACATTAAACTTTTGAATAAGTTTTTGGCTTTTCGAGCCTATGGCACTTTTAAACTATTTGTGCGTTTCCGGCATTAGTGTCGCGATTACAACGCCGGACACCTTTAGGGATTCGGCAAAAACATTCTCGGATATTGCTATATATGCATCGGTTTGAATTGTGTCTTGATCAATAGTTGGGTTGCCGCTCTCGTGCTTGCCTCCCACGTTCGCTTTGTTCGGCTAGGCGTGCAGAAGAGAGAACCACTGTGATTGTGCTTCCATTTCGCATGGTTAAGCACCTCGGTGGAGAAAGGCCGAAACCGATCGTCACAATAGGCGTAAACTGGTCAGCGATCCGATGACTATGTTGAATGACGGGTCGTTCATAACATTGGCCGAAGTGTTTACGGCTTGACCTAGGATGTCACCGAACACTAACCGGGGCCTCATAGCTAGCTTCCCCAGTTTAAAGCTCCTATGACTAAGCGAAAGTTATAAAGCCCGCATATCTGATTGCCTCGCTTCGCTTAACATAACCGCCTTCGCACCAAGACGCGTCGGCTAAGGGTTGCTTTGTTAGTCACGAAACACCTGTGTAGTATCTACCTAGGGGTTGACGCCGACGATGGGCCACTTTCAACTGATAATAGGTCACAATGGAGTCAAAATAATGATGTAAAGTACTTGTATACATAGAATCATTACACATAATCTGTGATTTTACTCTGGATATCGATCCTTAATTTGGCCACCCGTGCCCACATTAAGGCTCGGGGGCTACTGGGCTTTGCGCTCATTATTTACAAATATTAAAGGGGCACATCGATCCCCTGATCTGGTGTTGCCACCCGACCAGTGTCTTGGGGGCTACTGCATTGCTTATTCAATGCAGAGAATACAAAGTGCTTAGTGTTCGGCTTGAACGAACTATGCACATGCATGTCTTCGGACAATAATAGGTACCAAATTGACCTATCCGGCGTCAAGCTAGTATATTGCGGTGACTTCTCACGACCCTCTCTCAGGGGCCCGTTCGCCGATCACTATTATCTCTAATATATTACACTGCATTTTTTCCTATGTATGTCGCCGAAGCTAGAGTTGATCCTCAGCCGATTTCACAGATCGACCGAGTCTCGAGAAACTCTTGGGAATAGCGGTTTTATGCTTTCCTTTAGGTGCGTCTCAGGTTTTAGGCGATACACACCTTGAGGGATACCGACTATATATCTCGGCGAACCGATTAAAATATTCACAAAAATCAGCCCATGGCTCGGGGTGGTGCACCACCTCGGAGGCGTCCGGCATAAAGCTCGGGCGCCAGCGGCTAGCTCCATAAAGGGCATTTCCGGCATTAAGCTCGGCTACACTCCTTCAACTTTTTTGTACCAAGATGATCTATGACGTCTTGGATATAGTCCGGCGTTGGAGCTCGGATATAGTCCGGTGTTGGAGCTTGGACACAGTCCGGCATTGGAGCCTGGACACAGTCCAACGTTGGAGCTCGGATACATTTCGGCGTTGGAGCTCGGAAGCAGTCCGCCGTTGGAGCTCGGATACATTTCGGCGTTGGAGCTCGGAAGCGGTCCGACATTGGTGCTCGCTGCAAAGGATACCTCGAATGCGATGCGGCATTGGAGCTCGGACGCGAAGAGGACACCGCCTCCTGAACAACTTCAAACCCGAGGCGTGGCATAAAAATAACAAGGCATTGATGAAGGCGGAAACTTAAAGGGCTCTCGGATACCCAACGTGTAAACTCTTGGATACACTTGGCGATCCTCAAGATCGAAGATGAGAAGATTTGTTGAACTAGTTTTCAAGACCGGCGATCAAGATGAAGAACAGCTCGGAAGAATCGAGGAGCGTCCCTAACTTGAAGACCGGTTCAGGGCTCTTGTGATGTCTGGACTAGGGGTACTCACCACGTCATCTCCGATCTGTTAGATTGGGCCGAGGACCCCCATGGCCGTATACTCATGGGCTGGCCCCGACAACCAGCATACAAGGAAGATTCCACAAGACTTGGTGATCAAGACAAGGACTCCTCCCCACCGGCGTATTCGGCTAGGACTCTTGTTATCCTAGGCCTCTGGTGCATTATATAAACCGAGGCCAGGCTAGTCGATAGATAGATACAACAATCATACCATAGGCTAGCTTCTAGGGTTTAGCCTCTATGATCTTGTGGTAGATCAAATCCTGTAATACTCATATCATCAAGATCAATCAAGCAGGAAGTAGGGTATTACCTCCATAGAGAGGGCCCGAACCTGGGTAAACATCGTGTCCCCTGTCTCCTGTTACCATCACCCTTAGACGCACAGTTCGGGACCCCCTACCCGAGATCCGCCGGTTTTGACACCGACACCTACGTCAAGAAAAAAAAGAGGAAGCCACGAGGTAGGGGGGCGCGCCCACCCCCCCAGGGCGCGCCTCCACCCTCGTGGGCCCCCTGTTGCTCCACCGACGTACTCCTTCCTCCTATATATACCTACGCACCCCCAAGCGATCGGAATCGGAGCCAAAACCTAATACCACCGGCCCGCAACCTTCCAGACTCACGAGATCCCATCTTGGGGCACATTTCGAGCTCACCGGTAGGAGGGGCATCCATCACGGAGGGCTTCTACATCAACACCATAGCCTCTCTGATGAAGTGTGAGTAGTTTACCACAGACCTTCGGGTCCATAGTTAGTAGCTAGATGGCTTCTTCTCTCTTTTTGGATCTCAATACAATGTTCTCCCCATCTCTCGTGGAGATCTATTCGATGTAATCTTCTCTTTCTTGGTGTGTTTGTTGAGACCGATGAATTGTGGGTTTATGATCAAGATTATCTATGAACAACATTTGAATCCTCTCTGAATTCTTTTATGTATGATTGGTTATCTTTGCAAGTCTCTTGAATTATCGGTTTGGTTTGGCCTACTAGATTGATCTTTCTTGCAATGGGAGAAGTGCTTAGCTTTGGGTTCAATCTTGCGGTGTCCTTTCCCAAAGGATGTGAGGGGCAGCAAGGCACATATTGTATTGTTGCCATCGAGGATAACAAGATGGGGTTTTTATCATATTGCATGAATTTATCCCTCTACATCATGTCATCTTGCTTAAGGCGTTACTCTGCTTTCATGAACTTAATACTCTAGATGCATGCTGGATAGTGGTCGATGAGTGGAGTAATATAGTGTATGCAGGCAGGAGTCGGTCTACTTGTCTCGGACGTGATGCCTATATACATGATCATACCTAGATATTCTCATAACTATGCTCAATTCTATCAATTGCTCAATAGTAATTCGTTCACCCACCGTAAAATACTTATGCTCTTGAGAGAAGCCACTAGTGAAACCTATGGCCCCCGGGTCTATCTTCATCATATTAATCTTCCAACACTTAGTTATTTCCTTTGCTTTTTACTTTGCTTTTATTTTACTTTGCATCTTTATCACAAAAATACCAAAAATATTATCCTATCATATCTATCGGATCTCACTCTAAGTAAGTGACCGTGAAGGGATTGACAATCCCTTATCGCGTTGGTTGCGAGGAGTTATTTGTTTTGTGTAGGTACGAGGGACTCGCTGGCGTAGCCTCCTCTTTGGATTGATACCTTGGTTCTCAAAAACTGAGGGAAATACTTACGCTACTTTGCTGCATCACCCTTTCCTCTTCAAGGAAATCCAACGCAGTGCTCAAGAGGTAGCATGCATGTGGCCGTTTCATGCGCATTTGTGGCATGGTGGTGGAAGGGATTGCGGCAAAAAAGGGCAGTGGGAAGATGAACCACCTCGAGTTAATGCACAACGACGGAAGAGCTAGCGGTGGTGGCTGGCATGGGGATCGCCGGGCATGGTGGCTTGCCCCGGGACCGTCGCCGGTGACGGTGGAAGGGTTAGCAACGATGGTCGATGGCTGGATGGAGGGAAGCATGGATGGTGGAGGCTGCTTGTAGAACATCATGGGCGACATCGGCTGCTGAGGGATCACCGGCGAAGATGACGGAAGGGCTCCTGGTGGGAGGCAGTTGGCTGAGCGAGATGTAAGCGATGGGAAAGATGAGGATGGCTATATTTTCTTGTTATATCCTATACCGTGGGCTTTCCATGGGCTTGAAACCTGCAAACAGTTCGGCTGCAAGCAACCTTCGCGTATATGCAGGCAAAACGAATCTGAGCAACCGAGGAAAGAAGGGGAGCAGGGACGCTGCGAGCGGGAAAATAGGGGTGACGCGGCTTCACCATAGACTAGGAAATTCAGCTAGTGGGGGCTCCTATCTAGATATAGAAGATGATGTGGCACATCGCTGATGTGAACAGTGTGCATGATGAGAAAATATGTAGTTGTGGGGAGCAACTTCTTAAGAATGGTAGATTTTAGATCCGCCGCTCCATGTAAGACACGTAGAAAAACCCGTGAGGCCACCTATTTGCATGAAAGCTTAATGAATCAGGGTGTAGGAATGCAAACCATATAAAATTGCATGGTTTTCGTTCGACTTCCCCCAATGAATCTTTCAATTAGTGTGACATAATCTCTTTAAATCCAAAGATCACCTCTACAATGAGAAAAAAGAGGCAAGGCCAAGTAGTAGTATGGTTTAGGAAGAACGCAAAAACATACTAGTATAGTAGTATGATTCAGGAAGAATGCAAAAGCAAAGATGGAGATGAAAATTGCGTCACCCTTAGGCTGCGTTCGGTTCACAGGGAATTGAAGAGGTTTGGCAGGGATTGAGGGGGATTAGATCTTCTACAAGTCAAATCCCCCAAATCCCCTCCAATCCCCATGGGAGGAGGTGTAACCGAACAAAGCCTTAGGAGATCCTCAGCCGTTGGCCCCTGAGCGAGCGGTCTAGATGTACCAGTGCGATAAGTTCTGTACAACATCTCATAAAACAGGTGATTTTACGATCCAGTCAACGATTTCCATCAAAGCAAGGGTGCAAACCACAAAAGTTTAGGGTTTCTTCCAGAGACATCCACGGCGCCGACTCCTTTCCCCCTCCCCCCCACCTCGTGAAGAATCCGGCGGCGGACGGCGAGCGACGAGCGCCAGCGGAGCAGGTCAGCCCGGCTTCCCCAGCTTCCGATTCTCTCGTTCGTTGGTTCGGAAAAGGTTGGTGGATTGACTCGTCTCCTTGGTTCCTGTCGCATCGATCTCGGCAGGGTCAGAGCAGAGCAGGGCGGCGGATTCTAGCTTTCCGAGGAGGGAGATGGCAGGCATGGGCGAGATGTCGATGAGGCCGCGGCCGGGCCCGCCGATGCACCGCGGCCCGCCTCCCATGGCGCGCCCCCGCCCCGAACCCATCGACCGCGAGAAGGTCAGCCAGGCCTCCGCAACCCTAACGATTTTCTACTTGCTATACTAGCTAGTGTGCGGACATATACTAGTGTGCAGATCAGCAAGCACTGTATTTAGGCATGTTATTAGGTTTTGCGTTTAGAGGATTGCGAGGACTGATTGACTGAATTCTTCTTGTGCAGACCTGCCCTCTCCTGCTCCGGGTTTTCACCAAGGTAAGGCACAGTGATCTCTTTTCTTCTATATACTCTTTCGTGTTCCTTAGTGCACTGACGGTCGAGAGCGGCTTATGATATCCTCAGTTTGCTTGGTTTGTGCAATATTTGATTGGATGGGTGGTCGGTGGTAAAGTAATCTGAAACGTATGGTGCTGTCCGAATGATGCTACGAAAACACGATCCATTACCACTCTGCTCATGTTGTTGCATTTTTTAAGGATGTATAAGCTCTGTTCCTGGATGGTGCTGTGTAGATCAGTTCGCCCTTATGGCGCATGTAGTTGAGCAGCACTTGATTAGGAGGTGTTTAACTTTAGTTTTGGCAAATAACTAGCATGACTTGGCAATACAGCGGAGGATCCCAAAACTTATTTTGTCATAATGTTGGTTTGTTTGTTAGGCCTTTACAGTTTTAATTCAACATAAACCTGGCTAATCAGGGGCCAAAAGGCATGTAAACATAGCTAGACCCATTTATCCGTAATAAACTCTTAAGAATTGAACAAATAAATCACACATTTTGGATGCCACAATTATTAAATCTTAACAAAAATTTGTTGAAGGCCATCAGCAGTTCAGCACTAACCTATTTATCATGGCTGACAGACATGCAGTTCGCAAATTCCATTATTTTCGAGCATCCTAAGTCACTACATGTTATACAATTTTTCAACCTGATAATTTAAACACCACATGTGTTCATTGCTCAAGGAGTATCTGTTGGTGTTGGAACTGTGAGCTCAATTTAAGGGGAAGCACTTAGCCGCCAATGTTGGGTTCACCATTTTTCATCTTTGGCTGAAAAAATGGACGCTATTTTTTAGGAAGATGGATGCTATTCATATACATACTGGATTCTGCATTTTGATTTTCAAGTCAGCTATGGCTATTCTTAATCCTTGCCGGTAAAAATGGTAGTAAGCATTTAGTGCTTGAGAAATCTGAGAATTTTTTGTTGCGGGCGATCTGGAAAATAGACAAGTAGAGATCCTTACACTCTCCAACTTTTATCTTCTGTAACAGTTATGCACGATGTCTTCTCAGTGCAGACTGCAGATTTGTGAATAAACACACAGTAATACAGAAAACTGATCCTGGTTATTTTTTTCCAGGTTGGTGGCCATCACCTAAATGAAGAATTTTCTGAGAGAGGAAAGGAGCCAAAAGATGAAGTTCAGATTTACACGTGGAAGGATGCCACACTCCGGGAGCTCACTGATCTTGTAATATTACATATCTTACTTTTTACATTTTTGGGAATTGGGAAACATAATTTAAATTGAAATTTCATAAAATACCACTGGGTGTGTGTGACAGCTATAATTAGTGCTTGGGCCTCCATGTCAATCACATCCCATGTCATTAAATACCACTGGGTGTGTGACAGTATGATAATCCCAAGTGCTTCGATGATAGTCTAATCAACACAATTTTGATCATGTTTCAGGTCAAAGAGGTTGCTCTTCCAGCAAGGAAAAGAAACGCTAGGTTATCTTTTGCTTTTGTATACCCGGATAAGAATGGCCGTTTTGTTGTCAAACAGGTAAGATCTTGACTGATTTGTTTCTTCAATTTCAATTTACAAATGCCAACCAAATTAATTGTTGCTCCGTATATCATGGTACCCAAGGGTGATAATCTAGCAAATTAGTTGTCTCTTCAATACTACTCGTAATTTACAAATGCAGAGCACCCTGTCCTAAATGCTAAATTCCTGACACCTCATTCACTCCTTTATGGATGACAGGAGATGTTAGTTCTACTTTCAGGAACGAGTTACATCAATAGCAGGATACATTAACTATCAGTTCTGGTTCTCACTACTGTTTATGAGCTCATAATCTTGTATAATTCCATTTGATATTAAAAGTCTCTAGCGCTGTCTCCTTATTCCTGGTTTGGCCTAGTTAGTAGCATGTTGAGCTACTACTTGCAGCTTGCACTGTTAAGCAATTATGTTTCAACTATGTGTTCCTAATAATGGGCAATAGCATAACCCTAGGCCATATCACCACTACAAAGTGTTTCCATACTTAAATACAGTATGGTAATCACGAGTTCCATACGAAATTGATGCTTAATATTAGTCCATTCAGCGTGGTGCTTGCTTAAACCGCCATCTACATCCATGAATTTCCATTGTACTCCCTCCGTTCCTAAATGTAAGTCTTTGTAGAGATTTCACTATGAACCACATACAGATGTATATAGATGCATATTAAGTGTAGATTCACTCATTTTGCTCCGTATGTAGTCCACTTAGTGGAATGTCTACAAAGACTTCTATTTAGGAACGGAGGGAGTACAACTCATGTTGCTTTGCATTCATAAATTATAACCGTTGAAGTTTCAACCTGTAATAACTCATCTTGTTGAACATTTTGAAGGTGGGTTCAACCTTTTCTTATGGTCATGGAAGAGGGGATGATGCCAAATCTCTTGGGGATCTTGGCTTCCAGGTATGCATAAGTGCTGTATTATGTTATTTCATTCTTCTTTCTTGGTTGACATTATTTATGATCATGCTACCTTGGTTTGCAGATAGGTGATTACTTGAGCGTTTCGATCATGTGAGCCGTGCCGTCTTGCAAAGTAGTGTGCCTGCTGCACACCAAGCAGAATAGTTTCTCCTGCTGTGCTATTATCTTAAGCTGTGCATGCGAGGGATGAAGCCCTCCTTAGTAGTAGGGATCTTGAACCAACAGAACTGCCCGTAATAGTGGTGACTTTCAAACTAGTATTTGAGAATTAACACTTGAGACATCTGATGTGATTGCTTGTTATGTACCTGTTCTATGTGGTTGTCACTTTGAAAGAGAGCCTTTTGAACCTATGCTTCCAGCAAAACATATGTCGGAAGAAACATCGACGTGGCGCGGAACTTTTGAGACTGAATTAACCGAATATATGACGAGACATTTAGCTCAATCAAAGTTGTAGAATCATAGAAAGACACATGTGACAACATAGCTGATGCATGTGAACAAATCGTTATGTAACACCTGATGCAAATAATCTAATGTAAACTCTTGTTAAGCAATAACAACAACAACAGAAAAGGCATGCTTTCCTCTTTGAGATCCCTGTTGATGTCGCACCGAACACGAGGCTGGGTCTTAAACCTACCTCGCACAGCGGATCCTCAGAGAAGAATACTTGAAGATGATGCAACCACTTCCACACATTCCATGTTTAGCTCCCTAATTGCATGAGGAGAATCTCACAACGACAGGGTTACTTTCCGCAAGATAAAAGAGAGCCATGGATGAGGACTCGCACACTGCAAAGAACCGTGTACATTATTGTAAACTCACCAAGTCACCATAACTCATATGGACCTTTTCCCATAGTTAAAAAAGGCGCGCCTAAGCGAGCGCTTAAGCGCGCCTAGGCTCTAGGCGTTGGCAAAACGCATTGCGCATAACTATGCTTAATCTGTGCATAACTGCGCATAAGCATGCGCTTTGATCAGTAAAGCGCAAGGCGGTGGCAATACGTACAATTAACGCCTAGCACTTTTTTGAACTATGCCTTTTCCCAAGGCGATTATAGCATGGACGCACAATTTGATCTCCAGCCCTTGAGAAGATGGACAGGGCAGCCCTTGAGAAGATGGACAGGGCAGCCCTTGAGAAGAAATGTACCAAATCAGATGGCCTTGACAAGCTTATGATGTCGCAGACGTAGAGGGTTATTTCTGTCTCGAAGTCTGCCGGTACAGTGGTCCAAGCAAACCATTCTAAGGATGGTTGACGAATATAGATTGCTTAGATCTGCCGTCTGCGTTCTTACAACATCTATGATTCCATTTCTTGTCAGGCAGTCGATCAAGCCAAGAGCTTGGAAGTCCAGCTTCAGCATCCTGCTCTCTGTTCAAGGCCAAGTGTGTATGGAGCAGCATAGAGTTTGAACTGGTTCCTGGGAAAGTGTCAATTCTTAGACCATTTCCCTAATTCTGGCAGCCGCACGCCTCATCTGTTTAGCAACAAAATCAGCTTCTGTCTTTTTTCCATCTTCATCAAGCGCATGATGAAGTGCAACCAAACTGCGAGGTTCAACAGCAGCAGAGCTGCTTCCGCTCTCGATGAGTTCGTAGAAAAGCCGGAACGCATCTGAAGCTCTACCACCTCTGCAAAGGCCATCCAGAACCGTACTGGATACCGACACGCCCAAATCATGACGCTTCTGCAGGCTAAACAAGGTGAGTTCGGCGGCCTCTGTGAACTTCTTTTCCTCGCAGAGGTCCCCGATTAGTTTTTCCATCTTGATGTAGTAGCCTTGGTCATATAGAGATGTGATGATTTTGTAAGCACGGTCCTTTAGGTTGCTTTTGAACAACGCGTCAATCGTATTGGTCGAAAGGTCCAAATTCTGGCGGATCTTCCTCTCTAGCATTATCTCAATCAAGTCTGCAGCTTCTTTTGCGCAACCTTCCTTTTTCAAAAGTCCCAAGAGAACCGAGTGGAACGTGCTAGTGCTAGGCTGGAGACCACTATTCAGCATCCTGTGTAGGGCCTCCCACGCAACCTTCATCCTTCCTTTCTGCGAAAATCCCTCTACGATGGCAATGTAGCATTCGTCATCAGGCACAAGATCCCTCTTCAACATCGAGAGCACCAGCTGGTACCCTTCTTCAAAATCTCCTTCCTTGCAATGCCCTAGAATTAATGTCTTGAATGCAGCAAAGTCGACCTTGCTCCTCCGATCCAATAGTTGCCCAAACAGCACCCTTGCCTTCTTTGCCTTCCCGTTCCCACACAGGTACGCAAAAACTGGGTTGTATGCCGCAATGAGCGGCACACAACCCCCTCGTTTCGTGAGCACCTCCTTTTCCAAAAGCTCATCCACAAGCGCCTCGGCCTTCACGAACTCCCTGTTCTCGCACAACGCCCTGATCACCGTGCTATAGCTTGCAGAGTCACGACTCACGCGGAGCTCCGCCATTTGGCTGAACACCTCCATCGCCTCCTTGATCCGCCCTTCGCCACAATGTGCAGCCACCAGTGTGTTGAATGTGCACGTGTCTGGCTTAAACGAGTCCGTCTCCAGCAGCCCCTTCACCAGCTCCATCCTGCCGGCCTCGCAGAACCCCTGGATCATCGTGTTGTAGGTGATCCTGTTCGGCGCGACACCATCCGCAGCCATCATGTTGAAGACCGCAAGCGCCTCGTCGGCCAGGCCCCTTACACAATACGCCTTGATCATGGTTGTGTAAGTGATGACATTAGGAGTTACGGGAGCCTTGCAATCCTTTTCCCCGACGCGCATTTTGTCGAACAGCTTGCGCGCGGCATGCAGGTCACCGGCACGGCAGAGAGCGGAGAGCAGCGAGTTGTAGGAGATGGCGTCGGGGGCGAAGGCGTAGGTCTCCGGCAGGAAGCGGAAGAGCCTGACGAGCGCGGGAGGCGACGGGCGCGGGGAGGCGGTGGAGAGGCCGTGGAGGAGGGTGTTGAGGGTGGCGGCGTCGGGTGTGGCCCGCGGGGAGCGGAGGAAGGCGGCCAGGACGGCGTTGGCGGCGCGGGTGCGGCCGCGGCGGAGGAGCGCGGCGAGGAGGGAGTTGAAGGAGTGCGCGGTGGGGGCGGGGATGCGGCGGAAGAGGTCGGTGGCGGCGCGGACGCGGCCGGCGGCGGCGAGCGCGCGCAGGAGGGCGTTGAGGGCGTGGTTGGGGAGGAGGGTGAGCGGCGAGGGGAGTGAGCTGAGGTATTCGAGCGCCGGGCGCAGGGCGCGGGAGCGGAGGAGGAGGTGCAGCTTCCTCGCCGCCGCCACCGACGCGGGCTCCGGCGGCGCCGGTGGCTTCCCTGCCGTGCCCATTACAACTGGTCAGCGTGGCAGCGTTGAAAATGCATACGACTTCCCACGACACTCAAGTAGTAGTACTACACAAATCTTAACGAGTGATGCTATTCTTATGTACTCCTATATGATTTTACGAAAATCTTATTAGTTCAGTCTATTTTTTTGCAGCGAAATTATGAGAGCTTTATTCAACTAAAAACATTCGCCGAATAGGTTCGGCCGCCAATAGGCTACTGATCAGGAAGTTACGGGTCTCGTGGATCCAACTTTCGATAACAACGATCGTGCTATCATGCTTTGCATATATGTGCTAGACCATTGGCCGATCTTTTTACATAGTGGATAGCTAACAAATTAAAACTATTAGTAAGTTCTCCAATAGCCAGTGTTTTAGAGGTTCACAACCTCTAGGCAGTTTGTCTCGAGAACGGCGTTCTTTAAACCTCTGAGCTTGGCAAAAATGACTCCATCACGCATTGCCATAGCTTCAACAATCACCGGGTCGGTCGCCCTAGGGTTTACACCATGCCCATAGAAAGGAGTCGGCTGCTCGCGCAACCCCACCTCCTCTTGCACGACCGTCTTCTGGACTAATTGCAGCATCTGTATTGATCTTGACGGTGTCCACATCTAGGGGCTTCACCCATGGCGCGACAATACTAGGGCCCGCTTCAATGGAATATTGAACAACGCTAACTGCTCCTTTATGACCCAGTAAGCTAGGTCCTTTGCCTAAAAAAAGAGTAAGCTAGGTCCATACGTTCTTCACTACTAGATGATACCCCGCGCATTGATGTGAGACTTTCTTCCTTTAATGAGTTAGATTAGATGAAAAGCATATATTGGAGGATAAAAAGGAAATATGGCTTGAAAAATGTTGAAAATCACATTTATGTTTGAAATTTTGATGTTAGGGATCCGACAAAATATTGATGTTTACATTTGAAATGTTGGAACAAATACATTTCTACACAAATATACAAAGGTTTATCCCTAACGTGCATGGATTCATCTCCTCAGTAGTTATGTTTTCTTGTAAGACCATTGGATTAATGCTAGTGCACTTGGTTGACCTATATAGTGACTTCAAATGAGGCATCTGTTCACCTGCACGCAAATGTTCAAATTTGCACTAGGACGGCAAAAGGCCTCAGAAAATGGAGCAAGCAAATTCTCAACGAAAGAAAAGTGGCTGCTGATATTGCATCCGAAGTGATCTTCCAGTTGGACGTCGCACAAGAATCGCGGCCACTTTCTGTTGAGGAACTAAAGCTGCGCGTTTTTCTCAAGTCCAGATTACTTGCACTAGCTGCCATTGACAAGATCAAGTGGCGCCAACGATCCAGGTTGATCTGGATCAAAGCCGGGGATGCAAATACAAGATTATTTCACTTGCGAGCAAATGGCCGAAGAAGAAAGAACCACATCCCCTTCTTACATGTGGATAGTAGAGTTGCAACGGAGCACAATGACAAAGCAGGGGTTTTATTTGATCACTTCAACACCCTGATGGGACAACGCCAAGCAACTGAAAAGTGTTTGAACTGGGACTACATCAATATGCCCACCGCTGATGCGAGCCATCTTGATCAGCCCTTCACTCGAGGAATTGCGGTCGCTATATTTGATATTGCCGCTGAGAAGGCACTGGGCACGATGGATTTATCGGAACTTTCTTCAAAAATGTTGGCACACTGTCAAGATTGACCTTCTCAATGCAGTCAACCAGATGTCTGCTCTTGATGGCAAGCAATGGAACCTCCTCAACACGGGCGTACATCGTGCTTATTCCTAAGAAAGAAAATGCCCTCGCACCACGGGACTATATGACCAATCAGCTTAACTCATAGCGTTGCAAAAATTCTTGGAAAACTTCTTGCCGCCAGAGTTGGTCCTGAGTTACAACACATCATCTCGGTTAGTCGAGTGCTTTCCTTAGGGAAGAAGTATTCAAGAAAACTTTCTTTATGTTCAAAACCTGATCCGAGTCTATACCGTGCAAAGAAACCTTCCTTATTCCTGAAGCTAGACATTGCAAAAGCATTCGATTCGGTTAAGTGGGACTATCTTCTTGATGTTCTGAAACAAGTGGGATTCAGCCAAAGATTTAGAGATCTGATTGCTTTCTCGCTCGCCTCTACCTCTTCGCGGATCATCCTAAATGGTGTACCTGGGGCTCCTTTTCTCCACCGCCAAGGTCTGAGACAGGGTGACCCACTCTCGCCGTTGCTCTTCCTGCTGGCCATTGACCCCCTACAACGAATCCTTGACAAAGCTACTGAGGAACATATTCTTAGTCCAATCAATCATCACAGTGCCTCGGTCGAGTCGGTCTTTACGCAGACGATCTTGCCCTATTCATGAATCCTGTCCGAGCTGAAGTGGCTGCTCTTCAATCCATCCTTGCAGCCTTTGGCAAGATCTCCGACCTCTGCACAAATTTCAGCAAATCAGCAAGATACCCAATTGCATGTGAGGACCATGTGATTGAGGAGGTTCTAGCTGAGTTTGAGGGCGAAATCAGCTCCCTCCGTGCAAGTACCTTGGGATGCCTCGAGTATTCGCAAGCTTGAGGTGGATTTTCAAGTGCTCATTGATAAATTGGCGGCAAAAGCTTGCGGGATGGAAGGGGAAATTACTTAACAGGATGGGACGGTGGCTCTCATCAACTCGGTGTTAACCTCCTTGACCACGTACTATCTCGACAATGTTTGCTCCAACCAAGTGGGTTGTAAAGAGGATTGACAAGCTCAAGAAGTTTTCTTTGGAAAGGAGAAGAAGAGGCCAAAGGAGGCCACCGGGCAGTCAATTGGCAACAAGTATGCTCCCCAAAAAGCTTGGGGGCCTTGGAATAAAAAACCTAGCTTTCTACAGCAGATCTTTGAGATTAAGGTGGGCTTGGTACTCCTGGAAATACCCCAACAGGCCTTGGGTTGGACTGCAAATTCCATGCACTAGCAATCGACATGCAGTGTTCAACGCCTCCACAATTGTCAAGCTTGGTGACGATCAAAGTGCTAAATTCTGGAGTAGCTCATGGCTAAATGGTTCTGCACCTAAGGACATCGCCCCAAACCTACATAAGCTTGCAAGGCGGAAAAATGCCTTGGTGGCGGCTGCTCTCCATCGGGGCCGCTGAATGAAAGGAATCGAGCAACTTAGCACCACTGAGGATCCGATCTGTTTCATTGACCTTTGGCACCGGATACAAGGGGTTAACCTCTCGGATCAACCGGATGACATTGAATGGAAATGGAACGACAAAGAATCATACACTGCCGCCATCGCTTACGATGCCCAATTCATCGGAACCATTCTTGGCTTTGAGTTGAATTCCCTTTGGAAAGCAAAGGAGGAGGGAAAGATCAAATTCTTTGGTTGTCTTCTATCTCAAAATATACTGCCAACTGATGATCGTCTTCGCGCGAGAGGATGAGAACACAACGACACCTGCTCCCTCTGCGACCAAACAATTGAGACTGCCGCTCATCGATGCATGGATGCCCATTTGCAAAGGAAGTGTGGCAGAAGATCACCACCATGCTGCCTAACATTCAACTTCAAGCAACCTTGCCGTTCACCTCCATCGCAACCTGGTGGAGAAGTTTTGCCTATGGGCAACAGAAAAAGGCAGCAGCTGCGCTATACTTTGCCTGGAATATTTGGAATGAGCGAAACCGAAGAATATTTCAAAACCTGTCTTCAATCACTGATATGGTGGCTTGCTTAGCCAGCTCGACTTAACATACTTGGACATGGCCAATGTGAGGCCTTAGCTTTGTAAATCTGCTGTATCTCTATCTTTTTTGTCTGCCTTAGGGCTTCAGACTTTTCCCTTGTAAATTCCTGAACTATAATGAAAAGGCAGAGCACCTGCCGTTAGCCCTCAAAAAATTTGTGTAGTCAAGTATTTACCTCTGGAAACAAAATATGGACATAAGAATTAACAGCTGCCATAAAATAATAATTGTAAAGCACACTTCAAATCTAGTAATTGTGTCCTCAAGCAAGACATGAGCAGCTAGCTGAGATATATGTTCAAACATCCAAAGGCATCATGAATAACAGACAACCATATAGCTCTTAAAATTGGTAAGGAACATGTACTGTATACAAACAAAACTAAAGGATATAAAATATTTACCGTGATAACTACTACTCCCTTTGTAAACTAAATATAGGTGATATAAAACATCTTATATTCATTTACAGAGGGAGTATTTCGGAAAGGTTTACTGTATAGAAAAATCTCCTATTTAGATTCTTTTACCTTTTCTATTCCTAGCGAAGCAACAATTAGAATTCTGGTTTGTCCTCGGCATTCTTGATTCCTGAAAGATACTGAAATGAAGACTAAATTTAGGAAAAACAGTTGAAAACACTTGGAGAATGGAATCTTCTATTCACTCCGGATATTTTGTTTCATAACCACACCATTCAGATTGGCCCTGGGTAGAGGCTGCAAGATCTCCTGGTAAGCGAGCCATGACGGTGAGCTAACATGTGCTTGCACAACTGGAAGGAATTTTTTTAACATGAACTATGTACATGATAGATATAGTCAGGGAAACAATCTGCAGTGCTTAGTAGCTGCTCGACAACCTAATATAATCAATTTTGTAGTTTTGATATTGCGCATGATTTTTTTTACGGAACTCCAGCACTGTATCAAATCAAATAGCACAATTTAAGATCAATAGGAAAGAGCAAACGATATGCATTGTTAGGATGGCCAATAATACATACATTCATCTATGAACATGATTAGAGAATGCATGGCAAAAAATAATCAACAAATCATATAGGATAACCTTAAAATGAGTATCAATATAGTAGGTGAGGATTATGAATAGAGCCATGGAGGAACCAGGAATGACCTGATACGAATCGGATGTCGTGATGGTTGGAGGAAGGAACCAACAGGCTGAAGGGGAAATCCAGATTTCTGCGAGCACATTGATTATCCTGTATATGTAATCATAGGTTTCAGAATGTTGTAAGGCGCTCGCAGTTTCTTCTGACATGTACAATACTCTTAATCTTTTTTTTTGAGATGGAACACTCGTATTCCATTAAGACACGGCTAAATCGCCGGTTACAACACGGGTTACATCATCAGGATAGTTAGAGAACCACTGGTTAGACTCTCCAGCAACTAAACCCTGCGCTGGCTTGTTACAAACACGTGGCGTGTGTACAACCATAGCCTGGATAAATTGTGTGGCAAGATTCACCTTAAGCTCTTTGAACATTTGGCCAAGGGAAAACAGGTCGTACATATCCGATGACACAGCTTGTTGTAGCACTAGACAATCAGTCTCAAAATGTACTCTGCCCACCCTCATTTGAACAGTCCAGTTAACAGCAGTGCAAAGGGCCACTGTCTCAGCGTGTAAAGCATTGGAAACTGATTGGGACGAGCCCGCTGCAGCAAAAAGGACTTCATGGGAGGCATCTCTGCATATTAATCCCCATCCACTGTATCCATTGTGTTATGAAAAAGCTCCATCAATATTAATTTTACACTTCTGCTTCGGTACACCCCCCCTAAACACAAGGACAGCTCAGATTAGCCCATACCTCTTCATAAGTAAGGGCATGATAGTCATAATTTATAAACTCTTCAAGTATATGCTGTTTTTTTTAACAAACACGTATACACTGTACATGAACGGACGTGCACACCCTGCCACGGGCTGGCCCATTCAGCCTTCTTTTTTTATGAAACCGCAAAAAATCATGCGTCCTGCAGGATTCAAACCTAAGTCCTCCAGGAATTAGCACACCCGCACTAACCAACTCGGCAACGAGAGGTCACGAGTTTTTTATATTTTTTAATACTTAAAATAGGACACTGGAAAAGCGGAACATTTTCTGTTTGGTATTTTCTTTTTGTTTTTTGTTTCTTAAATGCGTGAAGTTTTTATTATTAGTGATTTCTTTTTCCAAAAATGACGACAAAATTTCAAATTCTTGGATTTTTCTTCCAAATCAGTGAACTTTTTTCCCCAAAATTGATCAGTTCTCTTCTCAAATTCATGAACTATTTCAAATTGGCGATTTGTTTTGAAAATTGTTAAACTTTTTATAAAATTGACGAACTTTGTTTCTAAATCAATGTTTTTTTTTCAAATTTGTGATTTTTTTCCCAAATCAATGAACTTTCCTTCAAAATCGATAAACTTATTTTGATTTTTTGATGAACTTTTTTCAAAATCAATAAAAGAAAAGAAAAACAAAATAATATAAAAACCCATGTAAAAACCGAAGAAAAAACCAGCCCGGTTGAAAAGGAAAACCAGAGTCTTTTTTTCAGTGTTATATTTGACGCACTACAAAAGATGGAAAAAGAAAAACTTAGACCATGATCAACATAGGTGTTTGAGTAGGCGAGATGGCTCCATATAAGAGCACGTCGTTTCCCGACATGCTTGAAATGGCCCATATTTTTTTTGATGCCTTGTATGACCAATTCAAGGCACCATGCCAAGTTGTTTTGCTTTTTCCGCAAGTTTTGCATTTTTGAGTTTTCTAGGAAAAAAATGCCCGATAAATGGGCGGACGTGTCACAACTTGCATACTATGTCAGAAATCGTTCAAACCTGGCATGGATGACTACCATGCTCATTCCCACCAGGTTGAAAAGGTTGGGGTCATTTTAGAATGTCCAAAAGTAGACCATGTTTAATGGAGGATGTTCGGGTTGGCTAGAAGACTCTACACGAGGGTACATTGTTTCTCAACGTCCTTCAAATGGCCTAATTTTTCCCACCTCCTTCTATGATTAAATCAAGGCACCATGTCAAGTTGTTTAAGTTTTTGATAATTCTTGCATTTTTTAGAGTTTTCTCGGTGAAAACTGGCTTATAAATGGCCGGACGTGACACCACATGCATATGTTGTGGGAAATTCATTAAAACCTGACATGGATGCCTACCATGGGCATGCCCGACTACTGGAAAAGGTTGGGGTCATTTCATGCATGTCCAAAAATATATCATGTTCAATGTAGGGTGTTCGTGTAAGCGAGAAGGGTCCATTTGAGGGCATGTTTTTGCGGCATCCATTAGCTCACCTAAATCTTTCCATGATCTTATATGATCGATTAACGGACCATGCCAAATTGTTTTGGTTTTCGACAAATTTGATCTTTTCTCGGACTTCTCTCGGTTAAAAAAGGCAGCTAAATGATAGGGCGTGTACTTAACTTGCATATTTTGTCGGAAATCGTTCAAACCTGGCATGGATCCTTACCACGGGCATGCCCCCTGCCTGCAACCATGTTCAATGGAGGGTGCACCCGGATGGGCATGCCCATGGTAGGCAACCATGCTAGGTTTAACAATTTCCGACACCATATGTAAGTTGCGACATGTTCGACCATTTTATCGGTCTTCTTTACTAAGAAAACTCCAGAAAATGCAGAACTTGTCGAAAACCAAATCAACTTGGCATGGTGCCCTGAATTGCTCATAAAAGGCCATGGAAAAAATTAGGTCCATTTCTTCTTCTTTTTTGCTGGGGAAATTGGCGCCATTTCGAAGATATTGAAAAATAATATGCTCTCAGAAGAACCATTCTGACCTTGCCGAATAATCTCCATTAAACATGGTGTTTTTGGGACATCCTTGAGATGACCCCAACTAATAAATACAAAGGGATAAAATTGAAAACCGTAAGTATTTTTTAAAAGCATTTAATAAAAAAATAGAAAAAATAATTTGGAATTATTAGTTTAAAAAGTTAGTTAAAACATGTATTTTGGTATTAAAAAAAGAGAAAAGTGAATTAGTAAAATAAGAAATGAAATGAAAAAGATAGAAAAGAAAATAGAACGCTTAGGCCTTGGCCTAACTAGGCGACGACATTGCTCTCGTCGGGCGTGTGTGGGCCTGGTCCAAGAGCTCACAGATTTGAAAAAAGTTCATCAATTTTTTTACAAAATATTCATGGACCTGAAAATTTTCAAAAAAAAGTTCACTAAGGAAATTTGCGAAAAGGTTTTCTCGGTTTTGGGAACCTCGGCTTCCCAGCCATTTTTTCCGGCTTTGGGACATTCTCGAAGTTCGTGAACCGTGTTTTTCTTTTTCTCTTTTATATTCTCTCTTGTTCATTTTTGTCTTCTTTGACTTTTCGTTTATTCTGTTTATTGTTTCTATTTCTCGTAAATTAAAAATTTTCGGAATTCAATTTTTTTTCATATTCTTCTGGAATTCCAAAATCGTTACTGTTTTTTAAAAAATGTACATGCTTAAAATATTGTTCTTTTATAAAAAAAACTGTTTGTGTTTTGACCGTCTGAGCAAGTTTGAAAGGCATGAACATTTTTTTTTTGAAATTTATGCACAATTTAAAAAAAAATATTAGTCTTTTATGAACAAAACAGGAAAACTAGAAACCGTAACAAAAACCGTGCAAAAAAAATAAACCAAAGAGTGAAGGTGCTGTTTTTTATTTCTTCGCGTTGTGTCTCTCGAACAAGAAGAAGAAAACAATGTTAGTAAACGTATCAGATGTGCTAGCCCAAATGGTTTGTGCCGTTACACGTAGTGCATGAGGGCTGCAGATCGAATCCAGCCGACGACATACATTTTTTGATGATTAAAACTAAAAAAGCTAAATGGGCTGAGCCCATGTGGGAGGGCTGTTCGCCGGGTATTATACGAACCTACAACGTATACGTAGAAAAGTGAGTACAATTTGTGAAAAGTCCATGCTACCCTTTATACGGTTTGTGAGGGGGGGTGTACCGAAGCATTGCTATTTTAACAAAATCTGATAGTGGTGGCTTCCAAGAACTATGGATGCTCGCTTGAGAAACCGGCTTCTTGTTCAGGAACTCATTCCACTCATTCACATGAAAACGAACAGCATATTGGAATTCTTCTACCATGGCTCTGCGTTCTCCATGATTTCCACGGTTTCTCTCATTCCACCAAGACCAAAGAAGAGCAATGGTAAGCATCCTTTGTTCCTCTGAAAGCTGCAAGATAGCATATACTACTTCCTTTGCGGAAATTTGCTATGACAATTTCACTCTCACCTCTTCCAGCATCAACGCTCGCCATCTGTGTTTCACCCATTTGCATTTTAGAAAAAGATGCCCTCCATCTTCGAACAACCGGCCGCAAACAGCACACCGTGTATCAAGATCTACACCCCTTCTACTGATATTCATATACATTGGGTGACTGTTATGCGCAAATCTCCACAAGAAATGATGCACCTTAGGAGGACACTTTTGTTTCCAAATAGCTTTGAACATTTCAGAATCTCGTTCTTCATATGACGAGCTGGCACCTCGCTATTTGTTAGCCTCCCTTTTTAACATGGCCACATGTGCTTTATGTGCTGATTTGACTGAGAAAACGCCCTTACTATCAAGATGCCAGGCTAAGAAATCATGCGCTTGATCATGGACTGGGATGCTCATAATGTATGGCACATCATCCTGATGGAAACATCCTTCGACGAGAGATCGGTCCCAGTAGCCCGTATCCGGATCAATTAACTCGCAAACTCTAGTGAGGAGGCTATGTCCACGTGGTGCAAAAGGCCACCAAGTCATTCCCCTAGGAATCCATGGATCCTCCCAAATTCGAACATCCGTGCGATCCCCGATTCTCCAAATTAGCCCTTCTTTGAGAAGCTCAATGCCTTTTAAAATACTACGGCATACATAGCTCATGCCATGTTCTGCAGCAAGGACATTACCATGAGGGAAATACTTTGCTCTCTAAACTTGTGCACAAAGGGATTCAGGTGCTTGTATCAACCGCCACCCTTGTTTGGCTAGCATGGCCAAGTTAAAAGAGTGAAGATCACGGAAACCAAGACCTCCTTCATCTTTTGACAACTTCATTTTATCCCAACCTACCCAATGCATCTTATTTTCTTCATTCTGCCTGTTCCACCAGTAATGACATATCAGCTGGCTTATCTCATCACACAGGGACTTTGTTAGATCAAAGCACGCCATCGCATACGTAGGTATTGCTTGAGCCACAACCTTCAGATATATCTCCTTACCCGCCATAGAGAGACATCTGTCCCAGCCCACTTGTAACCGATTGATAATATTATCTTTAATGTAGGCAAAACATTTCTTCTTTGACTTTCCAATATATCTGGGCAGTCCAAGGTATTTTCCCTCGTTGGCTTCACTTCCAATTTGCAACTCTTGTATAATTAAATTTTTGAAGCTCTGACTTGCATTCGCACTAAACATTACTGAAGACTTTTCTCGGTTAATCACTTAACCCGAACACTTCTCATACATTTGCAGAATATCATTAATTGTCTGGACCCCATGTACAGTCGCCTCCATGACAAGGAGCGAATCATTCGCAAATAAAAGGTGATTAACTCTTGGGGCCGCCCGGTGAGCTTTATACCTCTGATTTGGCCATCGTCATTTGCTTTATTTAGCATTGCTGAAAGTCCCTCCGTGCACAAGAGAAAGAGATAGGGGGAGATAGAATCCCCCTGCCACAATCCTCTACCCGGTATAATATAACCACATCTGAGATATCTCCATTCACTCTAAACCCGTACGAAACAGTCTTGACACACTTCATAATTAGCCGTACAAACTCATCAATGAAGCCCATCTTCTTCATAATTCCTTCAAGAAACGGCCACTCTACCCGGTCATAAGCTTTACTCATGTCGAGCTTGAGTGCCATGTATACATCTTTACCTTTCCTCTTTCTTCTCATGAAGTGGGTCATTTCATAGGCTAAAATAGTGTTAACAGAAATTAAACGGCCTGGCACAAAGGCGCTCTGGTTGGCTGAAATATTCTCATCCAAGATTTGTTTGAGACGGTTTGCCAACACTTTAGACACAAGCTTATACACCACATTGTAAAGGCTAATAGGGCGTAGATCTTTGATACGATCAAGGTTCGAACCTTTGGGACAAGCACAACAATTGTTTCATTCCATCCCTCTGGTATACTGCCGCCTCACAATACATGTAATACCTCCCGTGTCACAGCTTCGCCCACCGTACTCCAAAATCTCTTATAGAAAATAGCCGGCATACCATCCGCACCAGGTGCCTTAAGATCACCCATATCATCAAGGGATCACTTCACTTCCTCAACAGTGTACTCCTTTCTTAATAGATCATTCATCTGGGGTGTCACCTTCGGTTGTACTGCTTGGTTAAAATTTGGGCCTGCCACAGGGGTAAACAAGTTAAAGAAGTGGTTAGTAATAAGTTCATTCAGACCAGCCTCCCCCTTCACCTCCACACCATCTTCCCCAATGAGCTTTTTTTCTCTGTTTTTTTTTCTTTCTAGCCGACGCAAAGTTGTGGAAAAATTCAGTATTACGGTCTCCCTTTACCACCCATGTTGCATGAGCTCGTTGCCGCCAAAAAATATCTAGTTGTTCCTCCAGCCGATCAAGCTTATACCTGATCACCTGCTCACGCCTCAGACCTGCTTCTGTCAGGTTCCCACACCGGCATTTTTCCAAGTCAGCACGCAGTTTATTGATACGCTGTTGTAGATCCCCAAGGACTTCTCTGCTCCAGGCATCAAGCTCCTGCGACACAACCTTAATAAGTTGTGCAACCGTGTTCTCTCCTGGGTCACCAGCCTTTTGCCAAGCATCCATCACAATTCTTTCACAATCATCCTCTAATAGCCAACGTGCCTCAAAACGTTTATTCAGATTATTTGGTTTCGGCCTGGGTCTCTTGGACGCTCCATTGATATGCAAAATAACGGGCCGATGGTCACAATACACTTAATCTATAACTGAACTAAGATGTGCCATCTTTAGGTCTGTACTTAAACTTCAATCTTGACTTAAAATTAACTACTGAGGCGATCCAACAAATGAACTGATTGATGCACGTTTACCAATTTTATCAGAAAGAGTACTACTCATCTGATTAGTGATCGGATATGAAAAGACCCAAATTTTTCAACAGCTAAAACAATCAAGAGAGAACCAGCGCTAACCACACAGGCAAATATTGCAACGGTGGCGAGGATGTGGCTGCTGAACCATTCTTGTAGGCCGACAAGGTCCCATGTAAACAACAAAATCAACCGCAGAACAATATTATCCATTTGTCCACAAAAGAGTACTGCTGTGTAAACGTAGCCTCAGCAATTCTGCCACGTAAGCAACTTCCCACATGCACGATGCCCTCAGCCATCCAAGTCATCATTTGTTTTAATTTTTCGTTCTAAAAGGAAATGGGAGCTCCGGCTGGAGCGCTACAGCCCTCCCATCTCCCCAGTTGGTAACTCCCCCACCGGTTGATTTTCTATCACTTCATCTTCTCCACCAAATAGTGCACGAGTTTCACTTCGTCTTCTCCGCCGAATAGATGCAAGGATGCATGGAGTTTTACTCGAAAAGGGGGATCTCCCCGGCCTCTGCATCAGAGCAATGCATACGGCCATAAGGATGCATGGAGTTGATCTCCTCTTAAGTTTGTCTGTTCTTTCTGTGATCGACATCATCTCTTCGCCTTCCTTCCCATCCAGTGGAACATGTGGTGCCTCTGTCCAATCTTCCGCCCCATCATCTCCACAAATCCACATGCCTCCCTTTCTTCTCTTCTTGGATCCTTGCCACATGCTCATCTGTGCTTCCGTCCGTCTGCACCTCGTGGGGTCGACGCCTCCCTGATCGAGGTCCATGCTTAAAGGTATGGCCACCGCGCCGCGCACTCCCTCATGTCGATCTTGACAGAGCCAACCTCTCTTCCCGTCCTTCTTCAATACCATGGCACTCTGTTGTCCGTCCGCCCGACGTCGTCGAGGCATCCTAACATGCATCGGTCTCAGTTGTGGAGTGATGCTGGCCGTGGAGGTACCCCAAATCAGCAGCAACTGATTATATTAGTCAAAAGAGGTGATTAAAATTGCTCCAACATTCTCCTTCACGATGACTGATGGCATCATGGTATGACTGTAGGTTGCCATAGCCTTTGTACATGCTTTTCTCTGTTTTGTTCGGTTCAGTTTTACTTTAGTCTTCTGGGCAAGCTACTATGTAACTTAATTACACCACATGCATTTTTTTTATCTGAACATGGATGAATTGCATGTATGAGTTTGATTGCCAAAGACAATTCGAGGTAGCTATTTCTTCTATCTCAATTTCATTCACTGTCATAATTGCTACCCCGCCTTCAGATGCACTGGTTCTTAGTTATAGTTGGTCCTTTTGTGCAACAAATTATACTGGATTCATTTCGGCAATCACAAGTAGACCCACGCATAAACATGTGTCCGTTAATTTAGTTCTACTTTAAATTTAATGGTCCCTTTTCTGAGTCTCTTATAGTGGCTGGAAGATAAATCAACTTCGCCAGATTCCGGGACATGGTGATGATTAGGTCTCCCTTCATCTCCATCTTATGCATCACGTAGCTGGCTCTCTGGTTAGTTTGATGTTTTGTGTTTCTCCCTCTTGCTGTCAGTTTGCAGCTTTCTAATCTGTGATTCCATTGCATACACACACAACCTCATGATCAAGCTATTCATTTTTAGGAGTGGAACTAAGCTTTATAGAATGCATAAGCATGCACAGTTTTGTATCAAAGAAGGCAAACGAAAAACAAATCATAGGTACCTAGGTATACTGTCATGGATGACAACCTAAAAGAAATAGCAACACGCTGCACAAAAAAATTCTGGTGAAAGACTCAACAGTGAGTTTCACGATTTATATGCGACCATTTCCTAAATTTTTTATAGAAAATGAGATTATGCTCACTCACATTTTATCTTTCCAGTGCAAGATATATTTTTTATGGAATGCACAAGAATAGTTGTTATAATTGTTTTAGGTTTTGCAAAGGGGTGAGATGTCTCTGCTGTCTCTACTTGATGTTTTTCCGTGATCACCTTGATGATAAACAGTGAAGGTAAGGAATTAATAGATAATTTCACATACACACATATTTGAATTTTCATCATGTTTTCTTTAGATGCTTAATTTAAAAAATAATTATTTTAGACAAAATTCTTTGTCATCATCATGTACTTAATAAAGATGTCATGTTTTTAAACATCAGTTATTTATTACCGATTCCCGCAGCAACACGCGGGGTATCATCTAGTTTCTCAAGAGGCTCCATATCCAAAGCCACGCCGGAATGGCTCCTCGCTTCCAAATTCCCGCGAGTGGGGATGGCACCCGCCGCGCAGCCCTCGCCCCACCCGAAATCTCTGCAGTGAGGATGGCGCCCCCCCGCCGCAGCCCGCGCCTCCACCCCAAGTCCACGCGAGTGGGGATGGCGCCGAGGGACCCATCGACGCCGCCGCCGCAACTCGCAAGCGGCGGCTGGCTCCCTGCCGGAGAGTGATGATTCGCTTCGGGAGATCCTCATCCGTCTCCCGCTGCAGCCATCCTTGCTTCCCAGCGCCTCCGCTGTTCTGCAAGAGATGGCGAGGCCTCATCATCGACCCAAAGTTCATCAAGAGCTTGGCGCCCACCACCGAAGCCGCCTCTACTCGGCTTCATCGGGGAGCCAGATTCAACCCACTCCTCGTCGCTCCCGACCGGATACCTAGTCTCTCCAGGCTTGGCCAGTACGGTGATGGGCACCGGTACCATGTGCACGATATCCACCATGGTCTCGTTCTCGCCAGTTAAATCTTGCCGGGGGAGGGGGTTTATTTTGTGTGGGACCCCATCACCGGCGAGCAGCGAGGCATGCCTGTTCCGCGAAGTTAACGAGGGGGATTTTTCTCCACTGTGCAGTGGTCTGCGCAGCCAGCGACCAGGGCCATGTGCACGATAGCTGCCACTCGCGCCCCTTCAAAGTGGTTCTGGTGCCCGCTTGCACAACTTGTCCCACAACATTTGTTTACTCCTCAGAGACTGGCATATTTAGGAATATCAATATCACCTCGCCACAGCCTGCACTTCAGGGTTATCTAGAGCGTATAGTTCGTGCTACTCTTGTTGGTAATGTGCTCTACTGGGTGTCCAGTTGTAACCGTATTCTAGAGTTTTCTTTGGACGAGTACAACCTAGTGGTGACCATGGCGCCTCTGGCTAGAGGCGAATTGCGAAATGGCCGCCAACATGTGATACTCGCTGATGATGGTGATGTTGGCTTTGCTATACTATTCTTTCCTCGCTTCCAAATGTGGTGGCGGAAAGTTAATGGTCATGGTGTTGCTACATGTTCGATGTGGAAGAGCGTTGAAATTAATAACATTCGTCAATTCTATCCGCACACCATTGCACCAGCTATCATAATGGGATATTGTGAGGATTCTGATACAATGGTTTTAGAAGTTTTTCAGTGTTGGTGCTCCCAGCAATAAGTACATGGTTCAACTCAAGCCCATGCATGCCAAGAATGTTGATATGAAAAGTAATCATGGTTGGTATCCTTTCACAAGTTTCTATACACCAGGTGATTGCTCATCTTTAGTACTTGTATTGCAGGAGCAACCTAATTCATTTTTCTTTTGTACACTGAATGTTTGCTCAGACATCGTCATTGTGCCTCTTGAGTAACTACCAACTTACATTTAATCAACATTTGTCCATTTGTTGGACTGAGAACTTAACTTGTAGCTGTGTTTTTTTTCCAGTAGGTGTCTTCATTCTCGGGAGATCCAAATCAAATGTCAAATGAGTAGAAATGTAAAATCAAATTTCACTTGGTAACTTAACTGGGCAAGTTTGTAATCTCAACGCTAGTTATATATTGTGTACAATGCTTTCTTTAACTAAACAATAACAACTTCCACTGAATCCATACCTTCTGAAATGATACTTGTTGATATTTTTAATCAATTGTCGAAGACCCTCATTTAAGTGACTATAAATTTGTAGGAAAAGAAATTGCATTTCTTGGCTCCAATCACACTCAATTTATTCAAAGCTGCATATCCAAAGTCACTTTTGTTGCTAGAATATTTTAGCTTATGTATGGTTTTCTATGCTTGGCATGACACAAGGATGAGCTTACATGTTATTATCAGCTTATTTTTTCGTGAAGTGGCTAAGTATACAATTTTTAGAAATATTCCTTGTATTTACGATAGATGTTTTATTTTGTATATTGCTAGTTCAGAAGTGAGCTATACATTATCTGTAAAATGTGAGTTACGGAAGTGAGTTATTTGGTCAAGGTGGATTTGTCAGCTCATTGGTGACTAACAACTGTTGCCTTCTAGTATTACCCATTTGCCTTTTCCACGGAGCTGTTACTAATACCCCGAGTTCTTATGCTTCTAGGCGCAACCATGGCTGCTGGATCAAATGGAGCTGAAATTCTGCACAATATATAGAATGACTATGGTTTGATGTGCTAATGTGTTGAAATGGTCCAGCGGGTAAGAAGAACATTTTGAATATAGCTTCTGAGATTTGGACCGTTTGATTTTTTATGAAAAATATGTCTTCTAGTGCATGCACGCAGAACCTACTGTTCAAGTGTTCATTTGCATATAGGTATTTACACTTGTGTATAACACAGACATCAATTAAAATGTGGTTGTGCCAATATAAAAATGGCTTCTTTTTATTCGTAAATGATATCCTGATATTAAATATTTGTTGAAATAACCTGTGTGTGCGCCTATTGGACATGCCTAGAGTTCTGCCTTGTTTTTTGGCTTCAACTTCGGCAAAACCAACCTTTGCTTAATTAGCTTCACACGGATGGGGAGAAGCCTGAAACAATTCCACACCCTAACTAATATTTATTTTGTTGTCTTTAGTTTTTTTATAGCATCAAAAGGCTTCAAGTATTTAATTAAGCAAAGGTTGGTTTCTGCCTAAGTTGAAGCCAAAAAACAAGGCAGAACTCTAGGCATGTCCAATAGGCGTACACATAGGTTATTTCAACAAACATTTAATACCAGGATATTATTTACAAATAAAAAGGAACCATTTTTATATTGGCACAACCACATTTTAATTGATGTCTGTGTTATTCACATGTGTAAATACCTATATGCAAATGAACACTTGAACAGTAGGTTCTGCGTGCATGCATGGTACCCATGCTGGAAGACATATTTTCCATAAAAAATCAAACAATCCAAATCTCACAAGCTATATTCAAAACGCTCTTCTTACCCGCTGGACCATTTCAACACATTAGCACATCAAACCATAGTCATCCTATATATTGTGCAGAATTTCAGCTCCATTTGATCCAGCAGCAATGGTTGTGCCTAGAAGCATAAGAACTCAGGGAATTAGTAACTCTAGGCATTTAGTAACTCTAGGCATAAGAACTCAGGGAATTAGTAACTCTAGGCATAAGAACTCAGGGAATTAGTAACTCCGTGGAAAAGGCAAATGGGTAATACTGCAAGACAACAGTGTGTCGGTCACCAATGAGCTGACAAATCCACCTTGACCAAATTACTCACTTCCGTAACTCACATTTTATTGATGATTTATAGCTCACTTTTGAACTAGCAATATACAAAATAAAACATCTATTGTAAATACAAGGAATATTTCTAAGAGCTGTATGCTTAGCCACTTCATGGAAAAATAAGCTGATAATAACATGTAAGCTCATCTCTGTGTCATGCCAAGCATAGAAAACCATAGATAAGCTAAAAATTTCTAGCAACAAAAGTGACTTCTGACATGCAGCTTTGAATAAATTGAGCGTGATTGGAGCCAAGAAATGCAATTTCTTTTCCTACAGATTTATAGTCACTTACAGGAGGGTCTTCGACAATTGATTAAAAATATCATTTGTGTTCGAGGAAAACAAATATCATTTCAGAAGGTACGAATTCAGTGGAAGTTGTTATTATTTAGTTAAAGAAAGTATTGTACACAGTATATAACTAGCGTTGAGATTACAAACATGCCCAGTTAAGTTACCAAGTGACATTTGATTTTACATTTCTACTCATTTGACATTTGATTTGGATCTCCCAAGAATGAATACTGATTAACCCTGAAGCAAACTCTAGAATACGGTTACAACTGGACACCCAACATGTGTAGCATGAACTGTACGCTCTAGATAACCCTGAAGTGTAGGCTGTGGCGAGGTAATATTGATATTCCTAAATATGCCGCCGAGGAGTAAACAAATGCGGTGGGACAAGTTGTGCAAGCGGGCATCAAAACCACCTTGAAGGGGAGTGACTGGCAGCTGCTGTGCACATGGCCCTGGTCGCTGGCAGTGCAGACCACCGCACAGTGGAGAAAAATCCCCCTCGTTAACTTCGCCGAAACAGGCACGCCGCGCTGCTCGCCGGTGATGGGGTCCCACACAAAATAAACCCCCTCCCCCAACAAGATTTTACTGGCGAGAACTAGACCGTGGTGGATATCGTGCACATGGTACCAGTGCCCATCACCGTACTGGCCGAGCCTGGAGAGGCTAGGTTTTCGGTCGGGAGCGACGAGGAGTGGATTGAACCTGGTTCCCTCCATGAAGCCGAGTAGAGGTGGCTTTCGGTGGTGGGTGCAGAAGCTGCTGATGAACTTTGGGTCGATGATGAGGCCCCGCTATCTCTTGCAGATGGCGGAGGCGCATGGAAGCGAGGATGGCTGCAGCGGGAGACATATGAGGATCTCCCGGAGCAAATCATCACTCTCGGGCAGGGAGGGCGATGTGCGGCGGTGGCGTCGATGGGTCACTCGGGCGCCATCCCCACTCGCTTGGATTTGGGGGTGGAGGCGCGGGCTGCGGCGGGGGGCGCCATCCTCACTCGCGTGGATTTGGGGGTGGAGGCGCGGGCTGCGGCGGCAGGCGCCATCCCCACTCGCGGGATTTGGAAGCGAGGAGCCATTCCAGCGTGGCTTTGGGTATGGAGGCTCTTGAGAAACTAGATGATACCCCGCACGTTGCTGCGGGAATCGGTAATAAATAACTGATGTTTAAAAACATGAGATCTTTATTAAGTACATGATGATGACAATGAATTTTTTCTAAAATAAATATGTTTAAATTAAGCATTTAAAGAAAACATGATGAAAATTCGAATATGTGTGTATGTGAAATTATCTATCAATTCCTTACCTTCACTTTTTATCATAAAGGTGATTGTGGGAGTCCTGGACTAGGGGGTCCTCGGGCGTCCGGTCTATTGGATATGGGCCGGACTGATGGGCTGTCAAGATACAAGACAGAAGATCACCTCTCGTGTCCAGTGGGGACTCCCGTATAGGTGGATGGCAAGTTTAGGTGTCCGGATATGTTATTTCCTTTCTGTTAAACCGACTTTGTACAACCCTAAGCCCCTCCGGTGTCTATATAAACCGAAGGCACGATCACAACATTATTAAGCTATCCGAATTAGGGTTAGCCAATACGATCTCGTGGTAGATCAACTCTTATAACCCCTATACCCTTCGAATATAATCAAGCAGGAGTAGGGTTTTACCTCTATTAAGAGGGCCCGAACGTGGGTAAACACTGTTTCCTTTTGATCATAGTTACCACCGATCGTCAAACATATAGCTTGGGCCCCCCTACTCGAGATCTACCGGTTTTGACATCGACATTGGTGCTTTCATTGAGAGCTCCGCTATATCGTCGACAGAAGGATTGATGGCTTGCCTCTTCATCAACAATGATGCCGTGTCCAGGGAAATCTTTCTCCCCGGACAGGTCTTTGTGTTTGGCGGCTTCGTGCTTCGTGCCAACTCGATTGGCCGCCTTGATCAGGTCGCAGTTACTCCCCCGGCCACCAGATCAGGTTTGGAAACTTGAACTACGTCGCTGACATCCGAGGAGATCTAATCTTCGAGGGGTTCGTGGCCTCGGCTGCCGCTCTGTGCCCCCATCAAGAAGGCTTTTCAGATCCCGGTCAGATCCCGTTCAGGGGTCAACACTCATACTGCTCCGACCTTAGATCCGGGGCGGGTCGTATCGTCCGAAGACGGGAGCGTTAGCCCCACCGGACTCCTTCCCCTCATGGAGCTCCCGAGCGAAGACCCAGATGCAATCTCGGACTTGCCTCTGTACGATCACTTCGGACTTTCGAGATCCGCGCTCATTGGGTCCGATCAAGTGCCCAATGCCGAACTCAGCCCTGCAGATCCATAGTTTTTGGTCCAGCTTTCGCTCCTAGAGGAAGCATTGGGATTAATGCAGTCTCTCGCGATCACGGAGGCTATGCCTCGGCTGGGGGCTGAGAGCGGGGAATTTTACGCCCCACCCACCACCCACTTAATAGCCACTATCGAGGATTTAACCGACATGCTGGACTACGCGTCCGAAGACATCGACGGTATGGACGACGATCCCGATGCCGAAACAAGCCAAGTCCCGCCCATCACAGGGCGTTGGACGGCCACCTCAACTTATGACGTATACATGGTGGTACTCCTGATAAAAAGGACGATGAGGATAATCAGAACCCCGAGGAGGACAAACCCGCCGCTAAACCACCAAAGCGTCGATGTCAGCGGCGCCGCTCATGATCACGTCGGGCAAAGGATAGTAATACCGGCACGGGAGACAATGAGACTCCGGATGATGCCGAAGATCCCGAATACCCCGTCGAGCCCACATCAAAACAGGATGAAAGGGAAGAGGGTCAATATAGTCCCAAACATGCTAATCACAAAGATTTGGAAGACAACAACTATATGCCAGAATCCGAAGAGGACGTTAGCCTCAGTGATGAAGACTTTATCGTCCCAGAGGAACCCCTCGAACAAGAGCGCTTCAAGCGACATCTCATCGGCACAGCGCGGAGCCTGAAAAAGAAACAGCAGCAGATCAAAGCTGAACATGATACAATCAATGAAAGGTGGACCAAGGTCCTAGCCGCTGAGAAGTACGACCACGAGCGACATACAAAAAGTTACCCCAAGCGCAAGCTATTGCCACAATACGACGACGAAGCCCTTGAGCCAATACCGTCGAAACACAATTAGGCAGATCACCCAGACCGACCACCACATGGACGGGATAAAGCGACATATCAAGCCGAACACCAGCCTGCACCCCCTCGCCAAAGAGGCAGGGAAACGGCAGCCGCTGGATACACATATGACTTGCAACATGACCTAGCCAATAAAGCTGGCCAGACTAGATCAATCTATGGATCAAGAGGCCGTGCCCTGGCGCGAGATAACGGCTATGAAGCCTGGCATGACGACCATTACTATACTCGGGATCAGAACTGAACTCAGATGTCAGCCGCCCTTCGCCGTGATATTGCACGATACAGAGGGGCTGCACACCCTTTATGCTTCACCAATGAGGTAATGCAGCACCAATTTTTGAAAGGGTTTAAACCCGTAAACATCGAACAGTACGATGGAATGACGGATCTGACCGTCTGGATTGAAGATTTTCTTCTCCACATCCACATGGCTCGCGGAGATGACCTCCATGCCATCGAATATCTTCCTCTAAAGATGAAAAGAACAGCACAGCACTGGCTGAACAGCCTCCCAGAAAACTCCATTGGAACCTGGGAAGACTTGGAAGATGCTTTTCGGGCCAACTTTCAGGGCACTTATGTCCGACACCGGATGCTGACGACTTGAGTCATATAATCCAGCAACCAGGCGAATCGGCTCGCAAGCTTTGGAATCGGTTCCCAATTAAAAAGAACCAGACCGAGGACTGTCCGGACGCCGAAGCCTTAGCGGCCTTCAAACATAGCGTCCGGGACGAATGGCTCTCCCGACACCTCGGGCAGGAAATGCCAAAAACGATGGCAGCCTTAACTGCACTTATGACCCGCTTCTGTGCGGGTGAGGATAGCTGGTTGGCTCGTAGAAGCAACAGCTCGGGCGACCCTGGCACTTCGGGGGCCAGGGATGGCAACGGTAAACCTCGCCGCAATAAAAACAAATGTCGGAACAACAATGACGACGGAGATGATACAACAGCCAATGCCGGATTCAGTGGTTCTAAATCTGGTTAGCGGAAGAAACCTTTTAAAGGCGACAGGGACGGTCCATCCAGTTTGGATAAAATCCTTGAGAGGCCCTGCCAGATTCATGGCACACCCGATAAGCCTGCCAACCACACCAACAAGAATTGTTGGATTTTCAAACAGGCCGGTAAGCTAAATACCGAACACAAGGGAAAGGGACCTCCAAGTGAAGACGATGATGAGCCCCTGTCACCGAACACGAAATTGACGGTTTCCCCGAGGTGAAAACAGTGAACATGATCTATGTCACTCACATCCCCAAAAGGGAGCGCAAGCACACACTAAGGGACGTCTACGTTGTAGAGCCTGTCGCCCCAAAGTTTAACCCATGGTCACCTGTCCGATCACTTTTGATCGCAGGATCACCCAACCGTATCCATCACGGGGTTCGCCGCCGGTACTCGATCCAATTATTGACGGATACCATCTCACTAGAGTCCTTATGGACAGGGGCAGTAGTCTCAACTTGATCTATCAAGACACTGTCTGCAAGATGGGCATTGACCCATCAAGAATCAAGCCTAGTAACACTACTTTAAAGGCGTGATACCAGGCGTGGAGGCCCGTTGCACGGGCTCATTGACACTGGAGGTAGTATTCAGCTCCCCAAACAACTTTTGCAGTGAAGAGTTAATCTTCGACATCGTCCCTTTCCGCAGTGGCTATCATGCACTGCTCGGACGATCTACTTTCGCCCGCTCTAATGCAGTCCCGCACTACGCTTACTTGAAGCTCAAGATGCCTGGACCTCGTGGCATTATTATAGGCAATGGAAATATGGAGTGCTCCCTCCATACTGAAGAGCACACCACGGTCCTTGCAGCCAAGGTGTACGATGGCCTTATAAAACCGAATAGTTCGTGTGGCAATAAAGCCAATGACGTGTCTAAACGAGTCCGGTCCGCCCATAATTGCAATAAATCAACGGATCCGGACCTTGATTAGCAGTCTAGCCTCCGCTGACTGCCCCATAAGATTGCGGTTGACGTACCGCGTGTACATAACTACGCACTAAAAATACCTTGGGCAGCGCCGGAGGCACACTGCAGAAAAGGTCCATAGTACGGCTTGACTCTCTGGACTGCACATACCTTTTTTTGCAGGTTCATCAAGAGCCCCACTTGCTATATGGTTGCTTCAGGAGATCCTTTTAAAGCTAGCGTTTCTCAACCATCAAATACTCCTATCAAAGGACTTATTTCTAAGGAGAAACGACGCAGACGTGCGACAGGGCATCACTAGAGTTCTTAAACTATTATTTTTAGGCCCTGTGTTATACTTTCCCTTATGTAAATTTCTTTCTTTCTTTTTGGGCATGTAACATGACCTTAACATTAATGGCATTGTCTGTCGGAACACGCCTCGACGTATTAATAAGGATATAAAGGAAGTAGATGGTCATCACCTTTTTGGTTGGGTTCTTGTATTATCTTGTCATCCGCATTCCCCCTTGCGTTCGACTGACATACGTGCTTCGGCACGGCCATCATACCAGGGGCTGTATTCGGCCCCGCACACTCTTAAGTCCGAACACCTCTAGGGAACTCTTCGGCGACCCGGATATTGCACTATATACATCGGCTCTGAATCATGTCTTAGGTCTATAGTTGGGTTTCCCGCTCTGATGTTTGCCACCTTACGTTCCGCAAGTTCGGCTAAGGTAGTAAAGGGAGAACTACTGCGATTGTATTTCTGGTTCGTCCGGTTAAGTATCTCAGTAGAGAAAGCCGAAAACTGACTGTCATGATATGCGAGAGCGGGTCAGCGATCTGGTGACCTAGTGTTATACTACAAATCGTTCACGATTTATGCCGTGTTATACGAGGGGCTGGGCTTCGACCAGCCGCGTTGCAAAGGCGCCGTACTCCAGACTGCCGTTCATGCAACAAGGGGCTAGTACTTAGCGCCACCAATGGACTCTTATGGCTAAGTGAAAGTACTAAAGCTGCATAGTCTAATTGCCTAGTTCACCTCGCAAGACGCCTCCTACATTGGACGAAGACGTTGGATAAAGTGCAGTCATGCGTTCGAACACCACCTCGTAATATTTACGTAAAGGCGAGAAGCGGCGGTAAACTTTTCGACTTATGAATTAAAACGGCCAAACAGAGGATAAACTAATCATCAAGCGCAAGCATAAATATTTCACACCATAAGTTCATTACACGGTTCTTACAAGCTGGACTCTACTAATCAAATATGATATATTTTGAGCGGTGTCCCTCTCACGATCGCGGGCTCCCTCGAGGACCTCGCTGGCACTTCTCCGTCACCGGTGATCCTTGCCTTCAGCGGCCCTTGATGGCAATCTCGGTGGCCTTCATCTTCGCCCATTGTACCTTGACTCGGGCGAAGGCCATCCGGGCACCTTCTATGCAGGCCGACCACTTGATGGCGTCAACCCGAGGACACGCCTTGACCAGCCGCTTCACAAGTCCGAAGTAGCTGCTAGGTCTGGCTCGGCTGGCGAAAGACGGACTATCACGTCCTTCATGGCTAATTCAGCCACCCTGTGCAGCTCCGTTACTCTGGCGCAAGGTATTGCGACCAGAATAGCTTCTCCGTTGAGCTCCCCTCTTCGGCGCGGAAGAACTCAGTGGCGTCAGCAATACTCCTCGGTAGATCCGCAAATGCGCCTGGAGAACTCCAAACCCGGGTCAGCAAAATGTATCTCTTCCTTGTAAATTTACTCTGCATAAGAAAGGCCTTACCATCCGCTATTTGCCTTGCCTCTTGGATCTCCTGGCGAGCGCCTTGGGCCTCAACCCGGGCTTCTTTCATGCTTTCCAGTGCTTTGGTGAGCTCGGAGGCTTGTTCTGAACTCTTCTGCTCGAAGGACTCACACTTGGCAATGGTGTCCTTGAGCTCTTGTTCGACCCCCCCACCCGCACCTCATGTCTTCGGCAGGTGGTTTGCTCCACCTCTAACTCCTTGGCCGCTTTGTCAGCGGCCGCCTTGCTCACCTCCGCCTCCTTCTTGGCTTGGGCGAGGGCGCTCTTGAGGGACTCGACCACGGCTGCGACCACTGTGAGTATAGTCATAACGTTTAGCCAGTTTAAAAGATTAACACACATATCACTTTCGGGTATGTAGTAATATCACATACCTTGGGTTTGTTAAACCGCTTGTTGATGTGGTCAAGTTCCTCATCAGATAGCCGAAGCTTCCGATTGAGCTCGGCAACCTCTGCGGCCAGGGCAGTAGCCGCCAGCATAGAAGCCTGTCCAACAACATAGTATGATACATTATCAATTGTTTTTGATCCTCTATCCGGATTGTTCTAATCTGGACAGAGTCTCAGGGGCTACTGTCTATATATAGGCTCAGCCTTATATATATATATATACAAAAAATACTTGTAACGAGTATTACATCGCATACCTCAAAGCCCGTCAGTACGCTATTGAAGGCTTTGGTTAGTCCGCTCTTCGCGGACCGAACCTTTTCCATAACCATACCCATCAGTGTGCGGTGTTCCTCCATGATGGACACACATTACAGAGTGTCAGCGGCCTTAGGATTGTCAGAGGTCGCTGATGGAGCTGCTGCTCCTCTCCCCTCTGTCGAAGGGGGGTGTTGGTCCGAATCCGGAGCCGTATTGGTCTCCGGGACGGTGTTCGGCAAGGGCCCGAACTGTTGAGGCCCCCACCCTCGGTGGTCACACTACAAAAATAGACACATCCGTGACATTTTGGGCCGAATGATTTTTTTTATCATACTTATGACACTTCTATGATGATAATTGTGACAAAACCCGGTATCATCATAGATGTGGTGGGATCCTACTTCTATGACAAAAAATCATGATAGCAAATGGGCTTTTCGTCCTAGGCGGGCCGGAGACGTAGCTGCATGACATTCTTTGGGCCATGCATGACGGAAAAAACCGTGGTAGAAGCAAGGGCGAGGAAAATATCGGGGAGTTCCCGGTTATGGTGCGTGGTCGGGGGCCGAGCGATGTGTGTTTCTTCTGACACGTCGCTGCGTGGAGTGCGTAGACGTTGGGCTCTAATCGAACCCGGCGGTTGCACCGCAGTTACGCCGTTCATCGAACCCGAGCAATCGATCGATGGCTGTTAACTGAATCCGATCGAGCGATTCCTTCACTACTGCTGCTAACTGAAGTCGATCGATGCTGCCTCTGGAAGAACAGTGAGCGTTGTTGGGGGGAGGGGTTGGATGAACAGTTCCCGGTGAGGGGTTGGATGAACAGGACCCCGTGGTGTTGCCGCTGGATGAACATGACCCTGATCGATCGAGCCAGTTGGGCGTGGATGAACAGGACCCCGTGGAGGGCTGGATGAACAGGACCTCGTGGAGGGAAGGTTGAATAGTAGCCGGTGGAGGGCTGGTTGAACAGTAGCCGGTGGAGGGCTGGATGAACAGTATCCCGTGGAGGGGTGGTTGAACAGGACCCCATGGAGAGGGCTGGTTGAACAAGAGGCCGTGGAGGAGCGCCGGTGGAGGCTGGATGAACATGAGCCCGTGGATGAACAATGCAGTGGAGGCCGGAGGAGGTCGACGGTGGATGAACAATAGCCCATGGAGGCTGGAGGAGGTCGACGGTGGAGATAAACAGTATCCCGTGGAGTCCCGTTTTGCGGTACGCCACCTCTCCCGATGAACAGGACCCTCGTTTCGACCGTAGCGCTCGAACACAAGTCTGTTTCCTTCGTTTTGCGGTATGCCACACCCCTCCCAATCAACAGGACTCCGTTTCGACCGTAGGAGGTCCAAGAGAAGTCCGTTTCCTCCGTTTTGTGCTATGCCAGACCCCTTCCGATGAGCTGGATCTCGTTTCGACCGTGGCAGGTCGAACACAAGGCCGTTTCCTCCGCTACGTAATACGCCAGCCTCGTTCCATCGGGTTGTTCCGTCCAAGCCGGTTGGCTCCCGATGAATAGCACGCGTTCCGTTTCCTCCCAATGAACAAGACGCTTTCTGTTGCCTCCCCATGAACACGACGACGACGCAATTTCTCCGTTCCGACCCAGCCATGTACACGAGCCCTGGCCATACTTATGCGCGAGTAGGTGTTCGAGACCCCGCCCGTATGTACGTACGTGGCTGTATTTACTTTCTTGCACCCTAGCCGCTGTACTTACGTGTACATACTATGTGCACGCCTCTACTACGACATGTGCGCGCCTCTACATTGACCAAGAGATGTACGCATAATGCTCGTCACCGTAATGACAATGCTACGTACGCTTCGACCAGGTGGGTCCCGACTGTCAGACACTTCCTTGCATGGGAAGATGTAGCTGGTGGGTCCCAGTAGTCAGGGGGCCAATCATTTTTTTGCTCATAATATGGACGCAATTCCTTGCGTGCGAAGATGTAGCTGGTGGGTCCCAGCAGTCAGGGGGAGAAAACATTATTTTTCAGGGTAAAAAGGATGCAGTTGCATGCATGTGTCTATGGGCGTGGTGCGTCCTCACTGTCAGCCTCTCATGTACACTCATCTTTCGATGACTCTTGGTTGTTGACCACGTTGACCACACCGCGGCTGGCGCACCAAGGCCGGGTGGAACGGCGCAGGCCCCTGCATCGAATGACCCGGAGATGGGGAAGACGCGGAAGTGGAGTCGCAGATGGAGAGGAGTGGGAAACTTGACTGTTTCGGGTGCGCGGTAGCACTGCCGCCCACGGGAGACAGGAGTAAGAACAATGGTTGAAGAAGGAGCATGGCTATTGGATTAACAACCAACAGTCCTGCTGCTAGAATCATTTGTTGATTAAGTTGACAAAGCCCTGCGTACACGTCCGCTTAGTAGGCCCACAAGCCAGCCACCAACTGGACGGGTTCCAAATTGTCAACGGAGGAATAATTTTTTCGCATAACAAGGAGGCACTTCCTTCCGTATAAGATACAAATCGGTGGGTCCCAAATTGTTAGGGAGGAAACCTTTTTTTCAGCTTAATAAGGAGGAACTTTGCTTGCATGTGACCATGGACCTCGTGGGTCCCAGCCGTCAGGCTCTCCATGTATAGTCCTCTTCCGATGACTCTCGTTTGTTGACTATGCCGCACCGAGCGTAGCGAGGCGGTGGACGACGCCGAGGCCCCGGACAGGAATGACCCGGAGATGGGAAGATGCGGTAGTGGAGTCGCAGATTGAGAGGAGGAGAAGGGTTATAACTGGTTCTAGTGCGGCATGGGGCTGCAGTCGGTGGAGAATAACAGGAGGTGTGGAGGGGTGGAGGGATAGCCTGGCTGGCGGTGGGGTAGCGCTTCGAAGCGATGCGTGCTAGCAAGGCCGCTTAGTCACGGAGGTCGGACCAAAGTGTCCCGGCGACGCTGGAGGATGAAGACGAGAGATTGAAGGTGCATGCGGCCGTTGGATATAAATCCAATGGATGTGGATGTCATAATCATTTGTTGACCAAGTTGACAACGCCTCATGTGAGGCTTGACCTATTGGCCCACATGTCAGCCTACAAAAATGTGGCATATATTTAACCCATGTTTTCTAGAATGTATAGTCCATTTACTGGGCTGGGTGAACAAATAATTTCGTGTCAATGCGGCCCCTTTATATTTTCTAAGAAATCCCAGCCCATTTGCACTTTCTTGAAATACACGAATTAGCTGGGCTCGTTCTATATATAATGTTAGGTTAGAAGGAGCAATTAATATCAAAAAATAAACCGGAACGACACATTTTTTATATATAAAATTAACAAATTAGCGAAGTTATTGCTCAAAATAAAAATGAGCGCGTTATTATTACATTGGTCCTTAAAATCTCCGCCTGTAAGCTTTTGTACGCGAATCACCAGGATTTTCCTTGCCCTGTGAGTCAAAACAACCAGGATTTTCCTTGCAACTTCAAGTTAAATATTTACTTTTATAAGTTAATAACACGTGGGTTGTTTTTAAAATGTATATATAAGTCTCTATAAAATATACGATAATAGTAATAATATAAACATATATAATGTGGTTAGAAGGGAAAACATAAATTGGACACAACATTATTATTCTTATATATAGATAAATAGAATAGAGATTTGCGTTTTATTAAAAAATTACATTGGGCTGCCAATCTTTAAGAAAAAGCCCATAGGCTGGTACGGACCTCAAAAAATAAGTTGAAACCACTGTCTTCGTATGTCGTGGGCTACGCATGTTAAAAAACAAAACCTAGGTCTAGCTGATACTTGTTCTCCCTCTGAAAAAAAAATGGTACCAGCCAGATCCCCGAGCGAACTGGATTAAAGAGGGGGCTGGCGGCACGACTAAATAAGCACATCAGGAGCGATTTTTTTTCTTCAGTGGATGGCTCTCGATGGCATTTTTTACTTGCCTCTGCACCATACAACTTGTATTTTTAGCCTCCCAGTCCGTGGTGGACCAGCAGCCCATCTGTTGGGCGAGCCAACCTACAGAAACCAGCACTCAATTTTTCATCAGGCCCCCAAAACATCGCAGTACTATGTTTGTTTTGAGGCCAAAACATTACGGTAGGGGTTGAGCGGGGGAGGGGGGAAGACAGAGCAAAAAGATTAAAAAGAGCTGATGTGCCGTTGCTACCCTAACAAAGCAGGTGCAATTCTTCTCGGGAAGAAGGTGTGCCGTTGACACCCACATGTCACAAATCCCACAATAGGCATACTAACAAGTTCACACACAAGTACAACAGAAAATGTAAACATTCGTATCAAACTCAGGTTCATAGGACATGTTCATATTCATAGCCAACATTCACAATCAACAACTCAAAAGATTCATATATACACAAGTTCACCATGTCTATGCATCCAAATGATTGATAGATCACACGATAATATTCATAGATAATTCACAAAAAGATTCAGATATACACATGTTCAAGATGTTTATGCATCCAACTGATTGAGATCACAGCCAATATCATCCATGGACAAACTTTAATTACCTAGGGTACAAACTGGTAACTGGTGTTCAGTCGGAGGTACTTCTTGCTAAAATAAATGCTTGTACGAGTAAACATTCGAGTACATAAGAGGTAGCATAGACAATCTGAACTTTGCTTGTAGATTTATCCTCAAATAGTGGCCTTGTGCCGAGGGAGGTTTGAGCAACTTGGCCACTACTTTCATCCAACTAGTTTACTGGCTCATCTTAGTCCTTGTAGGCTCGCCAAAATTCTACATTGCGCATAAGAAAGGAGGCGGTTGAGAAAATGAACCACCCAAATTTTTTGTGCAGTTCAACCTGAAATGGAGCATCCCTAGTGTGCGATCGATAAAGTGCTAGATTAATATACGCGTCAACCAACTTGTCTGGAATCTTTAGACTCCATGCCATACAGTTCGCTACCATATGTGCCAATAACCAAAAGGCACAAGTTGGGACCAAAGACTGGACTGTGTTTTTCTGGGCTATGCGCCAAGCATTATTTTTGGAGTTCACTCTCCTAATACTTGGAGTTTGGCAACTGGTTGACGCTGGTTGATAATCAAATGAATATAGGCACTTCTTCTTGTCAACATCGATGCTTGTCTGAGTGAACTTTGGAGTACATAGCAGCAGCATAAGTATCTGTCCATCTGATCTTTTTGTGCAGTTCTACTGAAATCACCCAATGTAATGATTTGCCTACGAGTTCAGGCTCCAAGTTACTCCTTTATAAAATCAGCAAACAATAGCACAATACCAAATTACCAGTACATATGACAAGCATAGTAATCAGGATAAAGACCAGTACCAACCTGTGTGAGGTAGCATATAAATTTCTATTTCCTTTGACTGGAAGCCGAGATAAGCGGGCGACCGACAAAGAAGGAAGGAAGCAAGCCCAGATTAGCGATCGGTGAAAGGAAGGAAGCTGTCAAGGCAATGAAGCACCCAAAGTTTTTGTGCGATTCCACCAAAATCGAGCATCCTGTTGGCACATATATTGAGAGAGTGAGATTACTGTAATGGTGGGACTAGTTGATGAAACATACACTAACAAATAGAAGCACCCTCATAATCTTAATGGGTAAAGTTAGCAACATAGTAGTCTTGCTTAAAGAGAGGTATTAGTTTATTTAATCCGTGCCAATTAGCTCAACACTCAAAGCATTGCCATGTATCATAGGTTGCAAAAGTTTAACATGCAAAGATAAATGAGTTTCTCATGACAATATCAACACAGTAGCACAATACATATATAGGTACAACAAACTAATATGGCTGAAGGCCTTAGGCCAGTACCAACCTGAGCACAAAATCTTATTCAAGTAGTCCCAGAAGAGATGATAAAGCACTCACTGGAATCACTCAATAGTATAATATTTTTGTGCACTTCAAATGTATGGTTGAAATCACTCTTGTTTACCAAAGGTGAGATTATATCGAAAGATTATCAAGAACTTCTAGCGAGTTAAAGCACCGGGTTGGGATACAATTGTTGTATTTTCTTGTGCAGTTCCACTAAAATGTACGATTACAATAACATGATCCCTGTTTGCACAAGTAGGAACAAGGTGAAACCTTCATTAGCTTAGTGTGAAAGGATAGAAAGACATTAGCATATTACTCTAACAGTAGCATCAAATTCATGATGGACAATACGCAAAACATTGCCTCATTGAACCAATGGCAATAAATTGACGTGCAAAAAAATAGCACTATTATGTCATGACACTAATAATATTCCTTCCCTGCTCCACCACATGATTCACCTCCATAGACAAACATACACACATACATGATTCAACATAGGGTTCTACTAAAGATTTGTTTAACTCCAACAGGAAAACTAGGCAACAATAAATTAGTGGTACTTAAGTACTCCTAATTAATTAAGTGACCTTGCAGGAGAGACAACATAAGTGGAAGGGATCCCTGGAGGATCGTCTCACATGTAAGGTATACGCTGCTGTGAGCCCTTGAATGGCCTCGATCGAGGCCTCACAGCTTCAAAGAATATCACCTTGGCACTGCTTATTCTTCTTCTTCTTCTTCTTCCTCTTTATGCTCTGTTTCTCTTTCTCCTCACCAGTTGGTGAAACCAAGTACATGATTTTCTATTTCAGAATTGGTTTTTTAGTGAGGGAGTACAAGTGTACTAGTAAAAAATAGCATTATTTTCTCATGGCAGTCGCAAAATAGAGATGAACGCATGCATTAAATATCATTCTTACCTAAAGGAAGGTTATGGTGCCAATATGGATGATGAGGATTGGAACACAGATCTCCCTTTGTGTAGTTCCACCGAAATGAACCAACTGTTCCATTCTGACATTCCAGCTTAAACAACACAAAAGTCACTTCTTTTAAGAAGTGTTTTGTGCTGATGCACCAAAAGGTCACAATAGTAACCAGTGAAAGGGATATCCTGTTTGCACAAAAAGCTACAGAGGAAACAAATGTAGTCTCAAACAATTACAGGCAAAAACATTTGGCTAAACTTGTCATGGCTTATAACAAAGGCATGGCTTCATTTTACTAGGGCATTAGATTAAGAACAGCTAAATATTTGGTATAAGGGCATGGGACAGTGGGTGCACCAGCAGTCCAGCACCATGTACCTAAACAGGGGCATAAAGTGGTGATTCATAGTTTGTTGCCCTGAGAAACAAACATCCAAGAAACATATCTGGGTTGGTCCCATTTTTTTCACTCTAGCCACCTACTTCTATGTGTGGATAGCAAATCTAGTCCTGGTCATACCACTGTGTACAGCGTTACCCCTATATTTCGCTTTTCAACCAAGAGACCGGTTGGATGACCAGTCTGTACTACTTTCAAGTTTCACACCTTTCCTTCCTGTTTGTACCAAATCCGATGTACATACTAAATTCCCCCACCCCCACTTTATTTCTTGTTTGAACCAAATACAAGATTTTACTCCATGAAGTAGCTTTACCTCTAACAATAGAAGAAAAAAAAGGTGATGTTGGACCATCCGATCGAGAGGGGCTGAGAGGTAGAAAATGATGCACATGCGGTACGTGAGCGAAATTTGGGAAGTAGAGCTAAGGCGGTTTCAAGGAAGATATACCAAGGTCGTCGGGATGTGGATAGGTGGGCGGCGGGAGGCCGGATCCGCCCACACTAGTGCAACAAGAAGGATCGAAGGACCTCTCAGCCAAGGCCTTCGGCTAGAGATAACAAAGGTCACGGTGGCAGTGGGTCTCCTCCCTCGCTATCGACGACGGCCTAAACGCTGCCCCAACTCCCCTTCACCAGCGGAGGGGGATACGTCCGGATCTGTAACCAGCGGTGAGGATAGAAAGACAGTGTTTTTTGAAGGGAGAAAGACAATGTTACCACCGCTATCTTGTTTAGATCTGGAGAGGATGAGAGTGTGTGAATAGAGCAACCCTAGCAAGCAAGCGCGGAGGCTCCGACCTATATATACGTAGTCGGTAGTTTTCCTTTTTCACTCCATCAAAACAATCTTTTAAAATTGTGTACGTGTCAGGTCGCCATTTTTTTAGTTGTTGATTGTTTTTTGAGATAGCTACCCACTTATTCCAAGTGGTGTTACGGTGTGCCAGGTCGCCTTTGTATTGTTCAAGTCTGGTACAAGACCCTCCATTGAATGAACAACCACCCCCTCGTAAAAATTGTGAACAAGCCCATGACTAAAATTATCGGAAACGTGGGCTGCCCCAACATGCATTATTATTTATATTTTCTATGTGGGAGTATCCTCAAAACAAAATGTGAGAGTACAATATTTATTGGGCTCCTTTGTAATTGGTGCTAAATTTTGACCAAAAATTTAACTGACAAAATGTTAGTGCATGTTAACAAAAATTATATCGTTTGATTCGTATTTGAACATAGTTTTCAATGATGTAGGGGCTATTTGCTTTCCAGTCACATATTGCCACACTTTGCCACACCTCAGCTTAGGCAAATTTGACCAAGTTAGGTGGGTGTTTCGTTCTAGCCACACCTAAGACAAGAATTTTATAATTAGCAGTGAACCCCACATGTCATAGACACAAAAGGTGTGGCAAGATTCCCTTAGGCAAGCCAAAGTGTGTCTAACAATTTGAGAAACTCAAGTTAGGCAAGTGTGGCAAAAATAATGTGGCAACATAAGACAAGCATAGGGGCTGTTTGGTTCCTAGCCACACCTTGCCACACTTTGCCACACCTAACCTTAGGCAAGTTTGCCCAAGTTAGGTAGGTGTTTGTTTCTAGCCACACCTAAGGCAAGGATTTTTTTATGAGCAGTGAGCCCCACATGTCATAGACACAAAAAGTGTGGCAAGATTCCCTTAGGCAAACCAAAGTGTGGCTAACAATTTGAGCAACTCAACTAAGGCAAGTGTGGCAAAAATCATGTGGCAATATATGGCAAAGATAGTCACAATCCAAACAGCCCCGTAATTTTTTGTGACATGCATGAACATTTGGTTAGTTAAAATAGTCAAAATTTGGCATGGTGCATCAAATCAACACATGCAAGTATCAAAAGGAAAGTCACGGCATGCATGCATGCGTTGTACTCCCCCCGTCTCCAAATATAAGTCTTTTTAGAGATTGCAACAAGTGACTACATACGAAGCAAAATGAGTGAATCCACACTCTAAAGTATGTCTACATACATCCGTATGTTGTAGTCCATTTGAAATGTCTAAAAAGACTTATATTTAGGAACGGAGGGAGTAATTAATGCATCGGTAAACGCAAATTATTGAAATATATCGAGTGCAGTGCTTTGATGTGTCGCGTCAACTCATACAAGACCGAGAAGTTTGATTACTACAACGCCCTCTCCATCGTGGACTGAGCTCCGGTGCCTTAACTGCACCTGCCTTTTTGCTGCATGACAGTGGGCCACCCACTGCTGGGCCCACTCCGCCAATAACGCAGCTGCGTGAGCAAAGAAGTCAATGAAGCTGCGTCCCTCCCTCACGCATGAGTGTGGTGGCTGGCAGGACTAGGAGAAGCTTTCGCTACACACTCTCCATCCCGCACGCGGTGGACATGCATCAGTTCAATCGGTGTCACACGGCCAGAAGCATACTCCCTCCATCCTTGAAAGAGTGTACTTCCAACTTTGTTGGAGGGTCAAAATATCTCAAAGTTTGACCGAGTTTGTGCAAATATATGTCAATGCTTGTGAAACCAAATAGGTATATGACAAAAATATATTTTATCATGAATCTAATGCTACTAATCTTATGGCATAAATGTTGGTCTATTATTGTATAAATATGGTCAAACATAAAAAACTTTGACTTTCCAACAAAGTAGGAAGCACACACTTTCAAGGATCGGAGGAGTACTGTAGTACTCCTCCACCGCAAAGAGTACTCCATCATTGTTCGACTTCCCTAAGAGGCGACGAACTGAACTACAAGCACAGACGGATGCTCATGTGGCAGTTTCATGTGTAGAGTAGTCTAGGATAGCATGTACCATGCCTATAAGCTTAAAATCGTTGGGGTCGGCTCCATGCTATGAGGCCGTATCGAAGCTTTTTTTAATTAAAATAACCTTCTGGCCCTACCTGTCATCCTGGTGATTGTAGTTTGCACGCTCATCTGGTCAAGACAGGAATATATATTTTCATTTGTGGTGGGGTAAATGTTAGAGGTTGTAGCAAATATATTGTACATGCGGGTCTTTTCACCAAGTTTAGAGGCAAGCATGTGGGGCCAGTGCTATGATGTGTCGCGTCAACTCGTAGAACGAGGAGAAGCTTGATTTTGCTACTACACGCCTTCTCCTTCACCCATGCGCACGGTGGCTATCCCTCCCACACGCGGTGGACGGACATGCAGTAGTGGATTCGATAATGTAGAAGTAGTAGTAACATCATTGTTCGTCTTCTTGAAGAGGCAAAGAGCCAAGCGCAACCCAAACACGGCAGTTGCGAACGCTCGCGTGGCAGTCCTTGTGTAGGGGTGGGGCGTGGTGCGGTGCCTTGGAGCACGCATATAGCCAGGCTCTTGCATGATACAAAATTGCTATTTGAGCCCACTATTTTAGTACTAGTACTTGCTAGTATAGCCCTGTAAACCGGAAAGGAGTATTTGCCTTTCTAGAGATTCAACAAGTGACTAGACTACACCGCGTGCAGTACTCCCTCCCTTCCGGTTTATAGGGCCCAAATCTCAAATCTCATCAACCAAGGCATTTTGTGATTGGAGGAATGTATCTCGTACTTTACAAAACTACCCTAATTAAACTCATGCATTAATTATGTAGTTCTCTTGTTTTCCTCTCTGCCTTGGTCGCGGTGCACAATATTGAGCACTCCTATATGTGACTAGCCGCTCTATCTAATTTGGGACATCAAAGCATCCGGGCCCGCATGCCATCCAAGAAATCACAGTGAGGTGCTACAGTCAAGACTCATCGGTCACCCCGGTGTGGCCATCATGACCCGTCATATCACAAAACCCACACCTTTACCAGCAGTGGTGAAGTGGCCTCAAAGTTGGACTGGACGAAGCAACCATCATTTCACTGAAACGCTCGTTGAAGCCCTTTCTCCCCTTTCTTGAAGAAATCCTCACCGGGCTACTCACTTCTGCCATTTTTTCTTCCGCATCGACGAATCTAAAGGTGGGGCTTAATCGTTGATGCTGCTATATTTTCATTCCAAGAATCTTCTTTTTGCTAAGCACCGACCGATTCTCACAGCCTATTCTTTTCCCGCTTTTCATTGCAATTGTAGTTTCCTTTAGATTGCTTTTTGTTTGTCGGGCTCATTGATGGATCCTAGAGCACTAGGCAAAGAGTTGCCTATGACAACCCAATCGGAGACAAAGCGATCTCCGTGAAGCGAAAGCACCGACCAATGAGTCGACCATGTTAAGGGCCAACCCATGGAGATGAAGAACTCCAACAAACAAGCACCGCCAAAGAGTTGACGACATTGGCGATTTAACTCCTCAAAGAAAGTTGGAAGAACAGCAAGGGCCCCACCGTGCCTACCCCGGAAACTCTAATGGCCACCTATGCGAGGCTCAAGGCCGAGTTTGAGGAGATAGTCTCCGTTGAGAAGCAGTATTCCCCTGAGAAGGTGATGGCCCCCATCGAGGATGAGGAGATGGCCCCCGGAGGGATGGGATCCCCGGTGAGCTGCACAAGGTAAAAAATAATGGCTTACCATAGTTGTGGTTTTTGATTATTTGCAATGTGCTTGCTAATATGTTAGGGTTGTGCAGTGCCGATGGACGCCCTTGATGATTCCGATGTCGCTGCCCGCCCCGTGGACAACGCCTGTAGATCGTTTTTGATGTCGTGGTCCGTCCTATTGACATCGCCCCGGAGATCGATTCCGGTGCCACTGTCCATCCTGTGGACATTGCCCCAGAGATCGATTCCGATGTCGCGGTCAGTCCTATGGACATCGCCCCAGAGAACGATTCCCATGCCGCTGTCCGTGCTGTGGTCATTGCCCGAGAGATCGATGAGAAGAAATAGTTGGTCGCGCTTAATCCTTCGTGGTAGTTTGCATTGCCCTATGTTTAATTACCGTAACGATGCGTGTTATCAAACCATCTTAGGGCTAGTGCAATCGTCTTGTGTGGGCGGTACTTGCTACTTTTGTTTGATAGTGAATCATGCGTAACCCTCTCTGAGTTATGGAAATAGATGTATCCTCACCAGCTTTTGATGTAATATATGGCATGCTTAGATGTAACTTTGAACTGCTTATCATATCAAAGGGCTTATTTGATGATTCTTGGTGTTAGTAGGCTAGCTACTGTGCGAGCTATAGTACTTGCAAAACACTCACCAAAGAGAAACGTTGGGGCTGATGAGCTCGTGGTACACTTATACTGATCCGTCGTCGATCGGCCAATAGCCCAAGCTCCTAAAATTGTAGGCTTAGCGATCGATCAGACAATAGTCGACACGGATACATTCAGGCCTCATTTGGTTCATAGGGTAGGAAAATCGTAGCAAAAGTACAGAGACGTACAACACAAAATCATAGCAGTACAGAGACATACTCCCTCTATTCCAAAATAGATGACTCAACTTTGTACTACTAACTTTGAAACGGAGGGAGTACAAATCCTAGGCGGGCTAGTTTGGCCTAGTGGGTTTCAATGATGTGGACGTGGCACAAAGGTCACGCCTAGTCTTCGTGATGTGGCAGCAGTATTATGGTACAACAAGTTTTCTTGAAGAAGCGGAATTCAATGAAGTCATGATGGTTCCTTCATCCCACCAACTTACGAGGGGAAAGGTTGGGCCTGCGCCACGATCGGGTGGACCAGATAATTTTGTGCATGGCGTGGACCAGATGGTTGACATCCCACATGTCGGCGTAATGAAAGTATTCTTTCCGATATAGAGGATGAGCAACGAGTATTCATTGTTTATTTTTGATGAAAGCTATTGTCTCCACTGTTACGACGGAGGAGTGTGAAACATGGCAGCCCAGTGAACCTGGCATGTGCACCACTCCCTCCTTCCTCATGTAATACTACCATGGTGTTGACTATAAGGTTGGCTATAAGGTTACAACTTTTTCTCACTTGCTCTTTATCTATTTCCTCTCAAATGTTTTTTTACCTTTCTTTTTTTAGACACAATTGTTTTTTATGCCTCTTTTTTTTAGAATTAGTTTTTCATACCTAGGGAGCATCAGATAGAGATCGGGTTCTTGCAGAGCCCACCTTGACTTTGTCAATGCCTCTCTCTCGCTCCACATAAGCGGGCTTATAGCCCAAGATTTTTGCTGGTACTACTTGCTATGAATGCGGGCAGCCGCATCCAAGGGGGAGCGCAAGGAGGTGGGGGGGGTTCTCGTGGGCCGTATGGTCGAAATAAGCTTGAAGCGGTCCAGACTTGCATGGCCCACCTCACATTATCACCATATATTTCTTGGAGTCTCTCAAGCCATGGCGGGCTATCTCCTCCCTCCCCCGCTCTCTCTTTCTCAGCCGATGCCCGCCGAGCGATTAGATTTCGGTTATCAACTTTTATTCAATTGCAGTCCCACATGTCAGTGAAATTGCAAGACAATGCGTGTCCCCTCTGGTGAGCGGCCTGCGAGCCGGATTGTCGGGGGTGCGACGCGTATTAGTCGTAAGTGTGCTGCCTTTTCATTTTGAACTTGCAAAGCATAACATTTTTGTGCGATCGATCGATAGAAATCCAGAACAAAATGACGAGGGCGGTGCTTTCCTGCGCATTAGGCGGGCTAGTTTGAGTGATATGACGTGCTACAGTGCCATCCACTTGCTCCATTTTATGTAAGCACGAAGTTTACACTCTACGGGAGGAGTGCGAAATACGACGATCTGATTTTGATCAAGGGATGACTGCTCTCGCCAAATAATGGAGCATCATAACAATTATAGCATGATAGTTAGGGCATCTCCGGTCTTTGCCCACAAATTTACATCGCATCCGCCGAGGACACCGATGGATGCGATCCAATGCCGCCTCGCATACCTTTCGACAACTATATGAACTAACCAGACGAAATTAAGCAAACAAAGCAAATTTCAAATTAACTGATGAAATTCATTACCTTTCAAAACTTTTTCCTACAAACTGGACGAAATTCATTACATATTTCGCACAAACCGTATTTAAAACCTACTATAAACCTAATCTAAATGATAAGCCGGGCGCCCGACCACCATGTCCGCCATGAACCCGGTGAAAGCCGCCATTGCCTTTGCCTCTCCTCACCCGTCTCGAGCAAGCACCTCCTCCGGAGCACAAGGTTCTAAAGATTTCTGCCTCCACGTCGACGTCAAGCGGCTAATCGGCTGCCGATGTTTATCCCACCAAGCTTGGCGTCGACTAAGTGGAGGAGCGGTGGTCTTCCTGGGACCAGAGCGGCGGTGACCTACCATGTACTACTCTTCCTCGCTGCTGGCTGTGCCTGCGCACGCGCACCGGCTTCATGGTCGTGGCGGCGGAGGGTGGCCGTAGGGGAGCCGACGAGCTCCTTTGTCTGCTCCTGCGACAGTACGTCCAAGAGAGCTTTGGAGCGCGCCCGGAGCGGAGCCGCCGATGTCCTTCGTCTGCTCCTGCGACAGTACGTCCAAGAGAGCTTTGGAGTGCCTGGAGGCCATGGTTGGAGTGGTGCCAACAGAAGGAAGGGACCGAAGGAGAATGAGTGTGGGTCTTTGGCTATGGCTGGGAGCTGGGGCTCAAGTTAATATAGCGGGCGAATGGCAATGAGCCGCGACAAACGGATGGACGGCTGGCGCCGGAGTAGGTTCGTCAGGCGTGAATGTAGATGCTGCTTCAGTGACTTAACTACAAGTGCGCGGTCATCGACATGTGGGCCCTAACGCATCTCGCCCGCATGTCAAGGACACACCAATCGCACTCGCAGCTTAAGTCCGTGAATGCGGCATTGACATTCTGGAGAGACGGTAACCGCTTTCAGGCGTGGAAGCGCGCGCTAGCGATGGAGGGGTTTCGTGAGGCTGTAGGCCGACGTAGGCGTGATGGTAAAATGTGAACTCATGGATGACGAGCCTTTGAAGCATATGCGACACGTATTTACAACCAGGCGTCCATGCAACCGCTCTTGTTGCCAGTTAGCCTTCGACGACCACCATTAGACACCACACAACATGCATAACTTACGAATAATGGACTTAATCGATCGTACACACACTCATGTGCAAAGTGGGCACTATGATCGTCGCCACGGTAGTACATACCCGCACTATAGTACCATATCTAGCTAGGCTGTTTTATAGATTATCGCTAGTGATGGACGATATACATGAGCAAGGCACCGAGTCCCCGAGTATGACCGCTGGTGTTGAGCCAGGTGAATACATGCTCGTGTTCATGGAGGCCTCCATCATACGCCTAAGCGAAATGTCGCACCGCCGGGTGTATAGGTGACGGGCTTTCACGAGGGAGTCCTCGGACTAGGGGTGTCCGGATAGCCAACTATCATCTTTGGCCGGATTCCTGACTATGAAGATACAAGATTGAAGACTTCGCCCCGTGTCCGGATGGGACTTTCCTTGGCGTGGAAGGCAAGCTTGGCGATACGGATGTGTAGATCTCCTACCGATGTAACCGACTGTGTAACCCTAACCCTGTCCGGGTGCCTATATAAACCGGAGGGTTTTAGTCCGTAGGACGAACAACAATCATACCATAGGCTAGCTTCTAGGGTTTAGCCTCTCTCGATATCGTGGTAGATCTACTCTTGTACTACCCATATCATCAATATTAATCAAGCAGAGTAGGGTTTTACCTCCATCGAGAGGGCCCAACCTGGGTAAAACATCGTGTCCCTTGTCTCCTGTTACCATCCGCCGAGACGCACAGTTCGGGACCCCCTACCCTAGATCCGCCGGTTTTGACAATCGATGTTGGTGCTTTCATTGAGAGTTCCTTCCTGTCGCCACCTTTAGGCCCGACGGCTCCTTCTCGATCATCAACAACGACGCCGTCCAGTGGTGAGACTTTTCTCCCCGGACAGATCTTCGTGACTGGGCGGTTTTGCATCATGGCCAATTCACTTGGCCATCCGGAGCAGATTGAAAGCTACGCCCGCCATCGTGTCAGATTTGGGAGTTTGAACTACACGGCCGACATCCGCTGGAGATTTGATCTTCGACGGATTCAACCACAGCCAAGCGCCGCCAGACCGTCTTCGATGGGTATGATCTAGCTCTGTCACCGTCAATGTTGTCCTAGAGGTCAGCATCAACCGTCCGCCTCCAACTCCTTAGTTCGGAGCCGATTTCTCACGATTTAGGACGAGTGGCTGGACACCGCCTCGGGGCTAATGATCTCTACGGCGATTGAGTCAACACCATCCCCTCGCCTCTTTGCAGAGCCCATGACTCCGAAGTGCCGGACTCCTCTCCCGGACTTCGAACCTCCTCATACTTCGCCAGCCGAATCCGATCTGGCGCCGGTTATGGAGTTCACCGCATGACATCTTTCAAGCACTCGCCTCACATGGCGTATCCTGAACTCATTAAAGTCTCTCTTTGTCGTGGGAGCCCCGCCGAGCTACTGGTCGGAAGGTTGGGATTCGACGACGAAGAAATTCAACGCCACCCACCACCCACTTTGTAGCCACCGCCGATGATTTAACCGACATGCTCGACTTCGACTCGAAGACATCGACGGTATGGATGACGGTGCCGAGACGATCAAAGAGCTGGCCGCCCACGGGCGGCTGGAAGGCCACCTCATTATATGACATATATATGGTGGACATCCCAAAAGATGGGAATGGCGATGGAACAGCAGAGGATGACCCTCCAAGAAACAACCCAAGCGCCGACGCCAATGCAAGGCCAGCCTAAATCCCGCCACAAAGAAAACGGCGATTCCGGCACCGGAGATAATAACACCCGGGACAAATATTGAAGACAACCCTCCAAAGCAGATTCAGCATGTGAGGAGGGAGAAGCTAGCCCTCATGATAGAGCGGCAGATAGAGAGGTAGAGGACGATAATTATATGCCTCCCTCCGAAGATGAGGCAAGCCTCGACGACGATTTTTAATTTGTCGTGGCCTGAGGATCCCGCCGAACAGGAGCGCTTTTAAACACAAAGCTTATGGCCACGGCAAGCAGCCTCAAGAAAAGCAGCAAAGCAGCTTAGAGCTGACCAAGACTTGCTAGTCGATGATGGACGGAAGTCCTTGCAGCCAAGAGTATGAACTTGAACGCCTCCAAAAGCTACCCCAAACGCAGGCCGCTGTTTCGATCGTGAGGAGGAAGCACCAAGATCACCAAGCGACGACATGGCAGATCAGCCACCTCTGCGGTCAGCGCAGAGAAGCCTCTCGCCCTCCGCCGCTTTCACGCCCGACGCTGCTCAAAAGTACCAAGGCACGGAGAACGCTACTGACTTAAGTAGATATACTAGAGGATAAGGCAAGCAAACAAGATCGATCTACGTATCGCATGGCGTTTCAACGACTGAATGATTACCGCCATGCCGGATACAGCAACTCGGCCGGGTCAACATAGTAGACAAAGCTCATATGAGCTACGCCGTGATATAGCCCAATATAGAGGCGCCAGACACCCACTATGCTTCATGATGAAGTAATGGATCATCAAATCCTCGAGGGCTTCAAACCCGTAAACATCGAATCATACGATGGTACCACAGATCCCCGGTCTCGATCGAGGACTATCTCCTCCATATCCACATGGCTCATGTGATGATCTACACGCCATCAAATACCTCCCACTCAAGCTTAAAGGACCAGCTCGGCATTGGCTCAACAGCTTGCCGCCAGAATCAATTGGTTGTTGGGAAGACCTCGAAGCCGCATTCCTCGATAACTTCCAGGCACATATATGCGACCACCGCACGCCGATGACCTTAGCCATATAATTCAGCAGCCAGATGAATCGGCCAGACAATTCTGGATACGGTTCTTAACCAAGAAAAATCAAATCGTTGACTGTCCGGATGCAGAGGCCCTTGCAGCCTTGAAACATAACATCCGCGACGAGTGGCTCGCCCGGCACCTAGAACAGGAAAAGCCGAAATCCATGGCAGCCCTCACATCACTCATGACCCGCTCATGCTGGAGAGGACAGCTGGCTAGCTCGAAGCAACAACTTGGCCAAACACCCTGGTAGTTCGGATACCAAGGACAAGCAATGGCGTGTCGCGTCACAAGAACAAGAATAAACGCCGCAGACAACAGTGATAATGCTGAAGATACGACATTAAATGCCGGATTCGTGAGGCTCTAAACCCGTCAGCGGAAGGAGCCATTCAAAAGAAATACCTGTGCCCTGGCCCAACTTGGACCGAATATCGATCGCTTGTGCCGTATACATGGCACCTTCGAAAACTAGCCAACCACACCAACAGGGATTGTTGGGTGTTCAAGCAGTGCAAGTGTTAAATGCCGAACTCAAGGACAAGGGGCTGTATAGCGATGATGAGGAAGAGCCCCGTCACCAACAATAGAGGACCGAAGGGCTTTCCCCACAAGTGCGGACGGTGAACATGATATACGCAACCCACATACCGAAAAGGGAGCGGAAGCGTGCACTAATGGACGATATGCGATGGAGCCACGCCTAAAAGTTCAACCCTGTGGTCCTCCCGCCCGATCACTTTTGATCAAGGGACCACCCCACTAGCATCCGGACACGGGCGGATTCGGCCGCATTGGTTCTTGACCCAATCATTGACGGATTCCACCTCACTAGAGTCCCGATGGACGGCGGCAAAGAGCGTGAACCTGCTTTACTGTGATACAGCAGTAAAATGGGCATAGACCCTCAAGGATTAAACCCACAAAGATGACCTTTAAAGGCGCCATTCCGTGTAGAGGCCAACTGCAGTACAGTTCGCTACACTTGAAGTGGTCTTCAATCCTCGGATAACTTCCGGTTAAGAGTTAATCTTCGACATAGTCCTGCTCCGCAGCGCTATCATGCATCGCTTGGACGAACCGTGACGGTAAAGTTCAATGCGGTGCCGCACCACGCATATCTCAAGCTCAAGATGCCAGTGCCTCGAGGAGTAATTACGGTCAATGGAAACACCGAACGCCTTCTCCGAACGGCGGAGCACACGGGCGGCCCTAGCGGCGGAAGTGCAAAGCAGCCTCTAAGGCAATTCTCGAGTCCGACCATTAAACGTCCCGACACCGCCAAGCGCTACCGGAGTAAATTTACAAAGCAAGAACGCCTGCACGATCCGGAAAGCGAGTAATGTGGCCCCAACCCCAGCTCCTCGCGAAATCACGGCCAAGATTACGCCAGACATAACTACACTCTAGAGATACCATGGGCATAAGGAGGGCACGACCACCGGCACGCCCAGAGTGCAGCTCAACCGCACTAGGCCCCCATTGTGCTCATTCTTTTTTCTTCTTTTTTCTTACTTTCAGACTCCGCCTTTCCAGAGCCCTGTCCGCACTAGAATTGCCGAACTCACGGCGGCAACAGCCTGTGGAAGCGTAAAGCTACGCCGAAAGTGTCCAGGTGGTCTCTACTACGAGCATTATACCTGTTTTACATACCACCCCGCAGCTTACCCCTGGAGGGGGACATGTTAAATAGTCCCATCCCTTGCTTACCGGACTATTTATATCGCTCTGCTTTCATTGCAGTATCTTTTTGAATAAACAATACATAGCTTCTGCTTATTATTGCATTCTCTTTTTTCCATATATGTTCATCTATGACATGTTGCACCCGTACACTTTGGTACGGCCAATACACCAGGCTTAAGTACCCTACGTAATGGTGTGATAAGTCCTAACACTTTCACAAGTGCGGCACCCTAACTTATAGCATTATATACATCGGTTCGAATCATGTCTTGGGTCAATAGTTGGGCTTGCCCTGGCCCCATGTTTTGGTACCTTACGTTCTGCTATATCGGCTAAGGTAGCTCGGGAGAACCACTACGATTGTGCTCCTGTTGAGCTGGGTTGAGCACCTCCTGGAGAAAGCTAAAACTAACCGTCATGATAAGGCGAGCTGGTCGCTGTTCGAGAGGTTTTTTCGGTCCCTAAAGACTTATGCCGCTTAGGAGCGAGGAGCCGCATTGTCCGCCAAGGCGTGGATAGCACCCCGAACTCGGCCTCCGGTCAATACTAGGGTTTCGCCAAATTTAAAAATTATAGAATTCTATGGCTAAGGAGAGTGTTCAAGCACTATAAGTCCGGTTGCTCGGGTTGTTGCGCTGAGCGCCTCAGAGGGGACCCAAGAATGGGAACAAGAGCGCCATGTTTATCCCGAACACCCCAAAGACTCGTGGCATGGGGGGCTGAAGCCAACGACTTGCCATCTCTCGACGGATAAACGGCCGCATGTAAGGTAATACTTTAAATTCACAAGCGCTGCTTAGGGCATATGAACAAGTTTTCAGCGCACAGATAACAAATGCGAGTCTATTCAAAAATCAAATCTTTGGAGTATTCACCCGCCATCAGCGGCACCTCCAGACGCCTCATAATACATTTCGGCTTGCGATGCTCCTTGCCCACCTGGTGGTCCGCTCTTTCACAAGCTTCTCACCATCCAGCTTGCCCCAAAGTGCACCTTAGCATCGGGCAAGGCCCCACTGGCACCTTCAATTCAGACGGAGCGCTTTGATGACTTCGATCCACGGACAAAGGCCCACCAGACCGTGACTAGCCCGAAGTAGCTCCTGTGCATGGCCTCATTTGGCCACAAATTGAGCTATAAGGCCCTTCATGGTCTGCTCGGCGACCTTGTGGAGCTCGACCAATTGCTTCAGCTTGGTCGCTCTAGGGCACCGGATGTTCGGCCTCAGATATCGAGACCAAAACACCTTCTCCGTCGAGCTCCCTCTTCGCTCCGGTAGAAAGCGGGCGGCATCGGATACATCATGGGCAGATCTCAAGGCTCCCCGGAGAGCTCCAGATTCGGTAAGTAATGTGATAATTGACTTTTACATTCTTGCTTTGCATAAAGAATGCCTTAGCCGCCGCTATCTTCTTCATCGCCTCAATTTCCTAGAGGTCTTTTTGGGCTTCGGCCTTAGCGGCTTTGGCACTCTCAAGAGCCGAGGCAAGCTCAGACTCTCGGGTCTTCGAGTCATGCTCCAAACCCTCGTGTTTTTTCATGAGAGCCTGGAGCTCTTGCCGTACCTCCGCCAGCTGGCGCCTCCCCTTCTTCTCGCTTCGGTAAGGGCGCTCATGACCGCTTTGTTTTCGGCCGTCATGGTCACCGCCTTTAGGGTCGCCACCTCGCTCGGTGGCCCCTACAATACCCATGTTATTCCCTGTCTTTTTTGCAACCAACTCCTTTCTATAAGGTATTACTTTAATAAGGTATTACTTACCTTTCTTGTCCTCGAGCTGCTTTGGCTTGGCCGAGCTCGTTTTCTGACCGCCGAGGCTCTCTTTTAATAATACATTGACCTCCGCAAATAAGGCGGCAGAGGTCAGCAGGGCAGCCTGCATTCCCATATTGACATAATTATGTTAGACTTCAGATATCTTTTTTAGATCCTTAGTCCGGCTTTTCTCTCCCAACACCGAACTAAGCATCGTGGGCTACCGCTCATGCGGTAATCTTCTTGCATATATCAAAAACTTACCTCAAAGCCTCGTTAGAAGGCTGTTGCAGAGCTTCGATCAGCCCGCCTTGGCGGATCGAATCTTTCGGATCACCGCACTCATAACAAAGTGCGGTGCTCCTTCTCGATGGAGGCGCCGTTAAGCGCCTCCAGTAGAGCTGTCCGGTGCCTCCGGTTGGATTTAAGGACACCGCTGCCTTACCTTCTTACAAAGTGGCCGCTTTTAAAGCAGCCGCATCACTCTTTTCGGCTTGTTTTTAGCTCGGGCGAATTCCGCCAGAGCCTCTCTACGGCAGCATGCCATCGCATCAAAGCAAGTAGTAAGGCATGGGCGCCAAGCTCCCTTACCAGTGCCCGCCGGAGAAGTCGATACCAGTGACTCGCTAAACCGCTTTTATTGATAAGTGCGGCGTCAGCATCCGCCACGCCAAGTTGCCGCTTTAGTTCGAAAATTCATCATCCGCTTGCCACCGGACGCTTCGCCACCTACAAAGGAAGAGCGATATTACACCTGGGATTATGATCCTTGGCGCCGCTGTCATTTTTGACAACGCACCGAAGTCTCAGGGGCTACTATCTATACAGGCGCATTCTATATGCATAACCGCCGAAGGTACATCATCTTTTTTCAGACTCAAACCCCGCCAAGGAACTTCCGCGTTTCATGCAATCCGCCTCGGCCGATGATGTAATTCTTTCAATCACCGTAGCCATTAGCGCACGGTGATCTTCTCGAGATAGACACTTCGCCCGAGCAGGTCCTTCAGTCTCGACCGCGCTACCAGCTTGGCGCCGGACCTTCCGCCTGGCCTGACTCGGGAAACTCTCCGTGATTTACACCTCAGGGTCCCCGCCTCACATGAAGGCGCGATAGGTGGAGGCGCTTTCGCTTCCATCATTTCCGGACGAAGATCCTCAAGACGAAGCTCACGAGAAGGGCTGAGATCCGAACTACAAGGTACAATTTCAGTTATCTTCGTAAATTAATACAGGATATCCTTTATTCACAAGACCCCTTCTTTTTACTTACGACTCGCCGGAGGGCTGATCCCTTGGGAAATAGTGCTGGGTATTCCCCTGCACGGGACCGTCTACCAAGATTTCTTTCCCTGCTTTGAGGCCTTGGATTCCGGGTCTTCGGACGTGGTCCTCTTCTCCCCTTGGAAGGTAGGATCCTCGATTCCTCCTTCCTTAAAAACCTCCTTCGTGGAGGCAGTTGTTTCCCTGCTCCCCCCTTCGCCTTCTTCAAAAGGCGCCGCCTTCAACATCTTGGTCAAGATAGGATCCGGGCGTGGTCTCCGGGAGGGGAGCCGACACCTTATCAACTTTGCCTTTGGCTATCCACTCCTCGTTGAAGAAACAGCTCCTTTAAAGGGCATATATATATATGATAAATGAATGAAACAGCCTGTCCGTTACAGGTGACTACTTACTTGAGTATCCGGGCGATTGCAGCTTAGTCCAAGGCCCTCATCAAGTCCGGACACTTCTCTTGTGATCCAAGAACAGTTTATACATCTCCACGGGAGTCGCGCCCATAAAATGTTGGAGAGATAGAGGTCCCTCCGGATTAAACTCCCCATGCATTTTAGGGGGCGACGCTTTGCAGGCGTATATGCTGAATTAGCATAACCTACGCCACGACCAGATTGATCTCTTTTTCCGGAGGTCTCGACACGCCCCGCAATGCAGGAACGCCCTGGACGGTCCCCGGCCGAGCCCCTGCTAACCCATGATGCCACCACTGGTGGACCTGAGCGGAAGGCGGTAGCGCCACCCATTTGGTGCCCCTGGAGTGGTGATATAAAACCACTCCTGCTACACAAACCAAGCTCCTCCTAAAAGAGCCCTCGGGCCACGGAGCATCAAAGACACTTGCTTATGACCGCCCCTCCGATTTCGCCTGCCTCAAGGTTCTCGATCATCTTCGCTCCACCTTGAAGGTCTTGGAGCCATAATCCAAAGTGAGGGGTAATATGGAGGAAGGCTTCACATACGACAATGAATGACGAGATGTGGAGGATGGACTGATTCAAGTCATGGAATTCCAGCCCATAATAAAACATGAGCCCCCTGCACAAAGGGGTCCATCGGGAAACCTAAACCTCAAGAAAGTGAGACACTTAACACCACGCCTCGCCAAGCTCGGAGTGGGAGTGACCTGCCCCGGAGCAGGCAGCCTATGCGCGAATTTCGCCGGTTAGATACCTCCGGAAGGCCTCTCAAACCTTTAGCACGCCTTCTTCCGTAACGGAGGAAGGCATCCACCGCCTTGCAGGTCGGAGCCGGACATCCTCGGAGGTCCGAAGCGCCTAAATCTGGAGCTTTGGGTGTTGGAACCTTCGGCTTAGGGCGGATTCGATTGAGATTGAAGAAAGGAGCGGGCCTTGGTCTCATTATAAAGAGGTTGAATACCAAGAGCCCTCCCCTGCGGCCGATTGGGACTCCCTTCGATAGAGGAGGCGTACAACGGGCACGGTTGGGTTACCCACATCCGTATTGATGAGAATCTCGAATAAGGGGGACACGATCTCTGCTGACAAGACGTGCCAAGGAAACTGCCTCGCTAAACGCTACCGAGGTGGTATGGAAAAAACAATTCAATAAAGACTTGGCCATGGCGTGATGGCACGCCGGAATAATGCGTTAGCGCATTGATTTTGTGTAAATATTATTCTCTACGGTGTTATGTGGAAATTATTTTGCAGAGTCGGACACCTGGCCCCTTGTGTTCAAAATCTTCTATGAAGTATTCGGAGGAGGAACCCGCCTTTGCAATGCCGAAGACAATATGCCGCCGGACTCGTCATTCATTGAAGCCTGGTTCGTAGGCTACCAAGGAGTCCTCGACTAGGGGGTGTCCGGATAGCCGAACTATCATCTTTGGCCGACTCTGGACTATGAAGATACAAGATTGAAGACTTCGGCCCGTGTCCTGGATGGGACTTTTCCTTGGCGTGGAAGGCAAGCTTGGCGATACGGATGTGTAGATCTCCTACCGATGTAACCGACTGTGTAACCCTAACCCTATCCGGTGCCTATATAAACCGGAGGGTTTTAGTCCATAGGATTTAACAACAATCATACCATAGGCTAGCTTCTAGGTTTAGCCTCTAATCTCATGGTAGATCTACTCTTGTACTACCCATATCATCAATATTAATCAAGCAGGAGTAGGTTTTACCTCCATCGAGAGGGCCCAACTCGGGTAAAACATCGTGTCCCTTTGTCTCCTCGTTACCATCCGCTTAGACGCACGCTGCCTGGGACCCTGCACCGAGATCCGCCGGTTTTGACACCGACACTCGCCGTTTGCGTTGCGCCATGAGCAGGACTTTGATTGAGAGGGCGACGTGCATGCATTAGCATGGTTTGACAGCGTGAGCGTGAGTGTCTGCACGCGTACATGCTACTTGCCTCTATGGACGGTGTGCGCTAATGTGTGCATATAATATAAAAAATCCGTTTGTGCATTTAACGCAAAGTATTCCATTTTCATTTTGTTGACGAGTGTGCGTTGTAGCGACGAGTCCGTGGTTTGAATCCTCACATACGCAAAATTTTGGTTTTTATTTCTTTCTCCACTGACAGGTAGGCCCGCATAGATAGATAGATAGATAAAGAACACGAGTTGATGAGGCGCATGCGGATTGTTTGACTAGTCAACAAGACAAATACGGAGCTATACGCTGAGCCAGTGACTGTATAATCACCATATCTCGTATACAATGATCAAAGTGAGCTATCAAGACAAGTTCGTTGACCAGAAATGCATTTTACTCGGTAATAATGACCAGGATTGAAGGGGAATCCAAATTTCCTTCGTCTTCTGTCCTTGAGCTCTTGACAAACCAATGCACTATACGATTAACGCCAGAGCTCTCACCAAGTGTCGTTCATGCCACCACGCCGCACACTAACCGGTAAGGAAGTGATGGCATCCCACCGCGACGAGTTCCTCGCCGCCCACGACCACACACAAAATAGTAGGGAAGCGATGGCATCCCACTGTGCCGAGTTCATTGCCGCTCGCGACCTCACACCTACGTGGGCGGAATTTGAAGATGCCAAGGCCGAATGGGCGGTAGAGCAAGAGGCGGCCAAAGCCGCACAGAGGGAGCAGAAAATTCAGAAAACACTCAAGAAAAGAGAGGCCCGCCACCGGAAGAAAGAAGAGGGCCTTGTCGCTTGCCGCGGAGAGGTTGGCGGAGATCCAAGCACGGTGGGGTGTCGCCGACAAAGCCGGGAAGGAGAACGACAACGTCTGGCCAGCATGTGAGAAGTAGCAGTACTAGTAGTTAGTGTGTGTGTCTGTGTCTGAGTACGAGCATGTACCAGCACTACTAGTTACTACTGTAGTTTTTAGAGAAAATTACCAGTACATTATAGCCTAGACTCAATAGAAAAATCCTATTCTATGCATCAAATGGCATCTCTTTATCTATAGGAATTGAGATGCATGTCATCTCACTTCCTATGGTTTTCATATTCCTATAAAATTCCTATCCTATGAACGAAAGGAGGCCTCTGCTGGAGTAAGTACTGTAGCTAGCAGTACTGCTGGTACAGTAGTTTTCTTCAAGAAGCGGAATTCAACGAAGTCATGCTGGTTCCTTCGTCCGAGCAACTTCACAGTGGGAAAGGTTGGGCCTGTGATTTGACGGCTCATTAGTCATTATTACTACAGCGCGACGACCGGGGTGACTCTCCCTGGGAGTTCTTCGTGCATGGGAAGTGGACCAGGATGGTCGACGTCCCACATGTTGGCGAATGGAAGTATTCTTTCCGATATCAAGGAGCAAGGAAACTGCGTGGATAGTATGACTGCTGATTTATATTTATTTTTTATTTCTGATGAATGCTAGTGTGTCAACTTCTTACGACGAAGGAGTGCCAAACACGACACGTGTTGGATGTCCCACACTTCAAATGAAGGAGGGACATGAACAACGTGGTAGAGCGTGTCCACTTCTTCCACTTCTGGGTCGGAGACCACACATAGTAGTACTAGTGGTATGAATGATACAAAGTGCCAGCCGGAGAGAAAGACACGTCTAGTTGGAAGGTTTCGGGGCTTACACGTAAACAAATATAAAACCTAATATGTGCCTCCAATTAATATAGTAGTAGTAGAGTACTTAGGCACGTACTCTATAACATCATCAGGCATTGCACGTACAACATTTAATTAGTGGCACGAGTAAGAGATAACTGCCTATATGCCATGCATGTTCATAGTATTTGTGCCTTTCTACTTCACTTACTGCGCTACATTACTTAGGTTCGTACGTCCACTCCTGGGTACATGTCCGTCCCACGTGTTCTTCACAGATGGAACGATCCATATCATCGCAATTAGTGTGGCTCCCCACGATGGAGACTCATCCAAACTATGGCCAGCCTCGATGCGGAGTAGTAGCGTGCACTGGGAAGCGGCGCTCTCTCGGCCGTCGCGCTGCTTCAAAGCCGGTGCTAGTGAGAGGTCTCCTCCGCCCTGGCCGGGCATTAATGCATGCGGCACTGATGCTCTGTGGTGACGCCGACCGCTTACGCGGAAGCGCTACCGCAAGGGAGTATTGGTTTTGAACTGCTTTACGACGGTGCAAGAGCATTGGTAGTTTGCAAAACTACTCGCTTATTGCACTCAGTTTCCTAAGAAATTGTGGTAAAAAATGTTACTCCACAGCCCGCTTCCTTCTCTCCTTCTTCCTCTTCCACCGCCCGCGCACGTCCGCGGGAAGCGACCGGTCAACCCTTATATAGGATTGCTAGCACAAAAAGATGCATGCATGACCACTAAAATTTCCAGCTTAAAGCGCCACTCCGACGGGAGTATGGAGTATGTCGTTACCTTCGGCCGGGCCGAGGGAGTCCTAGATTAGGGGGTCCTCGAACAGCCGGACTATGTACTTGTGCCGGACTGTTGGACTATGACGATACAAGATTGAAGACTTTGTCCCGTGTCCGGGTGGGACCCTCCTTTGCGTGGAAGGCAAGCTTGGCAATTCGGATATGTAGATTTCCTTCTCTGTAATCGACTCTGCAGTAACCCTAGCCCCTCCAAAGGTGTCTATATAAACCGGAGGGTTTAGTCCAGAGGGACAACAACAATCATAATCATAGGCTAGCTTCTAGGGTTTAGCCTCTCACGATCTCGTGGTAGATCAACTCTTGTAATACTCATATCATCAAGATCAATCAAGCAGAAGTAGGGTATTACCTCCATAGAGAGGGCCCAACCTGGGTAAACATTGTGTTCCCCGCCTCCTGTTACTATTAGCCTTAGACGCACAGTTCGGGACCCCCTACCCGAGATCCGCCGGTTTTGACACCGACATTGGTGCTTTCATTGAGAGTTCCACTGTGTTGTCACGATAAGGCTTGATGGCTCCTTCAATCATCCACAACGATGCGATCTAGGGTGAGGTTTTCCTCGGGATAGATCTTCGTATTCGGCGGCTTCGCACTGCGGGCCAACTCGCTTGGCCATCTGGAGCAGATTGATAGCTACGCCCCTGGCCATCAGGTCAGGTTTGGAAGCCTAAACTACACTGCCGACATTCGTGGAGACTTGATCTTCGACGGATTCGAGCCCATGATAGGTGCGCCGTACAGCCACGATGAGCATGACTTAGATCTGCCGTCGGACGGTGTTCAGGAGAACACACCTGCAGCTGCCCTGGCTTTAAATCCGGAGCAGATCGTGCCATCCGAGGATGGGTGGATGGACCCCGCCATGGAGGCCGCACACTCAGCGGCGATAGAGCTGAACACAGATCCCACTCCTAAGGAGATCTCGCAGGTCTTCGACCCCGGACTCGTCTCCCACTGTGGGCTCCGCATCAAGTGCATCCGCGCTCATCGACCTAATCGGCACCGGTCATGGAGTTTAGCTCACGGATATCTTTCAGCACTTTCGCCTTGGGCGACGTATAAATTCATTAAAATCTCTCTCTGTCAGAGACTCTTAACCGAACTATGGCGGCTTGAGTGGGAAGCGGGCGATTTAAGAAATTCATTCCCACCCACCACCCACTTTAATAGCCATTGTCGTTTTACTTAACCGACATGCTTAATTTTCGGCTCAAGACATCGACGGTATGGACGACGATGCCGAAGAAGAATAGGGAACCACCGCCCAAAGGGCGCTGGACAGCCACCTCATCATCATCATATATATATATATATATATATATATATATATATATATATATATATATATATATATATATATATATATATATATATATATATATATATATATATGGTGGACACACCCAAAGAAAGCAAAGGCGATGAGGCAACAGAGGATAATCCCTTGAGAAGCAATCTAAGCGCCCGGCTGCAGCACCGCTCTAAGCCCCTGGCTATAGCCAAAATAGCGATACCGCACAAGAGACAATAGCACTCAGATGATGCCGAAGATTTAAACAATCCCGCCCAGCCAAGCTTCTCGACAAGCCGGACGGGAGGATGGGTGTTAGCCCTCGATAAATGTGCAATGGATGGAGACTCAGAGGATGACAATTACATGCCCCTCTTTGAAGATGACGTGAGCCTCGGCGGCGAAGAATTCATCGTGCCTGAGGATCCAGTCGAGCAGGAGTGCTTCAAGCGCCGGCTTATAGCCACTGCAAAAAGCATGAAGAAAAAGCAGCAGTAGCTTCAAGCTGATCGAGATCTGCTAACTGATAGATGGACTGAGGTCCTGGCAGCCGAGGAATACAGACTCGAGCGCCCAACCAAAAGTTACCCAATGTCGGTGTCAAAACCGGCGGATCTCGGGTAGGGGGTCCCGAACTGTGCGTCTAGGCGGATGGTAACAGGAGACAAGGGACATGATGTTTTTACCCAGGTTCGGGCCCTCTCGATGGAGGTAAAACCCTACTCCTTCTTGATTAATATTGATGATATGGGTAGTACAAGAGTAGATCTACCACAAGATCAAGGAGGCTAAACCCTAGAAGCTAGCCTATGGTATGATTGTTGTTCGTCCTACGGACTAAAACCCTCCGGCTTATATAGACACCGGATAGGGTTAGGGTTACACAGAAGTCGGTTACAATGGTAGGAGATCTACATATCCGTATCGCCAAGCTTGCCTTCCATGCCAAGGAAAGTCCCATCCGACACGGGACGAAGTCTTCAATCTTGTATCTTCATAGTCCAGAGTCCGCCAACGGTGATAGTTCGCTATCCGGACACCCCTAATCCAGGACTCCCTCGGTTGCCCACTGAACCAGGCTTCAATGACGACGAAGTCCGGCGCTGCATATTGTCTTCGGCATTGCAAGGCGGGTTCCTCCTCCGAATACTTCATAGAAGATTTTGACCACAAGGACAAGGTCCGCCTCGCAAAATAATTTCCACATAACACCGTGATAGAGAATAATATTTACACAAAATCAATCTGGCGACGTATTCCGGTGAAGGTAATCACGCCATGCCAAGTTTTTTATTCAATTGTTTTTACTGCATTCACCTCGGTAGCGTTTAGCGAGGCGGTTTCCTTGGCACGCCTTGTCAAAGCAGTAGATCGTGTCCCCTTATTCCGGGATCCTCATCAATACGGATGTGGGTAACCCAACCGCCATTGATTACGGCGCTTAGAAGATAAGCGAGTTTTACCAGTGCTGGTGGAGGCGCTTAGTTGCCCGTCCATATAAGGGGATAAGGATCCACCTTTTCACCCACGCCTTCTTCCTCCTTTGCTCATCCATTTCACAAGACTCGAGCTCCAGCGCCCAAGTCCGCACATCCCACCTCAACCTTCTCCAATTATGTCCGGAGCAGGAGGCAGTGGATGGCCTCCTCCGGCCACGGAGGGGCACATCACAAAGCTGCGGAGGCCGGATACTTGTCCGGGCGACATCGCTGCGTGTCGGCTCCCCAACAAGGGGCAGCTCATCCCCACCCCCAGGCCCCATGAGAGGGTGGTGTTCCTCACCCACTTCCTCCATGGACTAGGTTTTCCACTTCACCCATTTGTCCGGGGCTCATGTTCTACTACGGCCCTGGATTTCCACGATCCGGCCCCAAACTTCATCCTCAATATCTCGACCTTTTATCGTCAGGTGCGAGGCTTTCCTTCTGCATCCAGCCCCACTTCGCTTATGGTTGAAGACCTTTAGCGTCAAGTCAAGATAGTGGGCGGCCGATAGGCGGAGTGTGGAGGCGCCATGGCGGGCAGAATGCCCAATGTTCTATGGCTCGAGGGCTTCTTCGTGGAGACAATTAAGGGGTGGCAATTGGGGTGGTTCTACATCACCGAGCCGCTGCGGACTCCAAATGGGCGGCGGCCCCGATTCAGATCTGGCTCCCCCACACGGCTCACATCATGGAAAGAGACGGCCTGACGTGGGGTGATTCGAAGAGCTGACCGGACTCCAAACTCAGTGTCCGAAACTCCGTGGACAAGAAGCTCAAGCTTGTCAACGTAGTCCGTGTTATGCTCATCCGCCGGATTCTCCCATGCCAGCAACGGGCCTTCAATTTGTGGGAGTTGGATCCGCACAACACCAGACTTGAGCCGGCTCTTCGACACTACGTATCGAAGATGCCTCGAAGGTGCTGTTCAAAGGGCGCCGGCTCCCGCATCCGCCATCAAGATTGCGGATTCAGCTCGCAGCGTCAAGCCAGCGAGGTAAGTTATTTCACCCTTTATGGGATTCTTTTTTCATAGTTTGACTCTATGCGGGATCTAAAGCTCCCTAACCTTTGACAGGACTAGCGGAAGACGTCCGGACATATTAACTGTCCGGCTCCTTTGCCAGAAGACCCAGCGGACGCCCGCTTGACGGGCTGTTGGTTCCGCACCTCACGTGGTGACGGAGAAGAAGGCCAAGAAGGAGGCCAAGGGAACTCAAGGAGCTCCAGCGCCAGTCTTTGTCCAGATTCTGAAGCGTAATCCTCTCCCGAGAACGAGGAGGAGGAAAAAGAAGCCTCTCCCCCAGCGGGGGAAGAGAAGAAAAGGAAAGCCGCCCCGACTGGGGAGGCCGGAGGGTCCAAGAAAGGAAGGACCCTTCCTCCGGACTTCTCCACCAACATCGACAACGACGAGGAGGAGTGGCCATCAAGGGCCAAGCCCCTGGCGAGATCATAAGTGTCCCGATTTCGGAATAACTCATGATTTTTACTTGTCGCAAGTGTCTTGTAACGCCGAATATGACCATGTAGCCCGCCCAAGGATGAGCTCGCCGCTTCGTCGAGCGGCTCCCTGGATTCGTCGGATATGAATAGTACTTCACTTCCGGCCGCCTCCTCTCCTCGCGACGCAGACAACACCGCGGTGGAGTCCCAAAAGGGGCCCAACCAGGAGGAGGAGGTCCTGGAGGCGCCGCAAGGCGACCTCCCGGACTCCGGGCGCAAAGGGGGAAAAAACCCAGAGGGCTCTAAGTCCGGCCCTGTGCCGGACTCCGCATCGAACCTTCGTGGTTCCAAGTCCAGCAAGCGCCCCTTCAGAAGAAGGGCAAGATCATGACACCGGTGCCCTCCGTCCATCCGGTGGCACCGTATAACTTGTTGGAGGCGCTTAACGGCGCCACCATCGACGAGGAGCATCACACTATCATGAGTGCGGTGGTCCGTAAACTTCTACCCGCCAAGAGCGGGCCGACTGATGCTCGCATACCAGCCTTCTAACAGCTTTGAGGTAAGTTTAGAATATGTAAAAATATTACCGCATAGACAGTAGCCTCGATGCTTAGTTCGGTGTTCGGAAAGAAAAGCCGAATCGAGGATCTAAAAAGATATACACAGGAGTCTAACATAAATATGTCAATATGGGAATGCAGGTCTGCGCCTCTTCTCCGCCGCACTAATCATGGAGGTCAATGCATTGAAGCAGTAGCCTTGAGCGGTCCGAGAACGAGCTCGGCCTTGCCAAGAAGCAGCTCGAGGACAAGGAAGGTAAGTAATACCTTATTAAAGTAATACCTTATAGAAAGGATTTGGTTGCAAAAAAAAAGAGGACAGGAATAACGTGGGTACTGTAGGGGCCACGAAAGAGGTGGCGACCCTAAAGGAAGCGGTGTCCCAGGCCGAAAGCAAAGCGGCCGCGGAGCGCACCAAGCTAGATAAGAAGGAGGCGCGGGTGGCGGAGGTTCGGCAAGAGCTCCAGGCTCTCGCGGAAAAACACGAGAGTTTGGAGCATGACTCGAAGACTCGAGAGTCCGAGCTCGCCTCGGCTCTTGAGAGTGCCAAAGCCGCTAAGGCCGAAGCCCAAAAGGCCCTCCAGGATATTGAATCATTAAAGAAGATAGCGGCGGGTAAGGCATTCTTTATGCAAAGCAAGCATGTGAATGTGAGTTATCTATTACTTACCCGAATCCGGAGCTCTCCAGAGCGTTCACAGATCTGCCTCCTTGATGTGTCCGATGTCGCCGCTTTCTACCGAGCCGAGGAGGGAAGCTCGACGGAGAAGGTGTTCTGGTCTCAAAGATGCTGAGTCCGAACATCCGGTGCCTTTCGAGCGACCAGCTGAAGCAGCTGGTCGAAGCTCACAAGGTCGCCGAACAGGCCATGAAGGGCCTCATAGTTCGGCCGTGGGCTAGGGAAGCCATGCCCGGGAGCTACTTGGTCTAGTGCGGCAGCTGGTGGACGCCTTTGTCCATGGACTGAAGTCATCAAAGCGCCCGTCTGCATTGAAGGTGCTCAGAGGGGCCCTTGCCCGCTAAGGTGCACTGGGGCAAGCTGGACGGTAAGAAGCTTGTGAAGGACGGACCACCACTGGCAAGGAGCATCGCACGCCTGAAATGTATTATGAGGGCGTCTCAAGGTGCCCGCTTTATAGCGGGTGAATGCTCCAAAGATGTAATTTTTAATAGACTCGCATTTGTTATCACAGACGCTGAAAACTTGTTCATATGCGCTAAGCAACGCTTGTGAATTTAAAATATTACCTTCTATGCAGCTGTTTATCAAATTTGAGAGATGGCAAGTCGTTGGCTTCAGCCCCCATGCCACGAGTGCCGGGGTGTTCGCGATAAACTTGAGCGCTCTTGTTCCCATTCTTGGGTCCTTCGAGGGAGGCGCTCAACGCAACGAACCAGGCAACCGGACTTATAGTGTTTGAACACTCTCACTTAGCCATATAATTCTATAATTTTAAATTTCTTGAAGCCCCTAGTATTTGGAAGACCGAAGTTGAGGCGCTTATCCACGCCTTGGCCGGACAATGCCGGCTCCTCGCTCTAAGCGGCATAAGTCTTTAGGAACCCGAAAAACCTCTCGAACAGCGACCGCTCTCGCCCTATCATGACGGTCAGTTTTAGCTTTCTCCATCGAGGTGCTCAACCCAGCTCAACCGGGCACAATCGCGGGAGTTCTCCGAAGCGCTACCTTAGCCGATATAACGGAACGTAAGGTACCAAAACATGGGAGCCGGGCAAACCCAACTATGGACCCAAGACATGATTCGGAGCCGATGCATATAATGCTATAAGTTCGGGGTGCCGCACTTGTGAAAGTGTTCGGACTTATCACACCATACTTTGGGGTACTTAAGCCCCTGGTGTATTGGCCATACCAAAGTGTACGGGTCCAACATGTCATAGGTGAACATATATGGGAAAAAAAGAAAAGGGAACGCAATAATAAGCAGAAGCTATGTATTGTTTATTCAAAAGATACTGCAATGAAAGCATGACGATACAAATGGTGCGATAAGCAAGGGATGGGACTATTTAACATGCCCCCCTCCAGGGGTAAGCTGCGGGATGGTATGTAAAACAGGTATAATGCTCGTAGTAGAGACCACCTGGACATTCGACGAAGCTACGCTTCCCTAGCTGTTGCACCATCAGTTCGGCAATGCTAGTGCCGACAGGCTTCGGAAAACGGAGTCCCCGAAAGTAAGAGCAAAGAAGAAAGAAAAGAATGACACAATCGGAGCCCTGGTGCGGTTGAGCCGCATTCTGGCGTGCCGTGGTCGCGGCTCCCTCCCTTATGCCCATGGTATCTCCAGAGCGTAGTTATGTACGTGTAGTACCGACTTTGCAATTCGCGAGGGCTGGGGTTGGGGCGCATTACTCTGGCGTGCTTTCCGGAACGCGATGCCAGGCGGTCTTGTCAGAGGTTACTCCGGCGCTTGACGGTGTCCGGACGCTTAGTAGCCGGACGAGAATTGCCTCAAGAGGCTGCTTTGTACTTCCGCTAGGGGCCACCGTATGCTCCTCCGCTCGGAGAGAGCGCTCGGTGTTTCCATTGACCGTAATTACTCCTCGAGGGCCCGCATCTTGAGCTTGAGGTATGCGTGGTGTGGTACCGCATTGAACTTTGCAATGCGGTTCGTCTGAAAGCAGTGCATGATAGCCGCCATGAACGGGACTATGTCGAAGATTAACTCTTCGCCGGAAGTTATCCGGGATCCAAGACCACTTCGAGTGTAACTGAGCCTGTACAATTGGCTTCTACACCTGGTATGCCGCCTTTAAAGGTCGGGCTTTGTGGGTTTAATCCTTGAGGGTCTATGCCCATTTTGGCGCATCGTATCCCGGTAAAGCAGGTTCAGGTTGCCGCCGCCATTCATCGTGACTCTAGTGAGGTGAAATCCACAATGATTGGGTCAAGAACCAATGCGGTGAATCCGCCATGGCGGATGCTAGTGGGTGGTCCTTCGATCAAAAGTGATCGGGCAGGAGGACCACGGGTTGAACTTTGGGGCGACTGGCTCCATCGCATATACGTCCCTTAGTGCACGCTTCTGCTCCCTTTTGGGTACGTGGGTTGCGTATATCATGTTCACCGTCCGCACTTGTGGCGGAAAGCCCTTCTGTCCTCTATTGTTCAGCAGCCGGGGCTCCTCCTCGTCATCGCTATGCAGCCCCTTGTCACTGAGTTCGGCATTTAACTTGCCTGCCTGCTTGAACACCCAACTATCCCTGTTGGTGTGGTTGGCTGGTTTTTCGGGGGTGCCATGTATTTGGCACGAGCGATCGAGTATTCGGTCCAAATTGGACGGGCCCTGAGTATTTCTTTTGAACGGCTTTTTCCATCGACTGGTTTAGAGCTCTCGAATCCGCATTGACCGCCGTATCTTCAGCATTGTCGCCAAGCACGCGGCGCTTGTGCTTATTGCACGCGACCTGCCATTGTCGTCCTTGGTATCCCAACTACCGTGGTTTTGTTCAGGTTGTTACTGCGAAGCTAGCCAGCTGTCCTCTCCCGCAAAAGCGGGTCATGAGTGATGTGAGGGCTGCCATGGATTTCGCTTATCCTATCCTAGGTGCCGCAAGCCACTCGTCACCGGATGTTATGTTTGAAGGCTGCAAGGGCCTCGCATCCGGACAAATAACGATTTGATTTTTCTTGGTTAAGAACCGTGTCCAGAATTGTCCGGCCGATTCATCCGCTGCTGAATTATGTGGCTTAGGTCATCGACGTTCGGTGGTCGCACATATGTGCCCCTGAAGTTATCAAGGAATGCGGCTTCCAGGTCTTCCCAACAACCAATTGATTATGCTGGCAAGCTGTTGAGCCAATGCCGAGCTGGTCCTTTAAGCTTGAGTGGGAGGTATTTGATGGCGTGTAGATCATCACCACGGGCCATGTGGATGTGGAGGAGATAGTCCTCGATCCAAACCGCGGGATCTATTGTGCCGTCGTATGATTCGATGTTTACGGGTTTGAAACCCTCGGGGATTTGATGATCCATTACTTCGTCTGTGAAGCATAGTGGGTGTGCGGCGCCTCAGATTATTATATCACGACGCAGCTCAAATGAGCTTTGTCTATTGTGTTCGCCCGCCAGATTGTCAGATCCGCGTGACGGTTGTCATCACGCGTCGTGGGCGCCCACGCCGATCCGTAGATCGATCTTATATGCCTTGCCTTGTCCTCCAATATGTCTCGCAAGTCTGGCGCATTTCGCGTGGCTTTGTACTTTTCGAGCGACGCCGAGTGCGGCTTTAGTGGAGGGCCTAGAGGCTCTCTATCGCTGACCAAGAGGTGGCCGGGTCGGCCGCATCATGCGCCGGGTGATGTAGGGTTGGGTGCTTCCTCCTCTAATTGGGGCAGCAGCTTGCGTTTTGGGTAGCTTTTGAGGGCGCTCGAAGTTCAGACTCTTCGCTGCAAGGACTTCAGTCCATCCGTCGCCTAGCAAGTCTTGGTCAGCTCTAAGCTGCTGCTTTTTCTTGAGGCTGCTTGCGGTGGCCATAAGCCTGCATTTGAAACGCCCTGTTCGGCGGGATCCTCGTGCACGACAAATTGGCTGCCGCCGAGGCTTGCCTCATCTTCGGAGGGAGGCATATAACTGCCGCCCTCAACCTCTCTGCTCGCCGCCTATCATGAGGGCCGGCTTCTCCCTCCTCCTGTGCTGAATCCTGCTGGAGGGGGTTGTCTTCGGCACTGCCCGGGGTATTATTATCTCCCGTGCCGGAATCACCGTTTTTGCTGTGGCGTGACTTAGAGCGGCGCCGCTGACGTCGGCGCTTGGGCTGTTTCTTGGAGGGGTCATCCTCCGTTGTTCCATCGCCGTTCCCATCTTTTGGGATGTCCACCATGTATATGTCGTATGACGAGGTGGCCTTCCAGTGCCCTGTAGGCGCTGGTTCTTGGTTGTCTCCTGCATCGTCGTCCATACCATCGATGTCTTCGGAGTCGAAATCGAGCATGTCGGTTAAATCATCGACAGTGGCTACAAAGTGGGTGGTGGGTGGGCGTTGAATTTCGTCGTCGTCCGCATCCCAAACTTCCTAACCATAGTTCGGCCAGGACTCTCCTGATAAAGAGAGAGACTTTAGTGAATTCAGGATGTCGCCAAAGGGCGAGTCTTTGAAAAGATGTCCGGGCGGTGAATTCCATAACCAGCGCCCAATCGGATTCGGACCGCGGGCGCGGGAGGTTCGGAGTCCGGAGAGGAGTCCGGCACCTCGGAGTCACGGGCTTTGCAAAGGATAGGGAAGATGTTCGGCTCAATCGCCGTAGAGATCGTAGCCCCCGAGACGGTGTCCAACCACTCATCCTCGATCGGCGAAGTCGGCTCCGAGCTAAGGGTCGGAGCGGATGCCGGTGACCTTCCGGTGACACCTTTGTTCGGGCAGAGCTAGATCATGCCCATCGAGACAGTGCGACGCGCTTGGCTATGGCTCGAATCCGTTAATATCAAGTCTCCGCGGAGGTCAGCCGTATAGTTCAAACTCCCGAATCTGACCTGATGGCTAGGGGCGTAGCTTTCGATCTGCTCCAGATGGCCAAGCGAATTGGCCCGCAGTGCAAAGCCGCCGAATATGAAGATCTGTCCGGGGAGAAAAGTCTCACCCTGGACCGCTTCGTTGTTAATGATCGAAGTAGCCATCGAGCCTAAAGGTGACGACACAGAGGAACTCTCAATGAAAGCACCAATGTCGGTGTCAAAACCGGCGGATCTCGGGTAGGGGGTCCCGAATCAGGCGCCTAGGCGGATGGTAACAGGAGACAAGGGAACTATGTTTTTACCTGTGTTCGCCCTCTCGATGGAGGTAAAACCCTACTCCTTCTTGATTAATATTGATGATATGGGTAGTACAAGAGTAGATCTACCACGAGATCAAGGAGGCTAAACCCTAGAAGCTAGCCTATGGTATGATTGTTGTTCGCCCCACGGACTAAAACCCTCCGGTTTATATAGACACCGGATAGGGTTAGGGTTACACGTAGTCGGTTACAATGGTAGGAGATCTACATATCCAGACGCCAAGCTTGCCTTCCACGCCAAGGAAAGTCCCATCCGGACACGGGACGAAGTCTTCAATCTTGTATCTTCATAGTCCAGGAGTCCGCCAACGGTGATAGTTCGGCTATCCGGACACCCCCTAATCCAGGACTCCCTCACCCAAAGCGCAGGTTGTTACCTCAATTCGAGGAGGAGGCACTAGAGCCTACTCTACCAGCGCAGGATGCGGCTGACCGGCCACTTCGTGGCCAAGATAAAGCGGCGTATCAGCCCGAACACCAGCCCGCACCCCGTCGCCAAACAAGCAAAAACATGAAGGCCCGGGGCTACACACATGACCTGTAAGACGAATTGGGAAAAAAGCAGGGCAGTCAAGATCGATCTACAGATCACGGGGGCGTGCCCCAACAGATGACGATGACCGCCACGCCGAATATACTAAATGCAAATTCGGCCGGGCCGTATACAACAGACTAGACTCATTTGAACTGCGTCATGCCCGGCATAGAGGCGCCGCACACCCCTATGCTTCACTAACGGAGTAATGGAGCATGAATTTCCAGAAGGGTTTAAGCCCGTGAATATCGAGCCCTACGATGGGACTACAGACCCCGTGGTATGGATAGAATATTTCCTTCTCCACATTCACATGGCCCACATGCGATGATCTACATGCCATCAAGTACATCCCACTAAAACTCAAGGGACCGGCTCGGCATTGGCTGAATAGTTTACCGCAAACTCCATTGGAAGTTGGGAGAACTCGGAAGATGCATTCTGGATAACTTCCGTGGCACTTATGTGCGACCACCGGATGCTGATGATTTAAGTCACATAACCCAACAGCCCGGAGAGTCAGCCAGGAAATTCTGGACTCAGTTCCTAACTAAAAAGAACCAAATTGTCGACTGTCCCGATGCCGAAGCCCTAGCGGCCTTTAAGCATGACCTCCATGACGAGTGGCTTGCCCGACACCTTGGCCAAGAGAAGCCGAAGTCCATGGCAGCTCTCACGACACTCATGACCTGATTTTGTGCGGGCGAGCTGGTTGGCTTGTAGCAACAACATCAGAAGCAATCCACAGCACCTCGACGCCAGAGATAGCAATGGCAAGCCCCGACACAACAAACACAAGCGTCCGCAATAATGGTCGAAGACACGGCCGCCAATGCCGGATTCAGTGGCTCTAAGTCCGGTCGGCCGGAAAAGCCATTCAAAAGGAACAACCGGGCCCGGCCCTGGACCCGGACCGTGACATCGACCGCCCATGCCAAATTCATGGCACCCCCAGAACACCAGCCAATCATACCAATAGAGAATGCTGGGTCTTCAAACAAGCCAGCAGGTCAGGTGCCGAAAACAAGGAGAAGGGGTCGCAAAGCGATGACGACGACGAGGAGCCCCGGCCACCGAACACAGGAGGACAAAAGAAATTGCCCCCGCAAATCAAAACGGTGAAAATGATAAACACCACCCATATTCCCAAGCGGGAGCGGATGTGCACTCTCGGGGATGACGACGCAACGGAGCCAGTCGCCCCAAAATATAGCCTATGGTCGTCTGGCCCGATCACCTTTCACCGTATGGATCGCCCGACCAATAACAGTCAAGGCAATTCGTCCGCACTAGTCCTGGACCCGATAATTGACGGATTCCACCTCACACGAGTCCTCATGGACGGAGGCAGCAGCGTGAACCTACTGTATCAGGACACAGTGCGTAAGATGGGTATCGATCCTTCAATGATCAAACCCACTAAAACCACCTTTAAAGGTGTTATACCAGGTGTGGAGGCCTGTTGTACAGGCTCTGTCACTCTGGAGGTAGTCTTTGGACCACCGAATAATTACCGTACCGAAGAGTTAATCTTCGACATCGTCCCTTTTTGCAGTAACTATCATGCACTACTCGGACGAACCGCGTTTGCTCGATCCAATGCGGTGCCACATTATGCCTACCTTAAGCTCAAGATTCCTGGTCCGCGCTGCGTCATAATAGTTAATGGCAAGGTCAACGCCTCTCCGTGTCAAGAGTACACCGCCGCTTTAACAAAGAGAAGCAACAAGTGGCATCTTTCAATCGAACCTTGAGTCGACGGCCAAGCTCCCGACACCGCCAAAGGAGTCCGAACTACTTCAAGCAGGATAGCCTGCTCGTCAAGAGCTCAACTAAAACACTCCGCAGTAAACGGAGGCAAAGCTAGGATAGGCCACACAATGCGGCTTAACCGCTCCGTGGCACAGAAACGTTTTTTGCATTTTCTTTGGAGGTCCACTTTTGTGTAGGCCAGGACTGGCGACATGGAGACCAGACCCATGAACGGACGAATATACCAAGAAGGGAAACAGGTCGAACGCGTAAGGGAATCCTTAGATATTCCCCTCGATGACCATCTGATTACAATCCTGATCCGCACAAAGCCTCCCCCTGCCTGGTCTCAGCAGGTTCCGAAGTCACATTTCTTTTTATCACATTACCTGTACTCGTACGCATCGACGTGTTATTCAATTACAACATGTGGCTTTATACGACGCTTATCAGCCGTTGTTTCTTATTGACACTCTTTGTCAAGTGGCATCCGTACACTGCGATATGCCTTAATATGCCAGGGGCCTCGTTGTACCCATAATACGGCAATAAAGTCCGAACACCTTCACGGTCGTTCGGCACCCCGAACTTATAGCATTATATGGATCGGCTCCGAATCATGTCTTGGGACAATAGTTGGGTTGCCCGGCTCCTGTGCTTGATACCCTACGTTCCGCTATATCGGCTAGGGTAGTAAAGGGAGAACTACTGCGATTGTGTCCCGGTTCTTCCGGACGAGCGCCAAGAGAGAAAGCTGAAACCGATCGTCATGATACGGCGAGAGCCGGTCAGTTGTTCGAGAGGTTGCAAAATCTTTAAGGATTTATTCCGCATTATGCGATAACTAATGCAGCGTGCGATGGATCGGCTTTTCTTCCGATCAGGTGCTTATAGAGCCCCTACTGCAGTCTTCCGAACACCAGGGCTGCACCTACCTTTCTTTTGTCAAACTCCTATGGCTAAGTGAGAGTGATAAAGCCTTATAGTTTGATTGCCTGGTTCGTTGCGCTGAACACCTCCTTCAAGGACCCAAAACTGGGGTAAAGAGTGCTCAAGTTTATCCCGAACACCCCTGCATTTCCTACGTAAAGCAGGTTTAATCGCCAACTCTCGTGATTAATATATAAACGGCCGACAGGAGGAAAAACTTTCAAATAACAGGCAATAAATAATAGAAATGACCTTGTTTCACATTACAAAGGACAACATGACTGTATTCATGGGAATATAATGTCCTTGGCGCATTGCTCCGCCACAAGGCGGGATCCTTTCAGGACACTATCATAATATAACTCGGGCTTGCGGTGCTCCTTCCCCTCCGGCGGTCCTTCGGTCATCATCTTTTCAGCATCCATCTTCGCCCAGTGCACCTTCGTGCGGGCGAAGGCCATTCGCGCACCCTCCATACAGACCGACCGCTTGATGACTTCAAGTCGAGCGCAGGCACTCACAAGCCGCTTTACGAGCCCGAAGTAACTGCCAGGAATCGGCTCGGCAGGCCATAGCCGAATAATTAAATCCTTCATGGCTAGTTTGGCCGCCTTATGCAGTTCGATCAGCTGCTTCAGCTGATCGGCAAAGGGCACTGGATACACCGGCGCCAGATACTGCGACCAGAAGAGCTTCTCTGTGGTGCTCCTATCTTCGGCTCGATAGAATTGTGCGGCATCAGATATGCTGCGTGGCAGCTCCGCAAATACCCCTGGAGAAATCCGAATTCAAATTAGCAACGTGATTTTCTCCTCAAATACTTGCTTTGCATAGAAAAAGCCTTACCCGCCGTGATCTTCCTCGCCTCCTGGATTTCCTGCAGGGCGCCTTGGGCTTCCCCCGGGGCATCGCGTGCGGCTTGATGAGCCTTGGTGAGTTCAGATTCTTTCTCCGTTAAACTCTGCTCCAAGGTCTCGCATTTCTTCACAGCCTCTTGGAGCTCTTGCTCAGCTTCAATAACCCTGGCCTCGTGCTTCTCACGAAGAGCCTGCTCTGCGGCTGCCATTTTCTCGGCCTCGGCCACAGCCTTCTTAAGAGCCTCGACTTCGGTCATCGCCCCTAGAGCACACCATGAACATATTTTTATCATACTAAATTATTCATTCGCGCTGAACGCGAGCAAGGATTTTTACATACCTTGGTTATCCTCCAACTGCTTTGTCAATTGGCCAAGTTCTTCTTCGGCCCGCTCCAGACTCTGCTTCAGTCTGGAGACTTCCGCAGTATGAGAGGCGGCAGTCGTTACAGACGCCTGCTTATAAAAAAGAGGGAGAGATGCCATAAGGTGAGTCTCCTGCGAACATATATTTGATCCTCCGTCTGTTCTTTCTTTCACGCAAAGGTATCGTGGCTACTACCTATACTATAGCACTCTTGGAAACCTCACAAAACATACCTCAAAGCCCGTTATAAGGCTAATGCAGGCCTCATTCAGCCCACTCTTAGCGGACTGAATCTTCTCAATCACCGCACCCATAAGGGCAGAGTGTTCTTCAACGATGGAGGCGCTCTTCAGCGCCGCCGATAAGGTATCCGGCACCTCTGGTTGGGCAGAGGTTGCCGGTGGAACAGGCGCACTCCTCCCGCCGAGGGAGCCTCGTTTCACTCGATTCCGAGCCATATCGGTCTCCGGAATTGTGTCTAGCTGGGGGCTGAATTTGAGATAGCCCCCGCCATCGATATCCATGGGAGCCTTTTCTCCCGTGTGTCCGGCCACCGAGGTTTGACCCCCTGGCACCGCCTTGACGGTCTTTTCGCCCCCTCCTTGGCCTAGGTCCTTCTGGGACGATGCCTCGGTGTCACTTACGTGTTTTGAGTAGGGGGCCTTCGGGGGTGTCCCGCTGTCCATAGCATCCGAGCCCAATAAATCCTCCGATGAGGATTGTTCGATGCGGGACCTCGCCGGACTGTAAAAAAAGGTGTGGCTCAATGATTAAACGTCATACAATAGTGAGTCTAGATGCGTAACGTGTCCAGGTTTTATTTACTCACGATCTCACCAGGGGCTGGGCCCTGGGATCCCACTCCGGGCTGCTGTCGGTAGCGGCGGTGGACTCCTCCGGAAGGGGCGTTTTTCCCTTCTTAGGCGACTCGGCCTCCAAGGGTGTGGAGGCCGCCCTTTTCTTTCTTCCCCTCGCTGGGGGGGGGGATTTGTTTTCCTCCTCTTCCTCATCCTCACCGGAGGAAGAGCGGGCATCGGAGTCTTCAGATATTGTGGCCGAAGTGCCATGGTCTCTTTGGCCTCCTTCCCGGCCTTCTTCTTCGCGCCGACCAAAGATCTTCGCCGAGTGGGCCGGGCTGGTTCTTGGCGATGGGGCAGACGGTAGATCCGCCCCGCCTTCTTCGTCCAGCCTTGGGAGAGTTGTGGAAAACACATTAAGCATTTCCCTTGGATTATGTAAATAAAACATATGACTTGCCAAACGTACAATGACTTACCGAACTTGCAGGACGGGATTGTTGATACCCGCGGTCCTCGGCTGAGTCCGGCCACGATTTGCCGGACTTAAAGAGCACCTTCCAGATGTCTTTGTGCGATGAGCCAAAGAACTCTAGCAGGGTCTGGTGCTTGGCCGGGTTGAATTCTCATAAATTGCAGGCCCTGTGTTGACAAGGGAGAATTCGGCGAACTAACATCACCTGGACTACATTGACAAGTTTGATATTCTTGTCTTCCATATCCTTGACGCGTGTCTGGAGCACCGACAATTTGTCGGGCGAAGACCAGTTCAGGCCCTTCTTGGGCCAGGACGTAAGCCGCAGGGGAGCTCCGGATCAGAATTCGGGAGCTGCAGCCCATTTCGTGCCGCACGGCTCAGTGACGTAGAACCACTGTTGTTGCCATCCTTTGATGGAATCATTGAAAGTACCTGATGGCGATGTAACGTTGGGCATCTTGCTCACCATGGCACCTCCGCACTCAGCGTGCTCGCCGCTCACTACCTTGGGCTTCACTTTAAAAATCTTCAGCCATAAGCTGAAGTGTGCCGAGATGCGGAGAAAGGCCTCCTCGCATTACGATGGCGATGAATGTCGAGATGTTGAGGAAGGAATTGGGGATAGATCATGAAAATCGATTCCAGTAGTAATACATGATGCCGCGAACGACTGGGTGGAGGGGAAACCCTAGCCCGCGGAGGAATACAACCCTCTCGTGGGGTTTCGGAGTAGGGACGATCTGTCCCGTCGTCGGGAGACGATGGCTGATTTTCTTGGTTAGATACCCGGCCTCCCGAAGCTTTTTGATACCCTTCTCCCGGACGGTAGAGACCATCCACTTGCCTCCTGCTCCGGATCGGGACATTTTTGGAGGGCCTTTGTGGGTGGAGAAGACGAACGCTTGGGCGCTGGAGCTCGAGTGAGAGAGAATGAATGAGCAGAGGAAGGAGAAGGCGTGGGTGAAAAAGGGGAGTCCTTATCTCCTTATAAAGGCAGCAGGGATCCTGCGCCTCCCCATTTGCCCAGTAAACTCGCTTATTCCCCAAGCGCCGCGTTGATGGCGCGGTTGGGTTACCCACACCCGTATTGATGAGAATCCCGTGATAAAGGGACACGATCTCTGCCTCGACAAGACGTGCCAATAAACCGCCTCGCAATATGTGCAGTAGCAGGCTGGAAAAAACGGTTCGTATAATGACCGGGTCGCGGCGTGATGTCACGCTATGAAAAGTTGTCAGCAGATTAGATTTGTGGAATAACGTGCTCTCTACGGTGGTACGTGGAATAAGTTTTGCAGAGCCGGTCACGATTCATGTGTTCAAAATCTACCTTGGAGTATTCGGAGAAGGAATCCGCCTTGCAATGCCGAAGACAATCCGCGTGCCGGACTCATCGTCATTGAAGCCTGGTTCAGGGGCTACTGCGGGAGTCCTGGATTAGGGGGACCTCGGACAGCCGGACTATGTATTTGTGCTGGACTATTGGACTATGAAGATACAAGATGATACAAGATTGAAGACTTCGTCCCGTGTCCGGGTGGGACTCTCCTTTGCGTGGAAGGCAAGCTTGGCAATTCGGATATGTAGATTTCCTTCTCTCAGAATCACTGTGTAACCCTAGCCCCTCCGGTGTCTATATAAACCGGAGGGTTTAGTCCGTGAGGACAACAACAATCATAATCATAGGCTAGCTTCTAGGGTTTAGCCTCTACGATCTCGTGGTAGATCAACTCTTGTAATACTCATATCATCAAGATCAATCAACCAGGAAGTAGGGTATTACCTAAATAGAGAGGGCCCGAACCTGGGTAAACATTGTGTCCCCCGCCTCCTGTTACCATTAGTCTTAGACGCACAGTTCGAGACCCCCTACCCGAGACCCGCCGGTTTGACACCGACACGGGCATGGCTACCGGGCGACGGCGACCAGAGAAGAGGCGGCGGGAGGGGAATGAATGCAGCTACTGTTTGGGTTCGCCATCCGCCTTAAATAAATGCGCACCATCACGCAGTACCATTGGTGCACAAATTGTAACATACGTGCCGCTTAAGGGCGCCACGTGAATCGGTGTGTGTGGGAGATTCTGAGAGACAGAGTGCATGTGTGCGACTCTACTCTTCGGACATGTACTCAACCTTTTGCATCGGGATATAAGTATAATGGTATTACACTTTAGCAAGTAATTTACGTGGCCATGTTAACGTGGTTGTGTAAAAAAAATGTCACATCCTGCTCGTGATTTGCTTTATATAATTACAAGAAAGATGTTCGTGCATCGCATGGAACATCAATATGCATTTTTTTACAAAACACCTATTGTGATTGACCCATGCTGTAGTAATCCCATGTGTAAAAACTAATTATATCTCGAGAATTTTATCGGAAAACTGGTATCTCGAGAATTTCATCGAAAAAATGAAAGATGAGAGATAAGGTGAGGAGGAGTGGAGTGTGGTGGTGACTGGTGGTCGGACTGGGCAGAGGCATGGGGATGGATGGCGCTGGCAGGCGGTAGGCGGCCACCATGAACTACTAGGGAAAAGCCTAGCAGCAGCGAGGGTTTTAGGCCTATCAGTAGCACGGGCAAGAGCGCTACTGGTACGCCGCTACAGCTAAAGGTTACCAGTAGCGTGCCTCAACACACGCTACTGCTAAATCAACATAGTAGTAGCGCTTCCCCTGAGGAGCGCTACTGGTAATTAGTAGTAGCTCTTCTCCCTGCTCGCGCTACTACTATTATTTCGTATTTCATTTCTTTTTTATTTCATGTTGTATTCATACACCTTTACACAAGTTTTCATACAACAGGATTTTAGAGATTGTTTTTACATCATAATGAGTTATTACATCACGGGTGAAAGAATCAGGATTCAGTTTCAAGTGGATGTCCATCCACTTGAAACTAATCCGTGGTTCTTTCACCCAATGATATAATAAATATTATCATCATCATCATATCATTAACAACTTATCATCATAATACATCATTGTCATATAACACCTCCTCAAGATCATCGTTTTCATCAATGACATCACATAGCAAATTGGTCGCTAGTCGTAATCACAAGTACTCCTCATCATCAACTCTAACACATTGTACCACATAATAAACATATTGTACCTCATAGGACCTACTACATTCTCTTAGGACCTACTACATTCTCTAAGGTAAAATAGCAAAAAACAAGATAGCCCGTGACTCTCCATTATGGAGAATGGAGATTATCCTGTGTCCAATTCTTGCCTTTCGCTTAATGTTACTTCCAAGAATCTCCTTGCGAATGTCCAAACATTTTTTCCATTCTTTGATGAGCATGTGTTCACCGGTTTTAGAAATCCGATATGCACAGGTGAGCTCCCTAGATTGACCGGCAAGATGTTCGTAATCGCAAGGCGACCATTCAGATACATCAGACGAGGCACACAATCTATCGGGAGTTTCTGTTGAAAAACATAGTAATAATTTCGTAGTTAGCAATGATGTACTAGTTTTAGAAGTATGCAAAAGATGCACGGATGTCGTAATAGTAAAAAATCTTACCAAGGTATCTCCATAGAAGTTACTGGTTCAACACGCATGCACTAGTGGCACGTGATTACCATAATTTGGAGGAGTTCGATAATAGGTATTGTAATTCTCAAGATAAGTACAAAATGGATCAGATGACTTTTCTCCTTATAAGTTAATTCGAGCCATCAAGCAGTAGTGCGTTTTGTCTACCATCTTCCGCACATTCTTTGAAGAATCAAAATAAGCTGTCAATGGAAATAAGCTGTCAATTATTTTGAAATAAACAATATAAATTAGTTAATAACTATGTTTGAGAAACTCACATTACGGTAGAACCGGAAGAGTATCAACAAGGACCCAAATGTAAATATTGTCTTGTTTCGATGTCGGGATCACCAAGATCCATGGTGACAATCATACCCTCATAAAAACCATACATTTTGCAAAAGTGCTTCCCAATTTTGGCAACCAAAATAGGTTACGCCCGAGAACTGCATGCATTTACTTCAAAATCCATATCATGATGGGTCCTTAGGTGTATTTTCTTTGTTTCAAAATTTTCATGGTCTTCAAAACCCATCCTCTCTAAGACATAGCGCCTTGCATGGCATGGGATAAGCTAGTCAAATTGTAAAAGATGAAAATTAGACGCTGAAATAGTTGAAGTCATGCTTAATTACGAAAAAACACTTGTCGTTGTTATGCATAGTTTCAACATCGAAGGTCTCCTCGAGCTTAATGCTGAAGCGCCGATCTTCGCCCAGCTCAAGGAACTGTCGCATAGACCTCGATCGTCATGGCACTAGTTGCACTCCTCGGAGACCTGCTGTCGTCTCGAGTATGACATTTCCTACGTTCATAATTCAAAGATTAAACTTGTACAATTAAATATATGTACTAAAAAACCTAAATTAGATCATTATTTTTAGGCCACTCGATATTTCCTACATATTCTAGCACAAGTCATGGCAGAATTCACTGAAAAATCCGGCATCACCTTTGCTAAAAAAGGACATATCGAGCACCTGAAATTTGCCGGAACGGAAATTAATTAACACTCCAACAAAACATAGGCCACTCGGAGGTGTAACCTGAACATGAACGACCACTTGGGCAACCACATATCCTATTTGAGCAACACAAGATATACATGGAGATTTGGCTGGTCTCACCTCGAGGTCGGAGGGGGTCGGTGACGGGACGACGGGATGATGGAGGGGCTCCTTGATTTCTGCAAAAGCAAAAACCCTATAAGTTATCACTAATACATCCTTAATAATTGCTTAAACTAAAAAATAACAACAAACATGACATGTTCAACTAGTTTTATTAATTCAACTAGTTCTTACTGAATATAAACTTACTATAAATAGAAAAAAACTAGTTCTTTCTAAAAATAAAGTAGCTCAACTAGTTATATTAATTATCTTACTAAAAATACATTAGTTCTATTAATTCAACTAGTTCAACTAGTTTATTAATTTACTTACTAAACTAGTTCAACTAAAACTAAACTAGTTCAACTAGTTTATTAATTTACTTACTAATTATTTTAAACACTTACTAAAAAAACAGTAAAAATAAACTACATTATACAATAGTAAAAACATCTACAATTAACCATACTGCCCTAGTTAACTAGTACCATCACGACTACTAATTGACATCTACTACTACTAAAAATCATTATCTATGAACCCTAAATTAACATCTACTACTACTAAACAACATCTAGTACTAACTAAGCAGAGAAAAAGGGGGTGGGGGAGGGGTGGGGGGCTTACAGAGAGGGGAGAGACGGTGGCGGGGAGGTGCTCGGCAACAGAGAGGTAGGGGCGGCGAGGGCGGGCTCTGGATCGAGGCGGCTGGGTCAAGGGTTTCAAGTGGCGGCGGTGAGGTCGAGGGCGACGGTGAGGTCGAGAGCGGCAAGTGGCGAATGCGAGGTGAGGTTCGAGAAGCGGCCTCAAGCAGCAGAAGTGAGGGCAGGCTCTCGGGCAAATGAGGAGTAGGGGAATAGGGGAATGGAGGACTTAGCAAAATTTTGAGCCCGTATGGTGGTGGTTAAGTTAGAAGTAGCGATGGCTGCGTTCGAGCGCCGCCATCTTTGCTACGTTAGCTACAGCGCGTTCTGGTATACACGCTACTGCTACTCCTTTCTCTTTTTTCCCTTTTTCATTTATTTTTCTTCACATTTTATTTTTTTCCTTTCACCTTATTCTATTTCTTTCATTTTCAATTACCTTTCTATTTGCTTTCCATTTAATTTTATATCCTTTAGCAATAGCGAGTTTTGGAATAAAACGCGCTGCTACAAAGGAAGTAGCGGTAGCGCGGTTCAGTATGGATCGCTACTACTATGTGTAGCCTATCGGCTAAGCCGTGGGAATTTTAGTAGTAACGTGTTTATAACAAGGCGCTATCGCTAGAACTTTATCTCAGAAGCGCGGTTTGTCCAGTGCGCCATCGCTACTTAGCACCAAATGCGTTTTTTGACCCACTCTCATCGCTAAAGTTCTGTGTATAAGGTTTTCCCTAGTAGTGATGCTAGATTGTTCCAGAGACTTCCTTTTTTAATTGCTTAGCAATGAGGTTGTGGGAGATAAGGATGTGGAGAGAGGCGCAGGTATGTTTTGTAAAATTATCATAGTTTGCTTTCTATCCGTCAGATATGGATCAGACGGTCTATATTACAAGATGGCAGGCACACCATCATCACCAACTTGGTTTTTTATAAGAGTAGAGATGATAAGTTTTCTAACTACTAAAGTAAAGTGGAATTTGTCCATGTTATACAAGTAAATTAAGGTGATTGTTTATCATACGGGTAAGGTTGGACGAAGGGTGGTAGGAAAAAATGCTCTGCCTAGAGCATGTGTGTGTGAGATGGAGTCTTTGTGTGTGTGTGTGTGTGTGTGTGTGTGTGTGTGTGTGTGTGTGTGTGTGCGGGTTGGTGCGTGCATGTGTGTGTGTGGGGGGGTGCGTGCGTGTGTGTGACGCTGGGTCCTTGGTGGCGGATGTAATTTAAGTGTGCGTGGCTTCATCATATAGAGGTGATGTGTATGGAAGAGACCACCAACGATGGGGTGCGAGAGAGAAAAGGCCCGTAGAGAGGGAAGAGAAGGTGTGTGCGCGTGAGAGGAGTCGACATAGAGAGAACGTGTTTGTTCGAGAGACACCGAGGAAGACTACTATATATCGATGGTGCATGTAGGCGGAATTAAACGAAGGGATGGTCTTGGTTTCAGGGATATAGGGGAAGAGTGAGGGGGGGGGGGGGTAGCTAGAAGGAGATTGTTAAGTGTGAGTGTGTGTTTTACCCATCCAGGCGGAAGTTATGTGCACACAAGAAGAGAACGATTCGATGTGGCGTTAGGGTTGAGGGTAATTAACTATGTATGGAGACATAGAGACCTTGAACGTGCATGTGCGAGAGGTATACATGTATACGTGGGATGTGTGTGTGTGCGCGCGGGCATGATCAAGATAAAAGAAAGTAGACATAAGTCATAAGATCAACGACATGGGAGCGACGGGTCGGTATGACAATATGCATGCATGTGACAGTGCAGGGAAGAAGGCCCGACAATTGAGCCTGTGTTTTTGTCTTTAAGAGATAGTGGCGTGGGCTAGAGCATGCATCTATGGCGAGAAGAGGGAGTGAGACACAACGATTGTGCAAAAGAGATGAACCTATAAATGCATGTATGGAGAGACATATAAAGTGTGGGTCATAGGAAGCAAGAGTGCGTGCGAGAAAGAAATGTTGACGGAGAAACTACAGATAGATACAGAGATGGAGATGCTAGCTAGAGGGACATTGGCTAGTTTGAGTGTTGGAGATGACCGCCGGGTGGTTCAGAGGGTGAAGTTATGTGTGTGTGAGATAAAGATAAAAAGAGGGCACTTGACTGCATCTAGAGAGAAACATATGTAGTGTGCGTGATAGGAAGCAAGAGTGAGGGCGAGAAAGAAGGTTGATAGAGAAACAGATAAATAGAAAGATAAAGATGCTAGCTAGTGTGCGTTAGAGATAGAAGTCGAGTGGATCAGAAGGCTGAGTTATGTGTGTGGGTGTGAGAGAGATAGATAGAGGGAGCATGTGAGTCACATACAAACAAATATCAGAGAGAAATGAGATCCTGAGAGACGGAGTTTTGTGTCTGGAAGAGAGAAAGATATTTCACAACAAGAGTGATAGCTAGAGAGACATATGAGGGAACGCAAGATATCTCTAGGGAGAGAGAGTGTGTGTGAATGAAATACAAGAGAACAGTTGAGAGATATGAGACCCTGGGAGACAGAGTTTATGTTTGTGTGTGAGAAAGAGATGTTTAAGAGGAAGAGTCGTAGCTTCTCATACCTAAGGAGCGAAAGACATCTCTGTGTGAGAGGGGGTGTGCGAGTGGAACACAGGGGAATAGTAGAGAGAAATGAGACCCCGGGAGACGAAGTTTGTGTTTGTGCGAGAGAAAGAGATTTCACATGTAGAATCATAGTTAGAGACACATAGCAGGGAGCGAGATATACTTAGAGAGAGATAAAGTGATGAAGGTCGAGGGAGAGAGTACCATTAGTGTGTTACGAAGATAAAAGATCATTGTCGACATACATGTAGCATGAGAGATACCCGAGAGACGATGAACACGTATAGGTCTAGAGAGATACTCCGATATAAGCATGAGTGATAGCTAAATGGGACGAATATCTGGATTAAAGGGGATTCAAATATTTAAACAGGACATCACAACATCGATAATATCATAACGCAAATTGGTGTATCAAACATGCATATTTATTTGAATTTGGGGACACGTGTAATGTTATATAGTTTATCAATATTAGTGATCCATAGATTCTTTAATTAGAGACAATGCATGGTTTATATGCAATTAATGTCTAAACGGGATTACACCATATGTGGCGTGTGTGAAACACATTATACATGTTTGAGAAGTAAAAAAACCCCGCATGAAACACACATTAATTGGAGACAATTAGCGAGGAATGCATACATTTGATTTCAGCATAAAGTGGTTTCAAATATTTGAAAATCCAAATTAAGATGTATACAGCCTTATGAATCTGAGATCATGCCATTTGCAAACCATATTTATGTATAAAGGGTGTTGTGCTTTTGAAAGTATATATAAAAACAATGATGTATATAGAATTTTATTCCAATAGAAAATGGATACTGCCCGAACAAAAATAGAATACAAATGGGATTCGAATTTAGTTGGCATGGTAAACATGCACTCTGCAAAAATTTCAACGGTTTAGGAAAGTCTCAAGAATCGCCGTAAACCAAAAATCATGAGATGGAAATTATTGCCTATCCCTGCCACGCAAAGCCTATCGGCTCGATTTCTATATGTTTCAATAGGGGTAGGTTTGTAATTTCACTCAAACGTGACATAACCGCCTCTCACCCGGATTCATACATGGTGGGCACCAAAACACAGTGTCTCCTCGGCCGAAATCGACTCCCTCCCTGATTCATACACGGTGGGCGCCAAAAACAAACTCTCGTCGGCAAATATTCGGTGTATGCGAGATTACCGTCCTATCCCCAACCGACTAATACTGATGTGATGTTGGAAATTTGAAACGGGGCTAAGTTTGTAAATTTCCTCGCATTTGAGACAAGCGCCACCAAGACATGGTTCCCCCTTCCTCTCTCCCTCCATTTCCCAATTCGTACTCCGTGGGCGCCAAAACACCCTCTCTGTTGGGGAACGCAGCAGAAATTCAAAATTTTCCTACGTGTCACCAAGATCTATCTATGGAGAAACTAGCAACGAGGGAAGGAGAGTGCATCTACATACCCTTGTAGATCGTTAAGCGGAAGCGTTCATGAGAACGGGGTTGAAGGAGTCGTGCTGTCAGTGATCCAAATCACCGGAGATCCTAGTGCCGAACGGACGGTACCTCCGCGTTCAACACACGCAGACAGCCCGGTGACGCCTCCCACGCCTTGATCCAAAGCAAGGAGAGAGGGAGAGGTTGAGGAAGACTCCATCCAACAGGAGCACAACGGGCGTGGTGGTGATGGAGGAGCGTGGCAATCCTGCAGGCTTCGGCCAAGCACCACAGGAGAAGAGGAGGAGGAAGAAGAGATGCAGTGGCTGCACCAACGAGAGGAGAAGTTCTCATGTGTTTTTGGGCAGCCCTAGGCCTCTATATATAGGGGAAGGGGAGGAGGGTGCGCCCCTCTAGGGTTCCCACCCCTAGAGGGGCGGCAGCCCCAGATGGGATCAAGGGAGGCGGCCAAAGAGGGAGAGAGAGGGAGGCGCCCACTAGGTGGGCCTTAAGGCCCATCCTGACCTAGGGTTTCCCTTCTCCCTTTTTTTTCCTCTTAGCTGCCCTTGGGCCTCAGGGAGGCGCACCAGCCCACTTAGGGGCTGGTCCTCACCACACTTGGCCCATGCAAGCCTCCCGGTTGGTGGCCCCACTTGGTGGACCCCGGACCCTCCTTGGTCCCAGACATTACCGATATCGCCCAAACTTTTCCGCTACCAAAATGTAACTTCCCATATATAAATCTTTACCTCCGACCATTCCGGAACTCCTCGTGACGTCCGGGATATCATCCGGACTCAACAACATTCGGTAACCACATACAAACTTCCTTTATAACCCTAGCGCTATCAACCTTAAGTGTGTAGACCTACGGGTTCGGGAACCATGCGCATATGACCGAGACGTTCTCCCGGTCAATAACCAACAGCGGGATCTGGATACCCATGTTGGCTCCACATGTTCCACGATGATCTCATCGGATGAACCACGATGTCAAGGACTCAATCGATCCCAGATACAATTCCCTTTGTCTAGCGGTATTAGACTTGCCCGAGATTCGATCGCCGGTATCCCGATACCTTGTTCAATCTCGCTATCGCAAGTCTCTTTACTCGTTCGTAACACATCATCCCGTGATCAACTCCTTGATCACATTGTGCACATTATGATGATGTCCTACCGAAAGTGGGCCCAGATACCTCTCCGCTTACGCTGAGTGACAAATCCCAGCCTCGATTCGTACAACCCAATGTACACTTTCGGAGATACCTGTAATGCACCTTTATAGCCACCCAATTACGTTGCCAGGACGCTTGGTACACCCAAAGCATTCCTACGGTATCCGGAGTTGCACAATCTCATGGTCTAAGGAAATGATACTTGACATTAGAAAAGCTTTAGCATACTAACTACGATCTTTGTGCTAGGCTTAGGATTGGGTCTTGTCCATCACATCATTCTCCTAATGATGTGATCCCGTTATCAACGACATCCAATGTCCATGGTCAGGAAACCGTAACCATCTATTGATCAACGAGCTAGTCAACTAGAGGCTTACTAGGGACATGGTGTTGTCTATGTACCCACACATGTATTTGAGTTTCCTATCAATACAATTATAGCATGGATAATAAACGATTATCATGAACAAGGAAATATAATAATAATAACTAATTTATTATTGCCTCTAGGGCATATTTCCAACACTCTCCACCCCAGCCTCCTCCGTCCGCCACCCCATCCACCGTCGTCCTCCTCCACCATGACGGAGCTGATACCCCGACGCCGTCGCCCATTACAAGAGATCGACCTCTCTCATCCACGGCTTCGGACCGGGATCCTTGCATCCCGTCCTCTTGCTTCATCCTCATTGCCGTCCACCTTGTCGGTGCCGCTTCCCACGACCGTCTCGTCCACCGCGTCCGCTGCCACCGCCTACCCTTCTAGATCTACTTCCACGCCATCGACAAAGTTATCGCCATCGCTAAAGCACCGTCAAATGCTCAGCGATGCATACATCGGGCCGCACTGTAGGCGGTACTCTTTCATATCTGCTCAACTTATTTATCGCAGCAAGAAAATAGATCGCCACTGCTTTACTCTGATTTCTTTTCCATCACTTACTTGCTAGTTGAAAGCAAACATTGGTTGCGAAGTTGCCTATGTCCGGTTTGCTCCTTCAGATCCGCCATGGCACGCTCAACACTATACTGCAATGCTTATGGTTTTCCCTTTATATTCCACACTAGTTAAATGACAGTAGACTAAATTTCAAAATTTGGTCAGTCGATTTTTCAGAGCTCGCCAGAGTTCGCCGGTGCGAAGGAAGGGCCTCGGGTTGGGACGGTGGTTGTGGGAGGTGGTGGTGGGGCCTCGCCGAACGAAGAAAACTCGACGCGGGTGGGGGCGGGGGTGGGGGGTGGGGGTGGCGGAGGAACACAGGCGGTAGGGGCCGGTGGTCCGGCCGGCGGCCCATGCGGTGTTCTGTATGGGAAGAATCAGAGACGAGGAAGAAGAAGGGTTAGGAGACGTAGGATCTTCATCCAACCGCCTGAAATGGTCGACTGACCCAAATGACAAAAGTCACGCGACTTGCATGCAGACATGCCTTTATATTCAGTACCATCATCGTACCAGCTTAGCACTGCTCCTGAATCCACTCATAATTCCAAACTTGTTGCTCAAATACGAATCTGATATGATGCTGATATTACTAAACATATAACGTTTAATTGGTCAGCTAATGTTCCTACTTTAGTTTTGAAAAGAACGTGCACCACATATAGAGAGACAATAGGGAGTTGCATTCTTAATGCGCTCTGGTTCATCATGTGTGGGCACTGCGCAACGAACATTTTATTATCCAAAATCTTCTTGCTCTTCTTTAGCATGTTCCTCTTTCTTTCTTCTTTAATAAGTACTCTCTTCGTTCCTAAATACAGGTCTTTGTATAGATTCCACGATGGACTACATATGGAGCAAAGTGAGTGAATCTACACTCTAAAATGTATCTGTATACATCTCAGATGTGATCCATAGTGGAAATCTCTACAAAGACTTATATTTTGGAATGGAGGGAGTATGATAGTAGTATAGTATGTTCCTTGTAGTGAAGATGAGCAGGGACATGTGCAGTCTAGAGGTCTATACGGTCGGTTGTGATGGACATTTTGAACTCTTCGGGCCTCTTTGATTCGTAGGATTTTGTAAACATAGGAATATGCTTCGTACCTGGTATCCGAAGCCTTTCTAGCCGTACCGGCAATATTAGCACATATATTCCAGCAAGTTCCACTTTGCTTATTTTACTCTGATGCTTACGGTTTTCCCATTATATCTACACTATGGTCTATGTAGCTTCTTTGTGTCGCACTAGCAGCAGTCCACTCTTGAAGCTAAAACACCAATCATGAGTCCAAAGTTTACTTCTTCAAATATGGATTGTGACATGATGCTGATATTAGTTAATGGACACACATTTAATTGGCCAGGTAATGCTCCCACTTGATTTTCCAAATGCATGTGGCCACATATAGAGTGACAACATGGAATTGCATTTCTTTGGGCGCTTTGATTCATCATGAGTGGGCAACCAACATTGTATGCAATGAAGCGGAACCTCAAGAATATGCTTCCTCTTCTGTTCTTTAACATGTTCCTCTTTTGTTATTCTATATTTAGTATGTACAGTATGTTCCTTGTCAGGAAGGGGAGAAGGGACATCTGCAGTCAACAGATGATAGAGCTGGCCTGTATGTGATCGATAGGCTTTCAATTAGTAGTGGCAATACAACACCGTATTTTCCAGCCAGTTCCACTTTCGCGATTTATATATCATGGTTATGGTGTACCCCTCTTATGTACACTATGATATGCCTAGTTGCTATGTGCTCTTGTTATCATGGTTTGGCAATAAACTCTCTATACAGTATATTATGAACCTATCATCTGCCAACTATCCTTACTTTTGGACCCTATTTTTTGTGTACTTGTGAAAGATTATATTGATGCACGCACCATATTACAGCACACATGAGCTCTCTCATCAGAATCCAGTGATAGCACACAAGGGTTTACAGGGGCGCCCCTATATTAGAATATCCTCTGCATTACAAAGATAATCTCACTACTATTTATGTTTTCATGGTTCTCAAATATTATACGTAGTAATTACAGTGAATATCAGAATCCGCGCATCAGAAGAATATTGTGGAACACTGCAATGACTTACAAAAGTGGCACCAAGGCATTGAGTGCCATTCTGGATGCAATGAAACTCATACGCTCCCACCTGTAGATTCTTGTTCAAAATATTATCTTAATGACTATTCTAACCTCGAGGAGTCAAAGGCAGATGGCCTGTCTTGTTCACCCATCAAGGTGCCTGTTCTAATTTGGCAAGGTTTTGTTGATTGCGCGTATCTTGCATATGTTGTCTTGCATTTCTTCTACTTTGTTGCACCGCCATCTGCTTAGTTTACTCATCATATATGTCAAGATGCCATGCCCATCCATTATCAATACATATTCCATCTGTCATCATACCATGTTTTCCACTCAAATGTTGTTCTTGTGCATCAGTCATCAAAAAGGAAGAGGATGATTGCCGAACCTGAAGGAGCACGAACAAAGTCCTTGAAAAACATGGTGGTGTCAGAGAAATCAGACATCACCCCACTTATATTGGCTGTACAACCAGTGACACAAAATGTAGGACCGACTCCGGCAGACTGTACCCATACTTCACTGGCCACACCAATAGCCCCACCACACAGAACCTGCACTCCAGCAAAAGGTATGACGATTTCAGTTGCCATAGCACCTGCCGTACCATAAAAAATCCCACTCCAGCAAAAAGTATAGCAAGTCCACCAGCCGAAGACCCACCCCAACTGCAGAGACGGCCAATTCCTGTAGATTGGAACCCCATTCCAGTTATTCCCAGTTTAAAAGACAATGCTTTCAATGTTCTTAGGGACTACGTGCATATATTCCCATCGTGGGAAGATTATAGTGAAGACAAACACCATTTTCACATCTTCCTGTCCCACTTACGTGTAAGTGCTATTATTCATGGTGATTATTTTCCTGTTTTCTGCTGATTGAACACATCAAAGATTTACATTACATTGCTGTAAGTAGGCAATGGTCAATCTGCATAGTCATGACAAGCAAAGCTTGCTTGCGCTTTTCAAGGAAGCATTGTAGCAGTATCGGTGTTACCTGAGGAAATTACACTTTGATGGAAAGTCTATAAATGAATTTCCGGTGAAGTCTCCTGTGCTATATTTAGAAGACATTGAATGGAAAAACCTTGTTATGCACTGGTCTCGTTCCCAGGATGAGGTAGTGTCTATGATATCACATGATAATTTGAACTTCTACTTTTCCGCCTGTGCCTTATGGATCTTTTTTGCAGGAAATCTGCTCGAAGAAGAATTCCGGTTTGAAAAGAACGATAGGATATCGCAAATATGTTGCCCGCTGCTTTGCTCTTCTTAGTACCTGTTGTCCCGTATCATTGTACTTGCATACATACCTGGTTCATTATGTGACAGCAATATGCATGATAGCTTTCTTATCAATTGTTCGCTCCAAATTATCCGATCTGTATGAATGGTTACATTAGTGTAGAATATATCCAATGCCAATGAATTTTTAGCTCTACATTGTTCTTGTAAGTACTTGTCATCCTTTATCGGGTACTTATATTGTCAGGTAGTTATTCATGTCCCATCACTCTCTCCTTATTTTCCTTTGCCCTCCATTTTCTACACATCAGATATATATTTACTCTTACCATAAGGTTGGATAACAATCGATGGTAATCAAGAAGTTTAGCTCTGCATTGCTCTTGGCTGTACCTTTTTCCTGCATCGCTGTACTTACATTTATAGCTACTTGGTTATGTAGTACCACTCTTCATCTTATCTTAAATATTCTCCATTTTTTCTTATATTATCACATCCATATTTACTCATAACAAAATGTATAATAAAGGCACTTATTATGAATAATATTCCGTTATAAAATTATTGAATTGCCCCCCCCCCCCCAATCAGCATGGACAAGGGCTTTATAGAGCATGTCTTCACCAATAATGTAAGTTTGTCCTTCTCAAGCCTTCAAACTTTGTTGTGTATATTTGGTTAGGCATGACTGCAACATATGTTTATTTTTGGTGTTTGCATCAAATTGCATGTTTAAAGTTTATTATGTAGTTCATAAACAAAATTTTGTCCTTCTCAATTTAAGTTTTCAGTTGTACAACCAAGTTCCTTCTTCATACCATGTAAATTAAACTATACAGAGAAAGTGATGTTCTTTTGCACTGCATGTATGCTTCTGTTCTTGATCCGCAATCTAGTGGTGTGGTGAACCTACCCACTACAGCACAGTGTCATATTCTGCAATGTCTTAACTATGAACAATGTCATATCATTCTACTATATATTATTTAAACCGTCTCTTTATTTGCCAATCTAAAATGGGATAAATTGACAGCACACTAACCATTGATACTTATGAGTTCTTGATCTGTAATCCAGTGGTGTCGTGAAGCTGCTAACTCCTTCACAATGTCATTTCCTGCCATGTCTTGACCTGAACGATACCATATTGTGTTAATGCTATTTTAAACCGTTTCAGTTTATTCGTCAGTAAGAAATGTGATGAATTGCCAAAGACCGATACTTATATGTGCAAAACCTGTCATCTGTCTCGCTTGTTTATCTTTCAGAGTGAGGAGGATATAAGTGTCAAACAAGCGCAGCCTCATCACCTTGCTCAATGCTTGTCCGCAGCTCTGAGCAGGGCTAACCTTTCTTGAACTCTATTGAAGTGCTTTGTCGGTTTTGTATATTATTTTATCGGCGTGTTTATTTGCACTTTGGTGGCGATCTTTGATGCCCAAAGTGTATGTAATATGATGTCTGCTTATGCTTTATTATCATAGTGGCGAACTTTGATGCCCAGTGGATGTAATATGCCATAATTTCCTTATTGTATAGTCTAGGTTTCTTCTTATTCACGATGCTGCAGTAATTTTACTATATATATATATATATATATATATATATATATATATATATATATATATATATATATATATATATATATATATATATATATATATATATATATATATATCATGTCTTCGCAGTAAACCGGCCAAACCGTAAAATTACGGTACATAATTGGGCAGTCATGCAAATCACTATGTATGATCCGCATCATGGGCCCCGTCATCTTGGTCTGTTAACATGCCTAAATGTAAACTGGCCCACTAGTAGATTCAGGCCTTTAATAGGCCGAGTAAACCGCCGGCCCTATTTCCGCAAGAAAACTCAATGGGCTTCTAGGAAGCTGAAAAGTAGGTTGGGCCTGAAACGTGCCAAACAGCTCACGGGCCGGCAGCAGGCCGAAATAGACCGCAACCCATGATTGTGCCAATCACATCACGGGCCGTTAACAGGCCAAAATTGCCTCGGTCCTTGTTTGGCCCAATCAGATTATCGGCTGTGAGCAGGCCGGATGCAAACCAGGCCATAGTTAGGCCCAACTATATGACGGGCTTTTAACAGGCCGAAATAAATATAGGGCCAAAATGTTAAACGGGCCTTTAACGGGCCAAAACTAATATCAGGCCGAATTACTAAATGGGCCTTTAGCAAGTGGGCCCAAAAGCACAGCGTCCACTTGACGGGCCAAATCTGATATGGGCCATAATTTAGCCCAAAGCCTCTTAATGGGCCGGATCTGATCTGTGCCGTAATTTGGCCCATAACATGGTACGGTTTTAAAGGGACAAATCTCATATGGGACTTTATTAGGCCCGGAACGTGGCAGGCTGTTAATGGACCGGATCAAATATGGGCCAGCATTTGGCCCAAAACATGGCAGCCTGTTAATGGGCCGGCCCAGTAGTGTCCTCAAAATCTTGTGGGCCTTTAGCTGGTCCGCCCATTATGGTCGGCGAAATCTCGTGGGCCTTTAACTGGGCCGACCCATTATGGTCCGCAAAATTTTGTGGGCCTTTAGCTGGGCCGACCCATTATGGTCCGCAAAATCTTGTGGGCCTTTAGCTGGGCCGGCCCATTATGGTCCATGATACGCCTCCAACGTATCTATAATTTATGAAGCATTCATGCTATTTTATTATCTGTTTTGAATGTTTATGGGCTTTATTATACACTTTTATATTACTTTTGGGACTAACCTACTAACCGGAGGCCCAGCCCATATTGCTCTTTTATTGCCTGTTTCAGTATTTCGAAGTAAAGGAATATCAAACGGAGTCCAAACGGAATGAAACCTTCGGGAGCGTGATTTTTGGAAAGGATATGATCCGGGAGACTTGGAGTTCAAGCCAGGGAAGGTTCGAGGAAGGCAGGAGATAGGAGGGCGCACCCACCCCCCTGGGTGCACCCCCTGTCTCCTGGGCCCCTCGAGGCTCCCCCGACCGGATTCTTTCGCCTATATAAGTCCACGTACCCTAAAAACATCGAAGACGAAGATAGATCGGGAGTTCCGCCACTGCAAGCCTCTATAGCCAAGAAAAACCTCTCGGGAGCCGCTCAAGACTCACCTGGGGGGAATCCTCACCGGTGGCCATCTTCATCATCCCGCGCTCTACATCACGAGGAGGGAGTAGTTCACCCTAGGGCTGAGGGTATGTACCAAAGAGCTATGTGTTTGATCTCTCTCTCTCTCTCTCTCTGTTCTCTCTATGGCACGATCTTGATGTATAGCGAGCTTTGCTATTATAGTTCGATCTTATGGTGTTTCTCCCCCTCTACTCTCTTGTGATGAATTGAATTTTCCTCTTGAAGTTATCTTATCGGATTGAGTCTTTAATGATTTGAGAACACTTGATGTATGTCTTGCCGTGTTTATCTATGGTGCCATTGGGATATCACGTGCCACTTGATGTATGTTTTGGTGATCAACTTGCAGGTTCCGCCCATGAACCTATGCATAAGGGTTGGCACACGTTTTCGTCTTGACTCTCCGGTAGAAACTTTGGGGCACTCTTTGAAGTACTTTGTGTTGGTTGAATAGATGAATCTGAGATTGTGTGATGCATATCGTATAATCATGCCCACGGATACTTGAGGTGACAATGGAGTATCTAGGTGACATTAGGGTTTTGGTTGATTTGTGTCTTAAGGTGTTATTCTAGTATGAACTCTATGATAGATTGAACGGAAAGAATAGCTTCATGTTATTTTACTACGGACTCTTGAATAGATAGAATAGAAAGGATAACTTTGAGGTGGTTTCGTACCCTACCATAATCTCTTCGTTTGTTCTCCGCTATTAGTGGCTTTGGAGTGACTCTTTGTTGCATGTTGAGGGATTGTTATATGATCTATCTATGTTATTATTGTTGAGAGAACTTGCACTAGTGAAAGTATGAACCCTAAGCCTTGTTTCCTATCATTGCAATACCGTTTGTGCTCACTTTTATCATTATTTACCTTGCTGTTTTTATATTTTCATATTACAAAAACCTATATATACCATCCATATTGCACTTGTATCACCATCTCTTCACCGAACTAGTGCACCTATACAATTTGCCATTGTATTGGGTGTGTTGGGGACACAAGAGACTTTTTGTTATTTGGTTGCAGGGTTGTTTGAGAGAGACCATCTTCATCCTACGCCTCCCACGGATTGATAAACCTTAGGTCATCCACTTGACGGAAATTTGCTACTGTCCTACAAACCTGTGCACTTGCAGGCCCAACAACGTCTACAAGAAGAAGGTTGTGTAGTAGACATCAGTCTGCAAAATCTTGTGGGCCTTTAGTTGGGCCGACCCATTTAATCTTTATGGGCCACTTTTGGGCCGGTCCACGTGTCAACATATCATAGGCGCATCTCGCCCATTGGATGAGTGACACTGTGCCAACGCGGAGCTGACAGGTGGTTCCGTCGGCCAATGAGAATTTTACATGTGGAAAATCGGCATTGGTCGTGGCTGTTAGCGGGTTATCGGATCCAAAATCAGACCCGATAGCTTAACGGCGTCCTATTACGGTGGATGCCACGTGTTGGTCACGCTTGACGAAAGCACTTCTATGACGTGCGATTTATCGTCATGGAAGTGGACACTTCCATGATGATACTTTTGGTAATGTCATGGAACACTTCTACGACAACACAGGTATGACTATCTTGATTCTGTCATATAATCGTCATGGATGTACATGCATGACAGAAAACGTGACCTACTGTGACAAACACGTATCATAACGGAAGTGTATTTTTTTGTAGTGTCATGGGGGTCGCTGTGCCCCGTTCTACAACGTCCGAGGTGTTATCCTCGGGCGCCTTCTGGACGGCCTCGCCCGGTCCTCCTCGGCCAGGAGATGTCCTCTGGGATAACACCTCGGTGTCCTCCATGGCAGGGGGAGAACACATGTGATGGTCCGTCGCTCTCCACCTCTTTGGGTGCCAGAGAGTTCCCCTTCGAAGAAGAGGGAATCTGGATCTCGCGCAGAGGGCTGAAAGGTAAAGAAAAGACTTGATTCATATAACAAACACATATTAAGCGATAACTGAACAAGTAAGTTTTTGATAATTACGTTTTGACCAGGGGCTTCTCCCTTTGGATCCTTTTCGGGCTGTGTTTGGACTCTGACTCTGAACTATCCGAGAGGACTACCCTCCCCTTCTTTGGCGTCTCTCCCTCCAGGTTCTCGGAGGCTGTCCTCTTTCCCCTCCTCGCCTTGAGTGGGGAGTCGCTCTCCACTTCCTTCTCCTCCTCTTCGTCCTCGTCTTCCTCGTGAGAGGAGATGGCCTCAGTCTCCCCGGACACTGCGTCCGAAGGACCTTTGCGGCGGGGCCCGTCCTTGGGCCCTTGCCCTTCTTCTTGATTTTCTTCTCCGGCACCTGGTAGGGCGCCGGGACCAGCATCTCCTCCAGCTGAATAGTGACTGGGTTGTCGGACAACGGAGCTGGACTCTTAATCCGCTCCGATGTCTTGGTCCAGCACTGCAAAAAGGTGGGCTGATGAGTTTCGTATTGATCGAATACATAAACCAGATATATCTTCAGAAAATTAAATACTTACCTGAGTGGTCGGATTCTTGGCATTGAGGCCAACGTCTTCCGTCTCCATGGGCCAGCTCTTCTTCTTGCTCAGCACGCTCGTGATACACATTTGCAGCGTCTGCACCTCCGTTTGAGGCCCCCAGTCGAGGCCCTTGGTGGTCCAGGAGACGAGCCTCATGGGGTGTCCAGATCTGAATTCCTGGATCGCCTCCCACTTAGTGCGGCGCGGCTGAGTGGTATAAAACCACTCTGGTTGCCAGATCTTGATGGTCTCCATGAAGGCCCCTTGGGCCACGTGGCATTGGGCCACTTGCTGCCCGTCGACCACCTTGGGCTTCATATTGAAGACCTTCAGCCACAGGCCGAAGTGTGGGTGGATGCGGAGAAGGGCCTCACACACGATGATAAACGCTGAGATGTGGAGGAAAGAGTTCGGGGCTAGATCATGGAAATCTAGCCCATAGTAGAACATAAGGCCGCGGACGAATGGGTGGAGTGGAAACCTAACCCTCTAAGGAAATGGGGAAGGAAGATGACCCTTTCGCCGGGCTCCGGAGTGGGAATGATCTGACCCTTGGGAGGGAGTCTATGCGCGATGGTGGTGGCGAGGTATCCCGCACTCCGGAGGTCCTTTATCTCCTTCTCCGTGACGGAGGAGGCCTCCCACTTTCCAGTGGAACCGGATCCGGCCATGGTCGGAGGAGGTGGTGGTGGTGGTGGTGGTGGTGAGAAAGACAAAAACTTTTCGGGCGCTGAGAGCTTGGGAGATTGGAAGGCAGAGGAGACTGGAAGGCGTAGGGAAGAAAAGAGAAATTCCCTACCCTCTTATAGGCGGTAAAAATGCCAACCGTCCCCCACTTGCGCCTTGAAGATCGCCTATTCCCAATGAAAGCGTGCACTGTAACGGTTGGATTACCCAAATTTTATTGATGAGCAATCCCGTATTAAGTGGGCACGATCTCTGTTTTGACAGGATGGGCCAACGGGGCTTGGCCTGGACACACGGAACGCGGGATGTAAAAACAGTTCAAAACATCGAAGGGTCAAGTCTGACGCTTCACCGAAAAATTTGTCAGTAAAAGACACTATTCTTATTTTTTTTATATCCTGCCTTCATGGCTAAGGGTAGTGTTATCTATCCAAAACCGGATACAATCCTCTTGTAGAGGAAAACTGATGTGTATTATTCAGGGAACCCACCACGCAATGCCGAAGATAATCCGCGCGCCGAACACGTCGTCATTGAAGACTGGTTCAGGGGCTACTGTGGGAGTCCTGGACTAGGGGGTCCTCGGGCGTCTGGTCTATTGGATATGGGGCGGACTGATGGGCCATCAAGATACAAGACAGAAGATCACCTCTCGTGTCCGGTGGGGACTCCCGTATACGTGGATGGCAAGTTTAGGTTTCCGGATATGTTATTTCCTTTCTGTTAAACTGACTTTGTACAACCCTAAGCCCCTCCGGTGTCTATATAAACCGGAGGGTTAGATCGGAGGCAGGATCATAACATTATTAAGCTAGCCGAATTAGGGTTAGCCAATACGATCTCGTGGTAGATCAACTCTTGTAACCCCTATACCCTTTGAATATAATCAAGCAGGAGTAGGGTTTTACCTCCATTAAGAGGGCCCGAACCTGGGTAAACACTATGTCCTTTTGATCATAGTTACCACCGATCCTTAGACATATAGCTTGGGCCCCCCCACCCGAGATCTGCAGGTTTTGACACGGACAGTGATCATGAAACATATCAAGTAGAGACAACAGAGACATCTCACCCCTTTGCAAAACCTAAAACAATTATAACAACTATTCTTGTGCATTCCATAAAATATATCTTGCACTAGAAATATAAAATGTGAGTGAACAAAATCTCATTTTCTATAATTTTTTTAGGAAAAGGTCCCATATAAATCATGAAACTCACTGTTGAGTCTTTCACCAGAATTTTTTTGTGCAGCGTGTTCCTATTTCTTTTAGGTTATCGTCCATGACATTATTGAAGGAAATATGCCCTAGAGGATATACTAGAGTTGTTATTTTATATTTCCTTATTTCATGATAAATGTTTATTATTCATGCTAGAATTGTATTAACCGGAAACTTGATACATGTGTGGATAAATAGACAAAATACCATGTCCCTAGTAAGCTTCTACTAGACTAGCTCGTTGATCAAAGATGGTTAAGTTTCCTAACCATAGACATATGTTGTATTTGATAAACCGGATCACATCATTAGGAGAATGATGTGATGGACAAGACCCATTCGTTAGCTTAGCATTATGATCGTTCAGTTTTATTGCTATTGCTTTTTTCATGTCAAATACATATTCCTTCGACTATGAGATTATGCAACTCCCGGATACTAGAGGAATGCCTTATGTGCTAGCAAATGTCACAACGTAACTGGGTGATTATAAAGATGCTCTATAGGTATCTCCGAAGGTGTTTTTTGGGTTGGAATAGATCAAGATTAAGATTTGTCACTCCGAGTATTGGAGAGGTATCTTTGGGCCCTCTCGGCAATACACATCATAAGAAGCCTTTCAAGCAAAGTGACTAATGAGTTAGTTGCAGGATGATGTATTACAGAACGAGTAAAGAGACTTGCCGGTAATGAGATTGAACTAGGTATGAAGATATCAACGATTGAATCTCAGGCAAGTAACATACCGATGACAAAGGGAATAACGTATGTTGTCATAACGGTTCGACTGATAAAGATCTTCGTAGAATATGTGGGAGCCAATATGAGCATCCAGGTTCCTCTATTGGTTATTGACCGGAGAGGTATCTCGGTCATGTCTACATAGTTCTCGAACCCGTAGGGTCCGCACGCTTAACGTTGGATGACGATATTGTGTTATATGAGTTATGTGATTTGGTGACCGAATGTTGTTCGGAGTCCCGGTTGAGATCACAAACATGACGAGGAGTCTCAGAATGGCCGAGAGGTAAAGATTGATATATTGGATGATAGTATTCGGACACAGGAAGTGTTTCATAGGGTACCGGGCACATATGGAGTACCGGAGGGGTTACCGGAACCCCCGGGGAGAAGATATGGGCCATAAGAGGGGATCACACCAGCCCACAAGGGGTGGCGCGCCCGCCCTTAGGCATGTGGCCGAATTGGAGATGGAATAAGGGGGGTTTGGCCCCCTTTCCTTTCTCTCTTCCCCCTTCACTTACTTCTACGGTAAAATAAGGCAGCGGGCGCCACTTGGGGAGCCCCCTACTTGCCTCTCCTCCCCTCCAACCTATATATATGTGGGGGGGGGGCACCCCTAGAATAGACAACATCAATTGTTAGCCGTGTTCGGCGCCCCCCTCCATAGTTTACACCCCCGGTCATATTCTCGCGGTGCTTAAGCAAAGCCTGCTGTCGATGTCAAAACCGGCAGATCTCGAGTAGGGGGGCCCAAGCTATATGTCTGAGGATCGGTGGTAACTATGATAAAAAGGACACAGTGTTTACCCAGGTTTGGGCCATCTTAATGGAGGTAAAATCCTACTCCTGCTTGATTATATTCGAAGGGTATAGGGGTTACAAGAGTTGATCTAGCACGAGATCGGATTGGCTAACCCTAATTCGGCTAGCTTAGTAATGTTGTGATCGTGCCTCCAATCTAACCCTCCAGTTTATATAGACACCGGAAGGGCATAGGGTTGTAAAAAGTCGGTTTAACAGAAAGGAAACAACATATCCGGACACCTAACTTGCCATCCACGTGACATGCGTGAGTCCCACCGTATACCTAGAGGTGATATTCTTTCTTATATCTTGACGGCCCATTAGTCCGGCCCATATCCAATAGATCGGACGCCCGAGGACCCCCTAGTCTAGGACTCCCACAGTAGCCCCTGAATCGGTCTTCAATGACGACGTGTTCGGCGCGCGGATTATCTTCGGCATTGCGAGGCGGGTTCCTTGAATAATACACATCAGTTTTCCTCCGCAAGAGGATTGTATCCGGCTTTGCACAGATAACACAACCCTTAGCCGCGAAGGCAGGACATATATAAAAATAAAAATAGTGTGTTTTACTTACAACTTTTTGGGCGAAGCATCCGACTTGACCCTTCGATGTTTTGAACCGTTTTAACATCCCATGTTCCGTGTTTCGAGGCCAAGCCCCATTTGCCCGTCCTGTCGAAACAGAGATCGTGCCCACTTAATACGGGATTGCTCATCAATATAATTTGGGTAATCCAACCGTTTACGGCGCACGCTTTCATTGGGAATAGGCGAGCTTCAAGGCACAAGTGGGGGCGGTTGGCATTTTTACTGGCTATAAGAGGGCAGTGAACTTCTCTTTTCTTCCCCAGGCCTTCCAGTCTCCTCTGCATTCCAATCTCCCAAGCTCTCAGCGCCCGAAAAGTTTCTGTCTTTCTCACCACCACCACCACCACCACCTCCTCCGACCATGGCCGGATCCGGTTCCAAAGGCAAGTGGGAGGCCTCTGTCGGTGTCAAAACCGGCGAATCTCGGGTAGGGGGTCCCGAACTATGCGTCTAAGGCTAATGGTAACAGGAGGCGGGGGACATAATGTTTACCCATGTTCGGGCCCTCTCGATGGAGGTAATACCCTACTTCCCTGCTTGATTGATCTTGATGATATGATTATTACAAGAGTTGATCAAACCATGAGATCGTAGAGGCTAAACCCTAGAAGCTAGCCTATGATTATGATTGTTGTTGTCCTACGGACTAAACACTCCAGTTTATATAGACACCGGAGGGGGCTAGGCTTACACAGAGTCGGTTACAAAGAAAGGAATCTTCATATCCGAATCGCCAAGCTTGCCTTCCATGCAAAGGAGAATCCCATCCGGACACGGGACGATGTCTTCTATCTTGTATCTTCATAGCCCAACAGTCCGGCATATGCATATAGTCCGGCTGTCCGAGGACCCCTTAATCCAGGGCTCCCTCAGTTGCCCCCGAACCAGGCTTCAATGACGATGAGTCCGGCACGCAAATTGTCTTCGGCATTGCAAGGTGGGTTCCTTCTCCGAACTCTTCAAAGTACCTGTTCTAAAGAGCAGCGTCCGGTTCCCATTTAATGTTACGCTCATCGGCTTCTATACCTTAATAGTCTCAGCTTCCACGTGTCGAACGAATGCGAGAAGTCGGGTCATTTTTACACTTGCCACCATAACCATGAAATAAATTGTCTATTAAAGAGACGGGGATCTTCAGATCCAATCCACACCATCTTCCCCAAGCGAGGAATCATCAGAGCGTGCCCGAAAAAACCACTCCAACATGGTTGGCACTCGTAGCTCTTCCTCTCGCCCTCGCAGCACCAAGCCGGGCGATTGGGAGAAGTGTACCGTATCCCATGGCCAATTAGTGAAGTTGCAGACCCAAGGGTCTCTACCTCCTGCATATCTAGTCCCCGTTCGAGCCGGATTGGCTTCCTTCGATGGCATGGAGCAAGCGGAGAACTTTCCCAACCCATCCAGGGGGGAGCGAGTATGCATTGTTTCCTACTTACTGAGAGGTGTCGGATTTCCAATCCATCCATTCCTCCGCGGGCTTCTGGAGTACTATGGCCTCCAGCTGCACAACTTCACACCTGCCTCCATCCTGCACATTGCAAGTTACGTCGCTCTTTGCGAGCTATTTCTGGGTTGCGAAGCCCATTTCGAGCTATGGAAGAAGTCGTTTTGCCTCGTCCCCCGTAATCAAGAAGGATCAATATTCCAAGTCGGCGGAGCCGAGATATGGCGCATCGCCGGGACCAGATACTTATCCGGCACACCGAAGAAGGCATCCGAAGAATGGCCTTCCGAGTGGTTTTATATTGAGGACGTCTCCCTTCCTGACCCAATCCGAATGGGTCTTCCTGAGTTCACAAATGCTCCGCTGAAGAAACGCCTCAACTGGCGTCACCGGAGCTTCACAGAGGAAGATAGCAGGGAGGTCCTTCACTTGATGAGCAAGATAAGAACGATCGCTCAGTCCGGACTATCAATAGTCGAGGTTATGGCGATATCCATAATGCGGGGGGTTCAGCCACTCCAATGCCGAGGGCGTCCCGTGTGGCACTTCAATGGAGAAGACGACGCCACCCGTTGCGGCCGGAAGGGTCCGGACTCCACCACCGCTCTGGTGAAAATACTATCTGGTTTATACAAGGGGGAAAGAGAGGAGTTCATCCGCATTAAGCCACGGGATGGATTTTCCATGTACAACCCTCCCAGCTAGGTGAGCTGCCCTCCATTACTCTACTCTATTCATTCCCTGAGTCTTTTTTTTTCATAAATGTTCACTCCGTCCATTTATAATTGGAATGGCGAAAAATAACCAGGGAGTTCCATAGCCCGGCACCACAGCCAGAGGACCATAACCGGGCCCTCGATCCCGGATTTGAAGAGGATCCGGATATATTCGTGGAGCTCGTGGAAGGGGTGTTTTACCAGGCGAGCTTTAACGGCACAGAAGTGGCCATCATTGCTGACTATCTCGGCCTCCTCCCTGCATCGCATGTAAGTAAACAGGAGACTTATCTTCCGAAAAGGATTTACTCCTTCCGTCTCACCCACCGCACAATTCTTATGCTCTAAAGGGAAGACGATCGGTGCCGCCATGCCGAACCCGAGGCGACTCGCCAACAAGGGGCGCCCCTGCCGGGTAGGCCTTTAAAAGGAAAGGCGAACAGAAACATGGCCGAGCCGTCATCAAGGAGGTATGGTCTTAAACACACTCTGTGGTTGTCATCTTAAAGTATGACACTATCCGTTGTGTTTTGGCAGAAAGAACATCCGCCGGACTATGTCCGGGGATCCTGCAAACTATGCCTCTACAAGCCGGAATCCGGACATGGTCTTGGGGACGGATGCTAACACGGAAGTGACACCGGACTGTCCTCATACAGAGGATTCGGATAGATTGTTCGTTACAAATTCTGAAGTGGAGAGCACTATGAATCATCGGCGCCGGCGGGCCGCACTCCGTGACCCTGATTTTTCAAAAGAGGCTTTCAATGCCTTCAACTTGGGTCATGCGTACATCCGAGCCGCTTAGGATGGGCTTGGTAGAGCCACAGACCAGTATTTGAAAGATATACGGGTAAGTACGAAAATCTGATAATTATGTATATCAGTAGCCCCTGAGACTTGAAACAGTTGGTACAATTGATTTAAGGATCATTTTATTAATAGGTGCTCTCAGAGAAGAACAACCTGTTGTCTCAAGAGCTGGAAAAGTGTCGAACCCAGCTAACGGCCGCTACGACCGAGCTGTCAAGATCCGAAAATGCATCCACTGGTATGTATTCCCGAATTGAGAAAAAAACAACATTGTATGTATAGACCAGTAAAGCTAACCATATCTGATGACAAAATCCTCAGATAATCCGGAACAGAATCCAGGAATCCCACGAGAGGGTGAACAAGGAGCTGAAAGGCAATCGGCCGCTGGCGAGCGTGTACTTACACGTGTCATTCAGGAGAAAAACAAACTCCAAGATGCCAATACCCAAGTGGGCGAGGAATTGAAAGATATTCGGGCCCAGCTGGCTGACTCCGTGAAGGAAAATAAGGGGCTTCAATGCGGCATTTTTAGTATGTGCTCAAACGAACATTTATATAGTTCGGTAAAGAAAGGAACTAACAGAGTTATGCCTGTAGGTATGGTGACTGGCCGTCCCGAAGAGGAGATGCCCGGATCCTCAGGCGATCTGCTACAAGAGCTTTTGCAACTGCACGAGCAAGTTCGGCAGGTCATGTGGAGTGTCGCCAAGGCCTTGTGGCCGTCTGCCTCCCTACTAGGAAGTATGGGGGAGCTTGTACAGCTATTCAAGGGAGCGCGGCGGTGTTTCCGACTATGGAAGATATCTGCCTGTCGAGAAGGTGCGAGGGAAGCTTGGGCCATGGTGAAAACACAGTATACCAAGCTCGATCCGAATCATATGGCCCGGGTCGGACCTTTAGGGTCAGATGGGAAAGAAATTCCAGTTAGTCTGGTATATGACCAGGTAGAATTAGCCGCAAAATATTCCCAATAGGATTGTAGGCTAGACAATCTATTGGATGGCATAGAAGAAGAAGCATTTGAGTCTAAGTGACTATGTACTTCAATTGACATATTTGTCCCTAGCCGGATTGTAAAACATTTGTCATGGCGGACCTTTTCGCTTCAGTATCCGGACCCTCACAGTCTGGAGTGTTTCCGAATACCCGCTAGGTAATATAAACCGGGGTACGCGTGGAAACAGACGTAGGGGTCATAGTTGCTTGAACAGACAAGTACCCAACTAGCTATGTTATATTACATGGATAGTAAGAAACATCTTCCAGAGAGAATAGTTTCGTTAAAGGTTCCTTTCCCTGGGTACGCATGCATTAACGTGCATGTCCGAACTGCGATCAAAAAAGCGCAGTATATGTAACATCCGCCAGTTCATATTGTAATAGGTAAAAAAACATCTTTAGTCCACCGACCGAATATTCCCTTAAGAACACTAGCTTTCGGCTTCACCCAGTCTAAGGTACTCATCCGGAGTACCCGGCAGTAACAATTGCAGAGGTGCTCCCTTTATGCCCTAGCCGAACTAACGGGAACATAGGGCATAAGCACAGGAGCCAGGCAACCCAGCTTGGCCAAAACTTAAGTCATATCGATGCATATAATGGCGAAAAAGGGTACATATGGAAAAAAGGATGCATATGCAATGAGCTTGATGCCCGGAATATAATTATATTAAGCTTCTGTATAAGAAGCCCCCAGGTATAATGAGCGCACATACTTGGAGATTAGTGCGTCACAAGTGTGTAGTCTAGCTACACTGAAAGCTTTAGGGCTACAAAAGAAAAAGCGAGAAGAGAGCTAAAAAGTAAATAAAAAGGAATGGAGGGAAGGAGACGAACATAGTTCCGGCACTAGGCGTAGAATCTTTGGAGTTTGGCCGCGTTCCCTGGGTTCGGCTCGAGGCGATTATCTGATGCATCACGCATGCGGTACGCTCCTCCGGTGAGAACTTTGTCAATGATGAAGGGACCCTCCCACTTGGGCTTGAGTTTGTCCTTTTTCTTCCCTGGTAGACATAGAACGAGTTCGCCAATATTATAAGTCTTGGCCCCTACTTCTCTGCTTTGATACATGTGAGCCTGTTGTTGATAAAATGCGGAACAGGCTTTTTCGATGTCGCGCTCCTCTTCCAGGGCATCTAAACTGTCATGTCGATCGAACTCGGCCTCTCTCTCTTCGTACATGTGCACTCGAGGTGAGTCATGAATAATATCATAGGGCAACATAGCCTCTGCGACGTACACCATGAACAAGGGTGGGTATCCGGTAGTGCGATTTGGCATGCTCCGCAGCCCCCAGAGTACGGAGTCAAGCTCCTCAACCCAGTGCATGTCTGATTCTTTTAAAGATCGCACTAGTCTGGGTTTAATGCCGCTCATAATAAGACCATTGGCTCGTTCGACTTGACAGTTTGTTTGAGGGTGATAGACAGAGGCGTAATCGAGCTTAATGCCCATGTTGCTGCACCAAGTTTTCACCTCATCGGCTGTGAAATTGGAGCCGTTGTCGGTGATGATGCTGTGGGGGACACCATGACGGTGCACAACACCCGATATCAAGTCTATCATGGGTCCGGACTCGACCGTTTTGACTGGTTTGGCCTTTATCCATTTGGTAAATTTATCCACCATGACCAACAAGTATTTTTTCTTATGGCTTCCTCCTTTAAGGGGTCCGACCATATCAAGCCCCCAGACCGCAAAAGGCCAAGTGATGGGGATTGTTTGTAGAGCGGTGGGTGGCATATGGCTATGGTTGGCGAAAAGCTGGCATCTGACGCAATGTTGGACAAGGTCCTGTGCGTCTGCTCGGGCTGTCGGCCAGTAGAAACCTGTACGGAAGGCCTTGCTTACAAGGGCCTGAGCTGCGGCGTGGTGACCGCCGAGGCCGGCCTGAATTTCAGCCAAGAGCTGCCGCCCTTCCTCCTCGGAGATACATCTTTGAAGTACTCCGGTAGCGCTTTTCTTATAAAGCTCTCCATCATGGACTTTGTAGGCTTTAGAGCGCCGCACAATGCAGCGTGCCTCATTTTGATCCTCAGGGATTTCTTGCCTATTAAGGTAGGCCAAGAAGGGTTCGGTCCATGCGGCGATAACAGCCATGATGAGATGGGCCAAAGGTGTTATTTCGCAAGGCGAGCCCCGATTATGTCGAAGTGTTCGGAATGCAGGGTTGTGGTCGGATCCAGACTGATGTTGCCGGTCTCCCCTTGCCACGCCACGGATGGCTTGAAAAGCCTTTCCAGAAAGATATTAGGTGGGACGGGGTCGCGCTTAGCGCCGATGCAGGCGAGTACGCCCATCGCTTGATTGTATTCTCGAACCACATGATGAAATTCGAGCCCCTCGAACCGAGCTGACATTTTAAGGACGGCATTACAATAGGCCGCCATTTTCGGATCTTTGTCATCGAAGTCTCCATTTATTTGAGATATTGCAAGGTTTGAATCCCAACGCACTTCTAGGCGCCAAATGCCCATGGAGACGGCCATCCGAAGACCATGCAATAGAGCCTCATATTCGGCTGCATTGTTGGAGTCTGTGTATAATATTTGGAGTACGTATTGGAATGTATCTCTAGTGGGGGATGTTAGGAAAACACCTACCACCAGACCTACCAGCATTTTAGTGCTGTCGAAGTGCATCATCCAATTGGAGTATGTGCCGTACTCTTTAGGGAGTTCGGCCTCTGTCCATTCGGCGACGAAGTCCGCCAGTACTTGGGATTTAATTGCTCGCCGTGGTTTATATATGATGTCAAATGGGAGGAGCTCGATGGCCCAGTTAGCAATCTGGCCCGTGGCATCGCGGTTGTTTATTATGTCATTGAGTGGTACTTCGGAGGCCACCGTGATTGAAAACTCTTGAAAGTAGTGTCGTAGTTTCCGGGATGCCATGAAGACCGCGTATGCTATTTTTTGATAATGTGGGTACCGGGATTTGCATGGTGTGACGACAGTAGATATGTAGTATACCGGCTTCTGAAGCGTAAATTTGTGTCCGTCCTCCTCTCGTTCGACGACAAACACCACACTCACAACTTGGTGTGTTGCAGCTATGTATAACAACATGGGTTCACCAACGTTCGGCGCGGCAAGGATTGGCTTGCTTTCTAAAAGAGCCTTTATTTCCTCCAGTCCGTCCGTCGCCGCGTCCGTCCACTCGAAGTGTTCGGTTCGTCGAAGAAGGCGATAGAGTGGCAATGCCTTTTCTCCCAATCTGGAGATAAAGCGGCTTAAAGCTGCCATGCATCCAGTTAGTTTCTGGATTTGTTTGAGATTTGTTGGGGTAGCCAACTGTGACAAAGCTCGGATTTTAGCTAGGTTTGGTTCAATTCCTTTATTGGAAACGATGAAGCCCAGCAGCTTTCTGGCGGGAACGCCGAAAACACATTTTTCCGGATTGAGCTTAATGTCATATGTTCGGAGGTTATCGAATGTGAGCCTTAGATCGTCTATTAAAGATTCGACATGTCTGGTCTTGATGACCACGTCGTCGACATATGCTTCAACTGTTTTGCCGATTTGTTTCTCTAGGCATGTTTAAATCATGCGTTGGTAGGTGGTACCAATGTTTTTGAGCCCGAAAGGCATAGTGTTGAAGCAGAAAGGCCCGTATGGGGTGATAAATGCCGTTGCGGCTTGATCAGACTCCGTCATCTTGATTTGATGGTATCCAGAGTATCCATCGAGGAAACACAATGAGTCGTGTCCCGCGGTAGCATCGATAATCTGATCGATGCGCGGGAGAGGGAAGGGATCATGGGTGTCTTTGAAATTGACGCATAGGCGCCAGGATTTATCCTTCTTTGGTACCATCACCAGGTTTGCTGGCCAATCCGGATGTTTTATCTCTCTGATGAATCCGGCCTCAAGTAACTTGGCTAGTTTTTCTCCCATAGCTTGTCGTTTGGATTCTGAAAAGCGCCTAGTGTTTGCTTGACCGGCTTGTATCCCTTCAGTATGTTGAGGCTGTGTTCGGCCAGCCTGCGTCGGATCCCCGGCATATCAGAAGGGTGCCAGGTGAAGGTATCCCAGTTCTCGCGTAGGAACGCCCGCAGCGCGGCATCGATTGTGGGGTCCAGCTATGCCCCGATGGATGTTGTCTTCGTCGACTCCGTTGGGTGGACTTGGAATTTGACTATTTCATCCGCTGGTTTAAAGGAGGTGGACTTGGATCGCTTATCGAGTATCACGTCGTCCCTATCCACTGTGGAGCGTAATGCAGTTAATTCTTCGGCCGCCAGGGCTTCAGACAATGCTTCGAGGGCCAAGGTGGCTGTTTTATTTTCGGCGCGGAGTGCTATGTCCGGATCACTGGCAAGAGTGATAATTCCGTTGGGCCCAGGCATCTTAAGCTTCATGTACCCGTAATGGGGTATAGCTTGGAAGCTCGCAAACGCATCCCGCCCTAACAAGGCGTGATATCCACTAGTGAAAGGGGCCACCTGAAAGGTTATCTCTTCGGACCGATAATTCTCCGCCGTGCCGAATACCACATCGAGTGTGATTTTTCCTGCACATTGTGCCTCCCGGCTGGGAATAATTCCTCGGAAGGTTGTGCTGCTTTGCTCAATGCGGCTCCTGTCTATTTCCATTTTGTTGAGAGTTTCCTCGTAAATGAGGTTTAGTCCACTGCCGCCGTCCATGAGCACTTTGGTAAGCCGGAAGCCGTCCACAATTGGACTGAGGACCAAAGTAGCTGGTGCCCGGACTATTTCGAATTGCGGTTCGTCACTAGCACTGAAAGTTATGGCTGTGTCATTCTAGGGGTTTATTGCTGCAACTTGGCAGACTTCAGCAAGGCCGCGGAGTGCTCTCTTGCGCCTGTTACCTGAGGCAAAATTCTCGAAGACTGTCAATACTGTAGTGTTGTGTTCTATGGGATGTTGCTCTGCGGTGTTCTTATGAGGAGATCCTCGCCGCTCTTGGCCACCTGCCGAAGTATCCAACATGCTCTAAGGCTGTGTGTTGGTACGGTATCCGGTGTGGTGTGTATTTTGCATGGCCTATCGAGCCACCCTTCCAAAACGGTTCCGCATACATAGTGGGCTTCGATTTCTTCATGATAGAATCGGATGACCTACGAGGGTACACCCTTTTTGTTCGGACGAGGGGTTTAGTGAGAGCCAGTGGGTCCCAAAAGGCTGCCTGAGTTTTCCAGGTGCTTCCCATCGCGCGGTACTTCTGTACTATGGTCGCCAAGTCATCGAAGCGTGATACGTGACGGCGATTTATGGCGTTAAGGAGCCCCTTGTTCGTGCAATTTTTGCAGAATAATGAGATTGCATCTTCATCGCGACAGTCCTTGACCTTGTCCTTGATAAGGAGGAATCTGGCCCAAAAGTGATATACCGTCTCCTGGGACTGTTGTCTAATGTGGGGAAGATTGCTTGTATCTGGGTGGGTGGATTTCAGTAAGAACCCTGATCTGATCTGTGACCCAGAGCTTAAAGAGTTTCCGAACTTAATAGTTCGGGTTCCGGGATGTCAACCAATTTTTCTGGCCCATAGTCCGATTCTAAGTTCGGAGTTTTGGGCACGTCTTCCCGTGGGCAGGTATCTGTTGGGGATCGTAGCAGAAATTTAAAATTTTCTACGCATCACCAAGATCAAACGATGGAGGCATCTAGCAACGAGAGAGAGGCGAGCATCTACATACCCTTGTAGATCATGAGCTTAAAGCGTTCAAGAGAACGGGGTTGATGGAGTCGTACTCGTCGTGATCCAAATCACCGATGATCCTAGCGCCGAACGGACGGCACCTCCGCATTCAACACACGTAGAGCGGAGACGTCTCCCGCGCCTTGATCCAGCAAGGAGGAGGGAGAGGTTGAGGAAGAGAGCTCCAACAGCAGCACGACGGCGTGGTGGTTATGGAGTGGCAGTACTTCGGCAGGGCTTCGCCGAACTCTTAACGGAGGAGGAGAGGTGTTGGGGAGGGGAGGGGCTGCGCCTTGGAGATGGGTGTGCAGCCCTCTCCTCGCCCCTCTGTTTATAGGGAAAGGAGGAAGGGGGTCGGCCCCCTCTAGATGAGATCTAGAGGTGGGGGGGGGGGGGCGACGGCCAAGGGGAGGAGCTTGCCCCCCAAGAAAGGGGGGCGCCCCCTCTAGGGTTCCCCCCCAACCCTAGGCGCATGGGCCCAAGGGGGGGTGCGCCCAGCCCTCCAAGGGCTGGTCCCCTTTCCTCCATGGCCCATGAGGCCCTCCGACAGAGGTGGCCCCTCCCGGTGGACCCTCGGAACCCCTCCGGTGGCCCCGGTACAATACTCGTATGCCCCCGAACTTTCCTGATCATATGACAACTTCCCATATATAAATCTTCACCTCCGGACCATTCCTAACTCCTCGTGACATCCGGGATCTCATCCGACTCGAACAACATTCGGTAATCACATACATATCTTCCTTATAACCCTAGCGCCATCGAACCTTATGTGTAGACCCTACGGGTTCGGGAATCACGTCGACATGACCGAGACAGCTCTACGGCCAATAACCAACAAAGGATCTGGATACCCATGTTGGCTCCCACATGTTCCACGATGATCTCATCGGATGAACCACGATGTCGAGGATTCAAGTAATCATGTATACAATTCCCTTTGTCAATCGGTACATTACTTGCCCAAGATTCGATCGTCGGTATCCCAATACCTCGTTCAATCTCGTTACCGGCAAGTCACTTTACTCGTACCATAATGCATGATCCCGTGACCAACCACTTGGTCACATTGAGCTCATTATGATGATGCATTACCGAGTGGGCCCAGAGATACCTCTCCGTCATACGGAGTGACAAATCCTAGTCTCGATCCGTACAACCCAATGACACTTTCGGAGATACCTGTAGTATACCTTTATAGCCACCCAGTTGCCAGGACGCTTTGGTACACCCAAAGCACTCCTACGGTATCCGGAGTTACACGATCTCATGGTCTAAGGAAATGATACTTGACATTAGAAAAGCTCTAGCAAACGAACTACACGATCTTGTGCTATTGTTAGGATTGGGTCTTGTCCATCACATCATTCTCCCAATGATATGATCCCGTTATCAATGAAATCCAATGTCCATGGTCGTGAAACCGTAACCATCCATTGATCAACGAACTAGTCAACTAGAGGCTCACTAGGGACATGTTGTGGTCTATGTATTCACACATGTATCACGATTTTCGGATAACACAATTATAGCATGAACAATAGACAATTATCATGAACAAGAAAATATAATAATAATCATTTTATTATTGCCTCTAGGGCATATTTCCAACAGTCTCCCACTTGCACTAGAGTCAATAATCTAGTTACATTGTGACAAATCGAACACCCATAGAGTTCTGGTGTTGATCATGTTTTGCTTTCATGAAGAGATGTTTAGTCAACGGATCTGCGACATTCAGATCCGTATGCACTTTGCAAATATCTATGTCTCCATCTTGAACATTTTCACGAATGGAGTTGAAGCGACGCTTGATGTGCCTGGTCTTCTTGTGAAACCTGGGCTCCTTGGCAAGGGCAATGGCTCCAAAGTGTTGTCACTGCAGAAGAGAGTCATCGGCCCCGACGCATTGGGAATAACTCCTAGGTCGGTAATGAACTCCTTCATCCAGATTGCTTCATGTGCTGCCTCCGAGGCTGCCATGTATTCCGCTTCACATGTAGATCCCGCCACGATGCTCTGTTTGCAAATGCACCAGCTTACTGCCCCACCATTCAAAATATACACGTATCCGGTTTGTGACTTAGAGTCATCCAGATCTATGTCGAAGCTAGCGTTGATGTAACCCTTTACGACGAGCTCTTTGTCACCTCCATAAACGAGAAACATATCCTTAGTCCTTTTCAAGTACTTCAGGATATTCTTGACCGCTGTCCAAAGGTTCCATGCCGATTACTTTGGTACCTTCCTACCAAACTTACGGCAAGGTTTACATCAGGTCTGGTACACAAAGATGGCATACATAATAGACCCTATGGCCGAGGCATAGGGGATGACACTCATCTTTTCTCTATCTTCTGCCGTGGTCGGACATTGAGCCGAGCTCAATTTCACACCTTGCAACACAGGCAAGAACCCCTTCTTGGACTGATCCATATTGAACTTCTTCAATATCTTATCAAGATATGTGCTTTGTGAAAGACCTATGAGGCGTCTCGGTCTATCTCTATAGATCTTGATACCTAATATGTAAGCAGCTTCTCCAAGGTCCTTCATTGAAAAACACTTATTCAAGTAGGCCTTTATGCTCTCCAAGAGTTCTATATCATTTCCCATCAACAAAGATGTCATCCACATATAATATGAGAAATGCTACAGAGCTTCCACTCACTTTCTTGTAAACGCGGGCTTCTCCATAAGTCTGCATAAACCCAAACGCTTTGATCATTTCATCAAAGCGAATGTTCCAACTCCGAGATACTTGCACCAGCCCATAGATGGAGCGCTGGAGCTTGCATACCTTGTTAGCATTCTTAGGATCGACAAAACCTTCCGGCTGCATCATATACAATTCTTCCTTAAGAATGTCGTTAAGGAATGCCGTTTTGACGTCCATTTGCCATATCTCATAATCGTAGAATTCGCAATTGCTAACATGATTCGGACGGACTTAAGCTTCACTACGGGTGAGAAGGTCTCATCGTAGTCAACCCCTTGAACTTGTCGATAACCCTTAGAGACAAGTCGAGCTTTGTAGATGGTAACATTACCATCCGCGTCGTCTTCTTCTTAAAGATCCATTTATTTTCTATTGCTCACGATCATGGGGCAAGTCTATCAAAGTCCATACTTTATTTTCATACATGGATCCTATCTCGGATTGCATGGCTTCAAGCCATTTGTTGGAATCTGGGCCCGCCATCGCTTCTTCATAGTTCAAGGTTCACCGTTGTCTAACAACATGATTTCCGGGGACGGGGTTGCCATACCATTCTCGTGTGGAACGTGTCCTCGTGGACCCACGGGTTCAAGAGCAACTTGATCCGGTACCTTGATCATCATCATTAACCTCCTCTCTAGCCGGTGCAGGCACCATAGGAACATCTTCCTGAGCTGCGCTACTTTCCGCTTCAAGAGGCAGTACTTCATCAAGTTCTACTTTCCTCCCACTTATTTCTTTCGAGAGAAACTCTTTCTCTAGAAAGGACCCGTTCTTGGCAACAAAGATCTTGCCTTCGGATCTGAGGTAGAAGGTATACCCATGGTTTCCTTAGGGTATCCTATGAAGACGCATTTTTCCGACTTGGGTTCGAGCTTTTCAGGTTGCAGTTTCTTGACATAAGCATCGCATCCCCAAACTTTTAGAAATGACAGCTTAGGTTTCTTCCCAAACCATAATTCATACGGTGTCGTCTCAACGGATTTCGACGGAGCCCTATTTAAAGTGAATGCGGCAGTCTCTAAAGCATAGCCCCAAAAAGAGAGCGGTAGATCGGTAAGAGACATCGTAGATCGCACCATATCCAATAGAGTGCGATTACGATGTTCGGACACACCATTACTGAGGTGTTCGAGCAGCGTGAGTTGTGAAACAATTCCACATTTCCTTAAGTCGTGCCAAATTCGTGACTTAAATATTCCTCCACGATCTGATCGTAAGAACTTTATTTTTCCACACGTTGATTTTCAACCTCACTCTGAAATTCCTTGAACTTTTCAAAGGTCTCGGACTTGTGTTTCATTAAGTAGACATACCCATATCTACTTAAGTCACGAGTGAGGGGCTGCGCCTTGGAGATGGGTGTGCAGCCCTCCCCTCGCCCCTCTATTTATAGGGGAAGGAGGGAGGGGGCCGGCCCCCTCTAGATGAGATCTAGAGGGGGGCGGCGGCCAAGGGGAGGCGCTTGCCCCCCAAGCAAGGGGGGCGCCGCCTCTAGGTTTCACCCCCCCCCCCAACCCTAGGCGCATGGGCCCAAGAGGGGGGTGCGCCCAGCCCTCCAAGAGCTGGTTCCCTTTACTCCACGGCCCATGAGGCCCTCCGGGAGAGGTGGCTCCCTCGGTGGACCCTCGGAACCCTCCCGGTGGCCCTGCATAATACCGATATGCCCCGAACTTTTCCGGTGACCATATGACAACTTCCCATATATAAATCTTCACCTCCGGACCATTCCGAACTCCTCGTGACATCCGGGATCTCATCCGGGACTCCGAACAACATTCGGTAATCACATACATATCTTCCTTATAACCCTAGCGTCATCGAACCTTAAGTGTGTAGACCCTACGGGTTCGGGAATCACGTCGACATGACCGAGACAGCTCTCTGGCCAATAACCAACAGTGGGATCTGGATACCCATGTTGGCTCCCACATGTTCCACGATGATCTCATCGGATGAACCACGATGTCGAGGATTCAAGTAATCATGTATACAATTCCCTTTGTCAATCGGTACGTTACTTGCCCGAGATTCGATCGTCGGTATCCCAATACCTCGTTCAATCTCGCACCGCAAGTCACTTTACTCGTTCCATAATGCATGATCCCGTGACCAACCACTTGGTCACATTGAGCTCATTATGATGATGCATTACCGAGTGGGCCCAGAGATACCTCTCCGTCATACGGAGTGACAAATCCTAGTCTCGATCCGTGCCAACCCAACAGACACTTTCGGAGATACCTGTAGTATACCTTTATAGCCACCCGCCATTGCCAGGACGCTTTGGTACACCCAAAGCACTCCTACGGTATCCGGGAGTTACACGATCTCATGGTCTAAGGAAATGATACTTGACATTAGAAAAGCTCTAGCAAACGAACTACACGATCTTGTGCTATTGTTAGGATTGGGTCTTGTCCATCACATCATTCTCCCAATGATATGATCCCGTTATCAATGAAATCCAATGTCCATGGTCAGGAAACCGTAACCATCCATTGATCAACGAACTAGTCAACTAGAGGCTCACTAGGGACATGTTGTGGTCTATGTATTCACACATGTATCACGATTTCCGGATAACACAATTATAGCATGAACAATAGACAATTATCATGAACAAGAAAATATAATAATAATCATTTTATTATTGCCTCTAGGGCATATTTCCAACAGTCTCCCACTTGCACTAGAGTCAATAATCTAGTTACATTGTGACAAATCGAACACCCATAGAGTTCTGGTGTTGATCATGTTTTGCTCGCGGAAGAGGTTTAGTCAACGGATCTGCGACATTCAGATCCGTATGCACTTTGCAAATATCTATGTCTCCATCTTGAACATTTTCACGAATGGAGTTGAAGCGACGCTTGATGTGCCTGGTCTTCTTGTGAAACCTGGGCTTAGGGCAAGGGCAATGGCTCCAGTGTTGTCACAGAAGAGAGTCATCGGCCCCGACGCATTGGGAATAACTCCTAGGTCGGTAATGAACTCCTTCATCCAGATTGCTTCATGTGCTGCCTCCGAGGCTGCCATGTATTCCGCTTCACATGTAGATCCCGCCACGATGCTCTGCTTGCAAATGCACCACCATCGCGCCCCTCCATTCAAAATATACACGTATCCGGTTTGTGACTTAGAGCCATCCAGATCTGTGTCGAAGCTAGCATCAATGTAACCCTTTACGACGAGCTCTTCGTCACCTCCATAAACGAGAAACATATCCTTAGTCCTTTTCAAGTACTTCAGGATATTCTTGACCGCTGTCCAGTGTTCCATGCCGGGATTACTTTGGTACCTTCCTACCAAACTTACGGCAAGGTTTACATCAGGTCTGGTACACAGCATGGCATACATGATAGACCCTATGGCTGAGGCATAGGGATGACACTCATCTTTTCTCTATCTTCCGCGTGGTCGGACATTGAGCCGAGCTCAATTCACACCTTGCAACACAGGCAAGAACCCCTTCTTGGACTGATCCATATTGAACTTCTTCAATATCTTATCAAGATATGTGCTTTGTGAAAGACCTATGAGGCGTCTCGATCTATCTCTATAGATCTTGATACCTAATATGTAAGCAGCTTCTCCAAGGTCCTTCATTGAAAAACACTTATTCAAGTAGGCCTTTATGCTCTCCAAGAGTTCTATATCATTTCCCATCAACAAGTATGTCATCCACATATAATATGAGAAATGCTACAGAGCTTCCACTCACTTTCTTGTAAACGCTGGCTTCTCCATAAGTCCAGATAAACCCAAACGCTTTGATCATTTCATCAAAGCGAATGTTCCAACTCCGAGATACTTGCACCAGCCCATAGATGGAGCTACTGGAGCTTGCATACCTTGTTAGCATTCTTAGGATCGACAAAACCTTCCGGCTGCATCATATACAATTCTTCCTTAAGAATGTCGTTAAGGAATGCCGTTTTGACGTCCATTTGCCATATCTCATAATCGTAGAATTCGGCAATTGCTAACATGATTCGGACGGACTTAAGCTTCGCTACGGGTGAGAAGGTCTCATCGTAGTCAACCCCTTGAACTTGTCGATAACCCTTAGAGACAAGTCGAGCTTTGTAGATGGTAACATTACCATCCGCGTCCGTCTTCTTCTTAAAGATCCATTTATTTTCTATTGCTCGCCGATCATGGGGCAAGTCTATCAAAGTCCATACTTTATTTTCATACATGGATCCTATCTCGGATTGCATGGCTTCAAGCCATTTGTTGGAATCTGGGCCCGCCATCGCTTCTTCATAGTTCGAAGGTTCACCGTTGTTCAACAACATGATTTCCGGGACGGGTTGCCATACCATTCGTGTGGAACGTGTCCTCGTGGACCCAATGGGTTCAAGAGCAACTTGATCCGAAGTACCTTGATCATCATCATTAACCTTCTCTCTAGCCGGTGCAGGCACCATAGGAACATCTTCCTGAGCTGCGCTACTTTCCGCTTCAAGAGGCAGTACTTCATCAAGTTCTACTTTCCTCCCACTTATTTCTTTCGAGAGAAACTCTTTCTCTAGAAAGGACCCGTTCTTGGCAACAAAGATCTTGCCTTCTGGATCTGAGGTAGAAGGTATACCCATGGTTTCCTTAGGGTATCCTATGAAGACGCATTTTTCCGACTTGGGTTCGAGCTTTTCAGTTGCGCTTTCTTGACATAAGCATCGCATCCCCAAACTTTTAGAAATGACAGCTTAGGTTTCTTCCCAAACCATAATTCATACGGTGTCGCCTCAACGGATTTCGACGGAGCCCTATTTAAAGTGAATGCGGCAGTCTCTAAAGCATAGCCCCAAAAAGAGAGCGGTAGATCGGTAAGAGACATCGTAGATCGCACCATATCCAATAGAGTGCGATTACGATGTTCGGACACACCATTACGCTGAGGTGTTCCAGGCAGCGTGAGTTGTGAAACAATTCCACATTTCCTTAAGTGCGTGCCAAATTCGTGACTTAAATATTCCCCTCCACGATCTGATCGTAAGAACTTTATTTTTCCGTCACGTTGATTTTCAACCTCACTCTGAAATTCCTTGAACTTTTCAAAGGTCTCAGACTTGTGTTTCATTAAGTAGACATACCCATATCTACTTAAGTCACGAGTGAGGGTGAGAACATAACGATAGCCACCGCATGCCTCAACGCTCATTGGACCGCACACATCAGTATGTATGATTTCCAATAAGTTGGTTGCTCGCTCCATTGTTCCGGAGAACGGAGTCTTGGTCATTTTACCCATGAGGCATGGTTCGCACGCGTGTCAAATGATTCGTAATCAAGAGACTCCAAAAGTCCATCTGCATGGAGCTTCTTCATGCATTTGACACCAATGTGACCAAGGCGACAGTGCCACAAGTATGTGGGACTATCATTATCAACCTTACATCTTTTGGTATTCACACTATGAATATGTGTAACATCACGTTCGAGATTCATTAAGAATAAACCATTGACTAGCGGGGCATGACCATAAAACATATCTCTCATATAAATAGAACAACCATTATTCTCGGATTTAAATGAGTAGCCATATCAGATTAAACGAGATCCGGATACAATGTTCATGCTCAAAGCTGGCACTAAATAACAATTATTGAGGTTTAAAACTAATCCCATAGGTAAATGTAGAGGTAGCGTGCCGACGGCGATCACATTGACCTTGGAACCATTCCCGATGAGCATCGTCACCTCGTCCTTCGCCAGTCTCTGCTTATTCCGCAGCTCCTGTTTTGAGTTACAAATATGAGCAACCACACCGGTATCAAATACCTGTGGAGCTACTACGAGTAATCGGTAAGGTACACATCAATTACATGTATATCACATATACCTTTGGTGTTGTCGGCCTTCTTGTCCGCTAAGTACTTGGGGCAGTTCCGCTTCCAGTGACCACTTCCCTTGCAATAAAAACACTCAGTCTCGGGCTTGGGTCCATTCTTTGGTTTCTTCCCGGCAGCTTGCTTGCCGCGCGCGGTACGTCCCTTGCTGTCTTTCTTGAAACTCTTTTTACCCTTGCCTTTCTTGAACTTAGTGGTTTGATTCACCATCAACACTTGATGTTCCTTTTGATTTCCACCTCCGCTGATTTCAGCATTGAATATACTTCAGGAATGGTTTTCTCCATCCCCGCATATTGAAGTTCATCACAAAGCTCTTGTAGCTTGGTGGAAGCGATCAAGGATTCTCATTAACGACCGCGTCATCCGGGAGATTAACTCCCAGCTGAGACAAGCGGTTGTGCAACCCAGACATTTTGAGTATGTGCGCGCTGACGGAACTATTTTCCTCCATCTTACAACTGTAGAATTTGTCGGAGACTTCATATCTCTCGACCCGGGCATGAGCTTGGAAAACAATTCTCGGCTCTTGGAACATCTCATATGCTCCGTGCTGCTCGAAACGTTTTTGGAGCCCCGGTTCTAAGCTGTAAATTATGCCGCACTGAACGAGGGAGTAATCATCAACAGGCGACTGCCAAGCGTTCATAACATCTTGGTTCGCTAGGGCGGGTGCATCACCTAGCGGTGCTTCTAGGACATATGCTTTATTGGCAGCTATGAGGATGATCCTCAAGTTCCGGACCCAGTCCGTATAGTTGCTACCATCGTCTTTCAGCTTGATTTTCTCTAGGAACGCGTTGAAGTTGAGGTTGACATGAGCATTGGCCATTTGATCTACAAGACATTTTTGCAAAAGTTTTAGACTAAGTTCATGATAATTAAGTTCATCTAATCAAATTATTTAATGAACTCTCACCAGACGGAACATCCCTCTAGTCATCTAAGTGATACATGATCCGAGTCAACTAGGCCGTGTCCGATCATCACGTGAGACGGACTAGTCATCATCGGTGAACATCTTCATGTTGATCGATCTTCTATACGACTCATGTTTGACCTTTCGGTCTCTTGTGTTCCGAGGCCATGTCTGTACATGCTAGGCTCGTCAAGTCAACCTAAGTGTTTTGCGTGTAAATATGGCTTACACCCGCTGTATGTGAACGTTAGAATCTATCACACCCGATCATCACGTGGTGCTTGAGACAACGAACTTTACATAGCGGCGCACAGTTAGGGGGAACACTTTCTTGAAATTATTATGAGGGATCATCTTATTTATGCTACCGTCGTTCTAAGCAAATAAGATGCAAAAACAATGATAAACATCACATGCAATCAAATAGTGACATGATATGGCCAATATCATTTTGCTCCTTTTGATGTACATCTTCGGGACGCCATGATCATCATCGTCACCGGCATGACACCATGATCTCCATCATCATGATCTCCATCATTGTGTCTTCATGAAGTTGTCTCGCCAACTATTACTTCTACTACTATGGCTAACGGTTTAGCAATAAAATAAAGTAATTACATGGCGTTATTCATTGACACGCGGGTCATACAATAAACTAAGACAACTCCTATGGCTCATGCCGGTTGTCGTACTCATCGACATGCAAGTCGTGATTCCTATTACAAGAACATGATCAATCTCATACATCACATATATATCATTCATCACATCCTTTTGGCCATATCACATCACATGGCATATGCCGCAAAAACAAGTTAGACGTCCTTTAATTGTTGTTGCAAATTTTTACGTGGCTGCTATAGGTTTCTAGCTAGAACGTTTCTTACCTATGCCAAAACCACAACGTGATATGCCAACTTCTATTTACCCTTCATAAGGACCCTTTTCATCGAATCCGATCCGACTAAAGTGGGAGTGACAGACACCGCTAGCCACCTTATGCAACTAGTGCATGTCGCCGGTGGAACCTGTCTCACGTAAGTGTACGTGTAAGGTCGGTCCGGCCGCTTCATCCCACGATGCCGCCGAATCAAGATAAGACTAGTAACGGCAAGTAAATTGACAAAATCGATGCCCACAACAACTTGTGTTCTACTCGTGCATAGAAACTACGCATAGACCTAGCTCATGATGCCACTGTTGGGGATCGTAGCAGAAATTTAAAATTTTCTAGGCATCACCAAAATCAATCTATGGAGTCATCTAGCAACGAGAGAGAGGAGTGCATCTACATATACCCTTGGAGATCGTGAGCGGAAGCGTTCAAGAGAACGGGGTTGATGGAGTCGTACTCGTCGTGATCCAAATCACCGATGATCCTAGCGCCGAATGGACGGCACCTCCGCGTTCAACACACGTACGGAGTGGAGACGTCTCCCGCGCCTTGATCCAACAAGGAGGAGGGAGAGGTTGAGGAAGAGAGCTCCAACAGCAGCACGACGGCGTGGTGGTGATGGAGTGGCAGTACTCCGGCAGGGCTTCGCCGAGCTCTTAACGGAGGAGGAGAGGTGTTGGGGAGGGGAGGGGCTGCGCCTTGGAGATGGTGTGCAGCCCTCCCCTCGCCCCTCTATTTATAGGGGAAGGAGGAAGGGGGCCGGCCCCCTCTAGATGAGATCTAGAGGGGGGGCGGCCAAGGGGAGGGGCTTGCCCCCCAAGCAAGGGGCGCCGCCTGGGTTTCACCCCCAACCCTAGGCGCATGGGCCCAAGAGGGGTGCGCCCAGCCCTCCAAGAGCTGGTTCCCTTTCCTCCACGGCCCATGAGGCCCTCCGGGAGAGGTGGCCCTCCCGGTGGACCCCGGAACCCCTCCCTGGCCCTTACAATACCGATATGCCCCGAACTTTTCCGGTGACCATATGACAACTTCCCATATATAAATCTTCACCTCCGGACCATTCCGGAACACCTCGTGACATCCGGGATCTCATCCGGGACTCCGAACAACATTCGGTAATCACATACATATCGTCCTTATAACCCTAGCGTCATCGAACCTTAAGTGTGTAGACCCTATGGGTTCGGGAATCACGCAGACATGACCGAGACAGCTCTATGGCAAATAACCAACAGCGGGATCTGGATACCCATGTTGGCTCCCACATGTTCCACGATGATCTCATCGGATGAACCACGATGTCGAGGATTCAAGTAATCCCGTATACAATTCCCTTTGTCAATCGGGTATGCGTTACTTGCCCGAGATTCAATCGCCGGTATCCCAATAGCTCGCTCAATCTCGTTACCGGCAAGTCACTTTACTCGTTCCATAATGCATGATCCCGTGACCAACCACTTGGTCACATTGAGCTCATTATGATGATGCATTACCGAGTGGGCCCAGAGATACCTCTCCGTCATACGGAGTGACAAATTCCAGTCTCGATCCGTGCCAACCCAACAGACACTTTTGGAGATACCTGTAGTATACCTTTATAGCCACCCAGTTACATTGTGACGTTTGGTACACCCAAAGCACTGCTATGGTATCCGGGAGTTACACGATCTCATGGTCTAAGGAAATGATACTTGACATTAGAAAAGCTCTAGCAAACGAACTACACGATCTTGTGCTATGCTTAGGATTGGGTCTTGTCCATCACATCATTCTCCCAATGATGTGATCTCGTTATCAATGACATCCAATGTCCATGGTCAGCAAACCGTAACCATTCATTGATCAACGAGCTAGTCAACTAGAGGCTCACTAGGGACATGTTGTGGTCTATGTATTCACACATGTATTACGATTTCCGGATAAAACAATTATACCATGAACAATAGACAATTATCATGAACAAGGAAATATAATAATAATCATTTTATTATTGCCTCTAGGGCATATTTCCAACAGTATCCGGCTCGGAGAGCTTGGAAATCCGGGCATATTTCGTCCTTAATATCGGGGAAGAGTTGTTGCATTGCTCCTCCACCACCGCTATCTGATGGGTGATAGGCGGAGATTCAATCTCTCTCTGATCGGGTTTAAGCCCAATCCGATCGTAGTCCATAGCAACTCCCAAAGCGGTGATGCGATCCAGGCCCCATTTAAAGATGATAACTCCGTGGGATCCATCTGCTCGGCGTATTCCGAGCTGACGTGGAGGCGATTTTCGATGACCCGAGAAGTCACTGTCAGCCCGACGGCCGAACGGGCGATCATGATGAAGCCGCCCAACCGGAGGGTTTGTCCTGAGGCCAAGGCTCCCCCGGAGGTGATGTTGTCCTTGATAACAAGGCGAGCCATCAATCCTATCTTCGACGTCACAGTGGGACTCTCAATGAAAGCATCATTGTCGGTGTCAAAACCGGCGGATCTCGGGTAGGGGGTCCCGAACTGTGCATCTAAGGCTAATGGTAACAGGAGGCGGGGGACACAATGTTTACCCAGGTTCGGGCCCTCTAGATGGAGGTAATACCCTACTTCCTACTTGATTGATCTTGATGATATGAGTATTACAAGAGTTGATCTACCACGAGATCGTAGATGCCAAACCCTAGAAGCTAGCCTATGATTATGATTGTTGTTGTCCTACGGACTAAACCCTCCGGTTTATATAGACAACGGAGGGGGCTAGGGTTACACAGAGTCGGTTACAGAGAAAGGAATCTTCATATCCGAATCGCCAAGCTTGCCTTCCACGCAAAGGAGAATCCCATCCGGACACGGGACAAAGTCTTCTATCTTCTATCTTCATAGCCCAACAGTCTGGCATATGCATATAGTCCAGCTGTCCGAGGACCCCTTAATCCAGGACTCCCTCAGCCTCCTTCGTCACGGAGAAGGAGATAAAGGATCTCCGGAGTGCGGGATACCTCGCCGCCACCATCGCGCATAGGCTCCCTCCCAAGGGTCAGATCATTCCCACTCCGGAGCCCGGCGAAAGGGTCGTCTTCCTTCCCCATTTCCTTAGAGGGTTAGGTTTTCCACTCCACCCATTCGTCTACGGCCTTATGTTCTACTACGGGCTAGATTTCCATGATCTAGCCCCGAACTCTTTCCTCTACATCTCGGCGTTTATCTCGTGCGTGAGGCCCTTCTCCGCATCCACCCACACTCCAGCCTTTAGCTAAAGGTCTTCAATGGGAAGCCCAAGGTGGTCGTACGGACAGCACGCGGAATGCGGCGGAGCTATGATCAGCAAGCTGCCCAACGCCACGTGGCCCAAAGGGGCCTTCGTGGAGACCATCAAGATTTGGCAACAAGCGTGGTTTTATATCACTAAGCCGCGCCGCACTAAGTAGGCGGCGATCCCGGAAATCAGATCCGGACCCCCCATGAGGCTCGTCTCCTGGACCACCAAGGGCCTCGACTGGCGATCTCAAACGCAGGTGCAGACGCTGCAAATGCGTATCACCAACGTGCTGAGCAAAAACCTTGGTCTAACCAATCTAGTGCAAATTATGCTCTTACGCCGCATCCTCCCCTGCCAGCGCCGGACTTGCCCCATGTGGGAGTTCAATCCGGAGGAGCCGCGGACTCTGCAGCATTTCCTCGGCACAACGCGCGAGGGAATGTGGAAGCTGCTCTTCAAGGCGCAGAAGAGCTGGCCCATGGAGACGGAAGACGTTGGCCTCAACGCCAAGAATCTGGCCACTCCTGTAAGTATTTAATTTTCCGAAGATATATCTGGTTTATGTATTCGATCAATACGAAACTCATCAGCCCACCTTTTTGCAGGGCTGGACCAAGAAGTCGGAGCGGATTAAGAGTCCGGCTCCGTTGCCCGAAGACTCAGTCACTCTTCAGCTGGAGGAGATGATGGTACCGGCGCCCTACTAGGCGCTGGAGAAGAAAATCAAGAAGAAGGGCAAGGGGCCCAAGGACGGTCCTCACTGCAAAGGTCCTTGGACGCAAAGGTCCGGAGAGACCGAGGCCGTCTCCTCTCACGAGGACGAATATGAGGAAGAGGAGGAAGTGGAGAGCGACTCCCCACTCAAGACGAGGAGGGGAAAGAGGACAGCCTCCGAGAACCTGGAGGGAGTGACACCGAAGAAGGGGAGGGTAGTCCTCTCGGATAGTTCGGATTCAGAATCCGAACATAGCCCGAAGAGGATCCAAAGGGAGAAGCCCCTGGCCGAAACGTAAGTATCGAAAACTTACTTGTTCAGTTATCGCTTAAATCTGCCTTTGTTATATGAATCAAGTCTTTTCTTTGACTTTCAGCCTCCGCCCGAGATCCCGATTCCCTCTTCTTCGGAGGGGAACTCTCTGGCACCTGAAGAGGTGGAGAGCGACGGACCATCGCACGCCTTCTCCCCCTGCCATGGAGGACACCGAGGTGTCATCCCAAAGGAAATCTCCTGGCCGAGGAGGAGCAGGCGAGGCCGTCCAGAAGGCGCCCGAGGATAACACTTCGGACGCTGTAGAGCGGGGCATGGCGACCCCCATGACCACTGAGGGTGGGGGGCCTCAACAATTTGGAACCTCGCCAAACACCGTCCCGGAGACCAATACGGCTCCGGATTCGGACCAACACCCCCCTTCCACAGAGGGGGAGGAGAAGCAGCTCCATCAGCGGCCTCTGTCGACCCGGAGGCGACAGAGGTGCTGGTGACGCTACGGGCGCCGAAGGTGGAGGCGCAGAGGAAGACGAGGGAGCCGATGAGCCCTGCTTCGGTGGACGGTAAACTGGGTTCTTACCCTTGTAATTGGGGCTGGGGCGCCATCCTGGTGGCGGCTGTGTGGCGGACAGCGCCGACGAAGACCCCACCAGTGGTGGAGCGGAGCGTGCCGTGGTGTGGAAGAGGTGCGGGGCTCCCGCCTTGCGGGCCTGGGTCTGCTCCGCGAGCTGCAGCATCGAACGGGCCTCTGACAGGGTCGGCAGAGGGCGGAGGAGCGGAATCGAGAGGCGCGCCTGGGTGAACCACTCGTCCAAACCGCCCATGAGTACGTGAAGAAGTGCGCGATCAGCAACCGTTTCCCTGAGTTCACGGAGTTCGCTGTCGATGGCCTTGATCTGTCTGGCGAAGACACCCACGGGTGATCACCACTGAGTAATCGTCGCGCAGCTCCGTGTTGAGGGCGGAGATGCGGCGCCCCATTGTCTTGAAAGACGGCGAAGCTCCGCCGAGATGTCGCGTCGCGCCGTACCGCCCTGACGGGCGAGATTGAAGAGCTTCGATGAGATGCGCGTGTAGAGCCACCGGATGATGGCGAGGTAATCTTTGAGCCAGCGAGGGTTGTGTGGCTCGGAGGTGAAGCATCGAGGCATGATGGTGGAGCAGAGAGCAGCGGCTGAGGTAGATCTCAAAGAAATGGCGCTAGTGGTAGTAGTTCTGGCTGTGAAGATCAAGGACGATGGGTATGAATGGCGTAACATCGGTGATTGTGTCACTGAAAGAGAGAGAGGAGGGGATAGTCAGAGTGGTGGTGGAGGAGGAGCCGGAAGGGTTTGGTTGCCGCCGCCGGAGTTGGTCATGGCGCTTGGGGGGGGGGGGTAATCTGATACCATGAAAACTGATTGAGTTCTTTCATTAACTGATTCAGAGAACATGCCAAAGTTACATATATGAGGGCATCGCCAATGTAGAGGAATACGTGCGCCTAGTCGCGGCGCAGATCGTGGGGAGACAGGTGGACCAAGTCTCCTGTCTAACAAGATGGAAGGCGGGTGAACGGTGTCGAGGATGAGATCAGCGGAAGAGTAAAGTTCGAGAAGAGCTCCTAACCACGCGGTTTGTAGGGAAGAGAGCATCTGCATGATCACCCATCGATTAGCCTCCCTCATAGTATTAACTCCAATATATGTAACGACCACAACAAGAATACACTACATTTACAAGACTTTTGTACAATTAATGTACTGGTCATGTATGATTCAGAAGAGTAGCATTCTGGTGTAATCCTCAAGGACAGGGAGCCTGTGCTCGTGGTCGTAGCCATACATGACGCTGACCATCCTTGCGAAATTGAGTGACGCTCGAATGAAGGTAGGGGATAGTGATGACCTCGTCCTAGAGAAGCACTCCCTGTTGAGACCCTCCCACTCACCTGCAATCATCTCCAACATGTGCTCTTCTGCGTCGCCATGAGGGCTCTCTTTTAGGTAGACCTCCTTGTACGATCCATCGAGCCCTTCCTGTGCTTCATCCTGTATGGGACATATATTTTTTAAGATCACGCTTAGCTAGTGTTGATGTTATGGAGTGAATTATTTCACATAAAATTCCTAGTAGTAATCCTTTTTAAAATATGATGTATATATGTGCATGTGCAGCTGTACATGCATTTCATGGTTGTGTCAAAGTTTTTGGTGTGTTCTGACCTTTGCACTGCCCATGTCGTCCCCGTGAGCCTCATGATTTTTGCAGGGCATGAGATAATCCGAGACATGTGGTCGTTATTTTCCTCCGTTAAATCATGGCCTAGCATGAAGAGAAGATGCATAAACAAAAGTGGTGCTCCCGAGGTGATGATGCCGTTTCTCAGGTAGTCCTCCCGTGTAGGGACCTGACCACCAGACAACCATTTTGCCTCAATCATGAATCCATCAAACAAAGTTGCCCACTGCAAGATAAAGGAAAGAAGGTAAGCTTTCTCCACGGAAGCTCTAGTACTGTTATATTCTTAAGATTTAAAAGTAATCAATAAAAATTGTAGTACATAAATTTAAATATATATTTTTTGAAAGGAGGATTACTCATGGCCTCTGCATCAAGAGATGCACACAGCCATACATAAATACAAATACCTGAGGTGATTCTATTAATATATTTAATTTCTTAGGCAAGAAAAATGAAGAATTATTCCAGAAGACATACAGCTTTCTTGAGATGATCGATTGAGTTCAGTCCATGCTCTTTCATGGACATGTCAGCGATATCATTTGTTATATTGTAAAGAGCCTTGTAGCATGATATCATGTAGCTTGGGAGTGAATCAGCAGCTTCAAGATTCCACCTGTCAAAATGTGCATGTTGTGTGTGAAACTTTTATCATAAGAACATGTACTTATATATCATCGTATAAGGCCTTAATTAAACCACAGTTTTTCCCTCCATTAGCAAATAGATGGCACTATTGGCAAAAAATTCTACCATATCCTATTTCCATTTAAAACAATAAAAGTATAAATCTACAAAAAATACTCACAAGCCTCGGATGTCTAACTAACATATCTTCTATATATAAATAAATAACCCCCATTACTAGATTTTTATGGACATGCATGCTTCAATGCGACCTCAATTATTGATCGGATAGCCGTCCGATCAAAATCGTGTGGCATTAGAAAGTCATGAATATACTCAGAATACATTTTTTTGCACTAATCTATCCATGTAAAACATGCCACATGAAGTCATTCTCTTCCAGAGGAATCAAGTCATGCATGTTAATCACAAGATAAATCTTTTGCATTAATTTGTTGTGTGGGCATGGATGATATATATGTGTTGGACACTTGGAGCAAACTTATATAGTTCATGCTTCACATTTTTGTTAAAAGATGTGCCGCGTTAAGTGCAGTTCAACTTTCTCTCTCTTTTTATACATAATTTTGTCAGATATTCATATGTTTTGTTGTTTCTAAAATGTAATCCAAGAACAATCTCACATTGTTTTTTCCATTAGTTTTGGTTGTTTTAAGCACCTATTTATGCACTTGTTTTAACACAATTCCCTGTGGCAACATTTCAATGTTAGAAAAGTATGATTGTTTGAGTGAACGCTTAGGAGGCGATTTATTTCTGTGCAGGACGGAATTATGCGGTGAGTCTAAATGCATTAATCTATAATGGGAACATGCATGCTCACATTATGATTGCCTCATTAAAGAGGGAGAGCTCCTCTTGTGTGGCAACAAGATCGAAGATGTCATCCACGATGTAGACCATTGAGATGATCTTTGTGATCTCAATTCGATACTTAGAGAAGGAGTAACCCTCGAGGATAGTCATGGGCCACATGTACCATTTCACTACTTGGTCCCTTGCAGCCGGTATTTCTTCAGCCAATCCCAGATCCATCCACCATCTGTGTGAAAAATGAACATTTCATAGTAAAAATCACCCAACTTTTAATTGTGGGAGTACATGAGCAATTAAAATTATTAATTTATAGATTGCAAGAGTCCTAGCATTTCTCTTATCAAAAGAATGAGTAGATTAGACAATCTCCACAAAAATAATGGAAGGAGAGTACCTGTTAACCTCTTGCATTTCCCTCTGATGCTGCAACTTGTTAATCTGAAACTCCGCAAGTGCCAGCTTCTCAATTGCAGTGTTCCTAGTGGGCAAGCTCTGGAGGTAGCTCAGGTGGTGCCTGGCCTTGTACTGCATGAGGCTGACATGATATGGATGGTCTAGTGATTGCCTTACATATCTCGCAAGCTTTGGCTCCAAGTACTTCAGCATAGATCTAAGGTGTTTGCCCGAGTACTCATTTGCCTTGTAGAGTGAAGCTTCTCCCATGTTGAGGTGTGACACATCATGCAAGCTCAGCAATCCTCTGATGTCTTGGCTATGAGCTAGGCTGAAATCACCATTACCATTTGCAAACTTTTGAAGAACCTCATCTGCCATGTGAGGAGAAGGGTTTTCAGGCAAGTACATACAATGAAAAAAAATCTGAGAAAAATCTGCTTAAGGAAGACAACATATTTTATTCTGGAGTTGGCTACACCTATATGTTATTATACCACTCACACTATTTTGTAAAAATATATATAATGTAGTTTGCTGACCAGCCGAAACATGATATCCAGCTTCCCTCATCAGCCTCATGGAAAGGGTTACATCAAGGAGATTATCACTATGGGTGAGACCCATGCACGAGTCCACGACATTGCTGATCTCGTCTTGGAAATATTGGTCAATGCAGAGGTGTTTGAGGTGATCAACAATGGTCATCATGCCACTACTGTTTTTTGGGTGCCGAAGGAACAACGCTTGCACACCTGTTAGGCCCTCTTGGTGTTGCACGGAGAGCAAATCCTTTGTAACAAGAAAACAAAATTTAGAGACATGTATTATATCATAAACTACTAACCACTGTGAGTTAACAACAATCTTGATAACATTCATTCAAATATTTCGAACTTTGACTTTTAATGTATGAAAATTATTTAGATTGCCGAGTCATATACTATTATATTGACCATCGAATTTCTCACAAAATTACTTTCAAAATATCGTAAGCTTTTAATGTTTGTTATACATCGTCCTATAAAATTACGGTTCATCTATGTCCCAATCAATTGAGATTTTCTTAAGTCTTTGTCGATTTAGAAAAATGCAACCTACACTTCTACAAAAGTGCAAGCCTCATTCTGTTCTGAATTTATTGATATTTCCGTAAGTCTTTTTTGATTTAGAAAAATGCAATTATAACTGAGACTTAACAAAACAGAGAGAGAGAGAGAGAGAGAGAGAGAGAGAGTACACACAACAAGCGTGCATTTTCAGTGACAAAATATTTATGTTAACTGTTGTGTTGTACCAGAACTATATATACCTTTTTTTTGCGAAAAGGACTCTATATACCTGGAAGTCACAGTTATCGGACAGCGCACGGGACGTGGCCTCCCGTCGCCCATGGCAGATCACCGGCGCCCAAGGGCAGAAGAAAGCATTTGGACGGCCTCCCCGGCCACCATTTCGGGCCACCGGCGAATGGAACATTATTTGGTGGATGGAGAAGGACAAGGAGGTGATATGGGCAGCAGCCATCAGTTCCTTGATGCAAATGGCTCTTTACTAGGATGGATGATACGGGCTGTGCAAGGATGCCCCGCGAATTTATAGGGAGGAGAGCTCGATCGCAGCATCGATTCCCTGATGTGTGAGTGAGTTGAGTGGTGTCTGGTGTGTGAACCGGGAAACCGCCGCACAAAGCAAAGTGTCACGGTCTCACGGACGAGCCACGTGCAAAATTCACTGGTGCATTTTCACTAGATAATTGAAGCTTTTCTTTAAACACAATATAGACGCAAGCGTTCATATACACACGCATACACTCATCCCTATGAATGCATACACACGCACCTCCGAGAGATTGAGCCGGCATATCATCTTGAGATTTTACGAAGTCACAGTAGGCGGCTCGTAGTTGACGGGAACGTTTCCTCCCACTGGACGCGCATCGCCGGAAATCGTGAAATAAATCCAGGATAAATGCGAGCACCAGTACTTGAACCCTGATGGGCTGGAGATACCACTATCCTCCTAGTCATCCAACCACAGATTGATTCGCAGTTGAAGCTTTTATTGATCTCATCGTTGCACTGAGCATATATACAAGGGTATAAAAGCCATATCCAATGGTACACCCCCAACTGTATTATCTAAAAGGATGTCATGTACAAAAAAGAATGCTGATGTCTGAGCTGAATTAGTTAGAAGAAAGAGAAATTTGGTACTTTGAATGCTTATTTCACACTATATGGAGCATACTTGGGGTTTGAACCCTGAACGATTCGATTTCCACGAGAAATCCGTAGTGGCACACTTGGTCGGCCGCGTGTTTACCTCACGATATGTAAACTTGGTTGGGAGCCTGCAAGTGTTTGGCTCTTTAAACAAAAAAAAAAATTGAACGGAGAAGGGGGGAGGAGGAGGGTCCATGCATGCAGCTTTTAGCAGACACATGCTCCGCCCACCCCATTTCTCGTGCCTTTTCCTTTTTTTTGAAGCCCCAACAGCAGAACAATAGTTCTATGGTATTTTCTATTAAAAGAACAAGGTTACAATATTTACGGAAAAAAGAAGACCAATTGTCTTTATCCTATGCCAGTTTTTTTCTAACATAGAAACAGAAGAGTAACTAAGGTTCTTAGCAAGGAATCACTCCAGATGATCCCCAATCCACTTCTGAAGGGTGTTAAAATGCTTTGCTTTTATCTTGTGAGGCAATAATCTCAAATCCTGTTTTAGCCTATATTTCCAACATCTTATACTTGGTGCTTCTTTTCTAAACTTTTTTCCATTCCTTTGACACCAAGTGGTCCAGCATCCTTGAATTATAATCTCCATAGCAATGCCCTTAGGAAGAAGCTGGAAAATAAGCTCAATATCATCTGAGGAGGAAATTCCCAGTTTTTTTCTTGGTAACACACTGTGCCAACAGTCTTGTGCGGATTCACAGTGCCAAAAGAGATGTCTCAGTATTTCTTCAGTCTTATCATTATAGAGTACGCATTCACAGCATTCCAGGTGGAAGTTTTTCCTTTTGCGGAGATTCCTAGTATTAACTCTGTCATGAAGTAGCAGCCAAAATAAGATTTTGTGTCTGAGCCTACATGCATTTTTCTAGAGCCATTTGAATATTGTTAGCTTCTCTTGTTGTGGGTGCAAATTGCGGTACATTGTAATAGAGAAGAATTTGCCTTTCTGACCTTTGCTTACCCATTGATCCTTTGCTTGTGGCTGTACCTGATTTTGAATTAAATTTTCCAACAATTGGAACCGATGATAGGCTTGGGGTGGACATTGGCATGTAAAACAACTGAGAGGTATCTTGTTGAAGTGTCCAGTCTCTAACTGAAAGTGATTCATCCAAAGCATATAAGTGAAGCTCAGGAAATTTGTCTTTGAGAGGTTGGTCCAGCCAGGTATCATGCCGAAGCAACATAGTGCCACAATTTCCATTTTGCAGATTGAGTTATCTTTGTATTCTTTGAGAAGTTTCAGATGACATTTCCACCAAGAAAATCCTTCCAATTTGTCACCAGGAGGGGATTCAGAATAGTAAGTTTGCCAGATAAGCTCCACCCATGGCAGAGACTGCTTGTTGACGAATTTATGAATATTCTTCATCATCAGAGCCTTGTTATGAATCGTCACATCTAGAATGTCCAGTCCACCTTGATTTTTTAGGTCTGAAAACTTTGCCCTTTTCCTTTTGTCCGTTAAAATTGTACTCCCTCCGTTTTATAATATAAGAACGCTTTTCAAGCTAACACAACATGAAAAACGTTCTTATATTATGACGGAGGGAGTATCTATTACTCCCTCCGTTACAACATAAGTGTCTCAACTTTGTGCTGACTCTAGTATAAAGTTGTACTAGAGTTGAGACATTTATTTTGGGAAGGAGGGAGTATATCTTTGAACCAAAAGTTGAATTTATGTTTCAATTTGCATGTGCATATTCCTTGCGATGAGAGCTAACAAGACCACTCTTGAATACGTTTTTTTTTACAATTTATTTTTCTACCAAGTTTCAAGTACTGAAACTTGATAATTGAAATATTAAGTTTTACCAAGTCTTACCAATGCAAGTTTCATATGAATCGGCTTAATTTGTAATATTAATTTTTTGTTCAGGGTTTAGGGTTTTAAAATTTGAAACTTGGTGAATTTATCCCTCGTTCTTTATCAAGTTTCAAAGTTTTACCTCCCGCAATGAAAAAGTTTCAAAGTTTTACAAACTTTCTATTTTTTGTTGGATTTTCTAGCACGTTTCTCTATTTTTTACCTATATTATGCTTTAGTATATGATAAACACCATTAAATGAACTGAAAAATGCATCTATGTGGGTGTCGAAATCTTATTCCTCGTACATCCACAGGAGGTGCGCCATGAGCCAAACACGTTGTCATCTCTGTGTTTTCGTTTTAAGGGAGCAAACTTGTTAAAACTCAGAAGTTTATTGAAGCATCGGCCGAAAAGTCAGCAAGGTAGTCCAGAGTTCGCTATTTCACTGAACCCATTTCAAGCCGGGTAAAAGTCGTCTTCGAGGCCGGTCGTCGTACGTTGTCCAGGCAGCAGACACGGAGAATTGTGTGTGAAAGGTATCACGGATATTCATTGGGACATTGACATGTACGCGCTCGCGGTTTCTCTGGCAGCCGCAACTAGCTGAGGTGTCTCTGCCTCGGAGGGCACGAATTATCACCACGGCGCTATAGGCCGGGAGAATTGGCCGGGTTGAGGGGGACATGGAATACCTAGTCTTGTACACTAGCTAAGCTGTAGCTAGTAGATAGTACATGTGACAGCTCCTCAAAATGTACGTATGCCAAAATAGAGGATTGACTGGCGACTGGCGTAATCAACAACTTTGACAATCTGTGTCCAGGGAAGCTAGATACTGATTCATGAACGTAGACATTCGTGTAACATGTGCACTTTTGTCACTGTCACTAGTCAAGTCAAGAGCTGTGGAGCTTCCACCCATGCTCCGGCCGGTCAGATTTTTGTTACTACTTGGTTACATACGGGGGTACAGCGCATTACGTGACTGAATTTTTGCCATGTCATGTGAGATTGTTGTTGACGGATTGGGACATGGTCCAAGAGGTATCTTATGAGGATGTGTTTGCCAACTTGGTGGCCTGCTTGCGAGGAGCCAACATGAAGTCTCACGCTCGAGGGCAAAGGCTGAATATAGAGTTGATGCGAATCTTGTTGGCTACTCTAAGATTTTTCTTTGATAAAGAATGTTTTTATTAACTCAAAATGTAGCACCAAGTGGATACAAAGTATAATAAACAATATCCCATCTCTGTATAATTAGGATGCATACAGCTACACACCATCAGTCTGACAAAAGTTAAAAAACGAAACCGACATAATTGCAACAGTAAAGCCATAAATGATCAACACTATGCCTATGCCTATTATGCAGGAGACAATGGACCGACTCTAAGAATCAAACTAGCGCACAATAGTGTTATGCGATAACGTCAGTTTGGTATTCATGACTCGGGATCGAGCTAACCATCAAAGAGTGAATCACTTAGAGATTGATCCACACTTTGTTCGAGATCGCGTGGCCATGGGTGAGGCTCCGGCACCGTACCTTATCATGCTTATCTTCGCCAAGGTCTTAGCAGCTCCACTCTTCTTGGATCTTTGGGATAGTCTTAGAGCATCTCCAACAGCCGCGATATATAAGCGCCGCGCTGAAAAATTAGTGCTTTTAGCGCGCGTGCTACCGCTTTGAGCGCTCCAGCGGACGCGCAAAAACCACACGCGTGGCATATCTAGTTCAGCGCACGGGCCGAAACGCCCTCGCGCGCCGCTTATTTGCTGCGCCCGCTCCCGCGCGCTGGACTCTCGAGCGCTTGCTCGCAACTCCACCTACTCATCCAGCCGCTGGCGTCGCTGCCGCCCGCGCCACCCCATTTCTTCCGCGACCGTTTCGGCGCTTCCCCAGTCTCTCCCTGCGCGGCCGCAGCTTTCTCCGTCTCCCTCTAGTCAGCGCTGCCCGTCACGCGCGGCAGTCCTCCGACGAATAGTGCCCGGCCACCCACTGCCACTCAGCGCCCGCAAGGTGTTCGACAAAACGCCCGCAAGGTATGTATTGCTTCCAACTTCACATTTTTACATGAATTTGGTGCATGTTGTTTGTAGTTTTTTATAGCCTAGTTTTGAACATTGTAGATGAGTCCGTCATATGATTCTTCCAAAGAAGAATTTCATATGGAAGAGGAGGAGGATCTTGCAATGATCCTAGCTATGCACATCAATAAAAAACCGAAGCACGGTGGTTCGGTTATGGGTCGGCAGAAATTTTGGAGGGATAGGATTGATGCCCACAACAGATTGATGAGGCACTATTTTGTGGAGAATCCCACATACCCTGAGTCATACTTTCGTCGCCGGTTTAGAATGAGCACCGAGTTGTTCAGGCGCATTGCAGAGAAACTAGCAAGCCATGACCGATTTTTTCAGCAGAGGAGGAATGCCGCCGAAGAGCTCTTGGGACAACCCGTGTGAGTGCAGCGGAGGGCTGAAAGGGTGGCCCATTTTGTTGCCTCCTATCATGCCATTCAACGTCCGGCAGCGCATGATGATCTTCAGAAGGATCTCATTGAGGAGTGGTGGGCTTGGAATGACCGCCAAAGAGCATCATGATTTGTGCGTTTAATGTTGTATTGTTGAACTATTTGTTGTATTGATGAAAGATACTATTCGTTTGAGTTGTAATAATAAATTGAACTATTTATTGTTGATTTATTTTGTTTGGGTTTGATCTTCTTGCTTGTGTTTGGACTGCATATGTTATTTGTGCGAGAGCGTGCGCGCTGCATTTTACCGCGGCTGCTGGAGCCAGCGCTGCGCGCCGCGCCAACTAGGCGATCGGCGCGCTCCAAACTGGTTTTTAGCGCGCCGCGCATTGGACGGCTGTTGGAGATGCTCTCAGTAATCGCAAGACACCCGTTTTTGACTTAGGGAGGGTGTTCGAGTGGATGATCAAATTGTATATTTTTTGCGGGGACCAAATTGTATTTGTATATGATACAACCGGTATATGCGGTTCCTTGTAAAAGTTGCCCATTTCTTGTATGTCTAGAAAAGAAGGACACTTGTAATATTCACATATACCGCTTATGATGTTGTATTTGCACAGCTCCGAGGCTTCAGACATGTGACGATGGAATCGGACTGCAAGGAGCTCGTTGATCTGTGGCTTACTGGGCCCCTATCATGCTCTACTAGATGAAATTAGAGAGCTAGCACTTTAGTTTTCTAATTTTAGTATTCGTCGTGTAAACAGATTGACTCCCCCGCGGGCGACTCGGGAGGGCTCAGCCGCAGCCGCCGCCTAGTCCCTCCAGCGCCCTTCTCCCACTCCGCCACTGCCGATGGTCGACGCTGGGCAAAGCCCGTGCGTGCGACAGCGGCGGCGGAGGGTCTCTCCTCCCGTTCCCGGATCCACGGCGGCGCGGGTATCCTGATCCGCGAGGTGCGGCCCACCCGTCGGTGTGGCGGATCCCGGAGGCGGCGGTCTCTCGGCGGTGCACGGGTGCCTAGATCCAAGGGTGTGAGTCTCCCGGCGGCGGGCTTGGGCAATGGCGTTGGCCGCGTGGTGCCGGATCTCGTCGCTCGTGGCGGATCTCGCCACTCCGGCCTTTGTGGAGGAACCTGTACCAGGGGCGGCGGGCCCGTTAGGCATGGCGACGGCACCCTCGGCTTGCGACGTTCGCAGGGGGGGGGGGTGGATGGACGACGTCTTAACCGCGTGGGTGTTGAGTTGCCGGTGGATCTCCTCCGTGCTGCGGGCTCTCTCTCGCTGCACTTGGTGGCTTACGATCGCGGTCGTCGGCCTCGGTGCGTTCGCAGGAGCTGGTAGAGGTGACATCGGACCGGAGGAAACTCTGGATGACTCGTTCATCCCGACGGTGGCGACGACCAAGGTCGCCGTTCTCCTCCTTGCAGGCGTCGTCGAGGTCCCCGCCCTCCACCCCGACCCTATGCCCGGGTGAAAACCCTAAATCTACTCAGATTGGGCGGCGGCGGCACTGTATGTGTCGTACCCTTTTTGGAGGCGCCGCCTGGGGCGTTTGGGTGCTCGGTTTGCGGAACTGCAGGCGGAGGGGATGGGACCAGTGGCAACAGGTGGTGTTTCACGTCGGAGGAGCGGCGTGGCATCTCGCACGTTGACAACGGCGGGTCTCAGCGGCATGGAGCAGCGGGGTCTCGCCAGTGGGCGCATGATGATGGACTAGTGCAAGATGGTGGGGTTGTCTGGCGTCGACGGCAGCTAGACCGGGCAAGGGAGATGCAGCAGTACATCACTGAAGATGGATTGGTGGCAGGTGGCTGCGGCTGCCTCATACCCGGTAGGCGTCCTGGTTGAGGAGTGCGCCTGACTGGTGGGTGCCCCATACCCGGCAGGCGTCCTGGTTGGGACCTCAGGTTTAATGTGTTAAGTTTGGCCGCGAGGTCTGTTTGGTATTAGGCCCAGACTATCAGCATCCCTACATTAACTGGATAGGAGTAGCGACAGATGTTGCCTAGACGGTGACTTTAGCCTTACTGTTGTATGACTTTGTAAGGCCTTGTGTGAATAATTAATAAAATGATTGCATGCATTGTCCAGATGCAGAGGCCGGGGTCCTTCTCCTTTTCTAAAGAAATAGATCGACTGGTCTCCTAGCTCACATATGTGCTAAGTTCGCCTTTAGTGTCAATATGACTGAGAGTTGGCTCGTTGAAACTCTTAACATCCTGTGCAAGAGTATTCTGGTTGATTGTTCTAGAAATGACTTTAATGAATAAAGCTCTCTCTTGGCAGCTAGGACAAAATTTCCCCTCCAAGCTTCCTTGGTGAGCTGGATTTGCACCCCCCCCCCCTCTCTGCCTGCTGCTCTGACGGATGGTGGCGGGGAGGAGAATTTCGGTGCCTCTGCTCCAGTTAGTAGTTTAGGTTAGGGTTTTTTTACTCCTCGCAAGTGCGGCGCTCAGGCGGATCGCGGTGCTTCTTCTTCGAGTTTGTTTTTCGGGCTTCGATCCTCCTCGGGTTCATCCGTCTGGACGTAGTCGATGGAACTCCGACGTAGATTCCCTTGTCTTCATGGAGCGGTGAGGTTAGGGTTTCTCGGCATGTGACGAGATTTGTTGTCAGATGCTTCAAATCTATACAAGGGTTGAACGACGACGACTGCGGCTCCAGTGTGCTGGTGCATGTGCATGAAGACTTCACGACTGTCATTGACAAGATCAAGCCGACCCCGGTGAAGAATGCCCGACAGCATGCTAGCGTCGGCTTGTTCATGACATTAGTGGTCTCGGAATCTCGATGTAATTTTTATTATGTTTAAGATGTTTTGTACTTCCGATAAACTTTTATAATAGATACAATGTTTCCATATAAATGAAACAAATAAAGCTCTCTCATATTCCGCGCAATAAAAATATACAAGCTTTACAACTCATGGTTAATACCTATTTTTCTATACCCCTATATAGTGTGCGAATAATTTTGAAAGATAGTCGTTGGATGAAGCCAATCTGACGGTGCAGAGATGGCAAATCCGAGCACTACTGGCCGTTGGATATCATCTAAATTCCACTAGATTTTGCCACATGTACAATCTAGAAGACTCCATGGTTGAACTTAAGCATAATGCACAAACCTCAAAACACAAGCACTTCTCCTTTGTTCTAGAATCTTCCGTATCATAATTGCCCAATTTATTTTTCTAGATAAATCGCCATTATTTGTTTTTTACTTTATGCTTGACAACGCATAATTCCACGAATCTTAAAATAGATTAGCTTTTTTATAAAAACTAATTGATTTTGAATGAGATGAACTATAAGAACTAAACGAACATCTTTATCATGCATACATGACTCAATGTTTACATGCTATAATGTGGTATTTATTCATAATTTGGTTGCCAAATCTCATGCGTGCAATGCACGTGTACCTTACTAGTTTTCAATAGAACCGATGCATGGGGTTTAATTGAGTATACTCCATCCGTCCTTAAAAGAGTGGACTTCCAACTATGTTGGAGAGTCAAACTATCTCAAAGTTTTATCGAGTTGGTGCAAAAATATATTAATGTTTGTGAAACCAAATAGGTATATGATAAAAATATATTTAATCATGAACCTAATGCAACTAATTTGATGGCATACGTGTTGATGTATTATCATGTAAATATGGTCTAGCATAAAAAATGTTGACTTGCCAACAAAGTTAGAAATACAGTCTTTCAAGGGGAGTTTTTTTTTTTCTTCTACTTAGCTTTCGGGTCGCTAGCTACATCGGCCAGTTCTTTCTATACTCATAGCTAGCACGGCACTTGTGCATGTAGTACGATGTATGATCGTCATCGCACACGTCAAAACTGACGACGCAATCTTGTGTGAAAAAATGGCTTGCCAGAGACGTCGCTGCCATGGTGCAATTTGTTGCCATCCAAGTTGTTTCGGTATCATCGAGTACATGGCCGGCCGGCCGGCCCCAGTCCTGGAAGCGAAATGTATGGTGGATCAGCAGCTGCAGCAGCAGCGAGAGAGAGCAGCTGTGTCGGTAACCCCCGCATCATGACGACACGTACGTCCGAGCCACATAGTACTGGACTCGCTGTCGCATTGGAGCGAGTCTTTTTCTCCCGTGACCTTGAGCCGGTGTGGGTTCCTACAAATTATTTCATGATCCGGATCCTTTTCTTTTCATTTTGAAGCCTCACGCCGTAGAACAATAGTTCCACGGTAAATTTTCATTAATATCAAAGTATAGTACAAAGAGGAAGGAAGAAAAGGAAGGAACAAAAAAATAGCTATCCAGAAATAGGGGGAAACCAAGTTAGCCTACACCAGTCCTGAGAAAAATAACCATCATTTAGAACGTGCTATGGATCAAGACAAGTATTCCCTCGTCCTAAAATAAGTGTCTCAAGCTTAATACAACTTTGTATTAATTTTAGTATAAAGTTAAGACGCTTATTTTGAAACATAGGGAGTAACATACTTGTCTTTAACTCTGAAAAGGAGTCGCTCTAAATCCCTTCTAAAGCAGATCTTCCAAGAAGCCAAAGATGGCTGGATGTTTCTGAAAATACGTCCATTTCTTTGCTGCCAAATATGCCAGCACCCAAGGATGACCATCTCCATTCTAATCTTTGTAGGGAGAGACGCCCCGAGCAGAAGTGAATCATCATAAACCGAGGTACCCCTTCTTCTATTAGCAACCATAGAGTCCCAACAGTTCAGAGCAAAATCAGAGTCCCACAGCAGATGCATGCATGCGAGTTTCTTCAGTATCCAGATTACATAAAACACAACTGTAACTGGGGAGGAAGAAATCTTTTCTTTTTAGCAAGACTCTAGAATTAACTCTGTCATGCAGGGTCAACCAAAAAAAGATTTCTTGATTTAGCCTGCAGGCAGTCCTCTACAGGTTCCGAAACAAAACATGAGCCATGTGATTACTATTAAGGAAGAGTATATTTGAGTGGCAGAAAACTTCTTTTTAGGGCTACTGAAGAACCAGCAGTCATTTTCAGCAGTGTGAGTGTCAGGAATAATTTCAACAAGCTCTATAAACTGATCATAGGCCTGAATGGAAAGGTGAGTGTGAAGAGATTCAGAATGCTTTCAGCAGAGGAAGCAGAGGCCACTGAGATAGAGTCATTGTGGGCAAAGGAGTAAAGCTCTGGAAATTTAGTAGAGAGGGGAACATTAGTCCATTTCTCAAGCTAGAAAAAACAGAGTCACCCTTGCCAATATTGCATTTTGCAAACTCCTTATAAAGAGCAAGAAGTTTTAGATGAGCCTTCCACCAAAAAGAGCCTTCCAACTTGTTAACAGGGGTATCTGAGGCATAGTATTTTCTCAGATGAGTTTGACCCAAGGCAGGTCTTCTTTATTTAGAAACTTATGAAGATTTTTCATGAATAAGGCTTTGTTGTGAGTGTGAACATCTTTTATTCCCAGCCGTCCTTGGTGTTTTGGCTTGCAAATTTTATCCCATGCAATTAAACTTCCACCATAGACAGTGCCTCATGTAGTTGCTCATCTGATCCACTATAGACATTGGCAGCATGAGACAACACATGAAAAAGATCACTACAACAGAGGACACATACTTAATCATGAGAATTCTTCCATCATAGGAGAGCATAGTGGAACACCCCAGTAGACTTCTTTCTATTCTTTGGACAATAGGGAGAAAGTCCTCAATCTTTGGCTTGGATAGACAAAGTGGCAAACCCAAATAAGTGAAGGGGTAAGGTCCTTGTTGGCAACCAAAGATGACAGTCAATCTTTGAACTTTTTCAGGTCTCACATTGATAGGTACCATGATGGATTTTGTGATAATTAACTCTGAGGTCAATATGCTCAGCAAAGTGCAAAATGAGGTATTTGATATGAAGAAGTTGTGTATCCTCAGCTTGCAGAACCAGCACAGTATCATCAGCATACTGTATAACATGGAAATATGGGCAAGAGTTCACTAGAATATAATTTTTAATCAACCGATGGGACAAAGCCTCAATGAAGATAGACTGCAATAAGTCAATTGCCACCATAAATAGTAGAGGAGAAAAAGGATCTCCTTGTTCGACTCCTCTCTTGCAGAGAAACATTTTACCAGGACCCCATTTAGCAAGACTGAAGATGGACTAGAGGAGAAGATCATTTTCATCCATAACATCCATTTGGGTCCAAAACATCTAGGCTGTGGAATTTCTAGGATAAGTGCTATGTTCAATAAGATCAAAAGCTTTCTCAAAGTCCAACTTAAGGACCAGAACTTCTCTTTATGATTGATGGCATTGATGCAAATATTCAAAGGCCCAAGCTAAGTAGTCTTGAATGGCCCTGCTTCTAAGAAATCCATATTGATTTGTGTGGACTAGTTTGAGAATGATTTGCTGGAATGTGTTGGCCAGGAGCTTGGTGATGATATTTATGGAACAATTCAGCAAAGAGATTGGCCTGTAATCACTGGAATCCAGAGGAGCATCCTTCTTAGGGATCATGGTAAAATAGGAGGCACTTAATACTCTGCATATTAACTCTGGCAAAATAGAAATCTTTAATGATCCTATAGAAATCCTTGCAAATAATATCCTAACAAGACTTGATGAAGGCACCATTGAAACCATTAGGGCCAGGGCACTTATCACTGAGAAGATTGAGAATGACATCATCAATTTCATTTTTGGAGAGGGGGGCCTCTAGGCAACTCAACTCTTCCTGTTGGGAGATTAAACTATTGAGCTGAAGAAGACTGCTGGTAGGAAGGGAGGTTCCCAATCTGGTCTTGAAGTCTCTCCACATAAGGGCAGCTTTGGCAATGTGATACAAATGTTCATCCCCATTCTCATCTTGACGCATGGAAATCATGTTATGTCTATGCCTGGTGGTTGCTTTACCTTTGAATAATTTAGTCATTTCATCTCCCAAATTTGACCCATCTAATTGTCGCTCCCTGCTTCCAATAAATTCTTTGGTGAGAAAGAAGTTCAAGAAAATGAGACTTAATAATATCTCTACCATTGGCCTTCCCCTAGACTCAAATCTCTAAACTCCTCAATGAAATCCCAAAAGAAGGTGAGCTCATTAGTAGCCTTGATGTTTGCAGATAGGTTAGAGAGGTTCACTGACCAAAATTTTAAACCCTTTCTGAGCCTCTTGAGCTTTGTTGTAATAACTTTAGAACTATTCACTTCTTGGACATCCCGGTCCCAAAGATTCTTAACCACTGTTTTGAAGTCTTGATGTTCAAGCCAGAAACTTTCAAACCTGAAAATAGGTGTTGTAGGGATGGAAGTACCAACTTGGATAACACAGGAGATCTGATAAGAGATAGGTCTTGATAGAGGAAGGGCTAAAGTATTGGGATAGTTGGTTGTCCAATTATCAGAGGTGAAGAACCAATCAAGTCTTTCCAAAAGGGGGCATCTTGCATATTAGACCAAGTGAAGTTTCTTCCTTTGAGAGGTATTTCCACCAAAGCTAAATTACTGATAGCCTCAGTAAAATTCATCATGTTATTAATGTCACCTAAGCCCCTGTTTCTATTACTGGGATATCTAATTAAAGTCCCCAACAATAATCTAGTCAGCATCAGTCATCTGAATATTTTAAACAAATCAATGAAATTTTTTCTAGCTTCCTCATGGAAGGGACCATAAATATTAGTGAGAATCCATTGAGCACCAATAAGATAGGGGGTGAACTGGATGGAGATGACAAATTCATTTTTAAAAAGAGTGTGCCCTTGAAAGAGGTTGCCATTCCAACAAACGAGAAGACCTCCTAAGGCCCCAAGAGAGGGCACAAAATCAAACTTAGAAAATCTTCTTAGAAAAAAGCTTTTAATGTAACCACTGTCAAAAAGCTTCTTTTATGTTTCTTCAAGGCAGACTATAGAGCAACCAGATTCTTCAATCTTGTTGGTGAGGGCAAGCCATTTATCATGAAAATTAAGACCCCTACTATTCTAGTTTAAAATGTTCCATTTTCTATCCAGAAAAGTTTTGGAGCAAAGACACTTTCTCCTGATGATCTAGATCAAAAAGAACGCAAAAGGAGGACCAACCACTGGAAGTTTCCAAACTAGCAACATCACACTTCCCCATTGTTACATAAAAGCTAGTGCATCTAGAGACACTGCTCTCAATTTTGTTTCTAATGTCCACCATCACGGGAGAAGATTTCTGACTTGAATTGCCCTGTCTACTGGGAACCAGAAGCACCTCCCTTCTTTGTAGCTCCCTTGCCTCCTCTCTTGGCCTTCTTTTTTTCTAGGATGTCTTCAGTAGTATCCTAGGAGTCAACTTTGCAGTTAGAAACATTTAAGTTCTTAACTATATTATTGGAAATTTTTGGAGGGTCAAGATAATAGGTGATGCAATTTTTATCTTTACAAGATTTCCTTCTAAATCCATTTGCAAGATGTTGCAGTCTCACACTTCTTCTCACCTCAGTCTCCACGATGGGGATTCTTTCCTTCCTCTTGCCTTTCGTGTAAAGAGCACTAGTAGTGACAGCCACTATAGAGGAGGAGTGACCTTGAGGGGTGGAGCAAGAAACTGTGTCCTGATGCTCCAAGTTCCCCTCCCACACATATACAATAGCCTGAGAAGAGGGGCGGCACTGAGGGATGAAAAAATCAACCAGATTTAATAATGGTCCACATTTGAAACTTCAGAAAGGATGAGGCCCACTCAAACTTGTCTGGAGTTATAAGAATGTTACAGATCAAGAAAACCCATTCCATAGGTACCTGAACTTTTAAAGAGCTGCCCATATCAGTTTCAAAGTGGTTTTTCCAGACTTGAAGGCCCATAGGTGTAGGTTCTGAAGCATGATCTTGTAAGAGTGAATCAGCATCTAAAGATAAATTACTCAAATTCCCTGTAATATATTTACCTTTCTCCTCAAAGCCAGGAGGAGGCACTATAAAAAAACACTTTCGTCATAATACATGTTTGTCACAGTAGGTCACGTTTCTATCACGCATGTACATCCGTGAGGATTTTATGACAGAATCAAGATAATCATACATGTGCTGTCGCGGAAGTGTTCTATGACAAAACTCAATTTATAAATCGCGGAAGTGTTCACTTCCGTGATGATAAATGGCGCATCATGGAAGTGTTTTCGTCAAAGGGTAACCGACACGTGGCATCTACTGTAGCAAGTCGCCATTAAGCTATTGGGTGCCGGTTTTGGATTAGATACCCACTAAAAGCCCGGCCAACGATGATTTTCCATGTGTCAAATTCTCATTCGCTAACGAAACCATGTGTCAGCTATGTGTTGCGACAGATGTCATCCATCCATTGGACAAAGTGTGCCTATGAAACATCGACATGTGGCATGACCCAATAGTGGCCCATTTAGATTAAAAAGGTCGGCTCACTTCACTTGGTCAAAAGTTAGCAAGCCATCCCATTCAAAGCATGTTAACGGCTTGTTCGCATATGGCCCATTTATAGCCTGGGTACGCATGACATGTTACAGCATGGGTCATTTGGGCCATCCAATTTGATTCCAGCTCCTTCACACTTTCGGCCCATGTGTGGCTCATGATGTCTTTCGGCCCATATGAGGCCTTCTGTATCTCTCGGCCAATTAACGACACATGGTGATTTTAGCCCATAAAGAACAGTAAATGGCTATGGACCCACTAACAACCCATGATACAATTGGACCATGTTATCTTTCGGCCTTTTAAAGGCCCATAAATTCTTGGGCTCGGTTTCGGCCCTCAATTACTTTCGGTCCGTTACCGACCTGTTCTGCTTCTGGGCCAAATTCAGTCGTGGTTACATTCGGCCTATTTGTGGCCCGTTAATCCTTTGGGTTGTTTCATCTCGTCATGTATTTCGGCCCATTAATGGCCCGTTATGCCTGTCGATAGTATTAAGTCGTTGATGTCTTCCGTCCAATTAACGCTCCATAACTATGTACTAGCCCAAAAACACATTGTCTGCTTTTAGCCCTTTTATGGCCCATATTGCGGTCCAGGTGTTGCCCATGATTAGTACGGCCACCACGGAGCGTATGTGGGCCCATGGTTATTGCGGCCATTATAAAACCAAGAAAAATAACTGCAGTGACTATAAGAAAATAAATAAACAAGACTATACAAAAATAAATAAGCAAGCAACAAATGTTAGGTTATTACAGCTATTACACATATTACATCCACTGGGCATCAAAGTTTACCACCGGTGCAAATATAGGCAACAACAAAGCAGTATATTACATACAGTGGGCGTCAAAATTGGCCATTAGTGCAAATACACACGACACCATAATAAGTTCATAATTGAAACCACTTCAAAAAAGATCAAGAAATGATATCTTGGATACCCATCATGCTAAAAATAAGCTTAGCAAGCTTATTAGCTTTTTCTTGTTTAGTATTAAAATCCTCCAACGCTTGATGTTGCACCAGAAAGTATGCATCTGAATTCTGCAGGGACTTTCTCAGTCCTACGTCTTCTTGGCATTTCAAATAGGTGACACAAAGTGAAACCCTTGAAATGAATTCATTACTGCCTTGACGTCTTATTCAATTATTACTTGACTTCTTAATGTAGTTGTATAAATAATATTTCTGTTTCTCTTTCTTCTTTGGATTTGCAAGCTAACAGTTTAGTTGATGCTGAGTTTTTTTTGCTTATTACAGCAGAGGTGATGGATTCTATACTATTGTATTTTTGAAAATGCATCTACACAAAATTGCAATCTGAAGGAGCGATAGAAGTGAAGATTGCATGCTTTTCTTTAAGATTACTAATAGATGGTATATTATTATCTCTTCAAATTTAGGAGTGTTCGATTTTCTACATAGTGCATTTGTTCAGTCTCAAAACTTTAGTGTTATTACTAGCATATTCCCTATTTCTTGGTATTATTCACACCACGTCATTGGTTAAAGCCTACTGGAAAGAATAATTAATCCATGGTGTGCTAAGTCAAACTAAAATGTTTATGTATACAATCAGAACTAAAAAATAGATCTCATATATTGTTGGGGAACGTAGCAGAAATTCAAAATTTTCCTACGTGTCACCAAGATCTATCTATGGAGAAACTAGCAATGAGGGAAGGAGAGTGCATCTACATACCCTTGTAGATCGCTAAGCGGAAGCGTTCATGAGAACGGGGTTGAAGGAGTCGTACTCGTGCGTGATCCAAATCACCGGAGATCCTAGTGCCGAATCTGACGGCACCTCCACGTTCAACACACGCGACAGCCGGTGGCGTCTCCCACGCCTTGATCCAGCAAGGAGAGAGGAGAGGTTGAGGAAGACTCCATCCAGCAGCAGCAGCACAACGGCGTGGTGGTGGTGGAGGCGTGGTAATCCTGCAGGGCTTCGCCAAGCACCGCGGGAGAGGAGGAGGACTTGGGAGAGGGGAAGGGCTGCGCCAGGGGCAAAGGTGAAGCTCCCATGCGCCTCCCCACTATATATAGGGGTGGAGGGGGGCTGGTTTCTTGCCCTCCAAGTCCATTGGGGCGTTGGCAAAGGTGGGAGGAAAGAAATCCCATCATTTCCTTCCCCACCGATTGTTATCCCCCCTTTTTAGGGATCTTGATCTTATCCCTTCGATATGATCTTATTCCTTCTAAGGGGGATCTTGGTGCGCCTTGACCAGGGTGTGTGGCCTTGCCCCACTACCCACGTTCATGTGGGTCCCCCATGCTTATGGGCCCCACTCCGAACCTTCTAGAACCTTCCCGGTACAATACCGAAAAATCCTGAACATTTTCCGGTGGCCAAAATAGGACTTCCCATATATAAATCTTTACCTCCGGACCATTCCGGAACTCCTCGTGACGTCCGGGATCTCATCCGGGACTCCGAACAACATTCGGTAACCACATACAAACTTCCTTTATAACCCTAAGCGTCGCCATCGAACCTTAAGTGTGTAGACCCTACGGGTTCGGGAACCATCTGCGCATATGACCGAGGCGTTCTCCGGTCAATAACCAACAGCCGGGATCTGGATACCCATGTTGGCTCCCACATGTTCCACGATGATCTCATCGGATGAACCACGATGTCAAGGACTCAATCGATCCGTATACAATTCCCTTTGTCTAGCGGTATTGTACTTGCCCGAGATTCGATCGTCGGTATCCCGATACCTTGTTCAATCTCGTTCCGGCAAGTCTCTTTACTCGTTCCGTAACACATCATCCCGTGATCAACCCCTTGGTCACATTGTGCACATTATGATGATGTCCTACCGAGTGGGCAGAGATACCTCTCCGTCACGGAGCGACAAATCTCAGTCTCGATTCGTGCCAACCCAATAGACACTTCGGAGATACCTGTAGTGCACCTTTATAGTCACCCAGTTACGTTGTGACGTTTGGTACACCCAAAGCATTCCTACGGTATCCGGGAGTTGCACAATCTCATGGTCTAAGGAAATGATACTTGACATTAGAAAAGCTTTAGCATACGAACTACGATCTTTGTGCTAGGCTTAGGATTGGGTCTTGTCCATCACATCATTCTTCTAATGATGTGATCTCGTTATCAACGACATCCAATGTCCATGGTCAGGAAACCGTAACCATCTGTTGATCAACGAGCTAGTCAACTAGAGGCTTACTAGGGACATGGTGTTGTCTATGTATCCACACATGTATTGCGGTTTCGGTCAATACAATTATAGCATGGATAATAAACGATTATCATGAACAAGGAAATATAATAATAACTAATTTATTATTGCCTCTAGGGCATATTTCCAACAGTCTCCCACTTGCACTAGAGTCAATAATCTAGTTCACATCGTCATGTGATTAATCGATAGGTCACATCGCCATGTGACCAACATCCAAAGAGTTTACTAGTGTCTACGTAAACTAGTTCACATCATCATGTGATTAAGACTCAATGAGTTCTCGGGTTTGATCATGTTTTGCTTGTGAGAGAGGTTTTTAGTCAACGGGTCCGAACCTTTCAGATCCGTGTGTGCTTTGCAAATTTCTAGGTCATATTGTAAACGCTGCTTCCACGCTCCACTTGGATCTATTCCAAATGGTTGCTCCACTATACGTATCCGGTTTGCTACTCAGAGTCACTCGGATAGGTGTTAAAGCTTGCATCGACGTAACTCCTTACGCCGAACTCTTTATCACCTCCATAATCGAGAAACATGTCCTTATTTACTCCAAGGACAATTATTGACCGCTGTCCAACGATCCATTCCTGGATCATTCTTGTACCCCTTGACTGACTCATGGCAAGGCACACTTCCGGTGCGGTACACAACATAGCATACTATAGAGCCTATGTCTGAAGCATAGGGGCGACCTTCGTCCTTTCTCTCTTTTCTGCCGTGGTCGAGCTTTAACTCTTAACTTCATACCTTACATCTCGTGCAAGAACTCCTTCCTTGATCGAGCCATCTTGAACACCTTCAAGATCATGTCAAGGTATGTGCTCATTTGAAAGTATTATTAAGCATTTTGATCTATCCTTATAGATCTCGATGCTCAATGTTCAAGTAGCTTAATCCAGGTTTTCTATCAAAAAACATCTTTCAAATAACCCTATATGCTTTCCGGAAATTCTACATCATTTCGATCATCAATATGTCAACAACATATACTCATCAGAAATTCTATAGTGCTCCCACTCACTTATTTGGAAATACAAGTTTCTCATAAACTTTGTATAAACCCAAAATCTTTGATCATCTCATCAAAGCGTACATTCCAACTCCGAGATGCTTCTGCAGTCCTTAGAAGGATTGCTGGAGCTTTGCATACTTGTTAGCATCCTTCAGATTGACAAAACCTTCTGGTTGTATCACATACAACCTTTCCTCAAGAATAACATCGAGGAAACAATGTTTTGACATCCTATCGCAAGATTTCATAAATGCAGCTAATGCTAACATGATTCCGACGGACTTAAGCATCGCTACGGATGAGAAAATCTCGCCGTAGTCAACTCCTTGAACTTGTGAAAACTCTTCGCCACAAGTCGAGCTTCACAGACGGTGACATTACCGTTCACGTCCGTCTTCTTCTTAAAGATCCATTTATCTCAATGGCTTGCCAATCATCGGCCAAGTCCACCAAAGTCCATGCTTTGTTATGATACATGGATCCTATCTCGGATTTCATGGCTTCTAACCATTTGTCGAATTTGAGCCCACCATCGCTTCCCCATAGCTCGTGAGGTTCTTTGTTGTCTAGCAACATGAACTTCAAGAGATGATTATTGTAGCTCTCTGAAGTAGTACACATACTTGTCACCATTCGAGGTACTGTAGTGACTTGATCCGAAACTTCATTATCACTATCATAAGCTTCTACTTCAATTGGTGTAGGCGCCCACAGAACAACTTCACGTGCCCTGCTACACAATTGTTGAAGTGATGGTTCAATAACCTCATCAAGTCTCCACCATTCTCCCACTCCATTCTTTCAAGAGCAACTTTTCCTCGAGAAAGGACCCGTTTCTAGAAACAATTACTTTTGCTTCTGGATCTGAGATAGGAGGTATACCCAACCATTTTGGGTATCCTATGAAGATGCATTTTTATCCGCTTTGGGTTCGAGCTCATCAACCTGAACTTTTTCACATAAGCATCGTAGCCCCAAACTTTTAAGAAACGACAACTTAGGTTTCTCCAAACCATAATTCAAACGGTGTCGTCTCAACGGAATTACGTGGTGCCCTATTAAAGTGAGTGCGGTTGTCTCTAATGCCTAACCCATGAACAAAAGTGGTAATTCGATAAGAGACATCATGGTACGCACCATATCCAATAGAGTGCAACTATGATGTTCGGACACACCATCACACTATGGTGTTCCAGGCGGTATTAATTGTGAAACAATTTGCACAATGTCTTAATTGTGTGCCAAAACTTCGTAACTCAGATATTCATCTCTATGATCATATCATAGACATTCTATCCTCTTGTCACGAAGATCTTAAACTTCACTCTGAAATTACTTGAACCATTCAATAATTCAGACTTGTGTTTCATCAAGTAAATATACTCAACATCTACTCGAATCATCCGTGAAGTAAGAACATAACGATATTCACTTTGCATGCCTCAGCACTCATTGGACTGCACATATCAAAATGTGTTACTTCCAACAAGTTGCTATCTTGTTCCACCTTCTTTGAAACCGAGGCTTTTCTGATCATCTTGCCCATGTGGTATGTTTTGCATATCTCAAGTGATTCAAAATCAAGTGAGTCCAAACGATCCATCTGCATGGAGTTTCTTCATGCGTACACACCAATAGACATGGTTCGCATGTCTCAATCTTTTCAAAAATGAGTGAGTCCAAAGATCCATCACATGGAGCTTCTTCATGCGTTTTATATCAATATGACTCAAATGGCAGTGCCACAAGTATGTGGTACTATCATTACTATCTTATATCTTTTGGCATGAACATGTGTATCACTACGATCGAGATTCAATAAACCATTCATTTTAGGTGCAAGACCATTGAAGGTATTATTCAAATAAATAGAGTAACCATTATTCTCCTTAAATGAATAAATCAGTATTACGATAGACATAATCCAATCATGTCTATGCTCAACGCAAACACCAAATGATAATTATTCTGGTTTAATACTAATCTTGATGGTAGAGGGAGCGTATGATGTTTGATCACATCAAAATTGGAAACACTTCCAACACATATCGTCGCCTCTCCTTTAGCTAGTCTCCGCTTATTCCGTAGCCTTTTATTTCGAGTTACTAACACTTAGCAACCGAACCGGTATCTAATACCACAGGTGCTACTAGGAGTACTAGTAAAATACACAATAATTTAATGTATATCCAATATACTTCTATCGACCTTGCCAGCCTTCTTATCTACCAAGTATCTAGGGTAATTCTGCTCCAAAGTGGTCGTTCCCCTTATTGCGTAAGCACTTAGTCTCGGGTTTGGGTTCAACCTTGGGTTTCTTCCTTTGGGCAAAGAACTGATTTGCTGTTTCATGAAGTGTCCCTTCTTGCCCTTGCCCTTCTTGAAACTAGTGGTTTCACCAACCATCAACAATTGATGCTCCTTGATTTTTACTTTCGCGATGTCAAACAACGCGAATATCTCAAGGATCATCATCTCTATCCTTGATATGTTATAGTTCATCACGAAGCTCTAGCAGCTTGGTGGCAATGACTTTGGAGAAACATCACTATCTCATCCGGAAGATCAACTCCCACTCGATTCAAGTGATTGTTGTACTCGGACAATCCGAGCACAAGCTCAACGATTGAGCTTTTCTCCCTTAGTTTGTAGGCTAAGAAAATCGCCGGAGGTCTCATACCTCTTGACGTGGGCACGAGCCTGAAATCCTAATTTCAGCCCTCGAAACATCTCATATGTTCCGCGACATTTCAAAAACGCGTCTTCGTGCCTCAACTCTAAACCGCTTAACTGAACTATCACGTAGTTATCAAACGTGTATGTCCGATGTTCGCAAAATCCACAAACGACGTTTGGGGTTCAAAGACACCGAGCGGTGCATTAAGTACATAAGCTTTCTACTGTCCGAATATTCTCTAATTTCAACTTTCAAATATTTATTCTCTCGGAACATTTCTAAAAAGTGGAACTAAAGCGCGAGCTTACGACATAATTTGCAAAAGGTCTTTTGACTATGTTCAAGATAATTAAGTTCATCTTATGAACTCCCACTCAGATAGACATCCCTCTGGTCATCTAAGTGATTACATGATCCGAGTCAACTAGGTCGTGTCCGATCATCACGTGAGACGGACTAGTCACCATCGTGAACATCTTCATGTTGATCGTATCTACTATACGACTCATGCTCGACCTTTCGGTCCCTGTGTTCCGAGGCCATGTCTGTACATGCTAGGCTCGTCAAGTTAACCCTAAGTGTTTCGCGTGTGTAAATCTGTCTTACACCCGTTGTATGTGAACGTAAGAATCCATCACACCCGATCATCACGTGGTGCTTAGAAGCGACGAACTTTAGCAACGGTGCACGCTTAGGGGAGAACACTTCTTGAAATTGTTGTAAGGATCATCTTATTTACTACCGTCGTTCTAAGTAAACAAGATGCATAAACATAATAAACATCACATGCAATTATATAGTAGTGACATGATATGGCCAATATCATATAGCTCCATTGATCTCCATCTTCGGCTCCATGATCATCATCGTCACCGGCATGACACCATGATCTCCATCATCATGATCTCCATCATCGTGTCTTCATGAAGTTGTCTCGCCAACTATTACTTCTACTACTATGGCTACCGGTTAGCAATAAAGTAAAGTAATTACATGGCGTTGTTTAATGACATGCAGGTCATACAATAAATAAAGACAACTCCTATGGCTCCTGCGGTTGTCATACTCATCGACATGCAAGTCGTGAATCCTATTACAAGAACATGATCAATCTCATACATCACATATCATTCATCACATTCTTCTTGGCCATATCACATCACATAGCATACCCCGCAAAAACAAGTTAGACGCCCCTCTAATTGTTGTTTGCATGTTTTACGTGGCTGCTATGGGTTTCTAGCAAGAACGTTTCTTACCTACGCAAAACCACAACGTGATATGCCAATTGCTATTTACCCTTCATAAGGACCCTTTTCATCGAATCCGCTCCGACTAAAGTGGAGAGATCGGCACCCGCTAGCCACCTTATGCACCGAGTGCATGTCGATTAGTGGAACCCGCCTCACGAAGAGTACGTAAGGTCGGTCCGGGCCGCTTCATCCCACAATACCGTCAAACAAGATTGGACTAGTAACGTTAAGCATATTGAACAAAATCAACACCCACAACTACTTTGTGTTCTACTCGTGCAAAGAATCTACGCATAGACCTAGCTCATGATGCCACTGCTTGGGGAACGAGCGTAAATTCAAAATTTTCCTACGTGTCACCAAGATCTATCTATGGAGAAACTAGCAATGAGGGAAGGAGAGTGCATCTACATACCCTTGTAGATCGCTAAGCGGAAGCGTTCATGAGAACGGGGTTGAAGGAGTCGTACTCGTCGTGATCCAAATCACCGGAGATCCTAGTGCCGAACGGACGGCACCTCCACGTTCAACACATGTACAACCCGATGACGTCTCCCACGCCTTGATCCAGCAAGGAGAGAGGGAGAGGTTGAGGAAGACTCCATCCAGCAGCAGCACAACGGCGTGGTGGTGGTGGAGGAGCGTGGTAATCCTGCAGGGCTTCGCCAAGCACCGCGGGAGAGGAGGAGGACTTGGGAGAGGGGAAGGGCTGCGCCAGGGGCAAAGGTGAAGCTCCCATGCGCCTCCCCACTATATATAGGGGTGGAGGGGGCTGGTTTCTTGCCCTCCAAGTCCATTGGGGCGTTAGTAAGGTGGGAGGAAAGAAATCCCATCATTTCCTTCCCCACCGATTGTTATCCCCCTTTTTTAGGGATCTTGATCTTATCCCTTCGGGATATGATCTTATTCCTTCTAAGCGGGGATCTTGGTGCGCCTTGACCAAGGGTGTGTGGCCTTGCCCCCACTACCCACGTTCATGTGGGTCCCCCATGCTTGTGGGCCCCACTCCGAACCTTCTAGAACCTTCCTGTACAATACCGAAAAATCCTGAACATTTTCCGGTGGCCAAAATAGGACTTCCCATATATAAATCTTTACCTCCGGACCATTCCGGAACTCCTGCGTGACGTCCGGATCTCATCCGGACTCGAACAACATTCGTAACCACATACAAACTTCCTTTATAACCCTAGCGCCATCGAACCTTATGTGTAGATTCCTACGGGTTCGGGAACCATGCGCATACATGACCGAGACGTTCTCCGTCAATAACCAACAGCGGGATCTGGATACCCATGTTGGCTCCCACATGTTCCACGATGATCTCATCGGATGAACCACGATGTCAAGGATTCAATCGATCCCGTATACAATTCCCTTTGTCTAGCGGTATTGTACTTGCCCGAGATTCGATCGTCGGTATCCCGATACCTTGTTCAATCTCGCTTCCAGCAAGTCTCTTTACTCGCCCGTAACACATCATCCCGTGATCAACCCCTTGGTCACATTGTGCACATTATGATGATGTCCTACCGAGTGGGCCCAGAGATACCTCTCCGTCACACGGAGTGACAAATCCCAGTCTCGATTCGTACAACCCAATGCACACTTTCGGAGATACCTGTAGTGCACCTTTATAGTCACCCGATTACGTTGCCAGACGCTTTGGTACACCCAAAGCATTCCTACGGTATTCGGGAGTTGCACAATCTCATGGTCTAAGGAAATGATACTTGACATTAGAAAAGCTTTAGCATACTTAACTACGATCTTTGTGCTAGGCTTAGGATTGGTTCTTGTCCATCACATCATTCTTCTAATGATGTGATCCCGTTATCAACGACATCCAATGTCCATGGTCGTGAAACTGTAACCATCTCTGCTGATCAACGAGCTAGTCAACTAGAGGCTTACTAGGGACATGGTGTTGTCTATGTATCCACACATGTATTGCGGTTTCCGGTTAATACAATTATAGCATGGATAATAAACGATTATCATGAACAAGGAAATATAATAATAACTAATTTATTATTGCCTCTAGGGCATATTTCCAACATATATTCCCTTGAATTATTTACTTCATACATTTTCATGTGAGAGCTCTTTACAGAAAGCAACTGGTATTCATTTAGAAAATCATGTTAATATTTTTACATATCATTAATAGATGGTTACATTGTTAACATGATTTTGGTTTAGTTAGTTCATTGTCATGTGGCCTATTTTATAATACTTTCCCTTATATTCATTTTACTGTAAAGAGAATAATTAGGAAATTGCATTGTATCATCCCAACATTGTTCTAAAATGTTGTTGGCCTTTCTATGTTGGGATGATACAATGTCACATTTCTAGAACAATTTTTGTAACTTGTAACTAGTCTGCTTTTTTTAGCGTGGGTTCCCCACATTTTCATGGTACCTTAATATAGTAGTGGTGTGTCCATCAGATGATTGCTTGGAAAATCAACTAATATTATTACTCTCCAGATTCGCTGTGACCGGGCTGTGATAACTTATTATAATTTTGTATGTGTTTTGGATTCTATGCAGGTTTGGCCGTCAGTCCGTGTTACTAAATATTGAAGTTTTTTAGCAGGAAATACTTGGGTCCGAATAGGTGCCTAGAAATGGTGGTGTAGTGTTGGAGATTAAAATTAGCTAGCAGATCATTTTCAATGAAGTCATGTTACTCGATTTTGTTTAAAAAAATGTGCTTATAGCACTTTCTAGATATGTTGATGTTTTGATATTAAGCTCTTTTTTTAATCAAATTAGGTTGTTGGAATTCTGCATTGTCATATGAACAAATGCTATTTTTTAAATGAATATAATTTGTTTGTCTGGTTGTAAATTGTGCTGCACCGAGAAAACAGGCTGGATTTAAAAAGAGGCTAATGGGTTGGACTAAAAAGACAGGTAGGCTAATTGGCAGGACAAAAATAAACAACTAAGCAACTAATCGGTTGGACATGACTGAAATTATTGGGCCAAAACCCTAATTGCGCTCGTTACTAAATGGGTCATGTTGGCATCCACGCCAGAACCATGTAGACACCCACGTTGCTTCCACGTCATGTAAATCGGTGGACGGTTTGTTCCACACAACCTAATTTGGGCTCGGTGGGCTGGGGCAGATCCATCGATGGCCAAGAACCATCATGGAAGGTATGATGTCAAATTATGAAGCGATATAAATGACGGATTTTAAATCCGTCAGGGATGGACATGCATGACAGTTTTTGGCTTATCTATGATGAACTAGGACTGTCATCTATTAATAAGTTTCTTGTAGTGAACTTATTCGTCAAAATTTGCATCAAAAGGTCGGCATACATTAACATGAGAAGTAGAGCCGAGTTCCATCAATAGTCTATAGATAAGTATAACACTTTCTGAGTTATATGTTTCCTCAGGTATTACACACGTTGATCATATGCTACTTATTTTATAAACATGACAAAGTTGTACTAAGTTTGAAACACTAATTTTGGGGCGGAGGGAGTACCAAGTACGTCACTTGATCTCTCGCATATCGTGTAATCATAGAGAGTGCATAAGTAGGTAGTTAAATGCGTTTACAGATTCAGAGAGATGACAGACGCAAACGAACAATAGGATCAACACCACTGGACTAAACTATTAGTTGTAATACTGCATAAATTAAATAACTAGAATATATGAGTTTTATCATCATCAACGAATAAGAAACGGCTCTCAAAATCACATTGTGCGCACAAATTGTCATCATTGAGCATCGAATGGCATCGGCAGCAGCATCTGTTCACTTCCCTAAAAAGACCCACTTGCTTACGACCATCATTGGGCACTCGCCTTCAATCAAATGTGCATCTTGTGTTTACCAAGTTTTTTTAGATGATTGCTAGGTTACGTAGCTTTGAGATTTTGTTTGTTTTCTTTTTTATAGTTTTATCGTCTTTTCATTTTTCTTTACATATATATTTCAGAAATATTTGAATGTAAATTTATATATATTTACATATATATAAGTAGACCTCTTCATCTTGTATTAAAATGTCCATCATAAGTTAAAAATTGTTCGTCATGTACTTAAAAATGTTTGCCGTGAGTTTACTTAAAATATTCATCTTGTGTTAAAATACTAATAGTGTATTTACAAAATGTTTGTCTTGTATTAACACGTCCTGTATTTTAGAAAAATTTCAATGTATTTTGAGAAAAATATTCAGCATATATTTTGACAAATATTTGGCTTGTATTTGAAAAATGTACAGCATGTGTTTAAATAATGTTCAATGTGTATTTGAAAGCACTCAACGTGCATGCGATAAATGTTCTGACATGTATTTACAAATATATTCGACATGTATTTAAAAATTGTTCGTTGGGGATCCAGAAAATGTTCAACATCTAATAAAAGAAGTTGAAACATATCTGAAAAAGAAAACAAGGAGAAAAAAATTTGTAAATAAAAAACCTAAAAAAGGAAAATGACCATTTTGGTATTGTGAAAAATAATAAAAACGTCAAGTAAATCACAGAAAGGAAAGGAAAAACTGGCCTAGAATATTCCTACAACCGCATGGAAGGTTCCCCAAACCGATAATTTCAGAAATGTGTTGTTGGACGGCCCAATAGAACACGGTAGCAAAAACACTTGACACGATGTGGTGCTCTATCTCGCAAGAAGCGAGATATAGCATTTGCACGAACGAAGCATCTGCGCGGCGACTATTTATCGACTTACGTGAGCACATGGGCACGTATCGCTGAAGAGGTCTACTGATTGGGCCGACGTATTCGTGTGCAGCTAATGAAAGAAAAAGGAGACGTATCGTTGAATGGGTCTACTAATTGGGCCGGCCCATCGTGTGCAGCTAATGGAAGAAAAAAGAGAAGAGAGAAGAGAAATGGGAATACAAACCCTGGTCTTCCTCCATTTTTTGTTTGGCTTTCTTTTTCCTTCTTCGTTTTGGCTTTTGTTTTGTTTTTTGTATGTTCGTTTTCGTTTTCACTCTACATTTTCATATACATCAAAAACATTTTTTTTAATAAATGATCAACATTTTTTTATACATGTTCAACACTGTCCGAGCGCTCATTCAACATTTTTAAATACTTTCTCAACATTTTTATAATTGTTCAACATTTTTTCAATACATGCTCAACATTTTTTGAGCACTCATTCAACATTTTTCAGTAATTATTCAACATTTTCAAATACTTGTTCAACATTTCAAATACTTATTCAATATTTTTCAAATACTTGTTCAACATTTTAAATACTCTTTCAACAATCATTAGTACTTATTCAAAAATTTGAAAACTTATTCAAAATTTTCAAATAATTGTTCAACATTTTTCAAATACTTGTTTAACATTTTTTAATTCTTATTCAACATTTTCAAATACTTTTTCAATATTTTCTTAATGTGTTTATTGTATATATATGAAGAATATTTTATAATGAAATAAAAGAATATAAATAAAGCAAAAGATAAGAATAGAAAACAGAAATAAAACAAAAAAATAGGCCTTTGCCTCCTGCACTGATGGGCCGGCCCATCTGGGCTCGCCTCGACGCGAGACGTCCCCGTTTGATTGCGTAAGGCGATAAATAGTGGTGCCCAAGCATCTGGCGTAACTATGGCATGCGAGAACAACTAATTAACGAGCGCTGCTTCGGGAGCCTCGCAACGATCAGTGCCACTTGGCGCGCTCTCAGTCATTCGTCACGTGTCGCGCTTTGGGCGTTCCCTCCGGATTTTGTTTTTTTATTTTTCCGCACGCGTTTTCGGCTTTTTAAACGATTTTTTCTGGGTTTTTTCGACGTTTTGGTTTTCCACCGGTCTTCCCTAGCTTTTCGACCAAAAAACACTGCACATAAAGTTTGAAAATATTAATCATACATTTGAAAAATATTAAATGTGTATGATTTTTTTATGTATACGTAAAATGTGTTCAAACAATGTACAATGTGTTCCGACACGTGGCATCCACCGTAACGGAACGCCGTTAAGCTATCGGGTCGGGTTTTGGATCCGATAACCCGTTAACAGCCCCGACCAATGGGGATTTTCCACGTCTAAAATCGTCATTGGCTGGAGGAAACACGTGTCGGCTCATTGTTGGGACATATGTCATCCACTCATTGGACATAAGGCGCCTATGATACGTCGACACGTGGCCCGGCCCAATAAAGGCCCATTACTGTGAAAAGGCCGGCATAAAAATGTAAGTTTTCAAAAATGTTAATCATGTGTTTGGAAAATGTTGAATTTCTGTATAAGAAATGCTCTGGATGTAATAAAAAATGTATAATGTGTATAAAAATGTAGACACGAAAAATATATGTATTTAAAAAATGTTAAACAAGTATTTACGAATATTCAGGATATATAGAATATGAAAAATGTGTATATATTAAGTAAAAGTAAAAAATATTTGTTAAAAAATGATAATCTCATATTTCGATAATGTTAAACATGTATGTGGAAAATGTTCCTGATCTATAAAAATGTACATCGTGGTATGGAAAAAGTAGACATAAAAATTAATTTCTCTAAAATATTAATCATGTATTTAAAAATGTTAAATACATATATAAAAAATGTTCCTGATGTATACGAAAAAGTATATAGAAAGAAGAGAACTGATAAAAACGAAAAAGGAAAACAAAGAAATAAAGGAAAATGAAGAAAGGAAGAAAAGTAAAAAAAGCCAGTGAACAACAGAGAAAAAAATAAAGAAAAGTAAAACCATAAAAGAAACAAAGAAAACTAGTGAAAAAATAAAGAAATACATAAAACCGATGAAAATCATGAAGAAACAAAGAAACACGAAAAGGAAAAGAGAAAACATAAGAAAAATCTAAAAAAGGACCAAAAAATAGTACAACGAGCACAGGAGGAGCGAGGATCGAAACTGAGCGAGTGAGCAAGGAGAATAAATGGGCCGGCCCTAGAACTCGCACATAAAACCTTCAGGCGAGGCGATAAGCGAGATATAGTAAGGTATCTTATTGTGTGATGATGCGAAGTAGGCCAAGTCGTCACCCCCAGTCCATGTGTCAGCCCAATAACGGCCTGGGCATGGTTTCTAACATGCATGTTCTGCTCAATGATCTTGATCTTATGGAAAAGGTACTCAAGAGCAAAAGTAGCGTTGTGTTTGCCTCAGGATCTTTTTTTTTAAAGACCCAAATCTATTAGGGACCCAATCTATTAAAAAGGTTCTTAAGAAGTACAAAGCATCCTAAACACCTGCACCACCGAACTTCTAGCTGGAGTGACATTCCTTGTTCTTTTGTTTTTTCTGGTTATTGTTTGAAAACCATTGTATTTTTTAAACCTTTTCCCCTCTACCTTTAATGTAAAAGCAGAGTCTTGCTGGTATGATTTTTTTTTCAAGAATACATCCTCAAGACGACAGGCTCATAGAAGGAAAGCGGAAAATGGCGAGTTACAATGCCATAGAGGCTGCAACACCTACATGGAGGCCAAGAAGAGAGAACGACATGCAGACTACACACTACTTCTTAACCTGTCCACCGCATTAGAATGGACCCAAAACTCAGATTCTCTAAAGAGTGATGCAAGACTCCGTAGCTCCCTCATCATGGATATGTCACAACACCACGCTCTCCGCAGTTGTGGCAGCCCCTGCTATTCCGATGCGTCAAAATGGTCCAGTGACCAAGATGATACCGTCCAAGCATCGCTGTCCACCTGTACCCGTGCTCTTGGAAGCCCACCATTGGAGCAGCTCCTCATCGGTCAAGGCATCCAGCCTAAAGCCCCCTTAATCCCAATATTGTGTGTCAAACCTGTCGAGCAAACATACATCCTAGCAGAATATGTTGTAGCGACTTTGGCTCCTTATCACAAAATGGGCAAGCGTACGCGTGTGGCAGGCATTGGCACTGCAATTGCCCGCCGTCCAACACCTATCTTGCAGGCCAGCCAAGCAAACATCTTGCGGTGTCGAGGGTGTTCACGTGAACGCCAAACCTAATTTGCTTCGTTGTTTCCGCACGGCCGCCAAAGAGAGCCTTGAAGGTTGTCCGTTGAAGGAATGACGGCCTCTAGTCCGTCATTTGAAGAAACTCCCAAAGTGTATCTCAGACCGAGATCTAACATCCCTCCACCAGCCTCCTCGTGCCCTTCTCTCACCGTGCAGGATCGAGCTACCCTGTCACGAATTGAGGCGAATAAGCATGGTGCGATGTTGTAGATGCGGCCTCGTCAGGTAACCACCAATCAGTCGAGTAAGAGCGCATATCTATCATCCCCAATGATGGATATAGTGGCGGCATTGAAGATCATGAGAGATTCTGCATGCACTTGGATGTTGAACTCTCCCCATGGTTTCTCAGCCACCGTGGGCTGCAATCATGATAATCTTAGCATGCAAGGCTATGTTGAGCAGCTCAAGGTTTTGGATCCCAAGGCCGCCCAGATGTTTTGGCATGCAGATCTTGTCTCGAGCCACTAAGCAATGTCCGCCCTCACATTGCTTCCCTTCCAAAGAAATCCACGACAAATCTTGATCATGTCGTTGAGGGATCTTGCTAGCATATCAAGTGCAAGCATGGAATGCAACCGACATTGCCGAGAGCGCTGGTTTTAACAGGTTCATACGCCCACCGCGATATAGAAGGGAAGCTATGCAGCCTAGCAATCTATCCACTAAGCGGATACAAGATCGCCAGCCAAGGCTTACGAAGGTCGAGAGGCAACCCAAGGTACCGGGCAAGGGAATTGTAGAACTTGACATCACAGTTGCTGCCGCACCCTCCCAATCTGCTTGGGGGAATCTAATGGGGTGGGCTGAGCATTTTGCAAAGTTGGTGTAAAGCCCGGAGACCACCCCAAAATCCTCGAGGATTGCCGTGCATGCCTTGAGGCTGAGCATATTTGGCTCGACGAAGGTGCCAACATCATCAACATATATGGAGGTGCGATTGCGCAATCCCGAATGAGCAAGCTTCGATAGCAAAACCATCTCCTCGGCCTTTCAAAAAAGATAGTGAAGCCCGTCCATGGAAATGACAAAAAGCAGGGGGAAGGCCCCCCGCCGGCTGAAAATCAACTTGCCAGGCACACCGGTTAGAAGCACCCTCGTGGAAGCTGAGGACACCGGTTAGCAGCACCCTTGTGGAGGCCGAGGACACTGGTTAGAAGCACCCTCGTGGAGGCCGAGGACACCGGTTAGAAGCCCCCTCGTGGGAGGCCGAGGCCAGGAGCCCCGCCAGCCAAGCTAACCACCTCTGCTCGAACCCCACCTTGGTGAGGATCTCGAGTAACAAGGCCCAACCCATCATGTCAAAGGCTTTGGTGATATCCAATTTTAACATCACAAAAGTCTAAGAATGTGAATGGTATAATAATTATTGCATTGAGGGCTGCCTCCTTGTATTTAGCTTTGCTTATATAAAAAAGAAGATCAAAATGGAGTTTCCTTGAGATGTATTCCTGTGCACCTCATCATCAAGGGATTACAGGCCACACACGACCCCCAACAGTTGGGATACGTATGCACGTTCGTACATGGAACACAACAGCTCTAGTGTACTCAGGTTGCAGGGAGTGTTAGCATGCACACCCCCGCATGTACGTACCCGGCCGGACTGAAGGCCAGAAGCTAGCCGACGACGGGGGTCCTGATGACCACGCACGATGATGACTACGCGCCGGGGGTCGTACCCGGACGGCAGCGGGGAGCCCTCCATGTAGAACCCCACCGACACGTCCGGCCGGTCGATGTTGATCTGGTCCGCCGCGTTCAGCTCCGGCCACCCCACCACCTCAGGCCACGACGTCTTCGCCATCAACCCCTCCTCGCTCAGCTCCTTGCGAGAATTTAGTGAAATCACAGGTGAACTTGTGATGGATATAGGGGGCTGGCTGTAGGAGTATCGTGTATACTTACTCCATGAGTCGATGGTATTTGTAGGATTTGCTGCCGGAAATATATACGATCAATTCAAGGTAATACCTAGGGTGACGACGAGCGGGCATAGCGCATACATTGGTGGAACTCATGCATGGCCGGCTCAGGACGGTTTCGCCACTGTCTTGATGTTGATTGGCTGCATGCATACATTGATTTCATCAAATGACAATTCTTGACCTAGTCACTACAAGCGCAAATTAACCAACCAACAGATCGCCTGCCAGCATATGCTGGTATGCGGGTGGTTAAAGCTCTATGATGACTGAACTGGCCTCTTAATCGTGCGACCTAGGCCTCCCGCTGGCTCCCGCCTCCCGCCCCCGAATCCCGCCGCCGCCACCTTACCCTGCCCATTTCCGGCGCGATCCGCCTGGCCGCCAGCGCTGCCCGGATCCGCCTCCCCCTTCCCGCCCTTCCATCGTGGAAAAGGCCTTTGGTCGCGTTCGTGCATCGCCATTAGTCGCGTTGCGCAAGAACTGCGACCAAATAAGCGCGATTAAAGCCTCACCTTTAGTCGCGGCTGCTTAAGAACTGCGACTAAAGGCCCGCCCACGTGGCGCCAAAGGGTTGTCGAGCGGAGGAGGACCTTTAGTCGCCCAGTTCTTCTCAATCAGCGATTAGTAGCCGCCACAGGTTTAGGGTTTTAGCCACCCCCTAAACCTGTTTTCTGTTTAATTTGTATTGTTTTATTTCTTTTGTGCTTTATTTTAATTTTGAAGGAGTTTCATATATTCTACGGTACTACATACATGCATATGAATGTACAATCTCAAATAAATTTGAAATTAGAACCAAAAAGAATTCAAGAGGAATATACAATATATATTCAATATCATCGAATGACCATATACAATTTTGAACAAGTTTCCATACATGATTTAATCCATATAAAGTTCCTACGTCCTCGTAATAGTGTTCTCCTTTAGGATGGAGGACTTCCTGCTGAACCATCCAGCTAGTTCCTCTTGAAGTGGTCGGAAGCGAGCTTCTGGACTAAGCATCATCCTGAGGTTATTCCTCCGAGCATTGGTATCACTGAACCCGCTCAGAGGTGTGTATCTCCATCCTCTCATGACATAGTATCCACATAGATTGGTCTCCGGTGGCTGAATATCCCCAAAGATTCTTAGGCTTTAACATTTTGAATTCTAGCTCTTTTTGAATTCACCCGACCTTTGTATTCTACGTAACCGCCTCCAAACCCTACGAGGCAAAGAAAATTAAGTGAACAAGAGAGTTATTAGTTACTTGATATTAGGAAATGAACGAAATAGGCTGATCGATATAGAGCGCAAATGAATGAAAATAATTACTTCGCAGCATTCTTCTCATGTCGGCCCAAAGCTTTGGATCCATATTTAGAGAGTCGTGGACGAGACATTCGAGGTGTTAACTTTAATTACTAGTGTAATCCAAAGGAACCTGCGGACACGATACATGCACAAAGACGTCATGCATAACTCATCGATTAGCCGGCCACATACCATGCATGGAGTAAACAAAAGAGAATTAATGTGCTCAAGATGTAAACACTCACCCAAAATGGTAAGGAAATAGAATATCACTTTTGAGTTCCTGCTTTGTAAGAAACTGCCACAGTCTGCCTCCACGCCGGCGGGGTGACGCTTCCAACACATGTCCATTAATGATGTGTGGGTCAATGAACCCAACATCATGGATGTTCCTTTACTCTGCATTCCTTAATCTTCATTCTGCATGTATAATAGCGGACACAACAATATAGTTAGGACATATATATAGTGCGAGGCAATATGAACGAGATGGGGTAGAAATTAATAAATCACTTACAGTAACGTAGCAACTGATGATAGATTTGTCGAGCTCAAGGCAGATTGAAAGCTGGAACAATTCACTCAGTTCAATTTGTACATAGTAATGTTTGAAGTGATGCTCATGTCTAACTTCCGCATAAATATATTCTTTGGCGTTTTTATTTTTATGTAACCCTTGTACCATTTCAGCAGACCTTTCATTTGTGAGGTAGATCCTTTTCTCACAGTGCTCGACGAGAGGCCCATTCTTGACATATGTAATTACTACCTCCTTCACTGGGCGCCTCATCAAGGCCTAACAGTTCACGAAGAGTAATACCTAAGTTGGCCGCTTGTTCTACGGCACTTTCGTTACACGTCAATCCACTGTCTTGTGCCGCGAGCTTGTATGATCTCTCGGGGCATCCCGGACAGAAGGCTTCCACTATAAGCGCGGGCAATCGATTGTTTACTTTGTTCCCGAGCCGGGCAACTTGTTTCCGCTTTTTACTTTCGGCCTTCTCCCGCCTTTTTCCTTGTTCTTCGTGTGTGTGAACATAAGCAGGCGGTAGGCGCCGAGTCTGCGCCATGAGGAACAGCCAAACGTGCTTCATTCTGCAACAAGACCAAGACTTCAGATGCGCAGACGGAGAGTCATCATCGAGCCCACCATAGCGCCAATGACCAGGAGGCTTTTTTTCAGAGGGCTTAAGACCACTTTAGTCGAGATAGGATGTACTTCCGGCCCCCTTCAAACTACAGTCAGTCGTGATCCCTTCCCCGCCAACAATTGGGAAGAGAGCACCAAGGACACCTTATAAATAGGACTTAGCCACCACCATAAGGGGATAGGATCCATTCTCACCGTGTATTTACCTCACCAAATTTCTCTCGAGTTTCAAGAACACTGCCTCGCCGAGGCTAAGGTTCATCCACTGTGACTTAGTTCATCCTCACCCCTTCGAGGCAATCCACCAAAATGCCGAGTAGGGTATTACACCGCAAGGTGGCTCAAACCAGGATAAAGTGTTAGGCCCCGTCGTCCCTTTGAGCTCGGACGCCAGGCTTAGGAGGATCACGAGTAGGCAGGCCGGGTAGGTTGAGATCTTCAGACGCACCCTAGAGTTCAAACCTATCAAGGGTTTAGGGAACTCGAAATCCAAAATTTCGTGGCGCCCAGGTAGGGTGCATTGGATCTTCTTCCGCCGATCGATCCAATCAAGCATCTCGACACTTCTGTGGCTCACGACGACGCTGCTCGCCATACTGAAAGGCCGATACATCTCCAATCGTGATCTATAATTTTTTTAATTATTCCATGCTATTATATTAATTTCTTTTGGATGTTTATATTTTATTTTACACATTTATATCATTTTTGGGACTAACCTACTAACCGGAGGCCCATCCAGTATTGTTATAGAAAAAGCTTTTGCCTATTTTAGTATTTCTCAAGAAAAGGAATATCAAACGGAGCTCCAAACGGAATGAAACCCTCGGGAGCGTGATTTTTTTTGGAACGAACGTGATCCGTAGGACTTGGAGTGCAAGCCAAGAAGCAGCCGAGGGTGGACATTTAGATAGGAGGGTGCGCCTTCTCGCTCCACTGGCCCCCAAGGCCATTACCTGACTCACTTTTTCCTCCTATAGCCCACGCATTCTCGAAACATCCAGTGGAGCCAACGAAATGTAATTTCCACCGCCAGAACCTTCTCAGATCCGGGCGATCCCATCTTGAGCCTTTCACGCCTTCCCACGGGAGGGGGAATTCTGACTATGGAGGGCTTTAAGATCAACACCATAGCCCTCCGGCGAGTTGTGAGTAGTTTACTGCTGCATCTTCAGTCCATAGTTATTAGCTAGATGGCTTCTTTTTTGGATCTCAATAAATATGTTTTCCCCTCTCTTGTGGAAATCTATTCGATGTAACTCCTTTGGCGGTGGGTTTGTCGAGATCCTATGAATTGTGGGTTTATGATCAAGTTTATCTATGAGAAATATTTGAATCCTCCTCTGAATTCTTTTTGGTGTATGATTGAGTTATCTTTGCAAGTCTCTTCGAATTATTAGTTTGGTTTGGCCTACTAGATTGATCTTTCTTGCCATGGGAGAAGTGCTTAGTTTTGGGTTCAATCTATGTATATTCTTACCAAGTGACAAAATAGGGCTGCACAAATACGATTGTATTGTTGCCAATTTAGGATAAAAAATATGGGGTTTATATCATATTGCTTGAGTTTATCCCTCTACATCATGTCATCTTTTCTAATGTGTTACCTGTTCTTATGAACTTAATACTCTAGATGCATGCTGGATAGCGGTCTTATGTGGAGTAATAGTAGTAGATGCAAAAGCAGGAGTCGGTCTATTTCATTTATGACGTGATTCCTATATACATGATCATGCCTAGATAATCTCATAATTATTCGGCTTTTTCATCAATTGCTCGACAAGAATTTGTTCGCCAATCGTATCACTTATGTTATCTTGGAGAGAAGCCACTAGTGAAACCTATGGCCCTCGGTCTATCTTTTATATCATATAAGCTTTCAATCTACTTTTATTTGCATCTTTACTTTTCCAATCTATATCATAAAATACCAAAAATATATTTATCTTATCATACAATCTCTATCGGATCTCTACTTTGAAGTGGCTGCGAAGGGATTGATAACCCCTTTCTTGCGTTGGTTGCAAGTCTTTTGTTTGCTTCGTAGGTGCATGGGACTTGAGGAGCCTCCTATTGGATTGATATATTGGTTCTTTAAACCGAGGGAAATACTTACGCTACTATTGCCGTGCATCACCTTTTCCTCTTCAAGGAAAACTAACGCCAGCTCAAGACGTATAAGAAGGGATTTCTCTCGCGCCGCTGCCAGGAGGTCTTCGCTCAAGTCAAGACATGCTCAAGTACCCATCACAAACTCATATCTCCTCACATTTACATTATTTGCCATTTGCCTCTCGCTTTCCTCTCCCCCACTTCAATTCTTGCCGCTTTATTCGCCCTCTCTTTTCTAATCTTCTTCTTTCTCTTCGCTTTGCCCTTTTTTGTTTGCTTGTTTGTTGGATTACTTTGGTCACATGGCGCTAAGATAATACCAAATTGTGTGATTTCTCCAATACCAATAATAATGACTTCTTTAGTACTCCTATTGCTTCTCTTAATGATGTTGAGGCTTAGAAATCAAACTCCGCTTTGTTGAATCTTGTTATGAAAGATCAATTACCTGGCCTTCCTAGTGAAGATGCCGACACTCATCTAAACAACTTTGTTGATTTGTGTGATATGCAAAAGAAGAAAGATATGGATAATGATATTGTTAAATCGGGGTTATTTCTGTTTTCACTTAGAGATCATGCCAAAGTTTGGTTTTCGCTCTTTGCCTAAAAAATAGTATTGATTCTTGGAACAAGTGCAAAGATGCTTTTATCTCTAAGTATTTTCCTCCCCGCTAAGATTACTTCACTCTTTGGAACGACATTATGAATTTTAAACAACTGGATCGGCGAGCATGTTGCTCAATCTTGGGAAAGAATGAAATTGATGATTCAAGAATCGCTTCCTACTCATGGTTTGAATTTATGGATGATCATACAAAATTTTATGCCGGTTTGAACTTTGCTTCGAGAAATCTTTTCGATTCGGCCGCTGGAGGCACGTTTATGAAACTTACTTTAGGAGATGCTACAAAACTTCTTGATAATATTATGGCTAATTATTCTCAACGGCACACCAAAAGATCTTTACTAGTAAAAAGTGCATGCTATAGAAGAAATCACTGTTTTGAGTGGAAAGATGGATGAACTTATGAAGTTGTTTGTCATTAAAAATACTCCTCTTGATCACAATGATATACCTTGGTTTACTTTGATTGAGAATAATAACGTAATCTATGGATGTGCAATTTCTTGGTAGGAATAGTTTCTGGAAACAATGCTTTACAGAGGAAACTTTAATCCTGTAGATTATCCCTAGTAATTCCTCTAATAATTATGGAAATTCCTTGCCAATAATTCTTATGGTAATTTTAATAATATGCCCTTAATTTTGAGAATAGTGTGAAAGAATTTATGATTTCTCAAAAGAATTTGAATGCTTTTGTTTGAAGAAAAATTGCTCAAAGTTTGAATGATTTGGCTAGGAACGCTGAGAGACTTTCTCATTGATGTTGATTCTCTTAAACTTAGATCTACTCCTCATAAGCATGATACAAATGAGTCTCTCAAAGCTTTCAAGTGAGAATTTCCATTGATGACTCGTGCAAGGAAAGAACCGCTTAGATTGCGTAAGGCTAAGAAAGATTGCTTTGTAAAGGCGTTGTTCTTTCAGTTTCAATGAAAATAACGATGAAGATCTTAAAGTTATTGATGTGTCTCCCGTTAGATCTTTGTTTTGCAATATGAATCTTATTAATAATGGGACTCGAGATGAGTCAATTTTAGTTACAAGGCATCCTAATAACTCTTGAGTTTTTAGATCTTGATGCTAAATTTGGTAAAAGCGGGATTGGAGAAGTCATGACTTTTTAAATAGTATTGAACCCACTATCTCGGATTACTAATTTGATTATGATAATTGTTCTTTAGAAGGTTGTATTTCCTTGTTGCAATCCGTTGTTATTCTCCTCATGCTTATAGTCACAATAAAGCTTTTACCAAACATATCGCTGATGCCTCGATGCAATCTTAGCGATGAAAAACTTAATTTGGAAGTTTCTTGTACCAAGAAACTTAATGACGAGTGGGGAACCTACTATAAAGATTAAAGTTAAAGATCGTGGAGTGTTTTGCTTTGTGTGATTTGGGTGCTACAGTGTCGGCGATTCCAAAAACTTGGTGTGATATTCCGTGCTTCCATGATCTTGATGATTGTTTCTTGAATTTGTACCTTATGGATTCCAATTATTAAAAAGCCAATGGGAAGGATCACCGATGTACCTATTGTTGCAAATAGAAATTTGGTGCCCGTGAGATTTTATCGTTCTTGATATATATTGCAATCTTTTCTTGCTCTATTATTCTTGGCAGACCTTTTCTTAGAACGCATTGGCGCGATTATTGATATGAAGGAAGGAAATATTAGATTCCAATTTCCATTAATGAAAGGCATGTAGCACTTCTTCAAGAAAAGAAAGTCAAATTACCTTATGAATCTATCATGTGGCTACTTTGAGGAATTGAGTGCCAAAGATGGCAGCAATTGCTACTTAGATCTATCTTCGCTTTTATGCCTAGCTAGCTGCGTTAAACGATAGCGCTTGAAGCTGGGAGGCAAACCCAATTTTATTTGTGTTTTTTGTTTTTGTTTCTGTTTAGCACAATTTTGCATCTAATTTTCCGTTTAGATGTGTTTTTATGTTTTAATTAGTGGGTTTGTGCAAAGTAGAACTCCATAGGATAATCCTATGGTGATAGTTAAATTTGATTTTGCTAAAAACGGTAAACTCTTATGCTACATTTTAAATTAGTTTTTTAAATCACAGAAACGTGCTTATGCGTTGATTATTTTTGATTCTGATCAATAGACAAATTACCCAGGACTTCCTATTTTGGTACGATTTTTGGAGTTCCATAAGTTTGCGTTAGTTACAGATTGCTACAGACTGTTCTGTTTTTGACAGATTCTGTTTTTCGTGTGTTGTTTGCTTATTTTGGATGCATCTATACTAGTAAAATAGGCTTATAAAACCATAGAGAAGTTTTCAATACAGTAGGTTTAACACCAAAATAAATAAATAATGGAGTCTTGTACATTAAAGCATCTTATGTGGTGGTTTTGTTTTCTTTCACTAACTGAGCTTATGAGATTTCCTGAGTTTTTGTGTTGTGAAGTTTTCTGTGTTTTGGGTAAAGATTTGATGGACTATGGAATAAGGAGTGGCAAAATCCTAAGCTTGGGGATGCGCATGGAACCCCAAGATATTCAAGAATAGCCAAAAGCCTTTGCTTGGAGACGCCTTGTGAAGGCGCAACCCCTCTTTTCGTCCTTCGCTCACTGCACTTTAGTTGGAGCTATATTTTATTTGCCACATGATATGTGTTTTGCTTGGAGCGTCGTGTATGATATATTAGTCTTTGATTTTATAGGGTTTCTTACAATAATCCTTGCAAGACACACCTTTTAGAGAAGTCTATTTTATTAGAATTTATTAGAATACTCTATGTGCTTCAATTTATATCTTTTCGAGCTGGGGAGATAGTTTTTGCTCTAGTGCTTCACTTATATCTTTTAGAGCACTAAGCAAGGGCTTAATTTTGTAGAAATTGCTAGTATCTCATGCTTCACTTATATTATTTTTGTGAGTCTCTTAGGACAGCATGGTATTTTCTATGGTTATAAAATTGGTCCTAGAATGGTAGGCATCCAAGTTAAGTATAATAAAACTATCATAGGAAGTGAATTGGATGCTATGATCAATTTGATGCTTGATAATTGTTTTGAGATATGGAGGTAGTGGGGATATTAAAGTCATGCTAGTTGGGTGATTATGAATTTAAAGAATGCTTGCATCATAAAGGTAGCAAGTCCCGAAGAGTATGCACGTATGGTTAAAGTTGTGTAACAAATTTGAAACATGAAGTGTACTTGGATTGTGCATCTTTATGAGTGGCGGTCTGGGACGAGCGATGGTATTTTCCTACCAACCCATCCCTCTAGGAGCATGCGCTGCATCTGCTTGGTTTCTTGATGACTTCTAAATTTTTGCAACAAGTATATGAGTTCTTTCGACTAACGTTGAGTCCATGGATTATACGGATCTTTACCTTTCCAATTCATTGTTAGCCTCTTCTGCATCAAGTATCGCTCTTTCTCACCTCGAGAGAGTTGGTGCAAACTTGTCGGGCTTGCAGCATCCAAACCCCGTGACATGACACGCCCCATCACACATTAACCTCCTTATAATTTCCCTCAAAACAAATACCATACCTACCTATTATGGGTATTTCCATAGCTATTCCAAGATATATTACATGCAACTTTCCACTGCTCCGTTCATGGACATCATGACATATATTACTTTTTGTCATATTGCCATCAAGATGATCATGAAGTTGATATCGTATTTGTGGCGAGCCACCATGCATAATTTTTCATACATGTCACTTTGATTCATCGCACTATCCCAAGATAATCACGTGAGGCATGCATATAGAGCTAAGTATCTTGTTCTAGTTTCGAAGTTGTAATCTGCGTGTTGTAATCAATAAAAGTGTGATGACCATCATTATTAGAGCATTGTCCCCAAAGAAAAAAAAGAAAAAAAATAAAGGCCAAAAGAAAAAAAAAGAAATGCCAAAGAAAAAAAAGAAAAAAAAGAAAAAGAAAAAAGGAAAAAAAATAAAAGGCAATGTTATTTATCTCTTTTTTCCATTAATTTGTGCTTCCAAAGTAGCACCATGTCCTTCATATAGCGAGTCTCATATACTGTGCTTCAAAGTAGCAATTCATGTTCTTCATATAGTGAGTCTCATATGCTGTCACTTTCATATACTAGTGGGAATTTTTCATTATAGAACTTATTGTATATTCCTCATTTATGGGCTTCCTCAAATGCCTTAGGGTTCGCAGGGAGTAAGCAAGTTGGATGTTTATACATCCATTTTGCATCATGCTTTTATATCGATATTTATTGCATTATGGGCTGTTATTTCACGTTATGTCACAATACTTATGGATATTCTCTCTTATTTTACAAGGTTTACATGAAGAGGGAGAATGTCAGCTGGAATTCGGGTCGGAAAAGGAGCAAATATTGAGACCCATTCTACGTAACTCCAAAAGTCCTAAACTCCACGGAATATCTTAAAATAAATAAATAAAATCGTCGCCAAAGATGAAGGCCAGGGGGGCCCACATCCCGCTCACGAGGGTGGGGGCTCTCGGGCGCGCCTACCTCGTGGGCCCCCCGGTGGCTCTCCGATGCCCATCTTCTCCTATATGAAGTCTTTCGATGAGAAAAAATAGAAGCTAACCTTTTCGATTTGAGACTCACGCCACGAGGCGGAACCTCATGGAACTAATCTAGGGCTCCGCAGAGCTGTTCTCCCTGGGACACTTCCCTCCGGGAGGGGGAAATCATCGCCATCATCATCACCAACGCCTCCTCTCATAGGGAGAGAGGGCAATCTCCATCAACATCTTCACCAGCACCATCTCATCTCCAAACCCTAGTTCATCTCTTTCTATCCAATTCTTGTCCCCAAGTCCGGGATTGGTGCTAGTAGGTTGCTAGTAGTGTTGATTACTCCTTGTAGTTGATGCTAGTTGGTTTATTTGGTGGAAGATCATATGTTCAGATCCTTAATGCATATTATTACCCTCTGATTATGAACATGAATATGCTTTGTGAGTAGTTACTTTTGTTCCCGAGGACAAGGGAGAAGTCTTAAGTATTAGTAGTCATGTGAATTTGGTATTCGCTCGATATTTTGATAAGATGTATGTTGTTCTAAGCTTCTAGTGGTGTTATGTGAACGCCGACTACATAACACTTCACCATTATTTGGGGCCTAGAGGAAGGCATGCATTGGGAATTAATAAGTAGATGATGGGTTGCTAGAGTGATGTGCTTAAACCCTAGTTTATGCTGCTATTTCGTATATTGATTTGGATCCATATGTTTCATGCTATGGTTAGGTTTACCTTTAATACTTTTGTTGTAGTTATGGATGCTTGCAATAGAGGTTAATCATAAGTGGGATGCTTGTTCAAGTAAGAACAGCACCCAAGCACCGTCCACCCACATATCAAATTATCAAAGCACCTAACGCGAATCATATCAACGTGATGAAAACTAGCTTGACGATATTCCCATGTGTCCCTGAGCGCTTTTCCTATTATAAGAGTTTGTCCAGGCTTGTCCTTTGCTACAAAAAGGATTGGGGCCACCTTGTTGCACTTTATTCACTCTTGTTACTTGTTGCTCGTTATAATTTATCTTATCACAAAACTATCTCATTACCATTTATTTCAAGATTTGCAGAGAATACCTTTGCTGAAAACCGCTTATCATTTCCTTCGCTCTCGCTGGGTTCGACACTCTTTACTTATTGAAAGGACTACGATAGATCCCCTATACTTGTGGGTCATCAAGACTCTTTTCCGGCGCCTCATGCCGTTTTAGTGTAGCTTTGGTAGGTGGAATTTGGTAAGAAAATTTTATATAGCTGAAATTTACTATCACTTGTTACTATGGAAAGTAATCCTCCGAGGGGCTTGTTTGGGGTATCTTCACCCCGTCCCAGATAGCAAAAGATTTGCCCCTCAACCCTACTTTGGAACCTATTGAAAAATGAAACTCCTTTTGAATTCCCTTCGGGTATGATGGAAAAACTGCTAGCTAATACTTTTACAGAGATGGAACAAAGCATCCCGATGAACATCTACTCTATGTAGATGAAGTTTGTGGACTATTTAAGCTTGCAGGTATACCCGATGATGTTGTTAAGAAGAAGGTTTTCCCTTTATCTTTGAAGGGAGATGCATTAACATGGTATAGGCTATGTGATGATCACGAGATCATGGAACTATAAAAGATTGAAATTGGAATTTCATCAAAAGTATTACCCAATGCATCTTGTTCACCGTGATCGCAATTATATATATAATTTTTTGGCCTCATGAAGGAGAAAGCATCGCTTTCAAGCTTCCTGGGAGGCTTAAATCAATGTTATATTCATGCCCCAATCATGAGCTCTCAAGAGTGACAATCCTTTAGAATTTTTATGCTCGGCTTTCTCGATAACAATCGCATCCATGCCTCGATACTTCTTGTGCTTTGGCTCTTTTATGATGAAGACTATTGAATTCAGATGGAATTTATTGGATAGAATTAAACGAACTCGAAGATTGGGACCTCGATGAAGGTAAGGAGTCAGGTATGACACCTAAGTTTGATTGTGTTAAATCTTTATGGATACCGATATTTTCCGTAAGTTTAGCACTAAATATGGACTTGACTCGAGATAGTAGGCCTCTTTTTCTGTGAATCTTTTGCTACTTATGTTGATCTCCCCAAGGAGAAGTGGTTTAAATATCATCCTCCCATAGAAGTAAAAGTAGCTGCACCAGTTAAAGTTGAAGAAAAAGACTGTCACTTATAATGATCCTATTGTTCCCACTTCTTATGTTGAGAAACCACCTTCCTCGTTAGAATAAAGGATCATGCTAAAGCTTCAACTGCATGGTCTACGTAAAAGCAATATTAGAACTTATACACCTGAGCAAGTCAAAGTAGAACCTAATATTGCTATTGTTAAAGATCTCTTGTCCGATAATATTGATGGGCATGTTATTCAATTCTCGCATGTGAATCTGCTAGAATTAAGCTAAACCTTGGCGCTAAAGATAAACATAGACCTGTGGTAGGCGTGCTCAAGTATTTCAAGTAAAATAGGAGATCATTGTTATCATGGCTTATGTGATATGGGTGCTAGTGCTAGTGTAATACCCATTGATTTATACAAAGAAATTATGCCTGAGATTGCACCTATTGAGTTGGAAGAAATTGATGTCACAATTAAGCTTGCCAATAGAGATACTATTTCACCAATTGGGATTGTTAGAGATGTTGAAGTCTTGTGTGGTAAAACTAAATATCCTGCTGATTTTCTTGTTCTTGGTTCTCCACAAGATAGCTTTTGTCCCATTATATTTGGTAGACCTTTCTTGAACATCAAGTTAATGCTAAGATAGATTGCGAAAAGAATGTTGTTACTATTGGCTTGGATGATATGGTTCATGAGTTTAATTTCTCTAAATTTGGTAAACAACATCGTGAGGAAGAATTGCCTAGTAAGGATGAAATTATTGGTCTTGCTTCTATTGCCGTACCTCCTAGTGATCCTTTAGAACAATATTTGCTAGACCATGAAAATGATATGTTTATGAATGAAAGAAGTGAAATAGATGAAGTATTCTTTAAACAGGAACCTATTCTCGCAAACACAATTTGTCTCGTTGAAATACTAGGGGATCCTCCTCCACCCAAGGGTGATCCGTGTTTGAGCTTAAACCGCTGCTCGATAATCTTAAATATGCTTATCTTGATGAAGAGAAAATATATCCTGTTATTATTAGTGCTAACCTTTCAGAGCATGAAGAAGAAAAGATTATCAAAACTCAAGAAGCACCGTGCCACTATTGGATATACTCTTGATGATCTTAAGGGCATTAGTCCCACTCTATGTCAACATAAAATAAATTTGGAAGCGGATGCCAAACCAGTTCGTGATCCTCAACGACGCTTGAATCCTAAAATGAAAGAAGTGGTAAGAAAAGAAATACTCAAGATTCTGGAGGCAGGTATAATTTATCCCGTTCTGTCGAGTAGTGGGTGGGTAAGTCCCCGGCCCATTGTGTGCCTAAGAAGGGAGGTATTATCGTTGTCCCTAATGATAAAGATGAATTAATCCCACAAAGAATTATCACTAGTTATAGGATGGTAATTGATTTCCGCAAATTAAATAAAGCTACTAAGAAAGATCATTACCCCTTACCTTTTATTGATCAAATGCTAGAAAGACTATGCAAACATACACATTATTGCTTTCTAGATGGTTATTCTGGTTTCTCTCAAATACTTGTGTCCGCCAAAGATCAATCAAAGACTACTTTTACATGCCCTTTTGGTACTTTTGCTTATAGACGTATGCCTTTTGCTTTATGTAATGCACCTGCTACCTTTCAAAGATGCATGTTGGCTATATTCTCTGACTTTTGTGAAAAGATTTGTGAGGTTTTCATGGATGACTTTTTCCGTCTATGGATCCTCTCTTGATGATTGCTTGAGCAATCTTGATAGAGTTTTGCAGAGTTGTGAAGAAATTAATCTTGTCTTGAATTGGGAAAAGTGCCACTTTATGGTTGATGAAGAGTATTGTCTTGGGGCACAAAGTTTCTGAAAGAGGTATTGAAGTTGATAAAGCCAAGGTCGATGCTATTGAAAAGATGCCATGTCACAAGGACATCAAAGGTATAAGAAGTTTCCTTGGTCATGCCGGATTTTATAGGAGGTTCATTAAGGACTTCTCAAAATTTTCTCGGCCTCTGACTAATTTATTACAAAAAGATGTACCATTTGTCTTTGATGATGATTGTGTAGAAGCATTTGAAATACTTAAGAAAGCATTAGTCTCTGCACTTGTTCAAATTTCCACCGATTGGAATTTACCCTTTGAAATTATGTGTGATGCTAGTGATTATGCTGTAGGTGTTGTTCTAGAGCAAAGAGTTGATAAGAAATTAAATGTTATCCATTATGCTAGTAAGACTCTAGACAATGCTCAAAGAAATTATGCTACTACCGAAAAAGGAACTTTTTAGCAGCTTGTATTTGCTTGTGATAAATTCAGACCCTATATTGTAGATTCTAAAGTAACTATTCACACCGATCATGCTGCTATTAAATATCTTATGGAAAAGAAAGATGCAAAACCTAGACTTATTAGATGGGTTCTCTTGTCAGTGCAAGAATTTGATTTGCATATTGTTGATAGAAAAGGAGCTGAGAACCCCGCTGCGCAGTAACTTATCTAGGTTAGAGAATGTTCTTGATGACCCACTACCTATTGATGATAGCTTTCCGATGAGAAATTAAATGTCATAAGCACTTCTCAGAGCACTCCATGGTATGCCGATTATGCTAATTATATTGTTGCTAAATTTATACCACCTAGCTTCACATACCAACAAAGAAAAAGTTTTTCTATGATTTATGACATTACTTTTGGGATGACCCACATCTTTATAAAGGAGTAGATGGTGTTATTAGACGTTGTGTGCCTCGAGCATGAACAGGAATAAGATCGCACGCAAGTGTCACTCCGGCTTATGGAGGACACCACGCTGAGATAGAACTGCACATAAGGTATTGCAATCCGGTTTTTATTGGCCCGCTCTCTTCAAAGATGCCGTAAGTTTGTTTTGTCTTGCGATGAATGTCAAAGAATTGGTAATATTAGTAGACCTCGAGAAATGCCTATGAATTATTCACTTGTTATTGAACCATTTGATGTTTGGGGCTTTGATTATATGGGACCTTTTCCTGCCTCTAATGGATATACACATATTTTGTTGTTGATTACGTTACTAAGTGAGTAGAAGCTATTCCAACTAGTAGTGCTGATCATAACACTTCTATTAAAATGCTTAAGGAAGTTATTTTTCCGAGGTTTGGAGTCCCTAGATATTTAAAGACTGATGGTGGTTCACATTTTATTCATGGTGATTTCCGTAAAATGCTTGCTAAATATGACGTTAATCATAGAATTGCATCTCCATATCACCCACAGTCTAGTGGTCAAGTAGAATTGAGCAATAGAGAGCACAGATTAATTTTGCAAAAGACTGTTAATAGGTCTAGAAAGAATTGGTCCAAGAAACTTGATGATGCATTATGGGCCAATAGAACTGCATATAAGAATCCTATGGGTATGTCTCCGTATAAAATGGTTTGTGGAAAAGCATGTCACTTACCTCTCGAACTAGAACATAAGGCATATTGGGCTATTAAAGAGCTCAACTATGATTTCAAACTTGCCGGTGAGAAAAGGTTATTTGATATTAGCTCACTTGATGAATGGAGAACCCAAGCTTATGAAAATGCTAAGTTGTTTAAAGAAAAAGTTGAAAGATGGCATGACAAAAAGGATACAAAAGCGTGAGTTTAATGTAGGTGATTATGTATTGCTATACAACTCTGGCTAAGATTTTTGCAGGAGAACTTCTCTCTAAATGGGAAGGTCCTCACGTTATCGAGGAGGTTCATTGTTCCTAAGCCATAAAATCAACAACTTCAAGGCACAAATCCAAAGGTGGTAAACGGTCAAAGGATCAAACACTATATCTCAGGTAATCCCATAAATGTTGACACCAATATTATTGAAACCGTAACCCCGTGAGGAATACATAATGGACACTTTCAAGACCGCTTGAGACTCAAAAGGAATAGGTATGTGGTACGGTAAGTAAACCGACTCCAAAACAATTTTTAAGGCAATATTTCTCCGTCGGAATATTTAGAAAATAGAAAATAAGTGGCAGACTCGGGGAAGGACACGAGGCCTCATGAGGGTGGTGGGCACGCCCTACCCCTCGGGCGTGCCCCCTACTGCAGGTGCCCTCCGGACTCCGTTTTCTTGCACGATACGTATTTTGGTCGGTAAAAATTCATTATATATTCTCCCGAAGGTTTTGATTCCCGTATCACGCAAATCTCTCATGTTCTTGTTTCGAGCTGTTTTTCTGTCAGGATTTTCAAGGCTAGGCATCATGTCGTCCCCCTCCTCCAACAATGGTGACAACGATGCTTGGCTAATGAAGATAGATCTGAAGAGGGAAGAACCCATGAAGGTCAACAAGGATGAAAGGATCAAGAAGGCCACTTGAGGATCAAGCTCGTGAGCAAAAGACATCCTTCAACTTGATCATAACTTTCTTACCCCAACTGAGATCAAAGCTTTCAAGATGATTGAGTTAGCTCGTATATAGAACAAGTATCTCACACAAGAAAATATTTTATTGAAGGAGCATATTGTTGCACTCAAGAGCATCATCCGCAAGCTGGAGGACCTCTTACGCTCGATGTGCGACTATCCATGACCTCCACCTTCACCGACAAATAAGGATACATAATCACATGGGTATGGGCACTCCCCTGGCAACTGCCAAGCTTTGGGGAGGTGCCCCGGTATCGTATCACCATCACAAATCCTATCTTTACCGTTTTTCTTAGTTCGATCCTTTTATTAGTATCTTGATTTAGTAGAATAAAGTCATGGCATGATCTAGTTTTGAGTTTTGCTTTATGATCCCTCTTTGTAATCGAGTCCGTGAGCTATATAATAAAGATTAGTGTTGAGATAAGGGATTGATTATTTTGCCATGATCTTGGGTGAATAAAAGAAAAGGAATAAAAAGAATCAGATAGTTCATATTGATCTTATTGAAAGTAATGACTTCACATAGAAAGAGTATGATGATTAAAAGTTGTTGGGAGTTGGCAAATATAGCTTTGGTCATCGTTGCAATTAATAGGAAGTAATAAGGAAAGAGAGGTTTCACATATAGATATATTATCATTGACATCTTTTATGATAGGGAGCACTCATTAAAATATGACATGCTAAAGAGTTGAGGTTGGACAAGGAAGACAACATAATGAGTTATGTTTTCTTACATCGGAGATAAAGTATGTTGTCATGGATCCTCTAACGTGTTGAGCTTGCCTTTCCCCCTCATGTTAGCTAAATTCTCAAAGCACCAAGTAGTGATACTACTTGTGCTTCTAAATACCCTTAAACCAGTTTTGCCATGAGAGTCCACCATATCTACCTATGGATTGAGTAAGATCCTTCAAGTAAGTTGTCATTGGTGCAAAGCAATAAAAATTGCTCTAAACATGTATGATTGATTGGTGGGAGAAATAAGCTTTATATACGATCTTGTGATGTGGAAGTAATAAAAGCGACGGACTGCATAATAAAGGTTCATATCACAAGGGGCAATATAAAGTGACGCTCTTTCGAGATTGAGATTTTGTGCATTCAACCATAAAAAGCGCATGGCTACCTCTACTTCCCTCTGCGAAGGGCCTATCTTTTATTATTATCCTCTACCTTATGCAAGAGTCACGGTGATCTTCACCTTTCCTTTTTCATTTTATCCTTTGGCAAGCTTAGCATGTTGGAAAGAACATGATATACATATCTAATTGGATGTAGGGGAGCATGAATTATTCTTGTTGACATTACCCTTGAGGTAAAAGGTTGTGGGGCAAAACTATAAGCCCCTATCTTTCTCTCGTGTCCCATTAAAATTCCGTAACCACAAGTATTGCGTGAGTGTTAGCAATTATGAAGGACTAAGTGATAGTTGAGTATGTGGACTTGCTTTTAAGCTCTGACATAGACTCTTTCATATGTTATGATAAATTGCAATTGCTTCAATGACTGAGGTTATAATTTGTTGGTGCTCAATAAGGTTTCTGATTCATACTTTCGCATTGTGAAAAGATCATCACTTGAACATAAGTAATCATATGACAAAATCTTTATATGTTGCTGTTATGACAATAATCATGATGCCTTCATGTCCCAGTATTTTTTTTATCGATGCCTCTACCTCTAAAACATGAGGACATATTTATTGTTATCGGCTTTTCTCTTGAGGACAAGCGAGGTCTAAGCTTGGGGAGTTGATACGTCCATTTTGCATCATGCTTTTATATCGATATTTATTGCATTATGGGCTGTTATTTCACGTTATGTCACAATACTTATGGCTATTCTCTCTTATTTTACAAGGTTTACATGAAGAGGGAGAATGCCGGCAGCTGGATGTAACACCCCAAAAATTTAACCAGGTTTTAGTCACTAAAATTTTGCCAAGAGTTTAAAAATTTTGCCTGCAAGAATATCTATGTTGATTTCAAAACTTTTCTTTTAATATTAAGGAGTTTTTCCCAAGTGGATCCTTCCAAAAACATATTGAACTTCTAGGCCATCTCATTAAAAACAATTTCCTAATCAGTAGGTTTATTTATTAAATTATTCCACCCTGAGCTATATTCATTAAAATGACTTGTTTTTAATTTTGGAGCTCTTTTTGTACTACAATCATTTGATAGATTTAACTAAAAATCCAACCAAAATTTGGAGGTGTCCTGGGGTGTCTAAAAATCACTTTTGTGCAATGATATTTTTGTTTCATGAAATATTTTGAGTGCTACACATGTTTTTTCTTCCCTGGTCCAGTGGACAATTTTGCACTACAACCCTTTTAAATATTCCCTTCTAGCCTCCACCAAAATTTTGGGATGTCAGTAGGAGCATATGATTCCATTATATGCAAAAATCCAGCGTTGTTCTTTGAAATTTTTGAGTGATTCAACCTCATCCTCATTCTGGTCCATCATGATGGTTTGTACAACAACCCTAGTCTTACTTGCTCCTTTACCCATGAGCTTTCTCCTACTTGTAGTCCTCCATACTAAACCCCTACTTCCAGGAGCATGCACCCATTGGATCATTTTTGGTTCATGAAGTGATGCCATTTGTCTCATGTCCAGAATTGAGTTTTTGCAAAAACTTGCACTAACAAGTTTCTGTATTTTGCCAACTAACCTCACCACCCTCTCTTTCACCTAAAGAGACCCCATTCTGGAAGTTTTGGTCACTCCAAGAATAGCCTAAGTGCCTGTGGCATTTTGTCAAACACCTGGAGTGCATAATCAGATTTGACATGAGTTGATGTTGGCATTGTGAACTTGGTCTCCTGACCAAACCACCTTGTCCCCTGAGCTTCACTCTATCAACAACGAGCTCGCTGCTTGCCAACCTCGGGTCAGGACTGTAGCATGCCACGGCATTTTATCGAACACCTTCCAAGTGCAGAATCGGACGTGCCCAGAGCGCCCAGACAGCACGCCAGTGCCGCCCGAGCCGCCGAGCCGCCACACGCCCAAGACTCACCTCAAAGACGTGGCCGACCGCGAGCCAAGACGCCGTGTCCTCTTGCGCTGCATGCTCCTCACCGCAACGCCAGCAGAGCCTCGCCACAGACACGGTGGGCTAAGGACTAGCCACGGCCGCCAGGCAACGACAGCTCGGGCCTGTGCCAACCCAAGCCACCCGGCTCGCCACCTGCCCCGTGAACAGCGCAAACTTATCCCTCGCCGCTCGTCGGTTAGCGCTACCATCAAGCCGCCACGACGCTCGACGCCAGGAGGCGGTTCGTCGTCGTCTTTATCGCCGGCCGCCTCGAACCGACCTTCACTGCCTATATAAGGGCCCCGGAGATCAACCAAGTCCGGGAGCAACCTTCAGTGACCCTCCTAGTGTTGCCTTGGCCAGCCCGAGCAAGGGAAGGCCTTCTTCCCCGAGTCCGGCCGGTTCGGTCGCCGCCAAGCCCCGGACGATTCCATCGCCACCAGTGCCTCTCCCTCTCCATTCTCTCCACCAAGAACTCTCTCTTCCTCTCGCAAGCACAATCCCTCGCTCAATTTTGGTCGGAGACCACCGCAGCCCAAAATCACTCTCCTCGAAGTTCTTCCGCCAAGGAGCTTCACGCCACGACTCCCTCCGGCCTCAAAGACTCCATCGACCACCGTGAGGACCGCCTAGGAGTGGCGGATCCATCCCTGCACTCGGATGTTCACGAAGAACCGGCTGTCAGCCGGGCCATGGGCGTATCGCCGGATCGCCCGCCTCTGCTTTGCAGAAGAGGTGGGAGTGGGACTGGTCAAACCTGACCAAGGCGAGCAGGCCCACCGCCAAAGGACGCAGCCCCGCCGCCACGTGTAGTAAGTGAAGGCGCCAGTTTCACGTCTTCGACGTATGCGTTTATTTGAAATGTTTTCTTTTCTATTTTATTTTAAATAACAGATTTTGACCAGGACTTTGACTGGCTATAACTTTTTAAATACAACTCCAAATAAATTAATTCTTTTTCCTATCTCTTTCTAATAATGTCTAGTTTATTTTAAGATTTATTTGATAAATTTTCAAAACAACTTTTTGTGCTGTTTTTATTTTGTGTGTTAATTCATTTATATTTCTAAAATAGGATTTTTGAAGAGAGGAGAAGTATTTCAAGAGTTTGAAATGCACCCTGCCTTCCCATGACGTGAAGGCAAGCACTCTGAATCTCGGCATAATATTTTTGTGTGTTCGGCGACACGCTTATAACCTCACCTCACTTTTGGAGAAACTTGTTATTTCATGCGATATGATCATATGCATGAGTGCATGTTATTGATTTCCATACTTTTGGAAATGAACATACTTGTGACGATAATCATCCTCATGTGCCTTTATGTGCATAATTGCAGGAACCCGGAAAACCTCTGCCTTTGGGTGCACGCATGAGTTTGTCGCCGTCTCCGCTTGGGACGGTCATGTCCGGTATGGCATGGTAAGGTAATATGAGCGGTGACTCGCTTGGATGAAATACATTCGTTATGCTAATCATGCAGGAATACTTAAACCTCCCCGAGTCGGCCATCAGTAGATCGAGTCTTGTTCCCCAGAACTCCCCATACTTGTTTCAGACTACCACCGCCTCTACAACTAGTAGAGTACGGTTCAAGAAGTTGTCAACCTCTTCCCTAGCACACACCGCATGAGAGAGGCCAGGGTGGAAGATACCGTTGTAGCTGGTAGGCAGGCCACCTGGTCCTGGGGCATGGGTGTTTCCTGGCCGAGACCGAGAGGGGAGGCCACCCCTTAGAGCTGCGATATAAATCTGATCCCATGCTACGCGAGGTTGTAGCCTCCCACTTAGAGTTTGCTTGACAGGTGTCGTGGGTGATTCCTGCATTAACGTGTGAGTTAAGCCGTGTGTGCAACTTAGGTGTGTTTTCAATAAAAGACCAGAGACGGAATTAGTCCCGATGGACTAAAGAAATCCGTTACTCGTGGGTAAAGAGTACACCTCTCGCAGAGATTAAACCTATTCGAATAGCCGTGTCCATGGTTAAGGACTACACCGATGGGTCAAGTGTCGGTCTTAGTGTTGGTCTTCTGAGGTGAAACTATTAAACCGTAATCGGAATTACTACTTGTGACTTGTGATGATTATGATTATTATTATTGTTGTGGACTAACCCGTGATATTTTTTCATCATCGAATATCTCCGGATGGTTCTACCTCCGGATATTCACTATGTGCATTTCTTTTAAAGCCCTTTATGTGGTGTCGCCAGACGCCTGTCTGCGGGCATTTCTTTTAAAAGCCCTTTACGTGGTGTCGCTAGACGCCCGACTGTGGCATTTCTTTTAAAAGCCCTTTATGTGGTGTCGCTTAGACGCCCGACTGTGGCATTTCTTTTAAAGCCCTTTATGTGGTGTCGCTTAGACGCCCGACTGTGGCATTTCTTTTAAAAGCCCTTTATGTGGTGTCGCTTAGACGCCCGACTGTGGCATTTATTTTAAAAGCCCTTTATGTGGTGTCGCTTAGACGCCTGGATCGTGGCATTTCTCTTAAAGCCCTTTATGTGGTGTCGCTTAGACGCCTCGATCGCTGCATTTCTTTTAAAGCCCTTTATGTGGTGTCGCCAGACGCCTTACGCTGCATTTCATTTAAAGCCCTTTATGTGGTGTCGCCAGACGCCTGACCGTGGCATGCTTGTTATTTCATAATCTTTAATACTTCTATGTCATTGCATATTCATATACTACATGCTTACCCGCACTTTTGAGTTTTAATTATCTTTGTGACTGACGCTATGAGCATAAAATATTTTCAAAGACATCGTTGTTATATTATAACCGTGTTCATAATGTTTATGCGTAGTACATTCAAAGTACTTCATCGGCTTGTCCTCGCTATTGTCTTGGCCAGATTTCTTGCATCGGAGAGGAGCGACCGTGTTGACAGCTCCGGTACCTAAGCAACGGTGATAGCAGCCTCACAAGATAGGAGTTAACCTGGTCACTGTTCCTCGTGGGAAATGGAGTCCCATAGACACCGATGATTCACAACCCGCTTCCGCCATCAACCACTAGAAACCATATGTTGTATCTATAGGCCGTAATGGTCTTGTACTACATATGTTGTATTTTGCTTGGAATTTCAGATCAAGATGGTGTCTCATCAGCTAACAGTTATCCTGGGGCTGATGAGCACAAGGGCCATTTTCTGGGAATTAATACCCGGAGAATCGGTCGCCACAGACTTGGTATCAGAGCCAGGCTGACCATTGGCTAATCCTATCTTAGCCAGGTCGAAAGACTTAGGCAAACCAACCCACCAGACCTTAACCAAACCCCAGCCAAGCTTCTTGTGCAAGATAGCCACACAGTGACCCCGACACATTTGGCAGTCGGTGCCCAACCTATCCACCTAGCCTGTCGATCACGCGCCAGTAACCAGCGCCCAAGATGTCTCCTTCACAAGCGTGCGAAGGATGAGTCCGTCCCCTTTTTCTATAAAAAGGGCACGCTAGCCCCAACCCAAAGACAGCCTCTACCCCAAGATTTGAGCCATAATGCCGTGCCCCTGCGTGCACAATGAGACCACAAGAACCAACCTTTGGAGGTTTTGTGACCATACTGCAAACCTCACCCGTCAGGCCTTCGCTGCTAGAAGAACCCCTGCAATATGTTGTGTACCAAGGACCCATGGGTGGTGAAAGCCGCCAATTTTGGGCCATCAGGCACATCTACGGTAGGGGTCTATCTCCGTAACGCCTTACTGTGTTCACCGAAGAACAACTTCCTTTGAGCCACAAGCCATCCAGCTAGCTGCCGAGAGGCTATAGTCCAACTTCGGCAGCTTGTCGCCAGAGTTAATCGTCGCCGTTCTACTACTACCCCAGCGTGAAGGGTATGGTAGACCACCCCTAAGTCGCCAACGGAGATCACGAGATGACAGATCCTCAAGGTTGTTGCACCTAGTGCGCTATGTAAGTGCACTAGAGGCATTGTTCGATCAAATCACCATTGATTTGATCGCAGCTCGAGGAGAGCTGGTTCGTCGAGCCCCAGCAAGAAGGGAAGACGAGCCCGATGCCGACAACCCAGTCATGCTGTTCGGACATCCGATCGAGACCCTGAGGTCAGCCCCAGCCATCATCCAAGATATCGTGGATGACCCCTGCACGTGCTTCACGCTTTTGGGAACACACTCCAATGGGATTGTGGCTAACAATCCCCGTGATGGTCATCATAGCTACCCCGACCCTCAGTTCCTCCATCATCTCCAACTAATCCCGGCAGTGAGACACGGAGAGGCCTCGTCATCCACCGTGCACGCCTGCTTAGGACGTAAACGAGGTAGACTAAGCCGCACGAGTAGTACCGAGTCTCAGCAGTATCCTCGCTTTGTAATTGTGCGACCTTGTTTATAAACGCAGCCCGCTGCTAGCCTCTGCTTTTAATAGTAGCCTTATGCGATTTTGTCAGCGCATAGTTGCTTATTTTCCAGGCACAGCTACCAAAACCAACCTCGACGACAACCACAGTAACACGTCTCTTTTTGAGATATGTGTATCTCTGACACTGACCCGACCTTTGGAGCTAAGCTGGTAAAAAAAAATTTACCTTTCACCACGGTGAAATGACCCAGCTCCATTGCTATATAAAGGCTACCTTGTGATCTTACCCAGCACCCCACACCTTGTGCACCACCCTCACAACCTTTTCCCTGTCATGTCGAGCCCCAAAGATTCATCTCGAGAACCCCAGATGCAAAACCTGTGTAGCTTTGTCAAAATATTGTGGGACTTTACCCGCAAAGATTATGGGTTCTACATATCCACCCCAAAGACGAGCTGTTCAAATCGAGGATCACTTTTTCCACCTCGGAATATTGGGCAGCAGTACACATTCCTCCCATAGACCCCAACCAAGATCCAACGGAGGTTTCCTTCGTGGGGAAATTCTATGCCAACCCCACGCCGCCATAGAAGTCACTGCGAAGAAGCGATTGTCGCTTTCATTCAGACTTATGCCCGCTAATCGAGGGTATTATTACTTTCCGAGCTGCAGCACCCGGAGGAGTAACATCTTTTCCCGTGGACGGATTGAGAGAGACCCAGCTAGCCAACCTTATCCAAGACATCATCGCTCAAGAGCATTTGAACCAAAGAAGTGATGGATTATCTCCAGTCTCGCTGATTTAAATCCTCTCGATTGCCATCGGCATTAATCGAGACCCGAATTCGGAGAGACGATACATCGATCGGTCAATCCACTTCCTCCGATAGAGGAGGAGTGTATACCTTTACCAGAGACATTTTATCGGGACCCAGTACAGTTACCATTGTCATTTTAGACGTCTCTGCTGTGTTTGTTATTTCAACATTTATTATTACGCTGTAGCTTATGCATGGTGCCTTTAATGTGTGCGATGAGTCGTATTCAGTTTCTACTAGTATGAGTGGTTTTCTTCATGACTAACATGTGTAACCGCTAAAAAAATCCTAGAATGAGATTTCTTTTCCCGAGTGGCTGCAATGCTTATCCCTCACTACATAGTTTATTTTTTCATTCGCCAAAGACCAAGTCACAGACTCACAACCGCTTTCGAACGCCAGATGGAGCATTTGTTTTCCTCAATGGCTCTTAGCAAATCTCGAGGACGAGATTTTTCTTAAGGGGGGTAGTAATTGTAACACCCCAAAAATTTAACCAGGTTTTAGTCACTAAAATTTTGCCAAGAGTTTAAAATTTTTGCCTGCAAGAATATCTCTGTTGATTTCAAAACTTTGCTTTTAATATTAAGGAGTTTTTCCCAAGTGGATCCTTCCAAAAACATATTGAACTTCTAGGCCATCTCATTAAAAACAATTTCCTAATCAGTAGGTTTATTTATTAAATTATTCCACCCTGAGCTATATTTATTAAAATGACTTGTTTTTAATTTTGGAGCTCTTTTTGTACTACAATCATTTGATAGATTTAACTAAAAATCCAACCAAAATTTGGAGGTGTCCCGGGTGTCTAAAATCACTTTTGTGCAATGATATTTTTGTTTCATGAAATATTTTGAGTGCTACACATGTTTTTCTTCCCTGGTCCAGTGGACAATTTTGCACTACAACCCTTTTAAATATTCCCTTCTAGCCTCCACCAAAATTTTGGGATGTCAGTAGGAGCATATGATTCCATTATATGCAAAATTCCAGGGTTGTTCTTTGAAATTTTTGAGTGATTCAACCTCATCTTCATTCTGGTCCATCATGATGGTTTGTACAGCAACCCTAGTCTTACTTGCTCCTTTACCCATGAGCTTTCTCCTACTTGTAGTCCTCCATACTAAACCCCTACTTCCAGGAGCATGCACCCATTGGATCATTTTTGGTTCATGAAGTGATGCCATATGTCTCCGTCTGTAATTGAGTTTTTGCAAAAACTTGCACTAACAAGTTTCTGTATTTTGCCAACTAACCTCACCACCCTCTCTTTCACCTAAAGAGACCCCATTCTGGAAGTTTTGGTCACTCCAAGAATAGCCTAAGTGCCTGTGGCATTTTGTCAAACACCTGGAGTGCATGATCAGATTTGACATGAGTTGATGTTGGCATTGTGAACTTGGTCTCCTGACCAAACCACCTTGTCCCCTCGAAGCTTCACTCTATCAACAACCTAGCTCGCTGTTTGCCAACCTCACTGTGACATGTAGCATGCCACGGCATTTTATCGAACACCTTCGCGTGCGTGCGTAATCGACGCCGCTTCTGTAGCACGTGACGACAGTATCGCGGCGCTTCGAAGTCATAAGCCACACGCCTCGCGACTTCACCCCAAAGACGTGGTCGACCACAACCAAAGACGCTGCGTGTCCCCTTGCGCGCTGCATGCTCCTCACCGCAACGCTGGCCAAGCAGCTCTCGCTGCCCCCGGCAAGTTAAGGACTAGCCGCCACGCCGCCTCGACAGCCCTCGCCAGCTAGCCGCTGTTTGCCAATTCACCTGCTCGCCACCTGCCCCTATGAACAGCGCAAACTTATCCCCGCTGTCAAGTTAGCTACCGTCGTCGCCATTTACACTCCCGACGCTACAAGGAGGCGGTTCGCGTCGTTTTATCGCCGCCGCCTTTGAACCGACCTTCACCGCCTATATAAGGGCCCCGGAGATCAACCAAGTCCGGGAGCAACCTTCAGTGACCCTCCTAGTGTTGCCTTGGCCAGCAGTCGAGCAAGGGAAGGCCTTCTTCCCCGAGTCCGGCCGGTTCGGTCGCCGCCAAGCCCCGGCCGATTCCATCGCCACCAGTGCCTCTCCCTCTCCATTCTCTCCACCAAGAACTCTGTCTTCCTCTCGCAAGCACAACCCCTCGCTCAATTTTGGCCGGAGACCACCGCAGCCCAAAAATCACTCTGTTCCCCGAAGCCCCTTCCGCCGCGGAGCTCGTCGCCGACGACTCCCTCCGTCCCCATCACTCCCTCGACCACCGGGAGGACCGCCTAGGAGTGGCGGATCCATCCCTGCACTCGGATGCCCGCGAAGAACCGCTGTCACGGCCGGGCGATCGCCGGACGCCCCGCTTCTGCCGGGCAGAGAAGATGGGAGTGGGGACTCGGTCAAACTCGACCAAAGGCTGTGCAGGCCCACCGCCAAAGTGACGCAGCCCCGCCACCACGGTAGTAAGTGAAGGCAGTTTCAAAGCACGCCTTCGACGAGCGCGCTTATTTGAAACGCTTTTTCTCTGCTTTATTTTAAATAATGTGATTTTTGGACCAGGACTTTGACTGGCTATAACTTTTTAAATACAACTCCAAATAAATTAATTCTTTTTCCTATCTCTTTATAATAATGTCTAGTTTATTTTAAGATTTATTTGATAAATTTTCAGAACAAATTTTTGTGCTGTTTTTATTTTGTGTGTTAGTTCATTTATATTTCTAAAATAGGATTTTTGAAGAGAGGAGAAGTATTTCAAGAGTTTGAAATGCACCCTGCCTTCCCATGACCTGAAGGCAAGCATTCTGAATCTCGGCATAATATTTTTGTGTGTCTGGCGACACGCTTATAACCTCACCTCACTTTGGAGAAACTTGTTATTTCATGCGACACGATCATATGCATGAGTGCATGTTATTGATTTCCATACTTTTGGAAATGAACATACTTGTGACGATAATCATCCTCATGTGCCTTTATGCGTGCATACCGGGCAGAACCTCGGGAAAACTCTCCGCCTTGGGTAGGCATGAGTTTGTCGCCGGTCTCCGCTTCGGGACGGTCATGTCCGGTATGGCATGGTAAGGTAATATGAGCGGTGACTCGCTGGATGAAATACATTCGTTATGCTAATCATGCAGGAATACTTAAACCTCCCGAGTCGATCAGAGATCGAGTCTTGTTCCTCAGAACCCCCATACTTGTTTCAGATTACCACTGCCTCTACAACTAGTAGAGTACGGTTCAAGAAGTTGTCAACCTCTTCCTAGCACACACCGCATGTAGAGGCCAGGTGGAAGATACCGGTTGTAGCTGGTAGGCGTGCCACCTGGTCCGGGGGCATGGGTGTTTCCTGGCCGAGACCGAGAGGGGAGGCCACCCTTAGAGCGCCGCTGATATAAATCTGATCCCATGCTACGCGAGGTTGTAACCTCCCACTTAGAGTTTGCTTGACAGTGTCGTGGGTGATTCTGCATACGTGTGAGTTAAGCTGGTGTGTGCAACTTAGGTGTGTTTTCAACAAAAGATCAGAGACGGAATTAGTCTCGATGGACTAAAGAAACTGCTACTCGTGGGTAAAGAGTACACCCTCTCGCAGAGATTAAACCTATTCAATAGCCGTGTCCATGGTTAAGGACTACAATGGGATGGGTCAAGTGTCGGTCTTAGTGTTGGTCTTCTGAGGTGAAACTATTAAACCGTAACTCGAATTACTACTTGTGACTTGTAATGATTATGATTATTATTATTGTTGTGGACTAACCCGTGATATTTTGTCATCATCGAATATCTCCGGATGGTTCGACCTCCGTGATATTCACTATGTGCATTTCTTTTAAAAGCCCTTTATGTGGTGTCGCTCAGACGCCCGACTGTGGCATTTCTTTTAAAAGCCCTTTATGTGGTGTCGCTCAGACGCCCGACTGTGGCATTTCTTTTAAAAGCCCTTTATGTGGTGTCGCTTAGACGCCCGACTGTGGCATTTCTTTTAATGCCTTTGATGTGGTGTCGCTTAGACGCTCGGGACCGTGGCATTTCTTTTAAAAGCCCTTTATGTGGTGTCGCTAGACGCCCGACCGTGGCATTTCTTTAAAAGCCCTTTATGTGGTGTCGCTTAGACGCCTGGACTGTGGCATTTCTCTTAAAGCCCTTTATGTGGTGTCGCTTAGACGCCTCGATCATATGCATTTCTTTTTAAAGCCCTTTATGTGGTGTCGCCAGACGCCTCGATCATGCATTTCATTTAAAGCCCTTTATGTGGTGTCGCCGACGCCTGATCAGAAAGTATGCTTGTTATTTCATAATCTTTTAATACTTCTATGTCATTGCATATTCATATACTACATGCTTACCCGCACTGTAGTTTTAATTATCTTTGTGATCAAGTCATGAGCATAAAATATTTTCAAAGACATCGTTGTTATATTATAACCGAAATTCATAATGTTTTGCGAGTACATTCAAAGTACTCACCGCTTGTCCCTCGCTATTGTCTTGGCCGGATTTCTTGCACGGAGAGGAGCGACCGTGTTGACAGCCCCTGCACTCTAAGCAACGGTGATAGCAGCCTCGCCAAGATAGGAGTTAACCTCGGTCACCGTTCCCTGGGAAATGGAGTCCCATAGACACTGATGATTCACAACCCGCTTCCGCCATCAACCACTAGAAACCATTTGTTGTATTCACATGCCAGAATGGTCTTATACTACATATGTTGTATTTTGCTTGGAATTTCTGTATCAAGATGGTGTCTCATCAGCTAACAGTTATCCTGGGGCTGATGAGCACAAGGGCCATTTTCTGGGAATTAATACCCGGAGAATCGGTCGCCACACAGGAATTCTGGGCTGGAAAAGGAGCAAATATTGAAGACCTATTCTACGCAACTCCAAAAGTCCTGAAACTCCACGGAATATCTTAAAATAAATAAAGAAAAATCATCGCCAAAGATGACGGCCAGAGGGCCCACACCCTGCTCACAAGGGTGGGGGGCGCGCCCCCCTGGGGCGCGTCCCCCTACCTCGTGGGCCCCCTGGTGGCTCTCCGATGCCCATCTTCTCCTATATGAAGTCTTTCGATGAGAAAAAACATTAAGCAACCTTTTCGGCGAGACTCACGCCACGAGGCTAACCTTGGCGGAACTAATCTAAGGCTCCGGCAGAGCTGCTCTGTCGGGGACACTTCCCCCGGAGGGGGAAATCATCGTCATCATCATCACCAACGCCTCTCATCGGGAGAGCAATCTCCATCAACATCTTCACCAGCACCATCTCATCTCCAAACCCTAGTTCATCTCTTTGTATCCAATTCTTGTCCCCAAGTCCGGATTGGTGCTAGTAGGTTGCTAGTAGTGTTGATTACTCCTTGTAGTTGATGCTAGTTGGTTTATTTGGTGGAAGATCATATGTTCAGATCCTTAATGCATATTATTACCCCTCTGATTATGAACATGAATATGCTTTGTGAGTAGTTACGCTTTGTTCCCGAGGACAAGGGAGAAGTCTTGCTATTAGTAGTCATGTGAATTTGGTATTCGCTTGATATTTTATAAGATGTATGTTGTCTAGTTTCTAGTGGTGTTATGTGAACGCCGACTACATAACACTTCACCATTATTTGGGCCTAGAGGAAGGCATTGGCATGTAATAAGTAGATGATGGGTTGCTAGAGTGATGTGTTTAAACCCTAGTTTATGCGTTGTTTCGTAAGGGCTGATTTGGATCCATATGTTTCATGCTATGGTTAGGTTTACCTTAATACTTTTGTTGTAGTTGTGGATGCTTGCAATAGAGGTTAATCATAAGTGGGATTCTTGTTCAAGTAAGAACAGCACCCAAGCACCGTCCACCCACATATCAAATTATCAAAGCAATTTAACGCGAATCATATGAACGTGATGAAAACTAGCTTGACGATATTCCCATGTGTCCTCGGGAGCGCTTTTCCTATTATAAGAGTTTGTACAGGCTTGTCCTTTGCTACAAAAAGGATTGGGCCACCTTGCTGCACTTTATTTACTCTTGTTACTTGTTGCTCGTTATAATTTATCTTATCACGTAACTATCTCGTTACCATTTATTTCAGTACTTGCAGAGAATACCTTGCTGAAAACCGCTTATCATTTCCTTCTACTCCTCATTGGGTTCGACACTCTTACTTATCGAAAGGACTACGATAGATCCCCTATACTTGTGGGTCATCATTCGCCACGCCATCACCTCCTTAATGGACAAAGACGTTGGATCAAGTGTGAATACGCGCTTTTCCGAACACCCCCGCATTATATGCGTAAATAAGCCGATTTAACGCAAACTTTCAGGTTATATACATACATAAAATGGCTGCACATGATGCATCATAATACTTTCAGGGAAAAGTATAAACACAGCCTTTATAATCCAAATAGCATTGTTTTTACAATTGGGATACATGTCACTCGAACGTGATACTCTTCGAGCACTGAGCTCTATTAAACGAGCACCTTTTAGGACTTCTTCAAAATAGTGCTCGGCCGAGACCTGGCCTACGGCCGGATCCTGGGTTGCAATAGCGGTGGCCTCCATCCCTGCCCAAGATGTATTAACACGGGCAAGAGCCATCCGCACAAGACCCTCTATGCACGCCTCGACCTCTTTTACAAATACGATATGTGGCACAAAGACCAAGGAATTGTTGCACTAAACCAAAATAACTATACGGGCCTTGGTCCTTCCGCCAAAGATGATCCACGACACACTCATGGCAAGTCCGTACAATCTATGGAGTTCAGCCCACTCGGCCATTTGTTCATTTAACAGCAGCGGACGCGTTGGAGCACTGAACTGCGACCAGAATAATTTTTCCACTTCGTGATCTTTTTTATCTTTGAAAAACTCAGTCGCATAAGCAGCACTCGTAGCCAAGTCCGGGTACGCGTCTGCAGCACTCCATAACTGATCCAGAGGGGCATACTTCGGATCTTCAAACTTTGTCTGCAACAAAAAGGGCTTCCTAGCCGTGATATCTCCGGCTTGACGAAGCTCCTCCTTCGTCGCTCTGATTTTAGAGCGGGTTTCCTTGGCTGCTACCATGGCTTTCTTCAGGTTCGCCGCTTTTGCTTCGCTTTCCTTTTCAAGAAGCTCATACCGGTCGGTGGCATCCTTCAGCTCAACGCCATCTTGGTTATTTTATCTTCGCTCTAGCGATGAGCAGCTTGTTCGGCTCTTAACTCTTTGGCCGCCTTTAGGGCGGCCGCATCGCTTCTGCTGGCTTGTTCCTTGGCCCGGGCAAGCTCCGCCCGGAGGGTCTCCACCGCGGCAGCTCCATCTGCACTCATAGCATATTACAAATATTAGCATCATGCTCCTCTTAATATCTGCTGACCACCGGAGAATACATACCCTGTGCCTCGCTGTCAGCTTTGTTTACAAGAACGATGTCGGCATCTCGCTGCATCAAGTTGCCGCCTCGCTCAGCAACTCACCAGTCCGCCAGCCACCGGACCTCAAACTACCGCACATGAAAGCAAAGCATGGTCATTACTCGATTATGATCCTCTGCTTGCCGCTTTTGGACAGCAAACTGAGTCTCAGGGCTACTATCTGCATAGGGCACACTGAAGGTGCGGTACTCAATAATATATATATATATATATATATATATATATATATATATATATATATATATATATATATATATATATTACTTTGCGTACCTCAAAGCCTCTTAGCAGGATCATAAAAGCTTCATGCAACCCACTTTTGGCGGATGAAATCCTCTCAACCACCGCACTCCATTAGAGTACAATGTGCCTCGAGATAGCCGCTTGCTCTGTACATTCCACAAGGCGTCTTGGTCAGATCGGACAGTCCCGGACTCTTTCTCGTTGTTTCCTTAGGAGCCGAATACTCCGGATTTCTCGGGTGGCCAAGGGTTACCTTTCCGCCTTGGTGGATCAGGAGAAATCCTCCGTGACGACACCTCAGGTCGTCCGCCTCATGAGGCGGGAGGCACGGGAGGCGCTTCTCCATCATCTCCGGAAGAAGATCCTCAAGACGAACTCTGCCGAGAGGGGCTACGATCCGAACTACAAGACATACGCCTCGTTATTGTCCTCGGAGATGAAGCAGGATATATTTACTATAAAGTACTCTTGTTCACTTACAGCTCGGTGGAGGGCTGATTCCCTTGCGGGCACTGTGCGGTAAGGATGCCCTCCGAGGCAGGGCCCCCTGGCGAAGGTTTTTTCCCTCGTTTGGAAACCCTTGTGTCGGTGTCAAAACCGGCGGATCTCGGGTAGGGGGTCCCGAACTGTGCATCTAAGGCGGATGGTAACAGGAGGCGGGGGACACAATGTTTACCCAGGTTCGGGCCCTCTCGATGGAGGTAATACCCTACTTAGTGCTTGATTGATCTTGATGATATGAGTATTACAAGAGTTGATCTACCATGAGATCGTAGAGGCTAAACCCTATAAGCTAGCCTATGATTATGATTGTTGTTCATCCTACAGACTAAACCCTCTGGTTTATAGACACCGGAGGGTGCTAGGGTTACACAGAGTCGGTTACAAGGGAGGAGATCTACATATCCAATTGCTGCTTGCCTTCCGTGCTAAGGAGAGTCCCATCCGACACGGACGAAGTCTTCAATCTCAGATCTTCATAGTCCAACAATACCGCCAAAGCATATAGTCCGCTGTCCGAGGACCCCCTAATCCAGACTCCTCAAGAGTCTCAACCAGGCTTCAATGACGATGAGTCCGGCACGTAGATTGTCTTCGGCATTGCAAGGCGGGTTCTTCTCCAAATTCTGAGTACCTGTTGAGTAGTGTCCGGCTTCCCATGAATGTTGCACTCCTCGGCTTCTGCGCCTAATAATGGCTACCCTCCACGTGTCGAGCGAATACGAGAAGTCGGGGCATTTTTACCACCCTAACCATGTAAGTAAACCGTCTATTTAAAGAGACAGGGATCCTCAGATCCAGATCACACCATCCTCCCACAGCGAGCATCCACCGGAGAGCGCCTGGAGAACTCCATCCCATCATGGCCGCCATCATAGCTCCTCCTCGCTTCCCGTAGCCCTAAGCCGGCAATTGGAAGAAGTGTTCTATTCCCCACAGCCAATTAGTAGAGTTACTGCACCTGTGGGTTTCTCCTCTCCCGTGATATATGGTCCCCGTCTCGAGCCGGATTAGCCACTTACAATGGCGGGGAACAAGGTGAGAGCTTTCCCAACCCATCCATGGGGGAGCGGGTATGCCTTGTCCCTTACTTATTGAGGGGACTCGGATTTCCAATCCATCCGTTCCTCCGCGGGCTCCTGGAGTTCTACGGCCTCCAGCTGCATAACCTTACTCCCGCCTCCATCTTGCACATCGTTGGCTACGTCGCCCTTTGTGAACGGTTTTTGGGCTGCCAAGCTCATTTTGAGCTATGGAAGAGGCTATTCTGCCTCGTACCTCGTACACAGGAGGGGTTAATATATCAAGTGGGCGGAGCCGAGATATGGGCGATCGCCGAGACCGGATACCGCCCAAGATTCAAGAAGACGTCCGAAGACTGGCCTTCAGAGTGGTTTTATATGGAGGACGTCCCCCTTCCGGACCCTATCCGGATGGGCCTTCCTGAGTTTGACAACGCCCCTTTGAAGAAACGCCGCAACTGGCGCCCTAGGAGCCCCCAGGAGGAAGATAACGGAGAAGTCCTTTATCTGATGGGCCGGATAAAAATGTTGGCCAAATCAGGATTGACAATAATCGAGGTTATGTCGATATGTCTAATGCGGGGTGCAGCCACTTCAAAGATCGGGGACAAACCCATGTGGCACTTCAATGGAGAAGACGACGCCACCCGCCATGCGGTCAGAAGGCACCGGACTCCGCCGCTTTAGCTTAAAATATCGTCCGACGAGTATAAAGGAGAGGAAGAGGAGTTCATCCGCATTAAGCCACGGGATGGATTCTCCATGTACAACCCCCCAAGCTGGGTGAGCTGCTACCTTTTACTGCTAACCTTCCCGCATTTTTCGTCATAGGTATTTACCTTGCTATTTCATACCAGGAACTGCGAAAAGCTGTGAGGGAGGTCCACAGCCCGCCTCCACAACCAGAGGACCCTAACCGGGCCCTCGACCCCAGACTCGAAGAAGATCCGGACACATTTGTGGAGCTCATCGACAGGATGTTCTATCAATTAAGCTGTGACGGTGCCTCGATGGCCATCATAGCCGATTATCCTGGACTACTCCCTGCGTCGCATGTAAGCAAAACCGGAGTCCCAACTTCCGAGAAGGATCCATTTTTTTACACTTCACCTACCGCACACATATGGTGTCTTACAGGAAGGTCTTCGGACGCCATGCCGAACCGCGCAGCGACTCACCAACAAGGCACCGAAACCGGTAGGCTTCAAAGGAAGGCGGTCAGATCGAGACGCTGTCAGCAGAGGTATGAAAAAGAACGCTGCTCCATGGTTGTCGCTTCTTTAAATGTAACAACGCCCATGTTTCCTAGCGTAAAAACGCCGCCGACCATATCCGGAGAGCTCGCTGCCACGCCTACCAGCCGAGCCCGCAGCTGCACTTAGAGGCAGACGCCAACGTGGGGCCAACACCGGATGTCCCTCCCACAGAGATGCGATAGGCTGTCCGCCACGAATTCCAAAGTGGAGAATGCCATGAATCACAGGCGTCGCCGGGCCGTACTCCGTGACGCTTGTTTCTCTCAAGAGGCGTTTGATGCCTTCAACTCCGGAGATGCATACATCTGGGCTGCTCAAAATGGCCTGGCCAGAGCGACGGACCAGTATGTAAAGGATATACGGGTAAGAAAATCTGATAATTATGCACACCAGTAGCCCCTGAGACTTGAAACAGTTGGCACAACTGATTTGAGGATCATTATATTCATAGGTTCTTACGGAGAAGAATAGCAAGTTGTCTCAAGAGCTGGAGGAATGCAAAGCCCAGCTACGGGTCGCAGTTGCCGGAATGGAGGAGTCCAAGAAGGCCCCATCTGGTAATACTTGTCATGATCGAGAATGAAATGACATGTACCAGTTAGTATTCGGCATGCATGCAAATCTAACAATAGATTCTGCAGATAATCCCGGAGTGAATCCAAGATCGCTCGAGGGGATGAGCAACATGCTCAACAACAGCTAGAGGTCATAACGAACTGCTTACACGGGCTGGGCGGAGAAAACGATCTCTAGGATGCCAATACCCGGCTGGGCGTTGAACTGAAAGATGTTCGAGCCCAATTTTGTCAATTCGTAGCGAGAATAAGAGGCTTCGACATGGCATATTTAGTAAGTGCTTGACTGAACGCTTATAGAGTTCGCCAAGAAACCGGCTAATGTAGTTATATCCGTGAGGGTATGCCGACGGGTCGCCCCAAAGAGGAGATGCCCGGATCCGCAAGCGATCTTCTCGCAGAGTTTTCACAACCGCATCGAACAAGTTCGGCAGTGATGCAGGTCATCGCCCTGTGCCTTAGGCTATCCGCCCCTGCCAGAGGCATGGGGAGCTCAGAGATGCTTAAGGGAGCGCGCGGCGCTCCGATTATGGAAGATATCGCCTGCCGACAAGGTGCTGTGAAGCCCGGGCCATGGTGAAGACACGGTATACCAAGGCTGACCAACCACATGGCCGAGGTCGGGCCTATAGGGTCCGATGGGGAAAGAGATCCCCGTTAGTCCGTATATGACCGTGTAAAATTAGCCGCAAAGTATTCCTAATAGGATTGTAGGCTAGACAGCCTGTTGATGGTATAGAAGAAGAATTTAGTCATTCTAAGTGATCGTGGTACTTCAAGTGACATGTATTGTCCCTAGCCGGATTGTAAATCATTTGTCATGGCTAACCTTTTCGCTCGACCTCCGGACCCGACAGTCCGGAGTGTATCCAATACCCGCCGCTATGTAAAACCGGCGACGCTGCGGAAACCAAAGAGGGGGTCATAAGTGCTTGAACAGATAAGTACCCAACTAGCTATGTTATATTACATGGATAGTAAGAAACATCTTCCAGGAGAATAGTTCTCATATGGGTTCTTTCCTCGGGTACGCATGCGTTAATGTGCATGTCCGAATCATGCGAAAAGAGACGCATGATATAAACATCCTGCGCGTGGTATTACTATAAATAAAAGTCATCTTTTGTTCACCGACCAATATTCCCTTAAGAACGCTTAGCTTTCGCTTCACCCAGTCCGAGGTACACATCCGGCCGACCAAGCAAGTAATAATCGCAGAGGTGCTCCCCTTATGCCTTATCCGAATTAACGGGAACGTAGGGCATAAACATAAGAGCCACGCAACCCAGCTTGGCCAAAACTTAAGTCATATCGATGCATATAATGGCGAAGAAAAGGTACATGTGGAGAAGTAACAAATGTGCCGGGGGCATAAAGCCCTGAACATAAATATATTAAGCTTCTGTATAAGAAGCCCCCAGGTATAATGAGTACGTCTAGTGCGTCAAGATTGTGTAGTCAAGACACATTTTAACCTTTTGAGGCTATGAGAAAAAAGTGGAGAAAGAAAGAAAGAAAAGACAGATAACAGATATATTAAAAATTAACGGAGGTAAGGAGACGAACACATAGTCCAGCACTAGGCGTAGAACCTTCGGAGTCTGGCTGCGTTCCATGGGTTTGGCTCGAGTCTATTATCCGATGCATCCCGCAGACGGTACGCTTCCAATCGTTAGAACTTGGTCAATAACAAAGGGACCTTCCCATTTGGGCTTGAGCTTGTTCTTTTCTTTCTCCGTAGGCATAGAACTAGTTCGCCAACGTTATAAGTTTTGGCCCGCATTTCTCGCTTTGGATACTTTCGAGCTCAAGTTGTCGATAGATTGCGGAGCGGCTTTGCCACGCCACGCCCTCCTTCAGTATGCCCAACTGTCTTTGCCGATCAAGCTCGCTTTCTTTCTCTTCATACATGCACACACCGAGGTGAGTCGTGAATTATGTCGCAAGGCAGTACCGCCTTCTCAAGGCCAGACACCATAAAGAACGGTGTGTATCCGGTAGTGCGATTTACGGGTCCGCAGGCCCCCATAGTACGGAGTTGAGCTTTCGACCCAAAGGCGTATCCGATTCCTTCAAGGATCGCACTAATCTGGGTTTAATGCCTCTCATAATGCGACCATTTGCCCGCTCAACCTGACCATTTGTTTGGGGGTGATAGACAGAGGCATAATCGAGCTTAATGCCCATGTTGCCGCACCAAGTTTTTACCTCGTCGGCTGTAAAGTTGGAGCCATTATCGGTGATGATGTTGTGGGCGACGTCGTTACGGTGTACAACCCTGGATATAAAGTCTATCACTGGTCCGGATTCGGCCATTTTAACTGGTTTGGCCTCTATCCATTTGGTGAATTTATCCACCATGACCAATAGGTATTTTTTTCTTATGGCTTCCCCTTTAAGGGGTCCGACCATATCAAGCCCCCTGCACCGCAAAGGGCCAAGTAATGGGGATTGTTTGGAGAGCGTAGGTGGCATATGGCTTTGGTTTATGAAGTTGGCACCGACGCAACATTGAACAGGTCCCGTATAGCTCGCTTCTGCCGGGTCGCCGCCAAGAAAACTAGTACGGAAGGCCTTGCTTACAAGGGCCCGGGCTGCAGCGTGATGGCCGCCAAGTCCAGCATGAATTTCTGCCAAAAGTTGCCGTCCTTCCTCTTTGGAGATGCATCTTTGAAGTACTCCGGTAGCGCTTTTCTTATAAAGCTCTCCCTCGTGGACCTTGTAGGCTTTAGACCGCCAGACAATGCAACATGCCTCGCTTTGGGTCCTCGAGGGAGTTCTTGCCTAATTAGGTAGGCCAAGAAGGGTTCTGCCCACGCGGGCGATGACAGCCATAATCACGCAATGTATATGCTATTTCGTGGCAGAGCCCGATTATGTCAGAGTGTTTGGTATCCGTGTTGTGGCCAGTCCGCACTGTTGTTGCCGGTCTCTCCTTCCCATACCACAGATGGCTTAAATAGCCTTTCCAAGAAGATATTAGGTGGGATGGTCGCGCTTAGCGCTGATGTTGCCGAGGATATCCGCCGCTGATTGTTTTCTCCCGATCACATGGTGGAATTCAAGCCCCTCAAACCGAGCTGACATTTTGAGGACGGCGCTATGTAAGCCACCATTTTTGGGTCCTTAAGGCCAAAGTCTCCATTTATTTGAGATATTGCGAGGTTCGAATCCCCACGCACCTCTAGGTGTTGAATGCCCATGGAGACTGCTATCCGGAGACCATGCAACAGGGCCTCATACTCCGCTGCATTGTTGGAGTCTGTGTATAATATTTGAAGTACGTATTGGACTGTATCTCCGGTGGGGATGTCAGACGACGCCTGCCCCCAGACTAGCCAAAGATCTTAGAGCCACAAAGTGCATGATCCAATTGAGTACGCTACGTTTCTTTTAGGAAGTTCGCTTCTATCCATTCGGCCATTTAATCAGCCAAAGATTTATGCGACTTAATAGCCTGCCGTGGTTTGTATGTTATGTCGAACGGAAGGAGCTCAATGGCCCATTTAGCAATCCGGCCCGTGGCATCGCGGTTATTTATTATGTCATTGAGTGGTACTTCAGAGGCCACCGTAATTGAACACTCTTGAAAGTAATGTCGTAATTTCCCGGATGCCATGAAAACCGTGTATGCTATCTTTTGATAATGTGGGTACCGTGATTTGTATGGAGTGAGGACAGTGGATACATAGTATACCGGCTTTTGAAGCGGGAACTTATGTCCGTCTGCCTCGCTCGCTCGACGAAGCACCAATCGGCCATAACTTGGTTGTTCCCGCTTATATATAATAGCATTGGTTCGCCGACATTTGGCGCTGCCAAGATTGGGTTGGTGGCCAATACGGCTTTTATTTCTTCCAGTCCGCCGTACGCATCCGCCCACTCGAAGTGTTCGCTGCGTCAAGAAGGCGATAAAGGGTAGTGCCTTTTCTCCTAATCGGGAGATAAAGCGCTTTAAGGCAGCCACGCATCCGGGGCTTAATTTCTGGATTTGCTTGAGGTCTATTGGGATAGCCAATCGTGACATAGCTCGGATTTTAGCCAGATTTGCTTCAATTCCTCTACCGGAGACGATGAAGTTTGTGAGCTTTCCGGCGGCACGCCGAAACGCATTTTTCCGGATTGAGCTTGATGTCATATGTTCAGAGATTGTCGAACGTGAGCCTCAAGTCGCCTATTAAGGATTCGGCGATATGCGGTTTTGATGACCACGTCATCTACGTATGCCTCCACTATTTTGCCAATTTGTGTTTCCAGGCATGTATGAGTCATGCGTTGATAAGTTGCACCGGCGTTTTTGAGGCCGAAAGGCATGGTGTTAAAACAGAAGGGGCCGTATGGAGTGATAAATGCCGTTGCGGCTTGATCGGACTCCGCCATCTTAATTCGATGGTATCCGGAGTGTGCATAGAGGAAACACAATGAGTCTTGAACCATGCGGTAGCGCCGATAATTTGATCGATGCGGGGAGGGAGAAGGATCCTTGGGGCAAGCCTTGTTAAGGTCCTTGAAGTCAACACATAGGCGCCAGGATTTGTTCTTCTTTGGTACCATCACCAGGTTTGCTAGCCAGTCCAGATGTTTTATTTCTCTAATGAATCCGGCCTCAAGTAACTTGGCTAGCTCCTCTCCCATGGCTTGTCGCTTAGGCTCAGAGAAACGCCGAAGAGTCTGCTTGACCGGCTAGAACCCTTTTAGAATGTTAAGGCTATGCTCGGCCAGCCTGCGTGGGATTCCTGGCATGTCTGAAGGATGCCATGCGAAGATGTCCCAATTCTCAAGAAGAACTTCGCAAAGGCGGCGCTTCACTGTGGGTTTTGTGGTCCGCTGGGTGGACTTGGAATTTGACTATTTCGTCCGCTGGTTTAAAAGAGGTGGACTTGGGTCTTTGTTGAGTATCACGTCGTCCCTCGTCCAATCGTGGGAGCGCAGCGCTTAGTTCTTCGGCCGCAAGGGCTTTGGATAACGCCGAGGGTTAGTGCGGCGGTTTTATTTTCGCGCCGGAGTGCTATGTCAGATCACTAGCTAGAGTGATGATTCCATTGGGCCCGGCATTTTGATCTTCATGTACCCGTGATGGGGTATAGCTTGGAAGATCGTGGAACGCCTCCGCCCTAAAAAAGGGCGTGGTATCCACTATCGAACGGGCCACTTGGAATGTGATTTCTTCGACATATAATTCTCCCGGCATTCCAATACCACATCTAGTGTGATTTTTCCTGCACAATGTGCCTCACGACTAGGGATGATTCCTCTGAAGGTCGTGCTACTTTGCTCAATGCGGCTCTTGTCTATTTTCATTTTTTGAAGGGTTTCCTCATAGATGAGGTTTAGTCCGCTGCCACCGCCCATGAGCACTTTAGTAAGCCGGAAGCCGTCCACAATTGGACTAAGGACCAAGGCGGCTGGTGCTCGGGTTGTTCGGAATTTAGATTCCTCACTGGCATTGAAGGTTATAGCCGTGTCGCTCCATGGATTTATTGTTGCTACGCGGGCAGACTTCGCAAGGTCATGGAGTGCACGCCACGCCTATTATTTGAGGCGAAGGTCTCGAAGACTGTCAATACTATATTGTTATTTTCCACGGGATGGTGCTCTGTTGCATTGTTGATGAGGATATCCTCATCGCTCTTGGCCACCTGCCGGAGTACCCAACATGCTCTAAGGCTATGTGTTGGCATGGTATCCGTTGTACTGTGAATTTTGCATGGCCCGTTGAGCCATCCCTCCAATACGGTTCCACGCCCTGAGTGGGCTTTTGTTTCTTTGTAACTAGCAAAGTGGCCCGCTCTTCGCGTGGGCTAGTACTTAATACAGTTAGATTCAAATTAGTTTATATTTTCCAATTCTTTGGCTTGGTCATGAAGTGGTGATTTTAAGGATACAACCCCTTTAATGCTTCGGGGAATGATCTGAAGGCTATGGCGTCGCTGGTTTTTTAGTGCTATGTGCTCTTCACCATTCGTTTACCCAATGCGGCTGCAGCTGATTTTTTTAGTGCTACGTGCTCTTAACCACTGGTTTAACTAATGCGGCTGCAGTGATGTATACATGATGTGCGGATGGCTTGACAATACCGTTGAGGTGTATTAAAGTTTCTTATTTTTAGTATAGTGTTTTCCCGAGAAGTATCATATGCATAAATATGGGTGATTTTGTAATTATTTTATAATTTTCATAATATTCCCATGAATTATATGTTAGCATAGATTTATTTAAAAAAACACATCACCAAAAATTACACAGTTTACGCTAAATGTACGTATATGCACTATACTGTTTTCCTTAGATGTCTACACTAATTATACGTGTTTTTTTTAATAATTCATAACCAATTTTTAGGACAATTCATAGCTGATTATTTATGTTGTTTGTAGTAAAATAATTATTTCATACTTGAATGATTAGTTGAGCTTTTAGCCCAATAGACTCACGCGGATGCACACAACGGTCAGGCATCTCTCACACCTTCACACACACGCTGGTCTTGCCCGCCCCTTTGCCACATTTCTCCTTACCTTACTTTCTCGGTTGACTCCTGAGTTGCTGTTGTCGGCTGATGCCCAGCTACTCATAGAGCAAAGACACCCTGCTTTTATCCGTTGACTCCCACATGGATACCACTAGCTAATGTCAACCTACGCAAAGAGTAATGTTGGTGCTGTTGCTGATTCGTTGTGCATGGATGTCATCTCCCGTACCCAGCTTAGATCCTGATTGAGTTCATCCTAAAGAAATGGATCGGAAATTGATCCCTTGAACATAGGTTTTTCTATATACACAAAAATAGTTTGGAATTTGATAGTTTTTCTTTGTAGCTAGGCGGCTGCGAAGAGACCTCGGATTCCGAAGGAATACCGGCAGCGCTAGTGCAGAGACTCATTGTCATGGCCACTACGTGAGGTCGAGGACATAGGGGACGGCCATTCCGTGTGTTTTTTATTTTCTGAGGGGCGACAACTATGATCTGTATTCTAGGATTGAGCCACACGTATGGTTGGATAGCTTTACTTTTTTTCTTATAAAGGAAGGTTTTCACGTAATCTTTTTCTTTAAGTGCACGTAATCTTTATTTTAGGATTGACCCACACGTACAGGCTATGGATAGCTGCATTTTTTTTCTTTTTGAGATTGAGCCATCTTAGATCTAACCAATTAATTGTGTCTTTTAAGTTATGGGTCCATCAAATTAACGACTCAATGTTTCACTTAAAAAAAATAGCTACAGTTATTTTTTCTTTTTTAGGTGGAGCTCTCTCATGTCTAATAATTCATTAATTACATATGTACAGGCCATGGACAGCTGCAGTTTTTTTCTCTGTTGATCTAACGGACAGGCTAAGGATAGCTACAGAGTTTATGTGCAGCCTTTTTCTTTTTGAGATGGAGCGCTCTTAGATCTAATAGACCATTAATAGTGTGTCCAAAAAAACCATTAATTAAGTACGTACAGGCTCACGGTGGATGTAGTGTTTTTTCCTTTTGAGATGAGGAGTTATGTACGTACAGCCTTATGGTAGTTGTAGTTTCTTTTTTCATTTTGTGATGGGGAGCTCTTAGATCTAATCCATTAATTACAACTTTTAAGTTATGGGTCCACCAATTCAACGACCAGATGTTTCTAATTACTATGGGAATTTCCAGCTTATTTATCTTTTTCTAATTAACCCGTCAAGCACCTTTTATATATAAATAATAGATAGATTGGATCAGGTGACTTACGAGAGTACACCCTTTTAGTTCGGACGGGGGGTTTGGTGAGGGCCGGAGGATCCCAGAATTTTGTTTGGGTTTTTCAGGCGCCTTCCATCGCACAGTACTTCTGTATTATGGCCGTCAAGTCGGCGAAGTGTGCTATGTCACGGCGACTTATGGCGTTGAGGATTCCCTTGTCTGTCAAATTTTTGCAAAAGAATAAAATTGCGTCTTCCTCGTGACAGTCCTTTTGGCCGGACTGTTGGACTATGAAGATACAAGACTGAAGACTTCGTACCGTGTCCGGATGGGACTCTCCTTGGCGTGGAAGGCAAGCTTGGCAATTCAGATATGTAGATCTCCTCCCTTGTAACAGAATTTGTGTAACCCTAGCCCCCTCCGGTGTCTATATAAACCGGAGGGTTTAGTCCGTAGGACCAAAACAACAATCATAATCATAGGCTAGCTTCTAGGGTTTAGCCTCTACGATCTCGTGGTAGATCAACTCTTGTAGTACTCATATCATCAAGATCAATCAAGCAGGACGTAGGGTATTACCTCCATCGAGAGGGCCCGAACCTGTAAACATTGTGTCCCCCGCCTCCTGTTACCATCCGCCTTAGACGCACAGTTCGGGACCCCCTACCAGAGATCCACCGGTTTTGACACCGACAGTGGGTGGGTGGAATTAAATCCGAACCCTGACCCGACCGATTGTCCAGAGTCTGAAGACCTTCCGGACACAACAGTCCGGGCTCCGGAATATCTTCTGATTGTGTAGGACTGCCATCCGATTGTGTGTTCGGAGGGCTGGTCGCACCCTTTCGCTGGTGGGTATCCGGTTCTTCCTGATCGCCGATCCGAACGTAGTCCGTCTTTGATATAGAAGACGACTCGCCGTCCTGCTCCTCGACTACTGCTATCTGGTGGGTGATCAGTGGAGTTTTGATTTCTCCTTGATCGGTTTTAAGCCCGATCCGATCGTAATCTGTGGCGATTCCCAAAGCGGCGATTCGATCTAGGAGCTCGTTCAAGGACGAAAACTCGGCCGGATCCATCTGCTTGGAGTGTTCGGAGTTGATGCGAAGGGGGTTTTCGATGGCCCTGGAGGTCATCGTCGGCTCGACGGCCAAACGGGCGATCATGGTAAAGCCACCCAGCCGGAGGGTTTGGCCTGGGGCCAGGACTCCCCCGGAGGTGATGTTGTCTTTAAGTACAAGGCGAGCCATCGAACCTTTCATCGACGGCACAGTGGAACTCTCAATGAAAGCACCAATGTCGGTGTCAAAACCGGCGGATCTCGGGTAGGGGGTCCCGAACTGTGCTTCTAGGATCAATGGTAACAGGAGACGGGGGACACGATGTTTACCCAGGTTCGGGCCTGCTACGTCTTGAGCTTGCCTTGGTTTTCCCCGAAGAGGAGAGGATGATGCAGCAGAGTAGCGTAAGTATTTCCCTCAATTTTTGAGAACCGAGGTATCAATCCAGTAGGAGGCCACGCGCGAGTCCCTCGTACCTGCACAAAACAAATAACTCCTCACAACCAATGCGATAAGGGGTTGTCAATCCCTTCACTGTCACTTATGAGAGTGAGATCTGATAGAGATGATAAATAATAATTTTGGTATTTTCGGTATAAAGATGCAAAGTCAAATAAAAGGCAAAGTAAAAAAGCAAAGCAATAATAAAGCGTAGGAAGATTAATATGATGAGAATAGACCCGGGGGCCATAGATTTCACTAGTGGCTTCTCTCAAGAGCATAAGTATTCTACGGTGGGTGAACGAATTATTGTTGAGACATAATTGAGCATAGTTATGAGAGTATCTAGGTATGATCATGTATATAGGCATCACGTCCGAGACAAGTAGACCGACTCCTGCCTGCATCTACTACTATTACTCCACTCATCGACCGCTATCCAAAGATGCATCTAGAGTATTAAGTTAATGAAAACAGAGTAACGCCTTAAGCAAGATGACATGATGTAGAGGGATAAATTCATGCAATATGATAAAAACCCCATCTTGTTATCCTCGATGGCAACAATACAATACGTGCCTTGCTACCCCTACTGTCACTGGGAAAGGACACCGCAAGATTGAACCAAAAGCTAAGCACTTCTTCCATTGCAAGAACTACCAATCTAGTTGGCCAAAACAAACGGATAATTCGAAGACTTGCAAAGATAACCAATCATACATAAAAGAATCTCAGAAGATTCAAATATTGCTCATAGATAATCTTGATCATAAACCCACAATTCATCGGTCTCAACAAACACACCGCAAAAAGAAGATTACATCGAATAGATCTCCACGAGAGAGGGAAGAACATTGTATTGAGATCCAAAGAGAGAGAAGAAGCCATCTAGCTACTAACTATGGACCCGAAGGTCTGAAGTAAACTACTCACACTTCATCGGAGAGGCTATGATGATGATGTAGAAGCCCTCCCTGGTGGATTCCCCTTTCGGCGGAGCTCCGTATCTGATCTGTTGGGGGTACGTAGGTATATATAGGAGGAAGGAGTACGTCGGTGGAGCTTGGGGCTCCACGAGGCAGGGGCGCGCCTCCACCCTCGTGGCTGCCTCCCTCCTTTCTTGACCGAGGGTCCAAGTCTCCTGGATCATATCTAATGAGAAAATCACGCTCTCAAGGTTTCATTCCGCTTTGACTCGCTTGATATTCCGCTTTCTTCAAACACCAAATAGGCAAAAAACAGCAATTCGGGTCTGGGCCTCCCGGTTAATAGGTTAGTCCCAAAAGTAATATAAAAGTGGAAAATAAAGCCCAATATGGTCCAAAACAATAGATAATATAGCATGGAGCAATCAAAAATTATAGATAATGCTGGAGACGATCAGCATCCCCAAGCTTAATTCCCGCACGCCCCTCGAGTAGGTAAATGATAAAAAGAGAATTTTTGATGCGGAGTGCTACTTGGCATAATTTCAATGTAACTCTTCTTAATTGTGGTATGAATATTCAGATTCGAAAGATTCAAGATAAAGGTTTAATATTGACATAAAAAATAATAATACTTCAAGCATACTAACAAAGCAATTATGTCTTCTCAAAATAACATGGCCAAAGAAAGTCATCCCTACAAAATCATATAGTCTGGCTATGCTCTATCTTCACCACACAAAGTATTTAAATCATGCACAACCCCGATGACAAGCCAGGCAATTGTTTCATACTTTTGACATTCTCAAAACTTTTTCAATCTTCACGCAATACATGACGTGAGCCATGGATATAGCACTATATGTGGAATAGAATGGTGGTTGTGGAGAAGACAAAAAGGGGGAAGATAGTCTCACATCAACTAGGCGTATCATCGGGCTATGGAGATGCCCATCAATAGATATCAATGTGAGTGAGTAGGGATTGCCATGCAACGGATGCACTAGAGCTATAAGTATATGAAAGCTCAACAAAAGAAACTAAGTGGGTGTGCATCCAACTCGCTTGCTCACGAAGACCTAGGGAAATTTGAGGAAGCCCATCATTGGAATATACAAGCCAAGTTCTATAATGAAAAATTCCCACTAGTATATGAAAGTGACGAATTGAGAGACTCTCTATTATGAAGATCATGGTGCTACTTTGAAGCACAAGTGTGGTAAAAGGATAGTAACATTGTCGCTTCTCTCTTTTTCTCAAATTTTTTTATTTGGGCCTTTTCTTTTTTTTATGGCCTCTTGTCTTTTCTCTTTTTTTTATTTTTCGTCCGGAGTCTCATCCCGACTTATGGGGGAATCATAGTCTCCATCATCTTTTCCTCACTTGGGACAATGCTCTAAAAATGATGATCATCACACTTTTATTTTTCTTACAACTCAACAATTACAACTCGATACATAGAGCAAAATATGACTCTATGTGTATGCCTCCGGCGGTGTACCGGGATATGCAATGATTCATAAGTGACATGTATGAAAGAATTATGAACGGTGGCTTTGCCACAAATACGATGTCAACTACATGATCATGCTAAGCAATATGACAATGATGGAGCGTGTCATAATAAACGGAACGGTGGAAAGTTGCATGGCAATATATCTCGGAATGGCTATGGAATTGCCATGATAGGTAGGTATGGTGGCTGTTTTGAGGAAGGTTTATGGTGGATGTATAATACCGGCGAAAAGTGCGCGGTATTAGAGAGGCTAGCAATGGTGGAAGGGTGAGAAAAGTGCGTATAATCCATGGACTCAACATTAGTCATAAAGAACTCATATACTTATTGCAAAAATCTACAGGTTATCAAAGCAAAGTATTACGCGCATGCTCCTAGGGGGATAGATTGGTAGGAAAAGACCATCGTCATTCCCCGACCGCCACTCATAAGGAAGACAATGAATAAATAAATCATGCTCCGACTTCATCACATAACGGTTCACCATAATGCGCAGGCTACGGGAATCACAAACTTTAACACAAGTATTTCTCAAATTCACAACTACTCAACTAGCATGACTCTAATATTACTACCTCCATATCTCAAAACAATTATCAAGTATCAAACTTTTCTTAGTATTCAACGCACTCAAAAGAAAGTTTTACAAATCTTGAATACCAAGCATATTATTATTTTTAAGCAAATCACCATGCTATTTAAGACTCTCAAAATAATCTAAGTGAAGCATGAGAGATCAAAGGTTTCTATAAAAAAATCCACCACCTTGCTCTAAAAGATATAAGTGAAGCACTAGAGCAAAACTATATAGCTCAAAAGATATAAGTGAAGCACATAGAGTATTCTATCAAATTCCAATTCATGTATGGCTCTCTCAAAAGGTGTGTACAGCAAGGATGATTATGTAAACTAACAAGAAAAGACGCAAATAATACAAGACGCCCAAGCAAAAACACATATCATGTGGTGAATAAAAATATAGCTCCAAGTAAAGTTACCGATGGAAGTGGATTTAAAGAGGATGCCTTCCGGGGCATCCCCAAGCTTTGACTTTTTGGTGTCCTTAGGTTATCTTGGGGGTGCCATGGGCATCCCCAAGCTTAGGCTCTTGCCACTCCTTGTTCCATAATCCATCAAAAGATTTCACCCAAAACTTGAAAACTTCACAACACAAAACTCAACAGAAATCTCGTGAGTCTCCGTTAGCGAAAGAAAACAAAAAGACCACTTCAACGTACTGTAATGAACTCATTCTTTATTTATATTGGTGTTAAACCTACTGTATTCCAACTTCTCTATGGATTATAAACTATTTTACTAGCCATAGATTCATCAAAATAAGCAAACAACACACGAAAAACAGAATCTGTCAAAAACAGAACAGTCTGTAGTAATCTGTAAACTAACACAACCTTATGGAACTCCCAAAATTCAGCCAAAATAGGGAGACCTAGGCAATTTTTTTATTGATCAGCAGAAATTGGAATCACTATTTTATCACGTTCTGGTGATTTTTAACAATTGTTTTCGTGAACAGAAAGTTTCTGGAAATTACAGCAAGATCAAATAACTATCATCCAAGAAGATCCTATAGGTTTAACTAGGCACAAACACTAATTAAAACATAAAACCATATATAAACAGAAGGTAGATGGATTATTTACTCCTAAACAGAAACAAAAACAAAAACTAAAAATAAAATTGGGTTGCCTCCCAACAAGCGCTATCGTTTAACGCCCCTAGCTAGGCATAAATGCAAGGATAGATCTAGGTATTGCCATCTTTAGTAGGCAATCCATAAGTGGCTCTCATAATATATTCATATGGTAACTTTATCTTCTTCCTAGGGAAGTGTTCCATGCCTTTCTTTAATGAAAATTGGAATCTAATATTCCCTTCCTTCATATCAATAATTGCACCAATCGTTCTAAGGAAAGGTCTACCAAGAATAATAGGACATGAAGGATTGCAATCTATATCAAGAACGATAAAATCTACGGGCACATAATTCCTATTTGCAACAATAAGAACATCATTAATTCTTCCCATAGGTTTCTTAATAGTGGAGAATCCATAAAGGTGCAAGTTTGGAGAGCAATCATCAAAATCACGGAAATCTAGTAAATCACACAACGTTTTGGGAATAGTGGAAACACTAGCACCCAAATCACATAAAGCATAAAATTCATGATCCTTAATCTTAATTTTAATAGTTGGTTCCTACTCATCATAAAGTTTTCTAGGATAGAGACTTCCAACTCAAGTTTTTCCTCATAAGATTGCATCAAGGCATCAACGATATGTTTGGTAAACGCTTTATTTTGACTATAAGCATGCGGAGAATTTAGCACGGATTGCAACAAAGAAATACAATCAATTAAAGAGCAACTTTCATAATTAAATTCCTTGAAATCCAAAATAGTGGGTTTAGCAACATCTAGGGTTTTACTTTCTTCAATCCCACTTTTATCAATTTTAGTATCAAGATCTAAAAACTCCGAGTTTTTGGAACGCCTTTCTAGGTAAAGGTGGATCATATTCAATCTCATCATTATCAAGATTCATATTGCAAAACAAAGATTTGATAGGGGACACATCAATAACTTTTAGATCTTCATCTTTATTTTCATGGAAATTGGAAGAACATGCTTTAATAAAGGCATCTGTCATAGCACGCATCCTAGCGGTTCTTTCCTTGCACTCATCAATGGAAATTCGCATGGCTTTGAGAGACTCATTGATATCATGCTTAGGAGGAATAGATCTAATCTTTAAAGAATCAACATCAAGAGAATTTCTATCGACGTTCCTAGCCAATTCATCAACTTTAAGCAATTTCTCTTCAAGCAAAGCATTAAAATTCTTTTGAGAATTCATAAACTCTTTAACACTAGTCTCAAATTCAGAGGGAATCTTTATTAAAATTTCCATAAGAATTGTTGTAGGAATTTCCATAATTATTAGAGGAATTACTAGGATAAGGCCTAGGATTAAAGTTTCCTCTATCTGGCGTTGTTACCAAAATTATTCCTACCAACAAAATTCACATCCATAGATTCATTATTATTCTTAATCAAAGTAGACAAAGGCATATTATTAGGATCAGAAGAAACACTCTTATTAGCAAATAATTTCATAAGTTCATCCATCTTTCCACTCAAAACATTAATTTCTTCTATCGCATGCACATTTTTATTAGTATATCTTTCAGTATGCCATTGAGAATAATTAACCATAATATTATCTAGGAGTTTAGTAGCATTTCCTATAGTGATTTCCATAAAAGTGCCTCCCGCGGCCGAATCTCAAAGGTTTCTAGAAGCAAAATTCAATCCGGCATAAAATTTTTGTATAATCATCCACAAATTTAAACCATGAGTAGGGCAATTACGTGATCATTAATTTCATCCTCTCCCAAGCTTGTGCAACATGTTCATGATCAAGTTGCTTAAAATTCATAATATTGTTTCTAAGAGAGATGATCTTAGCGGGAGGAAAATACTTAGAGATAAAAGCATCTTTGCACTTGTTCCAAGAATCAATACTATTTTTAGGCAAGGACGAAAACCAAGCTTTAGCACGATCTCTAAGCGAAAAAGGAAATAGCTTCAATTTAACAACATCATTGTCAACATCTTTCTTCTTTTGCATATCACAAAAATCCACGAAGCTATTAAGTAGCGGCATCGTCATTAGGAAGGCTGGCGAATTGATCATTCATAACAAGATTCAATAAAGCAGCATTGATTTCACAAGATTCAGTATTGTCAAGAGGAGCAATCGGAGTGCTAAGGAAATCGTTATTGTTGGTATTGGTAAAGTCACACAGTTTGGTATTATCTTGAGCCATAGTGACAAGCAAGCAATCCAACACACGAGCAAACAAGCGAACGAGAAAAAGGAAAACGGAAAAGAGAGGGTGAATAAAATGGCAAGGGTGAAGTGGGGGAGAGGAAAACGAGAGGCAAATGGCAAATGATGTAATGTGGGAGATAAGGGATTGTGATGGGTACTTGGTATGTTGACTTTTGCGTCGACTCCCCGGCAATGGCGCCGAAAATCCTTCTTGCTACGTCTTGAGCTTGCGTTGGTTTTCCCCGAAGAGGAGAGGATGATGCAGCAGAGTAGCGTAAGTATTTCCCTCAGTTTTTGAGAACCAAGGTATCAATCCAGTAGGAGGCCACATGTGAGTCCCTCGTACCTGCACAAAACCAATAACTCCTCGCAACCAACGCGATAAGGGGTTGTTAATCCCTTCACGGTCACTTACGAGAGTGAGATCTGATAGAGATGATAAATTATATTTTTGGTATTTTTGGTATAAAGATGCAAAGTAAAATAAAAGGCAAAGTAAAAAAAGCAAAGCAATAATAAAGCGTAGGAAGATTAATATGATGAGAATAGACCCGGGGGCCATAGATTTCACTAGTGGCTTCTCTCAAGAGCATAAGTATTTTACGGTGGGTGAACGAATTATTGTTGAGCAATTGATGTAATTGAACATAGTTATGAGAGTATCTAGGTATGATCATGTATATAGGCATCACGTCCGAGACAAGTAGACCGGCTCCGCCTCGCATCTACTACTATTACTCCACTCATCGACCGCTATCCAAAGATGCATCTAGAGTATTAAGTTAATGAAAAGCAGTAATGCCTTAAGCAAGATGACATGATGTAGAGGGATAAATTCATGCAATATGATAAGAAACCCCATCTTGTTATCCTCGATGGCAACAATACACGTCGTGCCTTGCTGCCCTCATCACTTTGGGAAAGGACACCGCAAGATTGAACCCAAAGCTAAGCACTTCTCCCATTGCAAGAACTACCAATCTAGTTGGCCAAACCAAACGGATAATTCAAGAGACTTGCAAAGATAACCAATCATACATAAAAAGAATTCAGAGAAGATTCAAATATTGCTCATAGATAATCTTGATCATAAACCCACAATTCATCGGTCTCAACAAACACACCGCAAAAAAAGAAGATTACATCGAATAGATCTCCACAAGAGAGGGGAGAACATTGTATTGAGATCCAAAAGAGAGAAGAAGCCATCTAGCTACTAACTATGGACCCAAGGTCTGAAGTAAACTACTCACACTTCATCGATGAGCCTATGATAATGATGTAGAAGCCCTCCGTGGTGGATTCCCCTTCAAGTGGAGTCCTAAAGACAGGCCCCAAGATGGGATCTCGTGGATCTGAGAAAGTTGCGGCGGTGGAATTAGGTTTTTGGCTCCCATCTGATCTGTTGGGGGTGCGTGAGTATATATAGGAGGAAGGAATGCGTCGGTGGAGCTTGGGCCCACGAGGCCTGGGCGCCCTAGGAGGGCGCGCTCCACCTCGTGGCCGCCTCCTCCTTTCTTGACCGAGGGTCCGAGTCTCTGGATCATATCTCGATGAGAAAATCACGTTCCCGAAGGTTTCATTCTGTTTGGACTCCGTTTGATACTCCGCTTTCTTGAAACAACATCAAATAGGCAAAAATCAGCAATTCGGGTTGGGCCTCCGGTTAATAGGTTAGTCCCAAAGTAATATAAAAGTGGAAAATAAAGCCCAATATGGTCCAAAACAATAGATAATATAGCATGGAGCAATCAAAAATTATAGATACGTTGGAGACGTATCAGGGCCCTCTCTATGGAGGTAATACCCTACTTCCTGCTTGATTGATCTTGATGAATATGAGCGTTACAAGAGTTGATCTACCACGAGATCGTAATGGCTAAACCCTAGAAGTCTAGCCTATATGACTATGGTACGTAATGAGTATATATGCTATCGGGACTATGCCCTCCGGTTTATATAGACACCGGGGGGATCTAGGGTTACATGGAGTCGGTTACATAAGAAGGAATCTTCATAATTGGTCGCCAAGCTTGCCTTCCACGCCAAGGAGAGTCTAATCCGGACACGGGTACGGTCTTCGGCCTTCATGTCATCACAGCCCATCAGTCCGGCCCATGGATAATAGGCCGGACGCCCGACGACCCCTTAGTCCAGGACTCCCTCAGCTCCCACGTTCAATATGTATCCAGATTGAGACTTAGAGTCATCTAGATCAATGTCAAAGCTTGCATCTACGTAACTCTTTACGACGAACTCTTTATCACCTCCATAACCGAGAAACATTTACTTAGTCCTCTTTAAGGCACCTAAGGATAATTTTGATTGTTGTCCAGTGGTCCACTCCTAGATTACTCTTGTACCCTCTTTGCCAGATAAGTGGCAAGACACACATCAGGTGTGGTACACAGCATGGCATATCGTATAGTACCTATGACTAAGGCATAGGGAATGACTTTCATTCTCTCTCTATCTTCTACCGTGGTCGGGCTTTGAGTCTAGCTCAACTTCACACCTTATAATACAGGCAAGAACCCCTTCTTGGACTGAACCATTTTGAACTTCTTCAAATCTTATCAAAGTATGTGTTTTGTGAAAGTTTTATTAAGCGTCTTGATCTATCCCTATAGATCTTGATGCTTAATATGCAAGTAGCTTCACCGAGGTTTTTCATTGAAAAATTCTTATTCAAATATCCTTTTATGCTATCCAAAAATTCTATATCATTTCCAATCAATAATATGTCATCCACATATAATACCAGAAATGCTACAAAGCTCCCACTCACTTTCTTGTAAATACAGGCTTCACCGTAAGTCTGTATAAAACCATATGCTTTGATCACCTCATCAAAGTGTATATTCCAACTCCGAGATGATTGCACCAGTCCACAGATGGATCGCTAGAGCTTGCTGTTGGAAATATGCCCTAGAGGCAATAATAAAATGTAACATCCCAAAATTCTAAATTTTGGAATGTTATATTAAATAAATAACTATGCTTGTTGTTTGATTGTTTGTTTGATTGATTGAGTGAATTTGAGTGGCATTTGAAGTTTCAGAAGATTTTGAGTTGATGGGATTTGAATTTGGCAGTTGAAATTTATTTCAAAACTATGCCTGACAAATACTTGAGAAAAAGTATGAGAGGAGTAAACATGACACTCCAAAAATGTCAGAAAAAAAAAACCTTGCCAAAAAGTTTGAATTCAAATTTGATTTTTATTTGGGATTTTAAAAAATGTTTTTTTTAAGTTTAAGTTTTGCCCCTGGAAAAATGTTCAAATTGTAGGGAATATTCCCCTGATCATTTTGATATATAAATATGTTATATATAATATATATATATATATTTAATATATTTTCTCTCTCTCTCGAATTCAAAAAAAATAAAGGAGGACCTAGCGCCCAGCCAATGCCCACCAAATACCGAGGCCCACCAGCGCCACCAGCCTGGATCGCCACCCGGCACAAATGAGCCGCCCGACGACCCCTCCTCCCTCTCTCACCGACGCCTGGACCCCACCCCCTCTTCCTCCTCCCGCAAGACACGCAACCGCCGCCGCTCGTCGGAATCCCGCAAGATCCGGGATCCTCCCCGATCCACTCGCCCGATCGCCCCCTCGCCCAAGTCGGTGCCCCCCCCTATAAATACCCCTGCCTGACCTCCCTGCATGATAAAATCCGTCAGCCGAGCTTCCGAGCCCTTGGCCCGTGTCATTAGCCCGCCCGGCCACCACCCTCGATTTCTTGACCCCACAGAGCTCCCACGCCATGACGCCACTTTCATGCCGGAGGCCTCCGCCGTCGTCTGACCACCAGAGACCCCTTTTACCGCCCGCCCAGAGCTGCCGTCGCCCGTCGCCCGCCTCGATGAAAGTCGCGGAGTCCCGTCGCCGTTCGATCTAGATCGTAGGGTTAGAGTTAGATTCCCACGAAGAATGCAGTTTAGTTAGGTTTATTTTTAATGAACCGGTTTTTATTCGGTTTAGTTTTTAGTTAGGTTTTTTATTAGACCGGCCCGACTCGGTTTTTTCCTTGGGCGTATTTTAGTTATATTACGCCGATGCGTTAGATAGGCCCATTAGCGCGGAGTTTTCTTTTTAGTTAATTTTTCGTTTCTGTTTTAACAGAATAGTTTCAGTTTTGTAAAATTCATATCTTTTTGGTTACTTAATATTTTTAATTGATTCTTTTTTGTTAGTTTGCAAATTTGTTGTAGTTTCTGTAGAAAATATGTTTAGTTATGTTAAAATTATTATAAATTGTTTTATTTTAGATTTAGACAGATTAGTTATTCTGCTATAAAATGAGTTAGTATTATTTTATTTTAGTGATTCTTTTTGTCACTACCCTGTTTTGACCTTACCTAACCTTAGGAATTTATTTGGGTATTTTAGATTTAATAAAAAATATAGTTTTAATCAGAATCATGTTATTCCTATTTATTTAACTAGCTACTGTTTTCCTATTGTTTTATTTAGTAAATAATTTTATTTTACCTATGTCATAGTTTATTTTAGATTAGTTTCTGTAGTTTTAGAACATGAACTTTTATTTACAATAAATAAAATTTTTATTTTTTTTTCTTGCTAGGATTGTTATAGGCATAATAGGAGTTCTACAATAGCTTTTGATGTGATTCTTTTTGCTTCTAGTTCGCATGATGTTTTCTTTTCTGTTTGTTAGCAAAACCTATGCTTAGGTTCTGTTAACAAAAGTTTTGTTGTGTGGTTTTCCTTTGTTTTTATTTGGTGTCCCTTGATTTGCATTTTTATTTGTTGGTTTTATTATGAGTGTTAGAATTATTTGCTAGGATGTTTGCTTATATGAATGCTATGACTATATAGATTTTCAACGGAGTGACGAATAGTTCTACCAAGTCATTATTCGAGAGTGTTATTATCTTCATTAACTTACTGTGCAAGTTCACTTTGACCATGTTTTTCATACCTATGTGTTTTATTGCATCTAGTGTCATCTTCGCAACAATCCCTCCAGTAGTGATATTGAATCCTTGTAGTTGAGTAGTATGCATGAGGTAGGAACCCATCACCCTGTTACCAATCCCGGGACGTTATTTATTTTAATGCTACGCTATAGTAGACGGGGTTGGTATGAGTTCTCGGGAGTGGTGTGAGAATGGAGGATCTACGTCAATGACGACAACTCCATGATGGAATCTGCAAGGACTGCATCTTCAAGGCCTCAAGACTTCAAGACTGAAGACAAGAATTCAATACACACTCTTTGGGTGAAGGATGGTTGACGGGCACCCTGGAGAATCCAAAGGTTGGCGGGATGCATGGAGAAAGCGCCATGACATCTTATGGAAAGCTTCACCCGCACTCAAAGAGACGGAAGAATACTTCATGCCCGAGCTTACATGCAACCGCAAGTCACTATGGGCTGGCTTGGTTGACCTTAGTGGTGACTCTGGCTGGGACGGTGCTAGCAGATGTAGAACTACGGTAGGATTGGATGAGCACCGGACAGTGGTCAGAGGAACTCTTCGGAAGACCATGTTTCGGTCATCTTGTTCTCAAACACCCTGAAGTGCGAGAACGTAAAGAGAGGGATCGAATCTTGTGGGTAAAGTGTACAAACCTCTGCAGAGGGTTAAAACCTAATCGATTAACCGTGTCCCGATTACGGACAACTTGAGCCTCTGGACTTGGATCTATCTCTAACTCTCAACACCGGACCGATAACTTAATTGTGGGCAACTTATGATGATTTTGGGCTATGAGACATCGGTTGGCGGAACCATGTCATGATAGAAAACTCTGTGTACAGGCTCCTGTTATTCCTTTGTTGTAGGGAAAATAAAACCAGCTTTTACGCAAACAAAACTCAGACCCAAAGCCACAAAGCCATATTGCATATAGAATAGTTATATCATCTGCTTTTTCTTAAAGTGATCTTGCGGTACATTCAATGTACTGACCTACATGGCTGCAACGTATCATGTTGCGTATACTTTCTTCCCGACGGTAAAATGCAGTACGTGCAGGGTTACGGTCTACACTCAACCCGCCGATGGCGTTGATGGGACTCCACACCCGATTACTTGTTTCACGAGACTTATGAGGTATATATCAGTTTTACGTTATTTATACATGTGATTGCACTTTGATATATACATTGATGTACTGTGTGTGCAAAGATATCGATCTGTGGATGGCACGGATACACCGAGACTTGACCGTCACGAGGTCGGGTCGCCATGAATATGGTATCGAGCACATGTTGGTATGGGGCGTGACCCTAGAAACCGGAAAGCCCTAGGACAGGAAATTTCTAAAACTTTATTTTCAAAAAAAAAGACTCTTACTTCTCATCTTTTCTGATTTTATCAAATAGACACTCTCACTCAAATAGTTAGAATATACCCCTTTTCCCTTTTGACCACATGAAGGATCAACTGAAGCCGCTCCAAGAAAGATATCGGACAGCTGATGAGTCCTTCAAAGTAACCAGGATTTCACCATGCATTAGAAGAGTTGAAGCTGCAACAATTGAAGACTTTGAAGACTTGAAGAATTTGAAGTTCCTGAAGAATTATTTGACCTTTAGAGACCAAACCTCACAGTATACACCTACGTTAGATGCGATGATTTGTGAGTTGTCATTTGTTTGATGTTTTCCGACAGCCACAAAAATAAAACTCGCTTTCTTCAAAACTATTGTTTGTATTGTGTGTATATCCTCCATCCTTCTCCCTATCTCTCGTATCTCATCCCAAAACCCTTGGACCCCATAGATGATGAATGAAGTTGGACTGATATTCTTCTGGATCAAGACTCAAATAAGTGTAGCTATGGATTCGGAACATGGAGAATCACTTGAGCAATTTGGTTTCAAGGAAGAATGAAGTATCATACGCTCTTCAAGATTTTTCTGTAAAGTGCCGCAACCTGGTGGAAAATGCATCAAGCCATACAAGGATGTAACGGAGCAAAACTTGAAGAATTCAAGAAGACTCTCTTGAGGTCCCGTCTTATCCGAAGCACTACGATAACTCAAGAAGAAACCTTGTGCTTGCAAGATTTGCGGAGAAATAGGACACACCAATGAAGAACACAAGGATGGATGCCCTTATTGTGAGGAAAATCACCCAGAGGAAGAATGCCCGACTGGGCAGGTTACTTGTTTCCTGTGTGAAGGAGTTACTCATTTCCCGGCTCAGTGCCAAATTTACCCCAAGGTACAGAAAATTACCAAGCAGCTGAAGGAAGCCATGAACGAAGCCCTCGTGGAAAATTCAGAAGAACTCAGCAATGAAGGAAGTTATTGAAGACCCTAATGGTGAAGGCCTAAACAAATTTTTTCGCCCAAGCACGCTATTCATGTGGAGAAGAAGGACATTTTTCACAAGATTGCACCAAGGAAAGAAAAGAGTATCCGGATAAGCAATAGAGTTTGATCCACGTGGAATAGAAGGTTTGATCGTAAGCGAAGAAACCCTGTGAAGAGAAAACAAAGACACCCTCGTAACAACCCAATTTCTACAAAGAGGGACAAGAGTCATATTACCTGTTTTGAATGTAAGGACGTCGGGCATTATGCCAATCATTGTCTCGAAGGAAGCAAGGAACTCAAGGAGCAGGCACCATCTCCAAGAAGCCCAAAGACTTATCGAAAGTTATTTGTTTTCATTGCAAGGAAGCAAGACATTATGCTACTAAATGTCCCGACAAGATGAAAATTTGGAGCCGAGTAGTTGGAACTTTGATATTGGTAGTAAGTGTAGTAGGAAGCAATTTCATTTTTATGAGTTCGATGAGTTGAGTTATGTAATGGGTGCTCGAGATTGTAATGAATGCATGAATCAATAAAGTTAAGGTGTGATGATTTCATATGTTGAATTTTATGAGTTGTTACTCCATGAACAAAGAGTTTTGACCATTTTCGAGGATATGAGAAAAATATGGTCTATGGAAGAATTTGTGCATTTCAAGGGTGGTAGTACCACAATGAGGACACCGACCCATGGAAATGATAATGATATTCCACGGAGTGAAGTTTGGACAAAATGAGTTGGAGTTTTATTTGATATGATCGATATGAAGAAAGGAAATCTTGATGGAATTAAAGTCGGTGTAATGTTGGAATATGGAACAAATGTAACTCCGAGGATGAGTTAAAGCTATGCAAGTATTGAAGTGGGCCCACAACCCACAGGCCCGTGAATTAATAAGGATCAAGTACTCCCCGGAGGAAGAAATTTTGGAAGAAGTCATGATTTCAAAGAAACCTTTCATAGGAGATTACGTAAAAACCTAAGAGTTGTGAAGAACGATAGATGTTTTGTTCAGCTTGCAGAATCAATGGATTTACTCGAACCTAGTTCGAGGACGAGAGAAATTCTGCAATGCTTGTGAGAATGCCCGAGTGTTAGAAATACGAGATTCGCTAAACCTTATACAGGGTAATGATCTGGGTGCGGAATGGATTGATCACCATACCGACTTACTCGTATCATTCGCTCTTGCTATTTGGAATGGTAAATCTGAGTGACTTACCCATAGTAGAGATGACGATGTCAAAGCCTTGTTTAAACCCTAGAATGGTAGGACGGTTGATCCAGTACGTGCAATTTGCCAATCGTAGGTTATACGGTGAGATTTAAACTAGGCCCATTTCCTGCAGGAGAAACCATTAATTGTCGACCACCACGAGAATATCGAATAGTAGAATAGGATTGGCGACAGACCTGCCAGCACAGAAGAACCATTCACGGAAGAAACTCACAATGAATGAAAGGACTCCGAGATTGGAGGAAAAGGTTATACCCCTACCGAAAGAGCCTCTGAAAGAGTTATCCCGAGCGACATCGCCAACCCAAAGGGATGGAGTACCTGAGTTCATCCAACCATAACCCTGCTTTTAAGTGTGGTAGCACACTAGACCATTCCGATCGATGGATTTGCCGAAGACCTCCAAACCCTAACCTTTTTCTTGTTAGTTTCTTGAATCTCGAGGGCGAGATTCATTTTAAGTGTGGTAGATTTGTAACATCCCAAAATTCTAAATTTTGGAATGTTATATTAAATAAATAACTATGCTTGTTGTTTGATTGTTTGTTTGATTGATTGAGTGAATTTGAGTGGCATTTGAAGTTTGAAGATTTTGAGTTGATGGGATTTGAATTTGGCGGTTGAAATTTATTTCAAAACTATGCCTGACAAATACTTGAGAAAAAGTATGAGAGGAGTAAACATGACACTCCAAAAATGTCAGAAAAAAAAACCTTGCCGAAAAGTTTGAATTCAAATTTGATTTTTATTTGGGATTTTAGAAAATGTTTTTTTAAAAAGTTTAAGTTTTGCCCCTGGAAAAATGTTCAAATTGTAGGGAATATTCCCCTGATCATTTTGATATATAAATATGTTATATATAATATATATATATATATTTAATATATTTTCTCTCTCTCTCGAATTCAAAAAAAAAAATAAGGAGGACCAGCGCCACCAGGCCAGCCTCGTACCAAATACTGAGGCCCACCAGTGGCAAGGCCACCGATCACCAAATTGCCGGCCAGCAGCCTTGTGACCGACCCTCCTCCCTCTCTCACCGACACTGGACCCCACCCCTCTTCCTCCTCCCAAGACACGAATCACGCCTGGCTCACCGGAATCCCGCAAGATCCGGCATCCTCCCGATCCACTGGCCTGATCGCCCCCAAATCGGTGCCCCCCTATAAATACCCCCCCGCCTCGACCCTCCTCGCCCGTGTCCAGAATCCGTCAGCTGAGCTTCCCGGCTGCCGCCATTAGCCCTTCACTGACCGCCTGCCACCCGCGAGCTCGCCGACCCCACCCCAAGCTCCCCTCGCCCCGCCGCACTCACCGGAGGCCGTCGCCGTCGTCCCCGACCACCGGAGACCCCCGCACTGCCGCTTGGGAGAGCTGCCGTCGTCGTCGCCGCCTCGATGTAAGTCGCCGAGTCCCCGTCGCCGTTCGATCTAGATCGTGAGGTTAGAGTTAGATTCGCCAAGGGGTACGGTTTAGTTAGGTTTATTTTAATGAACCGGTTTTATTCCGGTTTAGTTTTTAGTTAGGGTTTTTTTTTTTAGACCGGCCCGACTCGGTTTATTTCCTCGGGCGTATTTTAGTTATATTACGCTGATGCGTTAGATAGGCCCATTAGCGCCAGTTTTCTTTTAGTTAATTTTTTCGTTTCTGTTTTTAACAGAATAGTTTCAGTTTTGTAAAATTCATATCTTTTTGGTTACTTAATATTTTTAATTGATTCTTTTTTTGTTAGTTTGCAAATTTGTTGTAGTTTCTGTAGAAAATATGTTTAGTTATGTTAAAATTATTATAAATTGTTTTATTTTAGATTTAGACAGATTAGTTATTCTGCTATAAAATGAGTTAGTATTATTTTATTTTAGTGATTCTTTTTGTCACTACCCTGTTTTGACCTTACCTAACCTTAGGAATTTATTTGGGTATTTTAGATTTAATAAAAAAAATAGTTTTAATCAGAATCATGTTATTCCTATTTATTTAACTAGCTACTGTTTTCCTATTGTTTTATTTAGTAAATAATTTTATTTTACCTATGTCATAGTTTATTTTAGATTAGTTTCTGTAGTTTTAGAACATGAACTTTTATTTACAATAAATAAAATTTTTATTTTTTTTCTTGCTAGGATTGTTATAGGCATAATAGGAGTTCTACAATAGCTTTTGATGTGATTCTTTTTGCTTCTAGTTCGCATGATGTTTTCTTTTCTGTTTGTTAGCAAAACCTATGCTTAGGTTCTGTTAAGAAAAGTTTTGTTGTGTGGTTTTCCTTTGTTTTTATTTGGTGTCCCTTGATTTGCATTTTTATTTGTTGGTTTTATTATGAGTGTTAGAATTATTTGCTAGGATGTTTGCTTATATGAATGCTATGACTATATAGATTTTCAACGGAGTGACGAATAGTTCTACCAAGTCATTATTCGAGAGTGTTGTTATCTTCATTAACTTACCAGGCAAGTTCACTTTGACCATGTTTTTCATACCTATGTGTTTTATTGCATCTAGTGTCATCTTCGCAACAATCCCTCCAAAGAGTGATATTGAATCCTTGTAGTTGAGTAGTATGCATGAGGTAGGAACCCATCACCTGTTACCAAGCCGGGACGTTATTTATTTTAATGCTACGCTATAGTAGACGGGTTGGTATGAGTGCTCGGGAGTGGTGTGAGAATGGAGGATCTACGTCAATGACGACAACTCCATGATGGAATCTGCAAGGATCAGCATCTTCAAGGCCTCAAGACTTCAAGACTCGAGACAAGAATTCAATACACACTCTTGGGTGAAGGATGGTTGACGGGCACCACTGGAGAATCCGGTGGTTGGCGGGATGCATGGAGAAGCGCCATGACATCTCTATGGAAAGCTTCACCCGAGACTCAAAGAGATGGAAGAATACTTCATGCCCGGAAGCTTACTCCGTGCAACCGCAAGTCACTATGGGCTCTGGCTTGGTTGACCTTAGTGGTGACTTTCTGGGTACAGACGGTGCTAGCAGATGTAGAACTACGGTGAGATTGGATGAGCACCCGGACAGTGGTCAGGGAACTCTTCTAAGACCATGTTTCGGTCATCTTGTTCTCAAACACCTCGAAGTGCGAGAACGTAAAGAGAGAGGGATCGAATCTTGTGGGTGAAGTGTACAAACCTCCTGCAGAGGGTTAAAACCTAATCGATTAGCCGTGTCCCCGATTCTACGGACAACTTGAGCCTCTGGACTTGGATCTATCTCGGAACTCTCAACACCGGATCGATAACTTAATTGTGGGCAACTTATGATGATTTTGGGCTATGAGACATCGGTTGGCGGAACCATGTCATGATAGAAAACTCTGTAGTACAGGCTCCGTTATTCCTTTGTTGTAGGGAAAATAAAACCAGCTTTTACGCAAAACAAAACTCAGACCCAAAGCCACAAAGCCATATTGCATATAGAATAGTTATATCATCCTGCTTTTTCTTACGGTGATCTTGCCGGTACATTCAATGTAATCGACCTACATGGCTGCAACGTATCATGTTGCGTATACTTTCTTCCGACGAGTAAGAGTACGGGCATGTGGTTACGGTCTACACTCAACTCGCCGATGGCGCTGATGGGACTCCACACCCGATTACTTGTTTCGCTGAGACTTATGAGGTATATATCAGTTTTACGTTATTTATACATGTGATTGCACTTTGATATATACATTGATGTACCGTAGTGTGCCAAGACACGATCCGAGGATGGCACGGATAATACGAAGACTTGACCGTCTGAGGTCGGGTCGCTATATTATTATTATATTTCCTTGTTCATGATAATTGTCTTTTATTCATGCTATAATTTTATTATCCGGAAATCATAATACACGTGTGAATACATAGACCACAATATGTCCCTAGTGAGCCTCTAGTTGACTAGCTCGTTGATCAACAGAGATAGTTATGGTTTCCTCGACTATGGACATTGGATGTCGTTGATAACGGGATCACATCATTAGGAGAATGATATGATGGACAAGACCCAATCCTAAGCATAGCACAAGATCGTAGTTCGCTTTTGCTAGAGCTTTTCCAATGTCAAGTATCTCTTCCTTAGACCATGAGATCGTGTAACTCCCCCGGATACCGTAGGGAGTGCCTTGGTGTACCAAACGTCACAACGTAATCAGGTGACTATAAAGGTGCATTACAGGTATCTCCGAAAGTGTCTGTTGGGTTGACACGGATCGACACCGGGATTTGTCACTCAGCATGACGGAGAGGTATCACTGGGCCCACTCGGTAGTGCATCATCATAATGAGCTCAAAGTGACCAAGTGTTTGGTCACGGGATCATGCATTACGGTACGAGTAAAGTGACTTTCCGGCAACGAGATTGAACGAGGTATTGGGATACCGACGATCGAATCTCGCAAGTAACATATACCGTCGACAAAGGGAATAGTATCTTGAGGTTGTTTTGAATCCTCGACATCATGGTTCATCCGATGAAATCATAGAGGAGCATGTGGGAGCCAACATGGGTATCCAGATCCGCTGTTGGTTATTGCCCGAGAGCCGTCCTCGGTCATGTTCTGCATGTCTCCCGAACCCGTAGGGAGTCTACACACTTAAGGTTCGGTGACGCTTAGCGTTGTATGAATATGAGTATGCAGCAAACCGAATGTTGTTCGGAGTCCCGGATGAGATCCCGGACGTCACGAGGAGTTCCGGAATGGTCCGGAGATAAAGATTTATATATAGGAAGTCTTATTTTGGTCGCCGGAAAAGTTTCGCGCGTTATCGGTATTGTACCGGGAGTGCCGAAGGGGTCCGGGTCCACTGGGGGTCCACCTGCCTGGGGGCCACATGGGCTGTGGGGGTGCGCCTTGGCATACATGGGCCAAGGGCACCAGCCCCAAGAGGCCCACAGGCGCCAAGGAGACTTGGGGAGGTGTAGAGTCCTAAAAGGGAAGGCACTCAGGGGTGCCTTGGGAGGATGGACTCCTCCCCCTCTTGGTCGCACCCCTTCCTTGGAGGAAGGGGCAGGCTGCGCCCTCCCCTCTTTGCACCTATATAAAGGGAGGAGGGAGGAGGGGGTGGCCCGTGCCCATAAGCCCTAGCGCCTCCCTCCTCCCCGCAACACTTCCTCCTCCTCCTCCCGTAGTTGCTTAGCCGGGCCTCGCTGGAGTTCTCATTGCATCCACCACCACGCCTGCCGTCGTGCTGCTTTGGATCATCATCAACCTCTTCTTCCCCTTGCTGGATCAAGAAGGAGGAGACGTCATCCGCCTCCGCACGTGTGTTGAACGCGGAGGTGCTGTCCGCTCGGCACTAGGTCATCGGTGATCTCAATCATGGCGATGCGACTCCATCAACCCTGCTCCATTGAACGCTTCCGCACGCGATCTACAAGTGGTATGTAGATGCAATCACTCTCCCTTGACTCATTGCTAGATGAACTCATAGATGGATCTTGGTGAAACCGTAGGAAAAATTTTAATTTTCTCGCAACGCTCTAACAAAGTGGCATCATGAGCTAGGTCTATGCGTAGTTCTCTATTGCACGAGTAGAACACAATTTGTTGTGGGCGTAGATGTTGTCAACTTTCTTGCCGCTACTAGTCTTATCTTGCTTCAGCGGTATTGTGGGATGAAGCGTTCGACCGACCTTACACGCACGCTTACGTGAGACCTGGTTCCACCGATCGACGTGCACTAGTTGCATAAGGTGGCTAGCGGTGTCTGCTCTCCCACTTTAGTTGGAGCGGATTCGGCGAAAAGGGTCCTTATGAAGGGTAAATAGAAGTTGACAAATCACGTTGTGGCTTTCACGTAGGTAAGAAAACGTTCTTGCTAGAACCCTATTGCAGCCACGTAAAACTTGCAACAACAATTAGAGGACGCCTAACTTGTTTTTGGCAAAGAAGTGTTTTGTGATATGATATGGCCAAAGTTGTGATGAATGATGAATGATATATGTGATGTATGAGATCATGTCTTGTAATAGGAATCACGACTTGCATGTCGATGAGTATGACAACCGGCAGGAGCCATAGGAGTTGTCTTCATTATTGTATGACCTGCGTGTCATTGAAGAACGCCATGTAAATTACTTTACTTTATTGCTAAACGCGTTAGCCATAGAAGTAGAAGTAGTCGTTGGAGTGACAACTTCATGAAGACACGATGATGGAGATCATGATGATGGAGACCATGGTGTCATGCCGGTGACAAGATGATCACGGAGCCCCGAAGATGGAGATCAAAGGAGCTATATGATATTGGCCATATCATGTCACTACTATATAATTGCATGTGATGTTTATTATGTTTATTCATCTTGTTTACTTAGAACTGACGGTAGTAAATAAGATGATCCTCATAACAATTTCAAGAAAGTGTTCTCCCTAATCGTGCACCGTTGCTAAAGTTAAAGTTCGGCTTCAAGCACCACGTGATGATCGGGTGTGATAGATCCTTACGCTCACATACAACGGTGTAAGACAGTTTTACACATGCAATACACTTAGGTTAACTTGACGAGCCTAGCGTATGTACGGACATGGCCTCGAACACAAGAGACCGAAAGGTCGAACATGAGTCGTATGGAAGATACGATCAACATGGAGATGTTCACCGACGATGACTAGTCCGTCTCACGTGATGATCGGACACGGCCTAGTCGACTCGGATCATGTATCACTTAGATGACTAGAGGGATGTCAAATCTGAGTGGGAGTTCATTAAATAATTTGATTAGATGAACTTTATTATCATGAACAATAGTCTAAAATCTTTGCAAAATGTCTTGTAGATCAAATGACCAACGCTAATGTCACCATGAACTTCAACGTTCCTAGAGAAAACCAAGTTGAAAGATGATGGCAGCAACTATTCGGACTGGGTCCGAACACGAGGATTATCCTCATAGCTGCCAGGAAACAATATGTCCTAGAAGCACCGCTTAGGTGAAGCACCCATCCCGAGAGAACCAAGACGTTATGAACACTTGGCGGTCTGCGTCGATGATTACTCCCTCGCTTAGTGGGGCATGCTTTACAGCTTAGAACCGGGGGCTCCAAGAGCGCTTTGAGCGACACGGAGCATATGAGATGTTCGAGGAGCTGAAACTAGTTTTCCAAGCTCATGCCCGGTCGAGAAGATATGAAGTCTCCACAAGTTCTACAGTTGTAAGATGGAGGAAAATAGTTCTGTCAAGGAGCACATACTCAAAATGTATAAGGTTGCACAACCGCCTTCATTCCCAAATTGGACATTAACCTCCTGGACGAGGCGGTCATTGACAGAATCCTTGATCGCTCCCACCAAGCTACAAGAGCTTTGTGATGAACTACAATATGCGTGGGATGGTGAAAACTATTCCTGAAGTATTTTCAATGTTGAAGTCGGTAGAGGTAGAAATCAAGAAGGAACATCAAGTGTTGATGGTCAATAAAACCACTAAGTTCAAGAAGGGCAAGGGTAAGAAGAACTTCAAGAAGGACGGCAAGGATGTTGCCGCCCCAGAAGCCGCTTGTCGGAAGAAGTCAAAGAATGGACCCAAGCCTGAGACCGAGTGCTTTTATTGCAAAGGGAAGGGTCATCGAAGCGGAACTGCCCCAAATACTTAGCGCGTATAAGAAGGCCGCAACACTAAAGGTATATTTGATATACATGTAATTGATGTGTACCTTACCAAAGACTCGTAGTAACTCCCGGTATTTGATACCGTGCCGTTGCTCATATATGTAACTCACAACAGGAGCTGCGGAATAAACGGAGACCCATGGCGAAGGACGAGGTGACGATGCACGCCGGGAATGGTTCCAAGGTCGATGTGATCGCCACGGCATGCTACCTCTACATTTACCTACGGGATTAGTTTTAAACCTCAATAATTGTTATTTAGTGCCAAGTTTGAGCATGAATATTGTATCGTGATCTCGCTAATACGAGATGGCTACTCATTTAAATCCGAGAATAATGGTTGTTCTATTTATATGAGAGAAATGTTTTATGGTCATGCTCCGATGGTCAATGGTTTATTCTTAATGAATCTCGAACGTAATGTTACACATGTTCATAGTGTGAATACCAAAAGATGTAAAGTTGATAACGATAGTCCCACATACTTGTGGCACCGCCGCCTTTGGTCACATTGGTGTCAAGCGCATGAAGAAGCTCCATGCCGATGGACTTTTAGAGTCTCTCGATTATGAATCATTTGACACATGCGTAACCATGCCTCATGGGCAAGATGACCAAGACTCCGCTTCTCCTAACAATGGAGCGAAAGCAACCAACTTATTGGAAATCATACATACCGATGTGTGCGGTCCAATGAGTGTTGAGGCTCATGAGAGGATATCGTTATGTTCTCACTCTCACCGATGACTTGAGTAGATATGGGTATGTCTACTTGATGAAACACAAGTCCTGAGACCTTTGAAAAGTTCAAGGAATTTCAGAATGAAGTAGAGAATCAACGTGACCGAAAGATAAAATTCTTGCGATCAGATCGTGGAGGAGAATATTTAAGTCACGAATTTGGAACACACTTAAGGAAATGTGGAATCGTTTCACAACTCACGCTGCCTGGAACACCTCAGCGTAACGGTGTGTCCGAACGTCGTAATCGCACTCTATTGGATATGGTGCGATCTATGATGTCTCTTACTGATTTACCGCTATCATTTTTGGGGATACGCCTAGAGACAGCTACATTCACTCTAAATAGGGCACCGCCTAAATCCGCTGAGACGACACCGTATGAATTATGGTTTGGGAAGAAACCTAAGCTGTCGTTTCTAAAAGTTTGGGGATGCGATGCTTATGTCAAGAAACTTCAACCTGAAAAGCTCGAACCCAAGTCGGAAAAATGCGCCTTCATAGGATACCCTAAGGAAACCATTAGGTATACCTTCTACCTTAGATCCAAGGCAAGATCTTTGTTGCCAAGAACGGATCCTTTCTCGAAAAAGAGTTTCTCTCGAAAGGAGTAAGTGGGAGGAAAGTAGAACTCGATGAAGTATCGCTCTTGAACCGGAAAGTAGTGCAGCTCGGGAAAATGTTCCTGTGGTGCCTACACCGACCGGAGAGGAAATTAATGATGATGATCGTGGTACTTGGATCAAGTTGCTACTGAATCAGAGGTCCACTAGGGACACGCCCGCACTGCAGTGGTAATGCGGCAACCCCTGTCCGGAAATCATGTTGTTAGACAACGGTGAACCTTCGAACTATGAAGAAGCGATGGCGGCCCAGATTCCAATAAATGGCTTGAAGCCATGCAATCCGAGATAGGATCCATGTATGAAAACAAAGTATGGACTTTGACAGATTTGCTCGATGATCGGCAGCGATAGAAAACAAATGGATCTTTTAAGAAGAAGACGGACGCGGATGGTAATGTTACCATCTATAAAGCTCGACTTGTCGCTAAGGGTTATCGACATAAGTTCAAGGGATTGACTACGATGAGACTTTCTCTCCCGTGGCGAAGCTTTAAGTCCGTCTCGAATCATGTTAGCAATTGCCGATACTATGATTATGAGATATGGCGATGGACATCAAAACGGCATTCCTTAACGGTTACCTTAAGGAAGAGTCAGATATGATGCAGCCGGAAGGTTTTGTCGATCCTAAGAATGCTAACAAGGTATGCAAGCTCCAAATGATCCATTTATGGGCTGGTGCAACCATCTCGAGTTGGAACATTCGCTTTGATGAGATGATCAAAGCGCTTAGTTTATGCGCACTTATGGAGAAGCCTCGCTTAGAAGAAAGTGAGTGGGAGCTCAGAGCATTTCTCATATTATATGTGGATGACATAATTTTGATGGGAAATGATATAGAACTTTTGGACAGCATTAAGGCCTACTTGAATAAGAGTTTTTCAATGAAGGACCTTGAGAAGCTGCTTACATATTAGGCATCAAAATCTATAGGGATAGATCGAGACGCCTCATAGGTCTTCTTCACAAAGCACATACCTTGATAAGATTTTGAAGAAGTTCAAATGGATCAGTCCAAGAAAGGGTTCTTGCCTGTTTTGCAAGGTGTGAAATTGAGCTCGGCTCAATGCCCCACCACGGCAAAAGATAAAGACGAGATGAGTGTCATCCCTATGCCTCGCCATAGGGTCTATTATGTATGCCAAGTCGTGTACAGACTTTGATGTAAACCTTGCCGTAAGTTTGGTAGGAAGGTACCAAAGTAATCCCGGCAAGGAACACCGGACAGCGGTCAAGAATATCCTGAAGTACACGAAAAGGACAAAGGACATGTTTCGTTTATGGAGGTGACGAAGAGCTCGTCAGAAGGGTTACGCCGACGCTTAGCTTCGACACAGATCCGATGACTCAAAGTCACAAACCGGATAATGTATATGTTGAATGGTGGAGCAAGAAGCTAGTGCACCGCAAGCAGAGCCGTATGGCGGGATCTACATGTGAAGCGGAGTACATGGCAGCCTCGTGAGGCAGCGCATGAAGCAATTTGGGTGAAGGAGTTCATCACCGAACTAGAGTCATACCCAATGCGTCGGAGCCGATCAAACTCTTCTGTGACAACACCGGAGCTATTGCACTTGCCAAGGAGCCTGTGTTTCACAAGAAGACCAGGCACATCAAGCGTCATCGAACTCCATTCGTGAAAATGTTCAAGATGGGGACATAGAAATTTGCAAAGTGCATACGGATCTGAATATCGCAGATCCGCTGACTAAACCTCTTCCATGAGCAAAACATGATCAACACCGTAACTCTATGGGTGTTCGATTCATCACAATGTAACTAGATTATTGACTCTAGTGCAAGTGGGAGACTGTTGGAAATATGCCCTAGAGGCAATAATAAAAGTATTATTATTATATTTCCTTGTTCATGATAATTGTCTTTTATTCATGCTATAATTGTATTATCCGGAAATCGTAATACACGTGTGAATACATAGACCACAATATGTCCCTAGTGAGCCTCTAGTTGACTAGCTCGTTGATCAACAGATAGTCATGGTTTCCTCGACTATGGACATTGGATGTCGTTGATAACGGGATCACATCATTAGGAGCATGATATGATGGACAAGACCCAATCCTAAGCATAGCACAAGATCGTGTAGTTCGCTTTTGCTAGAGCTTTTCCAATGTCAAGTATCTCTTCCTTAGACCATGAGATCGTAACTCCCGGACACCGTAGGGAGTGCCTTGGTATACCAAACGCCACAACGAATCGGGTGACTATAAAGGTGCATTAGGTGTATCTCCAAAGTGTCTGCTGGGTTGACACGGATCGAGATCGGATTTGTCACTCAGTATGACGGAGAGGTATCACTGGCCCACTCGGTAGTGCATCATCATAATGAGCTCAAAGTGACCAAGTGTTTGGTCACGGATCATGCATTACGGTGATGCAGTAAAGTGACTTGCCGGGCAACGAGATTGAACGAGGTATTGGGATACCGACGATCGAATCTCGCAAGTAACATACCGCCCCACAAAGGGAATAGTACATCGGGTTGTTTGAATCTCGACATCGTGGTTCATCCGATGAAATCATCGAGGAGCATGTGGGAGCCAACATGGGTATCCAGATCCCGCTGTTGGTTATTGCCCGAGAGCCGCCTCGGCCATGTCTCAGATGTCTCCCGAACCCGTAGGGTCTACACACTTAAGGTTCTGTGACGCTTAGCGTTGTATGAATATGAGTATCCAGCAAACCGAATGTTGTTCGGAGTCCCGGATGAGATCCTCGACGTCACGAGGAGTTCCGGAATGGTCCGGAGGTAAAGATTTATATATAGGAAGTCTTATTTTGGTCGCCGGAAAAGTTTCGCTGTTATCGGTGATTGTACCGGAGTGCAAAAAGGGGTCCGGGTCCACTGGGGTCCACCTGCCTGGGGCCACATGGGCTGTGGGGGTGCGCCTTGGCCTACATGGGCCAAGGGCACCAGCCCCAAGAGGCCCATGCGCCAAGGAGACTTGGGAGGGTAGAGTCCTAAAGGGGAAGGCACCTGAGGTGCCTTGGGGAGGATGGACCTCCTCCCTCTTGGCCGCACTCCTTCCTTGGAGGAAGGGGCAAGGCTGCGCCCCCCTCTTTTGCACCTATATAAAGGGAGGGAGGGAGGTGGCCGCACCCATAAGCCACGCGCCTCCTCCCTCGCAACACTTCCTCCTCCTCCCGTAGTTGCTTAGCGAAGCCCTCGGCTGAGTTCTCACACTGCATCCACCACCACGCCCGTCGTCGGCTGGATCATCATCAACCTCTCCTTCCCCCTTGCTGGATCAAGAAGGAGGAGACGCCATCCGCCTGCACGTGTGTTGAACGCTTGGAGGTGTCCGTTTCTAAGACTAGGTCATCGGTGATCTGAATCACGGCGTAGTACGACTCCATCAACCCCTGCTCCATTGAACGCTTCCGCACGCGATCTACAAGTGGTATGTAGATGCAATCACTCTCCCTTGACTCATTGCTAGATGAACTCATAGATGGATCTTGGTGAAACCGTAGGAAAAATTTTAATTTTCTGCAACGTTCCCCAACACTTGCACACTTTGTCAGCACCTTTAGGATCGACAAAACCTTCTGGTTGCATCATATACAACTCTTCTTTAAGATATCCATTAAGGAATGTAGTTTTGATGTCCATTTGCCAGATTTCATAATCATAAAATGTGGCAATTGCTAACATGATTCAGACAGATTTAAGCATCGCTACGGGTGAGAAAGTCTCATCGTAGTCAACTCCTTGAACTTGTGGAAAACGATTTGCGACAAGTCGAGCTTTGTAGACAGTAACATTACCATCAGCGTCAGTCTTCTTCTTGAAGATCCATTTATTCTCTATGGCTTGCTGATCATTGGGCAAGTCCACCAAAGTCCACACATTGCTCTCATACATTGATCCTATCTCAGATTTCATGGCCTCAAGCCATCTATCGAAATCTGGGCTCATCATAGCTTCTTCATAGTTCGTAAGTACGCGTTGGTCTAGTAATATGACTTCTAGGACAGGATTACCGTACCACTCTGGTGTGGATCGTGTTTCGCTCTAATTTACGAGGTTCAGTAGTAACTTGATCTGTAGTTTCATGATCATTATCATTTGCTTCCTCTCTAGTTGGTGTGGACATCACGGGAGCAGTTTTCTCTGATGTGCTACTTTCCAATTCGAGAGAAGGTACAATTACCTCATCAAGTTCTACTTTCCTCCCACTCACTTCTTTCGAGAGAAATTCCTTCTCTAGAAAGGATCCATTCTTGGCAACAAAGATCTTGCCTTCGGATCTGTGGTAGAAGGTGTACCCAATGGTTTCCTCAGGGTATCCTATGAAGACGCACTTCTCCGCTTTGGGTTCGAGCTTATCAGGCTGAAGCCTTTTGACATAAGCATCACATCCCCAAACTTTTAAGAAATGACAGCTTAGGTTTCTTGCCAAACCACAGTTCATACAGTGTCATCTCAACGGATTTAGATAGTGCCCTATTTAACGTGAATGTGGTTGTCTCTAATGCATAACCCCAAAACGATAGTGGCAAATCGGTAAGAGACATCATAGAACGCACCATATCTAATAAAGTACAATTACAACATTCGGACACACCATTACGCTATGGTGTTCCAGGTGACGTGAGTTGTGAAACTATTCCACATTGTTTTATATGAAGGCCAAACTTGTAACTCAAATATTTGCCTCCGTGATCAGATCGTAGAAACTTTATTTTCTTGTTACGATGATTCTCCACTTCACTCTGAAATTCTTTGAACTTTTCAAATGTTTCAGACTTGTGTTTCATTAAGTAGATATACCCATATATGCTTAAATCATCTGTGAAGGTCAGAAAATAACGATACCCACTGCGTGCCTCAACACTCATCGGACTGCATACATCGGTATGTTGTATTACTTCCAATAAGTGGATCACTCCATTGTTCCGGAGAACGGAGTTTTAGTCATCTTGCCCATGAGGCATGGTTCGCAAGTATCAAATGATTCGCAATCAAATGATTCCAAAAGCCCATCAGCATGGAGTTTCTTCACGCGCTTTACACCAATATGACCTAAACGGCAATGCTACAAATATGTTGCACTATCATTATCAACTTTGCATCTTTTGGCATCAATATTATGAATATGTGTATTACTACGATCGAGATTCAATAAACCATTCACATTGAGTGTATGACCATAGAAGGTTTTATTCATGTAAACAGAACAACAAGTATTCTTTGACTTAAATGAATAACCGTATTGCAACAAACATGATCAAATCATATTCATGCTCAACGCAAACACCAAATAACATTTATTTAGATTCAACACTAGTCCCGAAGGTAAAGGGAGTGTGCGATGGTGATCGTATCAACCTTGGAATCACTTCCAACACATATCGTCACCTCGCCCTTAACTAATCTCTGTTTATTCTGCAACTCATGTTTCGAAAGTTACTAATCTTAGCAACCGAACCGTATCAAATACCTGTGGGCTACTATGAACACTAGTAAAGTACACATCAATAACATGTATATCAAATATACCTATGTTCACTTTGCCATCCTTCTTATCCGCCAAGTATTTAGGGCAGTTCCGCTTCCAGTGACAATTTCCTTTGCGGTAGAAGCACTCAGTTTTAGGCTTGGGTCCAGTTTTGGGTTTCTTCACGGGAGTGGCAACTTGCTTGCCATTCTTCTTGAAGTTCCCTTTCATTCCCTTGCCCCTTTTCTTGAAACTAGTGGTCTTGTTAACCATCAACACTTGATGTTCTTTCTTGATTTCTACCTTCGCCGATTTCAGCATCGCGAAGAGCTCGGGAATCATTTTCGTCATCCCCTGAATATTATAGTTCATCACAAAGTTTTAGTAGCTTCGTAATAGTGACTAGAGAATTCTGTCAATCACTATCTTATCTGGAAGATTAACTCCCACTTGATTCAAGCGATTGTAGTACCCAGACATTCTGAGTACATGCTCACTGGGTAAGCTATTCTCCTCCATCTTGTAGGCAAAGTACTTGTCAGAGGTCTCATACCTCTCAACATAGGCATAAGTCTGAAATACCAATTTCAACTCTTGGAACATCTCATATGTTCCATGGCGTTCAAAACATCTTTGAAGCCCCGATTCTAAGACGTAAAGCATGGTGCACTAAACTATCAAGTAGTCATCATATCGAGCTTGTCAAACGTTCATAACGCCTACATCCGCTCCTGCAATAGAGTCCGTCACCTAGCGGTGCATCAAGGACATAATTCTTCCGTAGGCAAAGAATGAGGATAATCCTCGGATCACGGACCTAGTCCGCATTATTGCTACCATCATCTTTCAACTTAGTTTTCTAGGAGCATATCAAAAATAAGGGAGCTAAATCGTGAGCTATTGATCTACAACATAGATATGCAAATACTATCAGGACTAAGTTCATGATAAATTAAGTTCAATTAATCAAATTACCTAAGAACTCCCACTTAAATAGACATCCCTCAAGTCATCTAAGTGATACGTGATCCAAATCAACTAACACAGGTCCGATCATCACGTGAGATGGGGTAGTTATCAATTTTGAACATATATATGTTGATCATATATCTACTATATATATATGATTCATGTTCGACCTTTCGGTCTCTAGTGTTCCGAGGCCATGTCTGTACATGCTAGGCTCGTCAAGTTTAACCCAAGTATTCCGCATGTGCAAAACTGTCTTGCACCTGTTGTATGTGAACATAGAGTCTATCACACCCGATCATCACGTGGTGTCTCAACAAGACAAACTGTAGCAATGGTGCATACTCAGGGAGAACACTTTTACCTTGAAATTTAGTGAAGGGGTCATCTTATAATTCTATTGCCGTACTAAGCAAAATAAGATGCATAAAAGATAAACATCACATGCAATCAAAAATATGTGACATGATATGGCCATCATCATCTCGTGCTTTTGATCTCCATCTCCAAAGCATCGTCACGATCTTCGTCGTCACAGGCTTGACACATTGATCTCCATCGTAGCATCATGGTCGTCTCGCCAACTATTACTTCTACAGCTATCGCTAACGCATAGTGATAAAGTAAAGCAATTACATGGCGTTTGCATTTCATACAATAAAGAGACAACCATAAGGCTCCCCGCCGGGTTAGATAACTTACAAAACATAATCATCTCATACAATAACGTTCATCACATCATGTCTTGACCATATCACATCACAACATACCCTGCAAAAACAAGTTAGACGTCCTCTACTTTGTTGTTGCAAGTTTTACGTGGCTGCTATGGGCTTCTAGCAAGAACCGTTCTTACCTGCGGCAAAAACCACAACGGTGGTTCATCAAGTTTGTTGTTTTAGTCTTCTTCAAGGACCATGGCGGAACGGCGGCGAGCGGCGAGAGAGAGAGTAACACTATAGGCGGAGGAGTTGTTTCCGAACATAGAACAAA